>CAWUFW010006450.1:0-600000 GCA_963921515.1 Calotriton arnoldi | reverse complement strand
TAAGCAACAGGGAGATCTAGTGATGTGCAAATTCAGGACTCACAGTCAGGGATTACATTCCACCTAGAAAGGCATATGAATGGTCCACAATTCTTCATAAAATTGGGGAACATTGACCACATGATATGCACTTGAAAGTGCTGTCAAGACTGAAAAGGGGCCAGTGAAGCTGGAGGTATGAAAGACAGCCACGCTGGCACTGCTTCATTCTAAGGCAGAATTCTCTGCCACGCTTACAGTCGAGGTTACCAAGAAGCATATGTGGACCATCATTCATAACCACCAGACTTCTCAATCAACGGCGATTTGATTTACCTATAATAAGTTCATTTATGAAAGCAAACCACTATCCAAGACTACAGAATGCAACCAGATGGTGCAGGTTGAAGGCATAAATTGCATTTACATTCAGAACCATACCTTCTCAGCTGGACTGTCTGCAGCCCTTCAAGAATATAATATAAGTCATTCCAGGCTACATCGAAATCATATGTTTCCTCTGTAGGTGGAGGTTAATTTATGGTCTGTTAGAATGCGGCTCAGAGTGCCAAAAAATACAGTATTTGTAGTCAAGAAAAACTTCAAAGGACCAACCTCTTCTTTTCTGGCAATAAAGTTATGTCTGTGGTACTGATGATTTCCATTATAATAGTGTCCGCCCAATCATATCTGTTACATCTGAAGAACCGAGAAACGGTGGATGACTGGGAATATCTCTTTCATGAAATTATTTTTTCTAGCAGAGTCATATTTCTTGGAACTGGTGTCCATTCAATTTTCCATCTTTGACTAGCAAGAAAATTGCTCATGAGATTTAGTAATGAACATTGTCTGGAAAGTGAGGAGGGAGACCTCCTTGAAGAATGGCAGGAGCAGCAGCCAGAACAAACCAATGATTTTTTAAAACATTTTTTGATTGCCATATTGACTTTATAGAATCCAGTTTTGTTCTTCATTCTATGTGATTAAAAGCCCCTGCATGCTGGAATTGAAACTCTAAAACACTCTAAAAATCTAAACCAGACTGCAATAGGCCATCTTCACAACTTTAAAATGAGAATTTGTTTCTCTTTTATTTGAGGACCTCATGCCTTTCTCTAGGACAAAGGAACATCTTTCCGGATGAATGAGCACTACATGGTGCACCAACGTTAAAAGAAACACATAACCTACAATCATGAGATCAGTGATTTTCTTATTGCCCTCTTAAGGGTTATATGTGTAGTGTTGAAACTAACACAGATGAAAGTGTTAGTTTGATATACTTTCCAGTGCGAAAAGGGCAGAAAAACAGACACGATAGGCCGGTGGGAATAAAACTCTAGATAGGGATACCTTGACCTCTGGTGTGTTGCTTATAAAAACAAGAGTGGGATACCATGCGTGATTCAAGCGAAGAGTATAGTAAGTGATAGACTACTTTGCCTTATCCGCAAAGTGAGCAGACCTAATATCACTGATGTCACTTACTTCCGCTACAGATAGACAGGTGCAATGGCATCCAAATTCTCTATCCATGGAGCGTGTTGAACCATTGGCACAGCCATTACTTTGAAGATGAAATAGATGCTTTCCTATTCTTACACTACCTTTTCCACTTTGGGTGCAAAATCTGATTTATGAATGTATTTGTCCAGAGAGACTTTCTGGTCCTGAAAGCTGTACAAAGAGATCAGGTTCATATAGTCTGGGATTTACTGTTGCTTGGATTAGATACCTTGTAAATAGGCACTACTACTTGGAAGTAAAATAAATGTTAAAACGACAGAGATCTTTTTCATATAGCAAAAGAAACAGAAGTCAAACGTACCCTCTTAGCGTGTCCTGTCCTCTCCTCCGTACTCTGTTTGCTGTTTGTCTGTCTTCGTAGCCCGCAAATCTGTCAGCCTGCAGATCTCCTTGCTCTGGTTGCCCTTGGACTTGCTCCAAATGGTAAAGTGCAGTCCATCCAAGCATGAACCTGGCCAGCCAGAGAACCCCCATGACGGAAACAGTGTGGGGACCCCACTACGCCCTGGACACCCACTCTCAGTGGGAAACGGGAATGGTGCCGTAAGGGACGGCAGGCAACCCTGAGCCTGGAAGCCGTGCCAGTCCGGATGGGTTCGGTGCCAGGCTGAAAAGAGAATACAGATACAAAGAAAGGAGTTAGAACAACATAAAGTATTTTCAATCTTAGAATTTAACTTGGTAAACTTAGGGTTCTAAAATTACACGCTCTGCTCTCACTTTTTTGATAGTGATTCTTTTATCGAAAATGTATACATCAAAATGGTGTGCCATCAACTCCTCTTTCCCATAATTGGTAACCACTCAGACTCTACGTTCCACATGATGAAGTCACACTTTGCATTATAAATATTAAAAATCTCTGTAGGCTCAACCATAAAACCATATTTTCTGCCCATTTAAAAACAAGAAAGAAAGAAAATATGACCCAGTAGTATTACTACATACTATCTAAGAGTGCTGGCAAGTGACAATGAAGCTTGATAAGAGAATGCAAATACATTTGATTAATGCCATAGATTTACAATTGTACATTTTCCATTTATAGAAGTCCCTGGCTCTTGCATCATACTAACCTACTTCAACATACTGATTTCTGGACTCTGTGCTTTTTTAAATTAAATGAAGCATGCAATGCATAGTAAGTTATCCAACAACATTATCCAACAGGCCAAGATGTTCTATTCACACATTATAATATTATAGCTAATCTTTGTTTTGGTATCAAAAGACCACCTTCATAGATTACAGAATCTTGGAAGCTTGTGATAAAAATTCAGAAATTAATATTTGAAGTTCGGTGGTATTACAGTGGCCACTGCTCTCAAGAAAAAGGCACTTAAAATAACCAATTCTAACCATTTTTAAAAACCCTGAAAATTAACAGAGAGCCTCTTCTCAGGACTTGACTAGGTCATTTGAGTAAAACAACAAAATCTTTCTTTCATACCAGTTGTGAATGAAAATATGCCGATAGAGTGACCGTGCGAAATCGGAAACAAAGAAGACCCTTTTTTCTAGTATTTATCCATAATGCACATTGTTGTCTTTACAAGGGCAGATGGCGAACCAGTCTTGAAACTTACAAGGAGCTGTAAGTTTTTGCACTTGACCCCAATGGTGTAGTCCCATTACCGCAAATGATAGGGTTTCGCCCTTGGATTAAACCAACTGTGAGATCCATCGCAGATGCTTGATTATGTGATTGCTTGACATTGAAAATGTGATTGCATCAACACAAGCGACAATCTCAATTTTATAGAAACAAGCATTCTTACTCAACTATTTTGTTTATTTCCCCATGCATAATCCTCCCCTACTGGTAAACATCTTGGATGAGACACTTATTTCATATCTTAATCCCCATCTTGAAGAGATTCTGCCCTAAGATTCTGACCTGAAATATAGATTTGTATTTTAGATGCCATTATTGAGAGTCTTATAATATGTCCGAATATAGGTTTTACTATTTTTAGTAATTGTGCCAAGAAATAGGAGATAGAGACAGTCATATTTATAATCTCTTTATTTGAACACATATCCCCTGTGATGAAAATGGATCAGCATTATTCTATTCTCTTTCCTATAATGTATTGTTCAAGCGCCTGAAGGACCTGATACGTAATCTAATCTGCTATTAGGCATGAGTCCAGTGCGACCATGTGAAGGCGCTTAAATAATACAAGATTGGCTATTTGCTCTCACCTGCATAATTTCTACCAAACACTCCAGTTTAATGCTATGCAAAAGTTACATTTCTTGTAGGTGGATCATACGGTATCGCCACCACAGGAGGGGGCCTCACGGTCCTGAGCCAGTGTTTGAAGGGATCCATACATACCCGCTCCCACTATTTTTGTCTTAAGAGACACCCACTGGGGACGCTTTAGCTAACTGCCTAGAACAAGACCATAACTTCATTCTGGGAGGTGCGCCCCCTTCCACCAATGGCCTGTAATGCTGAATTGTTAGGTGAGCGGTCAAAGGGGCGGAGGAAAGCATTTGCACATTATATGCATTTAAATTAATTCCTGTCTTCTGTGGGAAGCGAATCTTTGCCATCAGTCGCAGAGGTCACAGTTCAAACCCTTTCTATGTGTCATTATGGACAAGACCGCTGCCAGGTAATAGGTACGCTCAACACCTGGAAACAGGCTTCACCTATTTACCTAAACTGGACTCATATGACTACTTAGATGGAACAATTCATCTACAAGTAGATTTTCTATAGAGAAACTGATAAATTAATGAGTGACCACCAGTGGAAAAATTACAATTCAAAAACTGGTAACTGTACTTCTAAAGGCAAAGATGTCTACCATGCTACCACCTCTTTCACACCAGATTCATCCGTCTTAGGCATATCCAATAACTCCAAGATTCTAAAAAAGGATGGACATTTTTTCCTATCCCGGCCCTATCATGGCAGTCACAGTAGAACAATTGTTGTTTTCCAGATGGCACGTAGGACTTGCTTCTCCTTAGGTTAGCCTGCTAACACATATATATGCTCCATGGATCAGAAACTGGACTCTTGCAAGGAAAATAATCATCTGTTTCAAAGATCTTGGGTAGCTTTTAGTTCTGGAGGACTATGTGTCCTTATTGAGTCTTCTTCTCAGCCTTGCAAAGTGCATTTATGGGCATTCTTCGTCTACACCTTCAATAGATCACTGTTCATGCTGCTGCTCATTCAGAAAGTTAGCTCTATTGGCATTCACGTTCTGGGTCAAACCAGCATCTAGAGAGTTACCTGGAAGGGAAATGAGGAAATGCCAAAGCAGAGCTCACTTCACTGGCCTTTCACCTGGATGGATTTTATTTGTTAGGAAGAGGTTATCTGGGATGATATACCCTCGGGATTTGCACTTTTGAGTTCTGTATAGGACACCCACTTGCCCATATTATTTCAAGATATCTTGAGCCGCACACACTGCATAACAGCAGAAAGCAGTACTCTTTACACTGCCCTAGAACATTCGGCAATACACTTTTCTGTGCGCATAAGGAAAATGTCCTAAAAACGAAAATATTTGGACATTTAATTGATGCAAAAACTTCTCTCCAGTAGCATCCACATCTGCTTCCACATCCGGGACATTTTACACTCAAATACAATAGTTCCTACCTGCTATGCATCATTCAAGGTCTTAGATGGTCTACATCTTAAAGGAGTTTGAGGTAAAGTTTTGAGAGAGTGGGAAATTGATGGCCACTCAATGTATAAGTGTGTAAGTGATAGTAAGGAGGTATGCATTCACAGGTCTCTATGGTGCTGCAAAGCAAGAGGGCAACATAACATTTTAGTGGAAAGGCTGGTATATCTGTTGTGTGTG
Organism: Calotriton arnoldi; assembly: GCA_963921515.1. Lineage (NCBI taxonomy): Eukaryota > Metazoa > Chordata > Amphibia > Caudata > Salamandridae > Calotriton > Calotriton arnoldi. The sequence continues at coordinate 594,655 of CAWUFW010006450.1, read as the reverse complement.
ATGTTGAATGTCAGAGATCAATCAAAGATTCCAATTCTGTGACTATGGGAAGTTAGAGTGCAGTCCCAGCTCACTAATATTTGTGAGGTAGAAATTAAGAAGGCAGTGATAGCTTATTCAATAGATTTGCTTGCAGGGTAAAAATAGAAGAGACATGTGGACTTTTTCTTGGGGTCCTGGGCCCGCCAGAATGTACAAGCCAATAACGGGCTATTGTTGTTTACCACGAGTCTCAGGACAACAATGCTATTGCACTATGTTTGAAATAGGAAAATATTTCTATGTATCACTAGGCCCTCTCGGTGTAGCGAGGACAAGTAGGCTTACTCCAGGTGCTGGAGAGGCTTAGAAACTGAGAATACAGTACAACAACATAGATATTACTTTGGGACTTTAATGTCCTGAGTCCAGTAACACAGATGGACTTTGTAGCTAGGTGGTGTGTCAGAACCCTCTAAGTGTCCCTTACATTTTGAGGATGGAGGATGGGCTTTAATCTCTGTAACCAAAATTTACAATCGGGATTTAATGGTGGTTCAGCACACAAGAGTTGGGAACGCACACCAACCTCCGAGGGACCAGTGGCAACGGACTATTGATCACCTGGAAGGGGGTGTTGACTGGTGCTTCGACTGCATATATCTGTGGAACAACAGCACCTAAAACAATAATTCCAATGGTTCTAAAATCTGAACAGGTTTCTTCGATCGATGGGATGGGGCCTCATGCAGAGGAGTCAAAGAACTGCTATCTCAGAATCCAACGGGGTGATGTGGAAGTACAGGCACACCAAAGGCTCAGGGAGGGTTAGGAGAGTAGACTCACCTTTCTAAGTGTCTCAACGTGCTGGCGCTCCTCCTCAAAATGGATGCCATCATCCTTCTCCTGTGCAACTTAGCTCAAGGGACCTCATGCCTATTAAGATGCCTCTTTCTATTGAGATGTCCTTGCGTTGGCCCATTCAGTCGGCTGAGCTTTGTCTCCCCCATGGATAAGGTCACACCTTCTGGCAAGTGCTGTTCAGATCCTCTCGCAGACAGATGTATCTTCCTTCTCAAGACAGGCAATCAACAAGGTGGCTCCACACGCTATCCTGGACCTAAGTTCAGCCAACCCAACCATGCAGACGTTCCGTCTTCTAGATTGGATAGTTTCTTTCCTGATGCTAGTGTATATTCCTCCTCAAATGAATCGAACATTGAACAAAATACGGCCTGATCGTCTAAAATTATAAGCGTTTGGTGCCAAGGAGGTATTCCATCAGCGACCCAGATTACAATATTTAAAAGTGCACAACTCCTCTGATACTGAAGCAGAATCTTCTAGCTGTTGTCCTTCGCAATATGTGGGTATCATGGGCTGTTTCCCAACCTGAGAAGATTTTGGGCTGAATTATGCGGGTATGAGGATTCCACTGTGTGGAAGGCTCCGGCTACTTCTGAAGAAGGGCTGCATCCCAGGAATTTGAGGAAAGGTTTGTTTCACCCTACAAGAAGACACCTGGGCAATAAAAACATTATCTGGGCTATCTACCCATCATTTGTGCCAGGTACACTTTGTTTTGTATGTTTCAGCTGGTATGTGATGAAAGGAAAATGCCAGCCTCGCATAACGGCAACCATCAGTTTGTGCAGCGCCTACACATGGAATCCATGGACTCCAGCACTCACAAGTCCAGATAGAAATATGCAAACACACCATAATTATACTGGCATCCCTTCAACATGTCCCAGAGATTATGAAGACCTCAGCAATGGAAGACAGAACAGAACATTTACGGGGAGTAGGTAGGCAGCCCTCCACAGTGGCTGAGGTAACAAGCATTGGCATAGCCAATAGGTCTCGCCTTTGGGACCTTATAAGTGTTTAGCCATGCAACGGTTGATGTTGTTGCACCAAGGATATTATGCTGCATAACTAAATACTTATAAGGTCCCAAAAGCGAGACCTATTGGCTACTCCTATCACACAAGCTGGTATCACACCACAAACATTCTTTAATACTAGGCCTTCCGACTAAGGGGTGGAGGCCCTACTCAGTCCCAATTGCATACTGTCCAAATCCAAGTAGGTGTTATACAAAACCATACATACATAAATAACGTAGTAAATTAAAGGATGTAACAGACAGATAAAAGGGTGTAACTTCGAAGAGACTCGTTGTAGGTATTTCACAGTCTCATCATTTCAGAACTGAAACATTTTCAGTATCATATACAACGAAGCCATAGTTATTACTTATTGATCTTATGCAACAAACAACCATTGACAATGCCAATAGTCCTGGCTTGTTGTAGGTGTAATGTTACTTGTTGTATTATATATCTGGATGCAATGACAGAAGCAGCAAAATACCGACACATTTTGCTAAGCACAGATTTTTAGCCTAGGTGTTTTTAAGCCACGCCGTTAATTACATAGGCCACACCCCTTTGGGAGACACCCTTCCCCAGTTTTTTCATCCCGCTTAAAGCCCTGATCATGACAATGATGATGAAGTTAATGATGTTGCTTTAGAAAGGAGCAAGGACGGAGAAGGACAGGGAGTGTTTGATTTGATGAACATAGGGTTTCTCTGTGAAAATAGGGACATGTAAAAATGGCTGATGCCTGAAGACAGTCACCTGTAGCTGCCATGTTTGTTTGCTGGTGCTGACTCTGCCCACTGGACGCTTTCACCTCGAGGGAGGAGCTCGAGACGTGGATGTATGATTGCTACTTGTGACAGGTCCTGTAGCAGCTCTCATGGGCCCAGCTCAGCACCTGGTCGGGTTCTTTGTGAGAAGGTGTCAAGGGGTCAACACTACAAACCGCATGCAACGCAGTGTGAAGATGAGTCCTTTGTTGGGGAGCTGCCTCCACCCCTCTGAGGGGGAACCCCCTGTCCATGCTCTCTGTGACTCGCTGAGCAACAATGCACATTCTTTGCTGATGTAATGTGTACGCATGACGTCAGCAAAGAATGCGCATTAGATAACAGAACGCTGAGTACAAGATGAACCGTGGCCTATTTGTGTTTTCTGTTGTATTTTTTAAAAATATCAAAGGGCCGGCTGCCCCATCTAATGGGGCCTTTCAGTGAATGACGTCACCAGACATCAGCAAACAAAAGTCACTTCTGGAATGTAAAACCCCAGCTCCATAGAGTCAAAGAAGTGCAGATTCAGCCACGTGATGCTTACAAGATACAATCGAAACATGGGCCGGGGGAGGCGAAGCCGGACCTGATAGCGGCCCGTGTCGAACGCCACCTGGAGGTGGGAACCCCCCCAAGCAAGACTGCAAAAAGGGGGCGCACCGGATTGGTCGCACCCCAAACCAGCTGCTAACCACCCAATCCTGGAGGGAGATGGTAAGCGATCAGTCTGAAGCGGAATTACCTGGTGCCTGGGATCCATCGCCGCCGAGAGGGACCTGCGGAGGACGGAGCTGCGGTCGCCAAGAAGAAACAGCGAGGAACAAAGGAACATGCCGAGGATACAGAGGAGTCGCCAGGAGGAACAGCGAGGTCGGCGGCTCCAAGCAGGAAGTCGTGATCGGGAGGCCTGCGCAGATCGAGGAGCGGCGGCGGCTATAACTGGCGGGAACCGGTCATCGGCGGACCATTTGCGACGAGTGCGGCTGCCTCGGAGGTGTTTCCACGTCTTGCATGGCATTGATGCTGAGCCTGCGGGGTGGGTTGCACGTGTGAGACGGAGCCAGCAACGTGGGCAGGAGCGAAGGAAAAGCCGGCTGCAGCAGGAGCGGAACAGCGGTCCAGCTTCGCCGAGGACCCGGGAAGTCTGCCGCTCACCAGGAAACCACGAGGGAGGCGGGCGCCTCCTACAGCACAGTAACAGCCGAGGAGCGAGCCACAGGAAGCAGGTACGCGAGGCCCGAATGTATCCTTGTGTAGCGTAAGTGGTATTCATGGTGGAGTTTGCGCTATATAAAATGAGGATAAAAACAAGATGAGCGGCCACATTATTTAGTATGCCCAACAAAAAAAAATGCGCCCGCCATTGTTGCTAATTAGGAGCAGCGTGCCACTGTCTTTTGTAAAAGCCGGCGCTTGCTGTGAAGGAAAAACAAGCCCGCGAGCGGTGCGCAGGGGAGTGAGAGTAGAGAAATGTCAACAAGCGCGCGTGGCCACGCTAATTGGAAACAGATGGCCCCTGCGCGCCACTCCTCGCTCCTGCAAGGTGGATGCCGCCACAAGCACGAGTGCTTGAAAAGTGCAGACCGATTACAAAAGGTCATCTCCTAGAGCAGCGCATGCGCGCTGCGCTAGGCTCGACCTAAAAAGGTATGTGCCTCCACTAGAAGCGTACTTCAACAAACGTCAGTCTCATGTAGCCTTGGTTGAGTTGGCAGGAGCACCTCTCCCAAAAAGAGGTACACTTTGGCTGACTCCTTACATCAACCCAAGTCTGATCTTAATAAAAATATACAGTTTCAGAACTTCAAGAGAGACTGCAGTATTTCAAGCTCATTGGGAAAATCAAACAGGTCTGTCGAGAAAAGAAATAGAAAGTGTTGCACAGATTCACAAGGTTTTGTTGTTGGTTTTTCTCCCAAGAGCAGATGTGAATACATGTGGGAAAGTCGAAGACGTTCACTAATGGGTACGTTTTCTATGAGGGGCCAGGTGAAAAATGGAAAAGGATGAACCTCTGATGAACCAGCTAACAAATATTTCAGCGTGATATATATTTATTTGATGAATGCAAGAGGTATATGATTTGTAATCCTGATCTTCATCTGAAGAGAAAATACTTGCACAAAAAACTTTGGGAATTCAAACCTCATATGTACAGAGAGCAAGTGGCTAAGGAATGTCTCCTGAACCCACTACACTGTAGCTTTACCTAACCGATGTTGGTCCTGAAGAAGGTGCTATAAATAAACATCTGGGTACCGAAACACTCCCCCACCTGCTCTCTTTTGAAAGATCCTGTGGACATAGACCACCAGTCGGCCAATTATGCTGGTTCTTTAATTTATGACCTGACTGCTTTTGAAAGATGCTGTAGACTTGGACTACATGTCGGTCTATTATGATTCTTCTCTAATTTTGGAACAAGGATTTATAAACAAATCTACTGGGCTGTTAATTTTATGAAGTGTGGTGGGAATGTTTGGAATGTATGAGTTTTTTATATAAAAGACGGGGTCAGGGAATGTTGATTTTTTGAACCATGAATATATTATGATGTAGATATGATGAATGTATTACTAAGAAAGTATCTAAATGTTCTAATATATATTTTTGACCCAATTAAAGAAAGAATAAGCTCAAATATCTATCTATCGTTGTCTGTCAATGGAACAATGTGACTTAATGGAATGAGTAAAATGGATTGGGCTTTATCGGTTATTCTTTTGTGATATTTACCACCCTTCCGCAACCCGTAAAGTATTTATGTTTGATGAGCCCTTAATGTATTATGTTATTTTTGACCCAACTGAACGAAGATGAGCAATCACTCATACCACACCCAAGTGCAAAAAGGTGAAGAACATAATAAGGTCACCCACATCCATAATTTGTGGGTGAGTGGAAACGTGGGAATGACGATACAGCTCTTCCTCCAATTGCATTGGAGCTCCCTGATGGGGGTGGAACGAGAATCTAGGTAGCAACCACAACTCCCTAGTGAGCAATTAATGAACACTGAGGTGGCATTTACATCTCCCAATTGCTAAATGGCATCACCTTGGCGGTGATATATTCACTATGTGTGAGTAGGAGGGAAATGAGAAGATGGCCGCTGAGAACATAGTGAGAAGTGTCATGAGAGGGCGCTCAATGCCCCAGATGAGTGGCGTTCCATGGACAAAGAGAGGGGAGTTAAAGTAATCTGGAGAGAAGGTAAAGGGTAAAATTGAGAAGAAAGGTAGATAAAACTCTTCTTCTCGCCCAAATTTGGAGTCCTTTTAAAACGTTGACAATTTTGTGAAGTTGGCAATGTATTAAAAAATGTAGGTGGAAACGCTGCCACTTTTTGGCGAAGACTACCCTGAAAAAGCTACTTTTATGATGAAAAATCGGCAGCAAAAAAGTGAAGAGAATTCTCTTTCAAAAATATCTCAGGGGGCGGCAAACTCTCCGACAAACATATTTTCTTGAAAAAATTACCCATAGCCAAAGTAACATGAAATCCATATTTTTTGTAACTTGGAAAAAATGCAAGTTGGGAACTTTTCAGAACTCCATTTAATTTTTACCAGGCGGACCCCTTCTCATGTGTGAGTGAGAGGGTAGTGCGAGGGCAGTTCTAGGTCCTCATATGAATGCTCTAAAGCTGTTTCTTTACACGCCTGTTTGGGAAATGAGGAGTGAGTATGGCAGTTCAGTCTATGATCTCCCACCTCACGACCTAGCCATCATCTCTGCTTAAAATTAAGTTAAAGAGTACCAGAAAAGCACTTTTACTTTTCTCTCATTTTCTTTTTCAAGATACTTACTTCACTCTTATTTTAGACCTCAAGTCTGGGCAGCGGGGCCTGGGACGGACACCCGCTGCCGCCATCTTGTTCAACCGAGCGGGCTGTGAAAGAGGGCATTTTTCCTGAGGCGGCACCCGTGACGTCCCGCTGCGCCGCCTGGGACGGAGGCGTACATTCCGGCGGAGGAGCGGCGACTCGCGACTGGCACCCCGGGATACGAGGGGTGCGTCGCGCTGCAGTAACAAAGGTCTGTCACCGCCATCTTGTGGATCTCCATGGCGAGAACACATCCGTGCTGTGGCTCTCCCCGCGGGTCCTCCTGCAAGTTATCGGGGCCTTGGAGGGCCCTCGTCAAGTCAGCAGGTACCGGGGTGGCGTGCTGTGATTGGAGGCTCTACACTGAGGAACTTCACAAAGTTAGGTAATTAAAAAAGCACACCGCCTGCTTTTGAAGGACAGTTGCATCAGTGCAAGGTTTTTTAGTAAGGAGTCTCCAGATTTATCACTGCTTGAGTTGAGAAGGGAGCGTGTTCTGTGTTTCCACGGACCTCTCCTTTGTGAAGCCAAGTGTGTGAAGGTTTCCATAAAGGAGAAGCAAGTGAAATACTTTAAACATTACAGCGGTTGGAATAAGAACTGGGATGAGTGGGTGCCAGAGAGCAGAGTACTCAAATACATGGAAACCAACCTACAGAAGCAGTAGGAACCTCAGTAGGCTAATCTGGAGCAGTATGCAGAGGGGAAATTGAGAGGTGCAGCACCAAAGAAGGCCGGGGGTTCGCAGCAGAAACATGTGGAAGTTGGAATATAGAAAATGTGACTTCTAAGGGAACGCATTGTGTGTACTGAAAAGGACGAAGGAGGAAATGGCTTCCAGTTGGACTATTGCCCAACACTCACTACTGCTTTGGGGAATGGGGTAGATCTGCAGACTTCGGAACTGTCTCTTCCACCTCTCCTCTCATGGGGCGAGCTGGAGGATGAGGCGGACGGCGTTTCCCAGTAACACCGGGACTGTTGCCTTCTATGGAACTATGACGATGCCCCATGGGCGGAAACCAAAACTGTTTGTACTTCCCGCGGAGCCCGAGTACCCTTGGCCGCTGCCCGGTGGAGCTGTCCTATGCAGCTATAGAGGAGTCTGGCTCTGGCTCACCCCCACGGCCGTCACCTACCCAGCCGGACATAGGACATTGTTTTTCACGGTTCTTCACGGTTTTATCTGTCTTTCTCTTTGATGGCTTTGACTGCTTTGTAAACTGTTTGTACTTACCGCGGAGCCCGAGTAACCGTGGCCGCTGCCCGGTGGAGCTGTCCTATGCAGCTATAGAGGAGTCTGGCTCTGGTTCACCCCGCGGCCGTCACCTACCCAGCCGGACATCGGACATTGTTTCTCACGGTTCTCCACGGTTTTATCTGTCTTTCTCTTCGACTGCTTTGTTCCCCCTAAATTACTTTCCCCCTTCCGGTCTACCTGACTCTATCTGCATTCCTCTCCCCTGTTTACCTTCCACCCCCCACCCTCCTTTCCCCATAAGACGCGTGTCTTTGCTATGCTACGCGCTAATAACTTATATTATTGTGTAATCTCATGTTTTTCTCCAAAGCCTATACTTGTAACTGTTGTAATTTTCGTAACCTGTAACCTGCTGATCCTCATGTAAAGAGCTCTGATACCTCCGGGTCTAGCCAGCGCTATATAAAACTCTGCAAATAAATAAAAATAAATAAAGTCTGAGTGCATGGAAACGAGGAGAGGTGTTGCAGAGAGGTTATACTTGGAAAGTGAAGTGAAGGAACATTTTGTCATCGATATAGGTCAGGGGTCACAATGTAGGGCAAAGGGCAAGCCAGGCTCCATGTTTTTTCCATGCACAGGAAGAAACAGAAAGATAAGCAAATACTAAAGTATTTTATGAGCAAAGAAACAAGGTTTCTGTTTCAATATGAACAAAAGGGCAGTCAGGTCTCTTAATAAGGACCAGTGCCCACCTCACAATGGCATTTCATTCATACATTGCTAGTGATGCATGCTGCAAGCTACATTTATGAGAATGTGTGAACGTGCGTAGACAATACAATAAATAGTCTTCTTAAGACAGAATTTAGAAAGCAAAAATTGGGCACGAACAAATGTGAAAGTGTGTGCGCCTATATACAATGGCTTACGTTAGGCTCTTTTGACATCAGTATAAATTCACACAGAGCTGAAAACATCTTCAAAATATTTGAACGTTTAACGCACCCGGGTGCGGAGCCTGGGAAGCATTCATAACAAGCATTGGCAAAGTCAATACCTGCGGCTCGCAAGAATGCAATTTTTTTTAAATTTAGTTCATTCTTTATTCGCAAACTTATGCAACATGCAATAAAAGTGTAAAAGTAACAAAAACTAAAAAAAAATACTCCCGTCTAAAGGTGGTGTGCATTTTGGCAAAAAAGTAAATAAAAATGAACCATAGCAGGACTAACCAAACAAAACATGAAATGAAAGCACAACTTTGTCAGCCTACATTGGTACTGAAGTGCTCTACTTTCTGGACGGATCTGCGCATGTGCAAGAGGAAAAATGGCATTTCTCACAGTGAAGAAAGTCAATAGCTGAAGTTGGCTTACCTAATGCCTCATGCTGTAAGCTTTGGTGGGTGGATTCAAAATGTGAATGGCACTTGAACAGGCCAATGCATGAAGATGGGTGACCTGACTCCACCCCCTACACCCATGTGCTCTCCCTCTTTCTCACTCAAGCCTCTAGCAAGCCACAAGGAGCTCCCGGGAAGCAGGAGATTGTGCCTACTTCCCGAATCTCTTTCCCCAAACATAGTCCAAATTCAGCCCTCCTGGATAGCCTCATAAAACAGATACATTAGCCTTTGGAGCCACCTCAGGAGGAGGATGTAGAGCAGGTGAGAGCTGAAGTGGTTCATTTCTTAAATCCAAGTCTTCTTGGAAAAAAGAAGCATGAGGCGTAGAGGAAGGGACTTCACAAGATGTTGAAGGCTTCCTCCTACTAATACTCCATCTGGTGTTGCCTAGACTGAGCTATACACACTGAGGACCTTGCCATAGGTTCCATGCAGGCTCCTCTCATGAGGCCGCTGTTCTCTTAGCCCAGCAAAGGAAGAAGCTTGCATTAAAGAATGAGTTCAAATGAGTAATTCAAAAGCTAGACTCTGGAAAGTAAGGAACGATCCTGATTTACAGATCCCACGTGACATCGGAAACAAGATGAGGTGGGTACAAGGCACCCACAACTATCAGTATATAAGTATCTCTAAATGGAAAGTGTCCAACAAGAAACCCCCGACAAGATCAGGGCCGGACTGGCCGTAGCGGGCACCCGGCATTTCCACACTGGGCAGCCAGGATGGGGGCCGGTTTGACCCCTGGGGGGGTGTTTTGTTCCCGGGGGCCGGTTTTGCAGCGTAGCTGCAATATAGGCCTCCAGCAACAAAAGAGGCACAAAGCTTTCCATTAGCACCCCCTCGCCCCCTGTCCGGGCCGGCCGAGCTCTTTGCCAGGGCCGGTTTCGGTTCCCAGTCGGCCCTGGACGAGATTGTATTTGGAATGGGAAAAAAACAAGAATCCACAGACTACATAGTACTACATTTTAGGATGAGGTCTTTAAAATTCAATCTGGTTCATGTAGATCAAGAATCAACTTTGCATATTTGGTATTTCTCAATAAAGGAACAGACTGAAGCAATGTGTTGTATCCACAGTTTTAGTAAAAAGAGGAAGATGGTTGTATTTTTTTTATCATTATTGGGGCTGCAAATCAAAGGAATGATTGTAACGCTTGTGAAAAGCAAATAAGAATTTTCCTAAAATTTTATTTGCAGGGCTTTTTGACCACAAACACTTTTTGCCCACGCAGGCACGCTTTCATATAATTTCTTTAAACTCATCAAAACAAATTTTGAAAGAATACCAGACCCCTTGTACCTGATGGGCACATCCATTCCCTACCTCACCAGACACAGGACACAATAAAACAATCACATAGGCCAAATCCAAAAATCGGCTGATCATCAAGGTACTTATAATATATCAGAAGCAACACCCCCACCCGCTCCAAGGATCTGGTCTACAACCCCTCTACTGCATAACTCCTTAAAGAAAAGGGGACACAAGAGATCAAACAATGTCCATGCAAAATGTTTATCAATACTCACAAAGTTCTCACTTTCTGGAGGTTACAAACACTTTGCATGGCTGCCCTCTTGTTACAGCCTTTGCCTCCCTTGAGCCGCACGGCCTCTATGTATAAAGCTTTTGAATATGTGAATTAAATTTAGAATGAGTTGTGATCATGGAGAGCTATACAATCAATGGCAATAAACAGCAGCTGCCTTAAAGGGGCCATCCAGTGAATGATGCTCTAGTAGGTCTCAAAACCTTAGTAAGACATGGTCCATCATGTTGATAGGCGAGAGAAGGTCAGATATATTTTAGTTCAGAAAACAAAGGTGTGTATTCAAGATGTACTTTAAATCCCTCTTTGTTATAGTCTGTCTGAGCACCAGCAACTCCAGATGGAAGGCTGGGAAGATCAAACAGCCTGGGATTACACAGGATATTGAAGCAGAATATGATACCCGCTGGACTGGCACCTGGCCCGCATATTGCCTGATCCATGGAATGACACCTCTGGAGAAAATGAAAGGCCAAAGTAAACTGCTTGCAGATCTGAAACTACGCTGCATTTGCATTTCCTGGTGCTAATAATGAATTTTGACCATAGTGACGCTTTGGAATAGCTTGGATTAGTAATTGCTAACTCTATGGTGACGCTTACAATCGTGTGCAACAATTTATAAGTCTCTTTGTTTAACCAATCACATTTTCAACTCTGGCTATTGATCTTTTAAAAAATATATAAGAAAAATATCACTTTAGCGCTTGCAAATTTCATGACTGTGTTGGTACCTGCTATGAATCTTTGTTTGACAACAGGCTGCAGTACTGAGATTTCATTAACGAATTAAAATAAGGCATTGGCCCACTAGTGGGGTTTCAAAGTGGTGTAATGTCTTCCGGGAGTCAAGGGGAAGTTATGTCACATCCAAGATCTCTATGATTAGGGAAAAGCAGTCAATATAGAGCTAGGGATGTGACAGAAGGAGGTTTCTGTCGTGCTTAAGATTCTGTACAAAATAGGAGAGTTCTAAACAAGTTGATCAACACTAGGTTTACAGAAAGATTTTGAACTGCCTAGGTAACAATGGAAATGTGTTCTTATCCAATGCATGTTTCCAAACTTTTGTTGCTCATGGTGCTGAATGAAGCAATATTTGTCAGTCTTTTTTTTTTTGTAAAACATTTTTTATTAAGAAAAAACAAACATCAGCAATAGCATGACAGTACAGAGGGAGCAGCACGATAGGCATCATTGGTACAGTAGGTAATATTACAAAATACAATCATACATGATGGAAGGTCTAGGGTGACTGGGGGTCATCCATTGTAGGGGCCAAGGGAGGCTGACATATTTCTCCACGATAGGAGTTCCACTGGCCCCACACACAAGACCATTTTTTGGGACATCCACGTGATACATATATAGTCTTCTCTCTAAACATTGCCCAGTCCAAGTCTGTTTCCCAATTCTGTGCCGTGGGCGGGGCCCGCGCCCCCCACCGCTGGGCGATATTCCTCTTGGCCAACATTAGCCCCAGTGTTACCCACTGCGTCAAACAAACATTTAAATTAGTTGGTTCCCAGATGTTGAGGAGACACCTACGGGCCTCCACACGGAGCTGCACAGATAGAACAGTGTTGATGATGTCATGAATGTCACGCCAGTAAGGTTGGATCTGTGTACATTCCCAAACTATGTGGAAAAAGGTTCCCAGCTGGCCACATCCCCGCCTGCAGGCGCCCTCCTCTACCCTTCCCATTTGTACCAGTTGGGGCCCCGTTATATAAATACGGTGGAGAAGTTTTAGTTGGACAAGGCGAGCTGGTATTGCTACGACTCTGGGAGAGGAGACTGCCTCCTGCCATTCCTCGTCATCCATTTCTATGCCATCCCTAGTCCACTTCTCTCGGAGGGCCTTGAGAGGGTCCGAGATGTTGTTGACCAGCTTTTTATATATCAGGGAAATGGTGCTGTCAGGGAGATGACCATCCAGCACTCTATCTTCCAGTGGGGATGATTCCGGCAGTGTGGTCCCGGGCTGTAAGTGTGTGCGAAGTGCGTGTCGAACCTGTGTGTATCGGAAGCGCTCTGATTCGGCCATGTTATATTGTTGCTGCAGTGCTGCAAAAGACTTAATATCAGATTTGTCCCACAAATCCCTTATACATGCAATACCTATGAGATCCCATAGGTCGAATCCCTTACTCCTCCACAGGTCACCCAGTTACTCGGAATCCCATAGTGGCGTTGCGAGCGTTAGTTTTCGTCTCCAGCCTAGGCGAGTGGTAGCTGCATGCCAAACGTGTACTGCATGTTTGGTGGGGCCCGTAAGTGGATAGCGCCGGGGCCCGGAATAAAGGGCTCTACTGAAGGTCCCTCCAGAGAGGAGCCACCTATCCATGTTATATCCCGGGTCGCAAGGCTGGGCATAGGTGCAGTGGTTAATGGAGGACGGATGAGACGCCCAGTAATACAATTTTATATCTGGGAGGCTGGGCTGATGCCTCCGTCATACCAGTTCAGGGAAAGTTTACTAAGAGCGATGCGAGGTTTACCGTTCCACAGTAGGTCCCGTTGGAGGCTCTCGACCTCTCGGAAATATGACGCAGGTATTGGATCCATGGAATTCTGAAGGGTGTACAGGAACCGGGGTAGGGACATCACCTTAAAAAGGGCGGCCTTACCTAACAGGGAGAGGGGAAGCGACTTCCACCTGGCGATATCTTTGCGCAGCTGAATCAGCGGGGGCTGGAGGTTACGGGAATAGCGAAGAGAGGGATCTAAAGAAAGGAAGATACCCAAATACGTAAACCCTTCGGTACAGGTTTGTAATGGGCACCCACGCGGCGGGATCGGAGGCTCGCCCGCCACTACGAACAGGAGGGATTTGCTCCAGTTTATGGAATAACCGGAGTAGCGTCCAAAGATCGTGAAGATATCCAAAACCACTAACAAGGATCTCCTAGGGGAGGACAAATACAGAAGGATATCATCCGCGTAAAGGGAAATCCGGTCTTCCCAATCTGAAGACCAGCGCATACCCCTGATCCTCAGATCTTGACGTATCCAAGCTGCCAGTGGCTCCAACGCTAGGGCAAACAGCAATGGGGACAGGGGGCAGCCCTGGCGGGTCCCTCTGCCCAGCCCGAAGGCGGCTGACTTCTTGTTGTTAACCACCACTTGGGCCATAGGTTGGGAATACAGTAACTTCACCCATTGAATGTATTTAGGACCAAACCCCAGTTTCTCCAATACCGCCCACAGGTACGGCCATTCGATGGTGTCAAAGGCCATGGCTGCGTCCAAGGAAACTATAACTGCCGGTTCCAATATAGAAGCCGCCCTGCCCAAAACCCCGTGAACTCTGCGTAGTTTCAGTGCCGTGTTACGGTGCGGTATGAAACCTGATTGATCCGGGTGGACCAGGGTCCCAATCACCGTCACGAGGCGAGTAGCAAGGAGCTTAGCCAGGATCTTGGGCTCCGCGTTCAACAGGGATATCGGTCGGTAAGAACCACATTCGGTCTTGGGCTTCCCTTCCTTGTGAATAGTAACTATAGTGGCAGTACGCTGGTCTAATGGCAAGATGCCCGCTTGCCTCGAGTCCTCATACATGGCCCTCAGGTACGGGGCCAATGTGTCTGGTTTAAGCTTGTACAATTCAATCGGTAGTCCGTTAGGGCCAGTGGCTTTGCCCGGCTTGAACGACCGTATTGCTGCCGCTATTTCATCGTTAGACATGTCACTGTCCATGAAGTCGTGATCGACCCCCGACAGTTTGGGTAGAGCAATATCGGTAAGCATCTGGCGGGAATCCTCTATAGGGTAGGGGGCTACCGATGTGTAGACAACCTTAAAGTGGGCCGCGAAAGAGTCCACAATAGCTTGCGGGTCCGACAGGGAATTGCCCTCTTGCCCTCGGAGTTCAGGTACTAGTCTGCTTGCCCACTCTCTCTTATCCAACCATGCCAAGAGTTTCCTGGCCTTGTCGCCCACCTCATACAACCGTCCCTGAACCGCTCTTCCTATGGCCTTTGCCTGGTCTGTCGCTAGTGCCCTGTAGTCCTGTTGTTTGAGTTTGAGAAGGTGGAGCTTATCGGGTGTGACGTCCAGCTCTAGATCTGCTTCCAGTCTCCCCACCTCTGCCTCCAGTGCCACCAACTCTTTGCGCTGTTCCTTCTCTTTCCCCGAAGTTAAAGAAAGGGCCTGGCCCTGTATCACTGTCTTAAATGCCTCCCAAAGCACCTGAGGGGATTCCACCGAGCCTTCATTCTCATTAAAGTAATTATCAATGGCCGTAAGGATCTCTCGTCGGATATGGGGATCACGTAGATACCACGGATTGATGGGGGCCACACGTCCCACCTGTTGGTAACCGAGCGTCAACTGGAGCCACACCGGCGAGTGGTCTGAGATGCCCCTAGCTATGTGTTTTATCTCCCGAACATGGGGAATTTGGGATGCAGGTAAAAGAAAGTAGTCGATTCTGGATAGACTCCCGTGAGCCCCCGAATGAAAGGTATACTGGGAAGTGTCAGGGTGAAAAACCCTCCACCCATCCACCAGCCCCATGGAGTCTAGGAAGTCAGGCAGCCAGCTTTGCGAGCGAGGGAGAGCGCGCGGAGGGTAACGATCCAGATCCCCAGAGACCACCGAATTTAAGTCCCCTCCCAGCACCAAGAGACCCTCCGGGATCTCTAACAGCAGCGTACCCAAGTCCCTAAACGTGGTTGCCTGAAGGCCCGGGGGTACATAAATCGAAAGGAAGGTGACAGGGTGGCCCTCCCATGTGCCCGAGACTCCAACATACCGTCCTCTAGCATCCGACCAAGTGTCCTGCACCACAAGGGGAAAGGATTTTTTCATCAATATACCAACCCCCCGGGAGCCCGTGGTGAAACCTGCATGAGCCAGTAAGACGTAACCCCCTCTATGCAGCGCTCTACATGTACTTCCAACTAGATGGGTTTCTTGCAGTAGGACGATGTCAGGGGCCTGGCGCTTAATGTTCTGAAGAACAACACTACGTTTAATCTTGTCCCCCAGCCCATTGACATTCCAACTCAACAGTTTAACCCCACTGTCTCCGACTGGTGCCATATCCAAGTATACTGAAATTCACTGAGTGCAATGCCACTCCCCCAATCAATGTGTCCATAGCAGTTGCTGATGCAATCAAAACTTCAAACTAAAAATTAAACAATCCCACCCAACACCCCCCTACCCTGCTGCCCTGCCCTCTGGGCTTAGAACTGCCCATGAAAAACTTGCAGAGTGCCTGTCGCCCCAGAAAAGTGTTCAAGAAAGAAAAGAAAAACCTAGGGGGAAGACAGAGTCCGCCCCATCTCAGCCCAACAGGTCTACTTTATACCCATACAAAACAAATACCACAGGTCCATTTAAGTCCACTTACCGAACGACAATAAAACTAGAAGCCCCCACCCATTCCCTTCACCCACCACATACTGCAAAAAGTACGAGCCCAGCCACTGGACGGGTATCCTCTCAGGCCGGTTGACTATTATCGGTGCCACCCCCACCTCGGTCTGCCGGGCTTCTCGCTCCCCTGCTCTCGATCCAGTCTGCTGCTGCCTCGGGATGGTCGAAAAACCACACTCGCCCATCCGCCTCAATCCGGAGACGGGCAGTGAACAGCATGGAATACTTCATACCCTGGTCTCTGAGGACGCGCTTAATTGACATAAACGATCGCCTTTGTCGCTGTACCCGTTGAGTAAAATCCGGAAAAAAGGATATGTCTGAGTTCTCATAGCGCAGGGGGGCGCCAGCTCTGGAGTTTTGAAGGATAACGTCTCTGTCACGGAAATTCAGGACCCGCGCCAACGTGGGCCGCGGGGGAGCGCCCGGCTTGGGACGGCCGCCCGGGATCCTGTGGGCGCGCTCAACGACAAAGAACTTACTAAGGCCTTTAGGTTGCAAGTGTTTAAGGATGAGGTCCTCAACAAAGAGGTCTGGTGTTTGCCCCTCCGATTTCTCCGGAACCCCAAGGATGCGTAGGTTATTGCAACGCAGGCGGCCTTCGTAGTCGTCCAGCTTGAGGTCGGTAAATTTGCGGAAATCCTGGAGTTCCCTAATCGCTCCCTGGAGCTGTGAGACATCGTCTACAAGGCTGGCTGTCGTGAGTTCCACTTGCTTGACATTTTCGTTCAGTTTGCCCATATCAGCCCTAATGTGGTTGACCTCGATAGCCACAGTGTCCAGAGAAGTCTTGACTCCAGTAATGGCGGCCATAACGTCTTTAAGCGAGATTTCCTGCTCCTCCTCGCCCAGTCCCCCGGATCCGGAGTCTCTGGGCGCCCGGGCCTGTTGCGCATCCTTAGGGACAGTATATCGGTCCAGTTTGTTTGACTGCGTATTCTTGGGTCCACGGGCACCCGCGGTCTTGGTACGCTCCATCTTGACCTGCTCCAAACTGCTCTAGCTGGTAGATCACAAGAAGCGGCGAAGCGTCACTGAATAGGATGCCGAGGTCCTTTCTGCGGATGGGCGAGGTCGGCAGAGACAAGGCAGGCGGAGGATGTTCTTCACCATTGGGGATGTGCCGCCGCCATTGACCACCTCACGGCCGGCGCGTCCACCATGCACACCACCATGCGCCCCACTTCCTCCCTGGCGCGTCTCAGCAGGACCCGGTCTTTGTCACTGCCACCGGCCCCCCAGACCTCCCCGGGTACTTCAGGCAATTGCTCCTTGAGTACTCCTGCGGTAGGGGCCGCGAAGCTATGCCCCAGTCACAACGCCGGGCTTAAATATTGTCGTAGGCCAAGGCAGGAAAGAGGCAAACTCAGTTGCCTATCTGGTTCTTCCCGGGCACCTTCACACACCTCCAGGATGAGGGGGGCCCCACACAAGCCCCAAACCCCTCGCCGGTCTCCCCTCCAAATGAATGGGCTTCCTATCAAAGGTACCAGCGCAGGCAGCACTACAGTCTCTGCTGGTAGTTAGAGACCGAGCACTCCGGCTGCAGAAGCCGGCCAAGGGCGTCTCACCGGGGGTCACAGTTGGTAGGAGGTATGAGTCTCGGGCCCCGATGCGGGTCTCAGCACTCCTGGGGGCAATCAGAGTTTTCAACAAGGCGGGGGCAACAGGAAGCACCCAATGTTAGGGACGCGCCACCGCCATCTTCCGCCTCGCGGCCGGCTCGCCGTGTCTCGCCCTGATCAGCATGTCTCACCGCCTCTCCGGAGCCCTATCACGGCTCCTTAATCTCCGCCGCCGCTGCTGCCATGTGTCGGCGTATCCCCTGCCCAGGCGGTTCAAGGTCTAAGGATCTTCGCGTCGGCTCCTCGAACCGCGGCGCCACCTCTGGGCAGCAAAGGGCCGGTCGAAACCCCTCACCCGGCTTGGCTCGCCACTGTGTGTCCCGGCTTCAGGCCCCACCGCAGGCCGAAGCTTCCGGGGGCAATTTCTCTGCTGCTGGGCGCACTCCAAACATCGGAACCGGCGGGATGGGCTCCGTTGGTGTTCCGGTCACGAAAACTGTCGAGGGGTACAGCGGATCTGTACACAGGATAGACGTGGGCTAGGACGGACGGCGGAGCCCCCTCACAGCACGGCCATCTTCAGCCCGTGCTTGGCCACGCCCCCCCAATATATTTGTCAGTCTTGATACGATGCATGGGTCATATGGAAGGGCCTGAATTCTAACCTGCGATCTGCAAATTAAACACATATCTTCCTAGTAAGAGCAAAACTAATTAGAAAGATGGAAAAAAGGTCTGTGAGTGGATCTGTTCGTAGAAAATAGGTGTGCCTCTTGACAGAAGATCCATCAAATTATGTTTTATTTTTAGTTCAAAAGTGTCAGTGGTATTTTGCATAATTATTTTAGAAATGTTTATTTTTTTAGATATCAAACATTGTTCTCTAATGATATAGGGCTTATTTGCATCCCACATTAACAAAGACATTACTGGCGGTATGTGACTATAATCCAATGGTGTCATTGAGTAAGGATACTGTAGCAGAATTAGGTTGAACTTTTTCATTAACAATCAATTTAGTTAATTAGTCTGACAAAATTGTTTATTGCTTGAATTCTTTTAAGATGAGATCATTGGTTTTTTATAAGTGATAGTTTTTCTAAGGATGGAAAGGAAGAGGGTGACAGAAGGCACGAGTGGAGTCCATATTGAAAGAATTTCAGATAGTTGGAGAAAGTGGGGAGTGCCACTGTAACAACCTTTCCTCTGTTTCAATTGGATCTGTGAGGAGCAAAGGGAGTGGTCGGTGAGGAAGATGGAAACAGAGCTGTGTATTTGCTCCACTTCCACCTCATCCCTCATCTACAAAGCCACAGTGGCGGAGGAGGACGTTGGCACCATAGCATCTTTGCTTCCCTATCAACTGTTGGGATTTTATAGAGGAAGAAGCAGGTGGGGGATGCTTGATCATATACACCTGTAGATGGCAAGGTATTATCCAACACTGCATTATCCAGACAGTGCAGGCAGCAGGGCCAGACTGGGCACCCAAAGCAGTCCTGGCAATTTTATCGGACCAGTACCTGGGGGAGAAGGGGTTTGCAAGTGTGAAACACTGCTGCTTTTGTCCCCGGGGGCCGATATTCCAACACCGCTGCAAAACCAACCCTCAGTAATAAAACCGGCCCTCACTGCTGCAAAATCATCCCCCTCCCTTCCAGCATCCCGGGGAAACGCCCGAAGCCCGCTACGGCCAGTCCCTGGTAGGCAGCCATGTCTACTGGAAAAAGAGGAGGCAATACATACAAAAATGATTGGCTCAACACATCAACTTTTTCTGAGTCTTTTACATGCTTTATCACTGCTCTTCACTGCTTTTGTATATAGTGTTTACAATTCCTACCTCTTTATCTCTTTATCTATGCTGATGACACCCAAATCTACCTTAAGGTGTCTTCCTCACACGACATCTCAATCCTCAACTCTACTCTTAACTCTATTCAAACAGGATGTTAGCTCATCAACTCATTCTGAATCCTTCCAAAACTGAATTCCTCATCCTCTCTACCTCACTCTCCCAACCTCCTGTTCAATCTTGGATGAATAACCTGAACTTACTGAACAAGAAACCTATCGTTGTCGACAGCGCTAAAACCCTTGCTGTCATTCTTGACCAAAAGCTCAATCTACACTCACACATCAATTCCATTGCAAAGAATGCACGTTACCAACTGCGCCTTCTCTGGGGGATTCGACGTTTCCTTCCGGAGCAAGACCTAAAAACCTTGGTCCAGTCTCTGGTTCTCTCTAGATTGGAATATTGCAATTCTCTGCTTGCTGGCCTCCCCAAATCTCACCTTTCCCCTCTCAAATCCGTACTCCATTTAGCGGCTCGTTTTGTCATTGGGGCCAAAAGAAGTGACCACATCACACCCATACTTTTATTCTCTTCGATGGCTTCCCATTGAAGCAAGATCAATATACAAGCTTGCCTGTATCACCCACAAAGCCCTGCACACTTCCTCCCCTCGATACCTGGCAAATAAACTTAAAATCTCTGGAGGCTCTAGACCTTCACGTAATGCGGAAAAATTACTGCTTGAGCCCACACCTTCAAAAGGGAAAGATAGATGGTTCAATCCTTCTCAGGCAATGCGGTCAGAATCTGGAACTCGCTTCCTCCACTACTCCGTACCACCACCCGGACTTTCAAAGCTGACCTCAAATCTCTTCTCTTCCAAAGACACTTCCAGAATGAATGCATCCCTTTTCATGCCCCTCAAGGAAGTTCTTACAATGTTGTAAATATGTAATCTATGCCTGTACGATCCGAATCCTATTGTGTTTTTGATTTTTGTGTGACTGCCATCTATTGTTTTATTTTACTTTTTCATCTATCTTGTTTGTACTTGTAACGTGTAAGTATGTAAATTTCCTCATGTAACGGTCTTGGTTCTATTGTGAAGCGCTCTGACACCTTTGGGTAAAGTCCGCGCTATATAAAATTGCATTAAATAAATAAAATAAAAATCTCACTCGTGTGGGTTCTTATTCAAACCTGTGCCTTCCTATGTCAACGTGTTTCCTCTCATTCTTTTCCTCTTTGTGATTTTCTGTCTTTCAGTCTGTTGCTCTCGGGTGAAGTATGATGTTCTGTAAAATAAGCCCTGGTCCTAAAAAAGGAGTGTCAGTGTCCATCTGCTGCAACCATCAGCACTAATAAAGCTAGGAATGTCGTTCACTACCAGTGGCGTAACATAGGCCCCCGCAGCCCCCGCGGTGCAGGGTCCCCCAAGCTCCAGCACAGTACCATGGCTGGAGACCTCTTGATTGAGGCCGGAGGGGGACCCTCCACGTACCTTGCAGGGAGGCCCCCTCAAGTTTTGCCATCTCTACTCACAAGCCTACAGTCGCATAGTCTGCACACAGCATTACTGTGCCATCATCTACAAACAATATGCCAAAGTCTTACACTATACAAACTACAGTGCTCTGCCTTAAGCACGTTGCAACACTCTTGCCATTGTCTAAACACAGCGCTACAATGCCCTTACTACACACAAACTTATTGTTCTCTCCATGCACAGAGAATTTGAGTTTAATTCCTGTATGCACAGTAGCAGTGTCCCCTATGCAGAGGCCAATAAGACATTCCCACACCATCCAAAATACTCTTCCCTACAATTGCATTATACATCCAGCCACTTAATTCCACTTACTCGCATAATACTCTTACATACTATTGAGAAGTGTCATCACCTATAGTCCTCTAGAACTGTCCATCAAAGATATACAACCTTTGCTTAACGAGTCCTGACCATAATTGTGTAATCCCCTCCATCACAAACAACTCTATCAATCAATCATTCAATCAGGTGTTTGTAAAGCGCGGCTACTCACCCGTGAGGGTCTCAAGGCGCTGGAGGGGGGACTTCTGATCCGTGTGGGTGTGGAGGTTCAGTCGAAGAACCAGGTCTTGAGGTCCTTCCTGAACTGGGTCAACGAAGCAGATTGCCTGAGGTGGAGGGGTAGGTTGTTCCAGGTCTTGGTGGCGAGGTAGGCGAAGGATCTTCCACCGGTTCTGGTCTTGTGGATCCGTGGGACGGAGGCCAGGGTGAGTTGGGCGGAGCAGACTTGTCTGGCAGGTGTGTGGAAAGCGAGTCAGTGGTTCAGATATTCTGGTCTTGCTTCGTGGAGGGCCTTGTAGGCATGTGTGAGGAGCTTGAAGGTGGTTCTCTTGTTGATAGGGAGCCAGTGGAGTTGTTGGAGGTGTTGTGTCATATGGCTGCGGAGGGGGATGCTGAGGACCAGTCTGGCTGCGGAGTTTTGGACGTTATGTAGTTTCCTGAGCTGTTTCTGGGTGACGCAGGCATAAAGTATGTTGCCGTAGTCAAGTTTACTGGTAATCAGTGAGTGGGTGACCGTCATTCTAAATTCTGTGGGTAGTCATCTGAATGTCTTTCGAAGCCGGCAGAGCGTGTGGAAACAGGATGAGGATACTGCATTGACTTGGTGGTTCATTAAGAGCTAGGAGTCCAGTATGATGCCAAGGTTGCGTGCATGTTCCGTAGGGGTGGGAGGGGTTCCTAGTGCAGCGGGCCACAAGGAGTCATCCCAGGCTGAGGGGGTGGGTCCCAGGATGAGTACTTTGGTCTTGTCTGAATTGAGCTTGAGGCAGCTGTCTTGTATCCAGGTAGCAACTGCCTTCATTCCGTTGTGAAAGTTGATTCTGGGAGCTGTGGGTTCGATGGTGAGGGAGATGATCAGATGGGTGTCGTCGTCGTAGGAAACGATGTTGACTCCGTGTTTTCATTCGATGGCTACGAGGGGAGCCATGTAGATATTGAAGAGGGTGGGGCTCAGGGAAGGGCCCTGAGGCACTCTGCAGCTAATATTTGTAGGTTCTGAGATGAATGGGGGCAGTCAGACTGGCTGTGTTCGGCTGGTTAGGAAGGAGTGGACCTAGCACAGTACCTTGTCACGCATGTCGGCGTCGTGGAGTCTCGTGATGAGGGTACAATGGAAGATGGTGTTGAAGGTGGCCGAGAGGTCCAGTAGGATGAGGGCTGTGGTTTCGCCCCGGGCGAGGAGGGAGCGGATGTCATCGGTGGCAGCGAGGAGTGCAGTCTCAGTGCTGTGGTTGCTTCGGAAATCAGATTGGGAGGCGTCCAGAACGTGGCACCACATCATGCAATTGTATACTACTCTCCAATACCAAAACCGGGAAACGCCCGGAATAACGCAGGCAGAGCTACGCATTCCGGAACACCGCAAGCGTAACCACGCTTGCCTGAACAATGCATCTGCCTTAACCACGCATGGTTAAGGCAGATAGCGCTCTAGTGTTCAGGATGGGCAGGGAAGCGTCGGAACAGGAAGCTCCGGATGCGGAACAGGTAAGTGGGGCTGGAGCCGGGTTTGGCGGGGGTATGTTTTTTTTAGGGGTGGAGGTCACTTTTAGGGGTTAGGGTGGGGGCAGGTTGGGGGGGACGGGTGGGTCGGGGTAATTTTGGAAAGGGGCAGGTTTTTAGGGCGCAGGTCAGGGGGAAGGGGTCGGGTAGTTTTAAGGGCTGGGTTTGGGGGGAGTTTTTAGGAGTGGGGTGGTTTTAGGGCTCAGGGCAGGGGGGATTGGTGTAGTTTTTTTAATTGGGTCAGGGTTTTAGGCCTCAGGGCACTGGAAGGGTGTTTGGGGGTGTTTTGGAAACGGGGAGGTCTTTAGGGCTAATGACGGGATATTGGTACTTTTAGGGACAGCTCTGGGGCGGGGTAGTATATGATAAAAGGCATGGTTTTAGGCCTCAGGCAGGGGGAGGGGAAGGGGTAGTTGTAAGGGCAAGGCAGGTTTAGGCCCCAGGGCGGGGGGGCGAGGTAGGGGGGGTTCGAATTTTAGGGCTTATGGCGGGGGTCGGAGTAGTGGCGATCCTTAACCACACCTGCCCCCTTACCATTCATGCCTTTACAACGAAAATGCGTGGTAAAGACATGCGTGGTAAAGGAATGCATGACTACGATGCATTCGTAGTTCGGGCTGCATGGTTTAGCCATAAGTGCCTCTGTCATACAACCACCAAAATCATGTCCTATAAAACCGTTACACTCCTATACATGTTGTTCTACATAATATGTGTACTTATTACCCCACTGAAATGAGACACTCTCCACTCAATATGCAGTTTCATACAGGCCAACAGACCCGATTCAGGCGGGAGACTCCTGCTTTCTAAAGCCAAAAAAGGCTATGTTTTGGCTGTCTCCCGTCTGAAATTGCGTCTGCTTTCATAGAAGTCAATGGGGGAAATCCATTCTCCCTATTATTTTTTTTAAATCTCCCACTTTCGTCTTCTAAAATGTTCGCATGTATGCAGTTTGTGTTTATAAAAGATAGGCTCAGAGCCCTCTCTATGCAAAGGCCTCAACGGAGGATACATGTAGCTCCCCTGTCACTGGAGCATCACTCTTGAGGTCAATGAACATGGCATTAGATGCATGGAAGATAAAAAAGTAAATGGGACGCGAAACAATATTTCTCCACATAGGCTCCAAATACCTTGAGGGCGATGGAGAGGCTGACATCACCGTCAAACAGTTTATAGCGAATGCCTGAGTCCTTTAAATCATTAACTAGCATTGGAGATTTTTTTAAAAACCTAAATGAGAGAAAACTAAAGTAAAATCCTTATGTGTTTAAATAATTAGGGGTCATCCATCTAAAGTGTGCTTGTAGATGTGTGTGTGTGTGACACTAGCAGTTTTAGGTGAACATGTTTTAGTTAAATAAGTTTCCTAATCAAAGCATGAAATCACTGACATTCCTGCGTTTTGGAAAAATCAAAAACAGAAAAAACTGTTCAGCTTAAATTATTTTCACACACTGGCAATTACTAAAGGGAGCATTCAAGACTATAGTTTATTTTGAACAGTTTTATACATCATCCTCAGCTATTCAGTCAGGCTTCCCGCTAGACAGAACCACAAGCCACCATGCACGGCTTTCCGCCTTCTTAAAGAGGTAGCAGATAGGTCCTCCGTCCCAATGCCCATCCCCCTTGCGCCGTCGGCCAGTCTGACGTGACGTCTCGCGTTTTCCCGCTTAGCGTCAATCTCTTTGCCGCAGACCAAACACCCCCAGCCTACGCACGGCCAAGCCACGCCCACTTCCGCCGGTCTCGGGGCAAGCAGCGTCCGGTCAGACCGGCGACGTGACGTGCCCGCTCCAGTGCGCGCTCTCTGCGACAGAAGGCCCAATCATAAAACGTCTACCGCAAAACAGGCGGAAACAGAACCGCGGCGAAATAATGTCTCCGACCTAACACGGAAAATCCGCAGATGCGGATTAGAAACCAGAATAGTCCCTCCATACGATGACGTAACGCAAAATGATGGGGCCCCTTACGATGACGTCACGCAAAATGATGTGCCCCCATACGTAATGGGATCCCCCCTCCTACGTCACCCACAGTCGGGTGCCCAAGAAGGTTTTTTTTGGGGGGGGGGGCTCCGCCACGTCCCTAGTTCCTTAATTACATTTTCATCGCCTGCCTTCGCCGGAAGTAAGCTCTGTTAACAGTGCACCTCATCACAGCTGTGATAAAAGCATCTTTGGCGTCACATATTTTACATTTATTTTGTGGATAATTAATATCTCACCAAGCCCAGTATCAGCAGGGAGCCAGGAAAGTAGTGTAGACTAGGTCCCCCCCCCCCACTTACTTTTTTACCACTTCTGCCTCATTACCTCCCCCTTGGGACTTCAGAAGTGCATGCAGAGCAGATATCCATCATATGAAACATATAGAGTGAGGTCACCGCAAAGTCATACATCATTTTCTCATTTGCGTTTACATAACAACCAACATAAGAGTACCATTCTTTCCTAAAGCACATTTTTTCCCTTCCAGCAGAAACATCCATTTAAGAAACACATGGAGTGCTGGCAAGTCTGAATTTCTACACAGAACTGCATGTTTTGCTCATTTACCCCATGGAACTCGACACTGGGCGTTGAGACAATGGCCCCTTTCTTTCAAAATGAAGAAAAATAAACACAGTTCTCAAACTGGGAACGTTCAACGCAGGTCTCCCTCCTCCCAATAACTAGGCGAGAATTGGTGAGGTGTAATAAACAAAATCCAACACAATGACTTTATTGACCTCTGAGTGAGTAGGTACCGAATTATGTTCCTCATGTCTACTTCATTTGGTACCCACAGATGCCTTTAGCGGGAGACCGTTTTGTTTTTTAAAGCAAAACTCGACAAAGCATAAAAATATTGACGTTTTAGGCAATATAAACTGAAATATAGTTCCCCTGCACAAAACTTTAAATTCAATTATTCAGTTACTGCTTTTTTTTAAGAAGGCACTTTTTTCTTTCTATATCACGTTTAAAGTCACAGAGGTCCATTCATTCTTAGTGGGGAGTTTCCCACTTTATTAACGCTCCCTCGTTTCCCCAGAACCCTTTTAATATATCATTGTTATTTATTTTGTACACA
Source organism: Calotriton arnoldi (assembly GCA_963921515.1). Classification (NCBI taxonomy): domain Eukaryota; kingdom Metazoa; phylum Chordata; class Amphibia; order Caudata; family Salamandridae; genus Calotriton; species Calotriton arnoldi. Next base: position 568,646 of record CAWUFW010006450.1, on the reverse strand, counting down.
TTTTCATTAATGCCTCCCCTCTTAGTTCATTCCTTTCTACTTCCATTCAAACTCTCACCTTTTCTATTTTGTGCCTATTTCTGTAATTTCTCATCAGAACAATCTACTTTTCCTGTCCCATTAATGTATATTGGCTTCTTTCACTACTTTCCGTTCATGTATTCCGTTTACTCCCCCCCGAAGAAAAAAGTTTTTTTTAAATATAATATAAGATATTTTACATTCAACAAACAAGGCCAAAGGTTACCACTGAAATGCATGAATCCAGAGGAGCAGAGACTGACCGGAAGTTTTCAACATCTGTAAGTTGTTACCCGGGCTGGAGATTGACTCCTGTCACTCAGTAGCACTAGGAGCAAAAATATACACCACACCGATGGATGTCGTTTTATGTCCAAATATTGGGGACTCCACATTTTCTCCAATCCTGTCTCCTTGAAATGCACTGGAGGGGAGGTGGGGTAATTGATGTCTAGTTTAGGAAGGGTGTGGGGGGGAGCAGGGATGACCATGTCAAAAGGCGACCTCCAATTGTTTACAAAGAAGACATTCCTCAGAAAAAGTGCTGTGGGGTGCAAATCAGTGTTAGAAAGTAATCGTGGCTGTCAGTCGTATATCAAACAGTTTAAAATCAGTAGCTGAGATCCACATCACGGATAGCGATGTATGCAAAACCCCAGTTGAAATGCAATGTGTAAAGATATTTTTTTAAGGGAACCAATAGCCAGACATAAGGAAAAGTTTTAAAGGGAAAGTGTGCCCCCAGGCATGATTTGTGTTGTCTTCAAAGCAACAGGGCACCGAATGACCTCTTCCCCCCTCCCAGGCCTCTGTGAACTGGGCACAAAAAAGAGCACAACTCGAACAGGCAGAGCTACTTCAAACAGCACTTACACTCCAGTTAGCTGAAGCCCTCCATCAATACACACACAAGAGGTTCCCGGTAGGAGGCTGGAGGGGTGGGGAGTGGGGGTTAGGAATGCATCAAACAAGCATATCCTAACAAAGAAACGGCGCTTCACTTCAGCCCTCCTAACCCCTGCCCCCTCCTGTCAAGCTAGGGCTTGCAAAATACCTCTAAAAAGATGCAAAGCGGAAACACTCAAAACTTCAAAAGCTCTTGAGGAGCAAAGTAGACCCGCACCGCCTCGAATGCAGCTTCTTGGCACATGATCATTAAAAACACATTTAACAGAAAACTTAAAAGCATAGCGAACTTCACAATTCCATTTAATCAAAAGTTGCGTTCAGAATTATTAGCAACAGCCATCAGTACCTCTCAGTAAGAAAGCAGACTTCAGTGCTTAAAAACAGTTATCAAAATACACGGATGCAGCCCCGTGCAATCACAGACACCAAAGCAAAATTCTTTCAAATGAATTAAATGTTTAGCCACATGAACAGGAATGCCTACTTTTTCTTTTTAATCCCAAAGTGGAAGAAGATACATCTCAAGCAAACATTTCCCCAAAAGAGAAAGTACAATAAAAACTTACGGCAAAAGCGCTTCAACGCCCCGCCAGGGGATAGTAAGCGCTATATAAATACACTTAACAATTACAATTACAAACGTAAGCTCTACAGTTTTCTGAAAAAAAACTCTGCCCTGTGGCCTGCGGTCTCTAAAGCAAATGTATGTAGGGTTAAAAAGTAGGAAATACCTTCAGGTCCAGAGGTTGCTGCAGTCCAGAGCTCCTTTGTTTAGTGGGAAGCTGGGCAGAAAGGGAGGACTAAAGCCCTCACTCACCCTGGGAGCAAAGGGAAAAGGTAGAATCGCTTCCAAATTGGGCAGGGGGAGGGCCCTACTGTATGGGAAGGAGTGAGCTGAACACAAGGACAAGCCTCCTGCATTCTTCAGCCAAAACTTTCCCAACTCGGAGGAGGTGGTGGGGGCTGGGAGGGGGGCTGCAGGAGGCGGTGGGATGCAGGCTCCGCCACAGAGTTGGTCGGCCGGCCTTTGTGCTGAGATGGGACAGCTCAAGAAACGCCTGAACATTCTGAAATCTTTACTGAACTGTTTTTTTGTAGTGTGGTGTAGCGCTGCACTGTCGATCAAATCACCTCTAGGAACTAAAGCAAAGAAAATAGTACAGCACGGTCGTTACTGTGTGCGAGATTTATTATAAATGTGGTCGAACAGCAAGGGCAAAAAGTTGCAAAGTAAAAAGAGGAATTGTAATGCATTTTTATGTCTCGAGGCTGTAGATTAAGTAAAGTCTGCGCAGTGCAAAGCGTGGAACGAACCCATTCCGCACCATTGTGGCCTGTTGTGAATTTAGAATGGTGCAAACACGTTTTCCTCAGTTGGCATCGTTACATGAATGATCTTGCACGGGGATTATGAGGTAAAGTGATTTTGCACCTTCTTGTCAATTTAACAAGGATAGGTGAAAAATCATCATATTTTCCACATGTGTAAATTGGTGCAAACTTATTTTGCTCAAGCACAAGCTGCCTATATGGTGCAAAAGAGTGCTCAGGTTATGCTTCGGTGCAAAACCTCGATCAGTGTCAAGTGCGCCAAGTTCCAAACTTTTACACAAGAGCCAGATGTTAGTAGGGGCCAGATACTTATAATAGCTTACTTTTCATTCTCACAGCTATTTAACTTTATTATTTTGCATGCTACATATAGCGGTTACATGGAAACTTTGCACTTCTGTGCAGTTTAGCATCACGGAGAATCGAATGAAACAAATGTGGGGGCGTTGACTGAAAGAATGCTGTATGACTGCAGTATTTTGAGGTTTTGTTGGGAACGTGGTTACCGCTGATGGATTCTGCATCTAACCACAGGTGTCTTCCAAAACACTGCCAACAGGGTTGGATTGGGATAAAAAATCGGCCCGGCCACACCAAAAAAAAGTGGCCCACAGTTGCGTATTGGCTTTCCGCAAAACACTGCTTCAGCGAAGTTTTATGAAAAGATATGGGGTGGGGGGCATGTTTTATTAACTTCACTTAGATAAAAAAAAAATGCACAGATTAGTTCACACTGCTGAGCCACACATGAATGCAAGTGAGACCACTTCTGCTCAGGCCCCCTGCCCCCGCTCAATCAGCATACATTAATGGGCCGGCCCAGCGAGAGAAAGGGAGTGATACCTCCGCCCATCTAGATCTAGAAAGCCCACCCAGGCACCCACTGGGCCGCTGGCGGCATCCAAACAGCACAGACAGCCTCCAGGCTGCCCAAAAAAGCAGCCCACAGCTAGAACTCTGCTACAGGCCCTTCGGCCATTTCCCGAGTGCCCGCGTTACCAATCCGACCCTGACTGCCAATAATACCAATAGGCGTCATGGCAATTAACCTGCATAACAGCAGTAACAAAAAATGTGGGCACTCGATTTTTCTGGGCAAGTTGTTTTGGCACTATCCATGGTAATCTTTTAGTACTCACACTTGGATGGGGTGTCTGGATGGAGGTCTGCGCAAGGTGGTTTGGGATACCGCAGTCTGTGCTTCCAGGGTGTTGCTGCAGCCAGGCGGTAACTACACTACACATAGAGAAACTGCTAAAGTTGATAGGGCAAGATCCTGTTTCTTGGGCTTTGCCAGTGCCAGATGTGCAGGATTGAGTGGCACTTTGAGGGTTGGGGCACCGCCCCAGTATGGAGCATTCCACATCACCGTGAACCCCACCCAGTCCTGAGACAGGCTTAGGGCCTTTTAGCAGATACCGCAGGCCTCACAACATGGATCAGGAACCTGTGAATATGTTCCGGCTACTGCAATAGAGTTGCGGGTGGAAGAGAGAAGCATGCACAACTATATATGCGTAAGAAAGCCTGCAAGGTCCCTGGCAAGAGACATTCTATGGCTTAAAATGTCCTACATCCTTGAGCTTCACCTCGTCATCAGAAATCCATTGTAGGATCCGGAAACAACTCGGAAAGTCCAAACCATGAAACGAACATGGGATAAAATTCAGCTCGAGTCCTGTTCCCAGTCCCAATTGGAGAGTTCTTCATACCTTGAGCAGATGCCTGATCCAGCGAGCAGTCGGTCCTCATCGCCCAAGCCCAATGTTTATTTTCTCTTTGTCCCACTGCTATTATCCCAGAGATGCAACTCATTGCATTCACCCTTATACCCTAACTGGCACATGACGTCTGAGCTGCAAGAGTCGCTATGCTGAATCTTGTCCTGAAACTGAAACAATAACCAAGTTATCCTTCATATGAGCTTCCATTAGCTTATGCTTGTTGAACCTACCCCGCCACATACTGAACTCTTTGTCCTTTGAGTTCCTTTGATTGCCTCCTCTTGCAAATTACCGTCTTGTTAGGTTTTAAAGTAATATTTTTTGGCAGTAAAAGGATGGAAACTAGACCATTTTAAGCAAGCAGCTAGTAATGTGTCCATGTGGACCTGTAAGATGTCATCCCAGCTCAAATTTTCAAGGACAGACTCTGGATGGGAAACCTTTCCACCAGTACCATAGTTATTCGGAAAAACTCGTCCTTGAATCTGGAAATTACCCAGCTATTGAATAAAGCAAAAAGACCAGATAACGATGAAAACAAGGACATTCGTGAGCAAATCTCTTTATCAGAATAGAGCTGACCTGTAAACTTTGAGCTGACCGTGTATATTTTCCAGGGTTCAGACCTATTCTTCAGCAGAGAGTTTGACTTGTTGACTGAATATTGAAAATATTATTCTCTTTTGCTGCTTAGTTATTCCCTGTTTTGCTCTTTCATTCAGTCCTATTCTAGGTCAAATCTGTTACAAATAATTCGATGTTTTGCATGTTCAGTGTTTTAAATTCTTTTATATATCTCATAAGATAGTCATTCTACAATGCTTAACAATCACCCAGTCATTGTATGAAAACATAAAAGGAAGCATCACGAGAGCTTGTCACAATATATATATGTGTAACAACCATGTGTCATCCATTATACTCAGTGAATCAGGTGAACTTTAGGGTAGTTCCCGCATATATACAACCCACCATCACTTCCGTTGGGATCGCGTAATGACACTGACACACCAAGAGCCTAGGGGAGCGATTGTCAGATGCACTCCATTCATTATTTTGCTTTTGAGCCAATAGACCCTCAGTGGGGCTTATATGTCTGTGGGTCTAGAGTGAGGTGGTAGCGTGGTTACAAATAGTTCAGATATGGTGTTGCAGAAAGTGGCAATCCTAAGCCAGCTATCTCGCGGAGGGAAGGGACTCTTCAACCACTGTAGAACTATTTCCCTCTTGGCCAACAGCGGTAATAGCATCATGAGATGCCTCACTGATTTCAGAAGTTTTACGTAATAGCCCATGACCACTATGTCTGGTGTATTTGGGTTCTTATAACCAACAATGAGTGATAACATGACCAGTAACTCTCTCTTCAAAAGGACGCTGTGTCATGGCAGTTCCATGATAAGTCTAGGAAATCATCTTGAGGTTGGTGACAGCAAATGCACTGGTGCGATCTGGTGTTGTGGAGTCTGTTAAGTTTTGTGGGGTATAATGTAATAAAGTCTATACAAAAATGTAAAATGTATTAATTTGTGGTAAAATTCATAGAAATGTCTCTAATTGCTTGAAGCAGTATGTCCACTTATAAATGTTCTACAAATCCCGCAAGTCCCTCGCCCAAAACTCCATAGCCACAATACGGCCCGCCAGGCATCCAGAACTACCAGAACATGTCCACTCGGAACAGGAACGCAAGCAACTCCACAACGGTTTCAATCTTGTTGGGCCTCATCAATGAAGTGCAGCTTGGGTCTTAGGGCACAGTGATTAGAGGTCCAGCATCCAAACATACTACTCACATGTACAGCTTCACATTAAAACAACAACAGACAATGGTTGGAGTGTTTCCAATAGTCTCAGCGACTGACAATCACTTGTGGCTGCTCTCCCGTCCATCGTGTTTTTGCCCACGGGAGGATAGGGAGCACCATCTACAAGTTCTTTACTCTTCACCTTCTGTTTTACTTTTTAAAGTTCTGAATGGCTATGTCCTTGCAACACATCTTCTTGTTCTAGTTTTCACAGATTTCTGAAGCTATTCTAGGTTGGTTGTTGGTGATTTCAATCTGCCTCGGTTCTCTTAAGTAAGTCTGTGTGTGAGTGTATGTGTGAGCATGTGAGCCAGCTTCTGCTCCAATATCACACCTGCTTAGGTGTATTCAAGCTAAGCTTCAAAATACAGATGCATGGCTTTGTTTTGAGGGTCGCGGTGGGCACTACAGCCTTCATTGTGGAGAATTTCTCAACTTTGACGAGGTGGCAGAGAAAATGCCTATATAGGCAGCATAGATTTCTACACAAAATTAATGGTATTCCCCATGCTAGAATCCTTTTTCGTGAAGCAAAGCAGATGGGAATTCTGCCAATGGTCATTTTGTATGCAAGAATTCTCTCCACTTATTGTGGGTTTTGGAAATATATCACAATTGTGGGGTATATGTTCAGTGTCAACATTTCTGTTCTCCCTCCTATTGTGTATTCCTAGCAGGTTAGGGTTATTTTCTCAACTTTCTGTGTAGATCTGCCTCCCTTTGCTAGTGGACACTAATGGATGCTTCTCTATAGGACACATGGCAAGAACAGACTCTCCAGAGCCGGCGGATCGCTTGTACCCTCATATTTGCTTCCACACCATGGCGATCTCAAAGCTGGTGGCGGTACACTCTCCACAGAGAAAATCTCCATCATTAAAGGATGAGTGATGTCACAGCTGAAGCAGAGGGCAGCAACTTTGCCACTTTTTGGTGTATTTTCCTTTACCGCCCTCGACTAAATCTGGGCTATGGTATTAATATCCATCAGGGATCGGCCGATCACAGTCTCCATCTGAACAGCCAAAACATGGTTGGCCTCCATCCTCTGTCATCAGTGTCAGTGCTCTGTGGTCGCTCTAGTAAAGAGTGCAACTCTGCATGAGTCAGAAAGAGCCCTGAGCAAAGCCCTGTCATTTGGGAGGAAAACATATTTATCTTTTACTTTTGAACTTAAATGGGCATCTCTTCAACATGAAATGAAACCCAAAAGCTAGTTTTTATGTGCAGAGGAAATAACTAGTCTGTCACTCACCTTAGATCCTCTCTGATCCTACATTTTACGGCCCCACAGCTGAACCTCCCTACAGATTTGAAAAGCCAAAAATCCGCCTTTTAGTTTTAAAGGAGGAAAATGTCAAGAGCCGTGGATCCCAAGGGTTTATGAAAATATGGTTTATTTTCTGGAAACCCTATTTGCACTCAAGTACATGTGGCGGAATTAGTGGAAAACAAGGCAGTTTATCTTTCCGAATCCTCTAAAATGTATCAGTATAATCCACTCTGCTCAATTCTTGATAGTAGCCCATATATTAAAGCTTTCTCAGGCTACATAAATGCTGCAGTTTAATTTCTACAGCTATAGTCTCTCCAGCAGCCCTACAGAGGCACGGCAAGGGTACCTGGAAACAACGAAATTACCCGCAACCCCGATGTATCTCACAATATCACAAAAAAATTATAATCCCATAAATATTGTCTAAGTATCTTTCACAAAAATATTACTCCAGTAAGTGTAGATTTCCTATTAACACCAATGGTATTTTTTGTAAATGTTTTTTAAGTCACAATATTTTTGTCAGGCAATATTAGGCCACCCTATTCTACCGTGATATTACCCGATCCTGCTCCCGCCTAAATGGTTAGCGAGGACCGCCATTACTAAGATACAATGAGCTCTTCACACCTCCGGGACACAGTGTCATTGTACCTGTTGCAGTACTGATAGCCAGACTCCTCACCACTGGCAAATAGTTGTCTTGGTACAGAACAACTGCAGTGCTTAATTTGTAAAAGAATGAGTGACGGTGACCAAAGCTTTGCTCAGAAGTGTGCGGACAGTGCCATTAAAAATCGGTGCACTGAATACCACGGCTGCGTAGTCTTAAATCCTCTACATGCCTCTTTATTCCAGTACCAGACACTCCCTGCCCCGTTATCTCACTTGTGCAGGGTCCTGCTTTCTCTCTGTGATGGTTTTCCCATCGTTCTCTTCGTCCATCTTTCCACTTTGCGTGCTTAATGTTGTGATCTCACTTGCTCTATATCATTGTATTCGCAAGGGTCTGTGGAATGTTTATGACTGATAATTCTGTTGTTAAGATGCTGCTCTCGAAACACAGTCAGAGTGGCAGTTGCCGCTGGCTGGAGAGAGGACCGCCGCGTAATGAAGAGCTGTGGACCCAATAAACCGTCCCTCACGCACTGATGGTGTGATGGACCTTTAATCCCTCTGCTGCTCGCAGTAAATGTCTGATGTGGAAAAAGTAGTGCCAGTAGCAAAGAAATTAGTGCCGTTTACACCTAATGTCAGCCACTGGCTCAAATTAAGCACTCGCTATTTCAATATAGCACCCAGATGGTTGTTAAGTTGGCCCATACTACTGGGTCAATCAGAAATCTTCAATAGGTGTAGGGGTGAGTGGTCCCAATCGCTTACTAGCCGTATTTAATTGAGCAGAATGACGTATTGGCTGTCTCTCTTGTACTGAATTGATAAATCCAACGAGTCAGATTATATAAAATTCACCAAGTGCAAACCGTGTACTGGAATCTTTTCCTGCGAAAACGTCAATCTTTACTTGTCCAGACCTCCTCTCAGATGGGTCAATCAGAAACACTCCAGAATCTCCTGCCAGATCTGATTCTTTGCTTATGTCTGTTGGTGGATGTCATCCAATTTTCTGAAGCTTAGTCCAGGCTAGACCAAGGTTATGATTTCGAGACATCCACCTCCGACTGGTGCCGGGACTCATGGTCCACAGTAGTAGGCCACACTACCAATCGATTCCACTCAGTCTGCAGCCTTGACATCTAAATTGCTGCCAATCTCTCACTGAGGCCTAGGTTATCAGAAACAACTTTGTTGCAATTAAAAGTCCTCACATGGATGATACGATTCATCCATTCCTCCCTACATGTCCTGATGGCCCGTGCCATTATACAATCTAGAACTGAACTATGGTAATCACGTTTACTTGCGGTCTCTGACAAATATCTTAAAAAACTTAATCAGGGGTAAGACACAGTGGCCCTGCTCCACACTGGGCTTTGATACAAAGACATTTCAATGGCATCCTTTAATCCTTCCACTTGGTGCCAGTGCGCATAATGGCAATCCTCAAATCCATGGCCATCACACACAAAACAGTCTGTCCGGTATTGGTAAATTATCGTTGCCAGAACCTAATGTCAGATACCTCCAACATCCCAATTACTCACTCTAGTCCTTAACAGTGAGATGTATCACACCTCCAAGATATAAATCAGAAATTTCCTCCCCTCAGGTGGTGGCCATGTCCACCTGTTGGTGGTAGAAGAAGGGCCAGCAAACTCAGGAAAAGCCATGTGATTCCTGAAGCCTTGTTGCGGAATTTGACTTGCGTCACCCTCTAGAAGTCAACCCTGCTGGACATGGGGGTGTTGATGTCTGGTGTGCACTGAGGGAGCTAATAAATTATGGGGAGTGCCTTTGTAAGGGGCCTTTGACCAATAAACAGTTAGTGTATAGCAGATGTTTCACTCCGAGAAGCTTACAGCTAGTTGGGACCGGGAAACGAGAAGATGGAGCTACAGTGCCTTTAACATACATGAAAGTAACAAGCTCAGTAGATTGGTAAGGAGGCTATGGCTCACATATACTAACATTGGTCCTATATGGTCGGCTTCGGATGACTATGGTGATCACTGTACCTATGAAAAGTCATTCATATGTCCTTCGCAGTTTCTCAGACATTTGAGTAAATTTCCCAAAATGTAAACAATCCATGGTTCTTTGAGCATTTTACATTGTTTTATCATAATATCATAGTATCGTATCAAACATATAAATGACCAAATGGAGTGCACTTAACTCCATGTATATGTATGTTGGTGACATATTTGTGAAATATTTATCTTCTGGGGACAAACATATCAAGTTAAGAGTAGTAAATATAGTCTAACCAATCTATACTTGTCTTCTCAATATTTTCGTTGCAAGGGCTTTTGCTACAAATATTCTGACCAGTGGTCGAAGTGCATTAAAAAAAAGTGTGGGAACTGTGATGCTGTGCGCAAAGGAGGTGGGGTGAGTGAGTGTGAAGGCGGGGCATAGGCGTGGCTAAAACAACAAAATATTCAGTAATTTTTTCTGGTCTTACACCATCAGGTAACTACATATAAATCAAGGCACTTGCATTACACACAATATAAGACAGGCGCTACAAAATGATCGAAGCTGTGTGCTTCCAAAATGTAGATTTTAGTAATACCCAGACTGTAGATAGTGCAATTTTTATTTTATAACTGTCCTTTAAAAGCACACACGTCAGAGTTCAGCTGGTAACTCCCTTGCAATACCACTCAAAAAGAATAAATCTGTGTTATCAGGTAGCTTGAAGTGACTCCATCAATAAAAGCCAATACCGACTTCTAAACACCCTTTACATTTGCAGATTGACCAGTTGCACACATTTACATTTCTTTCAGGCAAGCAGGCATCCTGGCAAGAAGGCTTGTTTAGCTGTCTGCCCCTCCCTCGGTTTCACAGCACAGGAGACTCCCTGCCTTACACTTCTGCTGAAGATTTTCAACTATCGGCATTAAGCGTCCCGGGACGGTTGTCTTTTCCAAAAAGGAGGTAAACTGTTTGTCTTAATTTTAAAAAAAGTATGGTCACAACGTGCCTTTCAGATCCCACTCACTTCAAGCACCGATTCTGACATTTAGTAGGTGGCCGCACCCACAATCAGGAACACCTAACGAAAGGTAGAGGTTCATGCCTCAGCTCTTTCTCTAGAAAATCAAACTTTGGATTTTCAAGCTCAGGGTCTTAGTGAGTCAACATATATGAGTGACTGTCAGAGATCCTCAATATCCTAAAGTCCAAAATACATCTGGGTTGGCTTTCAGTTCCAAATGCCACCAGTTTGAATCCGCTACATTCACAAAACAAAGCATGCTTGGGGGAATGGACGGACACAGCTATGATTTTCAATTTTCACTCTGCTCTTGAAGATATTTCCAGTGGTGTACAATGGCTGTCAGCAAATTATCTCATTTTGACCTTTGAACACTTGTCTGTTGAAGCGGTCAATAAAGAAGATTTATTTAAAAAAAAGATTGATCTCATTTGTCGACAAGAAGTCGTACTGTGGCCGAAGAAATATTAATAGCATTCCTACGAGTATTCCTTTGAGCGAAGTCCAGCTGCACCGTCGTGTTCAGAAACAACACCAGGGGGTTGTTTGTCACAGTGTAGCAGCCGTATGTACAAAGTCTTCAACCAACCACAGGAAGCCCTATTTTCCATCACATTTTCTTTTTTAACTGTTATTGTTTTCCGCTCTCCAAGAAACTCTGAATTTATTCACAAATATTTCCCTAAGAAGTAACGGAGATATACACTAGTCATAGAGTTCCATGTGGGCTGCTTCTTCAATACCATTACCCCTAATGGCACTTCACAGGATGGTACTTTGCAGAAATGGCAAAGATTCAACAAGGTTAGCCTACAAGTCGTTCTGCCTTACTCTAAAGTTAAAGGTCGATTACTCCAGAATTTCCAGAAATAAGACACGGTCACAATTAGATAAAAAAGGTTTTGGATTCACAATGCTACAGTCTATGAATAAGTATTTCTTAATTCGGAAAACACATTTGTAAGGCAGACCAATGTGTATATTAAGTCACAACTACCTTATAGAAAAACTTTCTGAATAAGGCCAGAATATTCAGAATTACTTCACTTCTAGGACCAGAGTGAGGCACACTTGCTCATAAAAAAGCTTTGTGAATCGCGTCTAATGTGCTTTACTCACCTAACATTTATTATAATGAAAATGTCATCCCCACACCTCAAACTCCTCGGAAAAAAGCACAGTGTTTCATACACTTTTCCATCCCATTGTTGCTTTTCCACTTCATATATACACCAAGTGTTAGAAATGGGATTTTTGGTAGGCTACGGCATGTGCCAAAGTCAGGCAGAAACCACCACTCTAGTCAGGATAAGGGAGTTACACTCCTAAAATAACCCCTGCTCACCCCCTTGGTAGCTTGGCACGAGCAGTCAGGCTTATCTTAGTGGCAGTGTGTAAAGCATTTGCACATAACCAACAGTAATACAGTGGAAGCACTACAAAAGGACACCACACCAGTTTAGAAAAATATCCAATATTTTTATATACTTAAGACAAGAACAAAAACGATAAAAATCCACCATACAGTACTTAAAAATCTTCAGTTATCAAAATATGCTTGAAAAACAGTTCCTTGATGTCGATAGCTCCGTCCGGGGCTATCATGGCGTCGTGAACAAACAAATCCAAACAGATCTGGCTGACCGCGGCGTCGCGGGCCAGCTACGGTGTCGGGAAGACCCGCAAACAGTACCTTTTTAGAAATGCAGGGCATCGGCGACATCTCGTTGAGCTTCCGAAAGCACGGCGTCCGCAGGCGTCGGTTCCGGAGGTCGGTGCAGGAGTCGTCAGGGCCCTCGAAGTCACACCCGTTGCAGATCGAACTCCTCTCTGTTGAAGTCAGGAGCGCTGGCGTCGGTAGGCGTCGGGTGCTGCGGTGCAGCGGTGCGGCGTGCGGTGCCCTCAGGTCGCGGTGCGAGCAGCGGCTCGGTGGCGGCGTCGTCGGTGAGACCAGGGTCGCAGTGCGAAGTGAATGCGGTGCTCGTTGCGGTGCTGGCAGGTCGCGGTGCAAGCAGCGGCGGCGTCGTTGCTGGAGCGCTGTCGTCGGCTGACTAATGGTAGTCGATGACGCCGGCGTCGGTAGGCCAAGGCTGCGGTGCGGGATGAGGGCGGTGCGTCCTGTAACTTTACGAGCGGTGCCCTCGAACCACGGTGCAAGCAGCGGCGTAGATTTCGGCGTGGAGCGTCGTCATCGGGGATACCAAGGCGTCGTCGTGAAGCGAGGCGGTGCGGAGTGCGGTGCCCACAGGTCGCGGTGCGAGCAGCGGCTCGGTGGCGGCATCAGCAGGCGTCGTCGGTGAGACCGGGGTCGCGGTGCGGCGTTGCGGCGGTGCCATCTGTGGTGCCTTCAGGACACGGAATCGGCAGCGGCGTCGTCGACGTCGTCGGGTTGCTTCTTCTTCTGTTGCAGCACAAAACACACAGTCCCCAGTGCTGAGGGCAGAAGAGCTTGAAGTCTTTGCTGTTCCTGAGACTTCTTGAACAGGGGGCAAACTCTACCTTAAGCCCTTGGAGAAACTCACAAAAGTAGATTGCAGAAAGTTCAGTCCAGTCCTTTCACTGCCCAAGACAGAAGCAGCCACTGCAGGCCAATACAGCAAAGCACACAGCAATGTGGTAGTTCCTCCTCACAGCTTCTCCAGCTCTTCTTCTTGGCAGTCTTCTTGGTCCAAAAGAGTTCAAAAGTTCAGGGGTCTGGGCCCTAATATTTATATCCCAAAATCCTTTGATCTCTTAGGCAGAGAGTGTCTGTGCCCAGCCAGAACCAGTTCTGCCTTCTCTGGTGTGACTTCCTGGCAGGAGGTGGAGACGGCATTGTCAGAGGCAGACCAGGCTCTTTGAGGTGCAAGGAAATCTCCTCCCCCTTCCCCAATTGCAGCCCAGGTCTGTTCAGCCCTTTCCTGACCCACCTAGACTATCTGGAGCCACTCCTGCTCCCCAGCCTTCTGTCATCCAAAACCCAGACAGGCAATCCACATTCCAGCAGAGGCACACAGGATGATTGAGCAAGAAAATACCTACCTTCTAAAAGTGGTATTTTCAAACACAGAATGTAAAAATCACCTTCACTAAAAGATGCATCTTTAGATTCTGAGATCAGGCATACTAAACTTTGTTTTCCTACCTAATTCCCCGGGCCAGTTATGTTTATAAGGTGTTATAAACAAACTCCCCATTCTGTCCTATGGGGAACAGGTAGCCTTGCAATAGTGAAAAACGAAATTGGCCGTAATTCACTATCAGGACATGCCACACACACCAGGGCATGTCCTACCTTTCACATACACTGCACCCGGCCCACAGGGGTACCTTGGGCCTACCTTAGGGGTGGCTGACATGTAAGAAAAGGGAAGGTGAGGGACTGGCAAGTGTGTGCACTGGCCAAGTCGACATGGCAGTTACAAACTGCGCGCAGACTTCGCAATGGCGGGTCTGAGTTACCTTTTCAGGGCTACTCACGTGGGTGGCACAATCAGTGCTGCAGGCCCGCTAATAGCATTTGATTCACCGGCCCTGGCACACTCAGTGCACTTTACTAGGGACTAACAAGTAAATCAAATATCCAATCATGGAAACACCAATCCATAACACAATTTACCACAGGAGCACTTGCACTTTACCACTGATCAGCAGTGAGAAAAGTGCGCAGAAACACTACGCCAGCAAAAACAGAGTCAAAACCGGGAGGTCAGAAAGCAAAAACTCAGGGGAAACATGCCAAAAGATGCCAAGTCTAACACATGTCCCCCCAGCTGAAAGTAGGGAGAACTACCCACCCTCCTGGAAGTTCTCTTCACTAAGGCGGAAGAACCTGGACAGACCATCTGCATTGGCGTGTTCTGTGCCAGGACGGTGTTCCACCATAGAGTCCATTCCCTGTAGGGAGCTGGACCACCTCAGCAGTTTTGGATTCTCATCCCTCATTCGCATCAACCATCTGAGGGGCCTGTGGTCTATCTGAACCCGGAAGTGAGTCCCAAACAGGTATGGGCTCAGCTTCTTCAGTGCCCAGACCACAGCGAAAGCTTCCCTTTCTTTGGCACTCCACCTCTGTTCCCTGGGGAGTAGTCTCCAGCTAAGGAAGACTACAGGCTGGTCTAGGCCCTCTTCGTTCAGTTGTGAGAGCACCTCTCCCACTCCATGCTCAGTCTGCACGACGAATTCCTTGGAGAAGTCGGGGGCCTTGAGCACGGGTGCCGTGCACATGGCGGGCTTCAGGGCATCAAAAGCCTTCTGGCAGGACTCAGTCCAGATCACCTTCCTGGGCTGCTTCCTGGAAGTCAGCTCTGTTAAGGGGACAACAATGGTGCCATACCCCTTAACAAACCTCCTGTAGTACCCGGTGAGTCCTAAGAAGGCCCTCACCTCTGTCTGGGTCTTGGGGGGCTCCCAAGCCAGAATGGTGTCAATCTTGGGTTGTAGGAGCGCCACCTGGCCGCTTCCTACCTGGTGTCCCAAGTACACCACTGACCCCTGCCTGATCTGGCACTTACTGGCCTTGATCGTGAGGCCTGCCCTCTGCAGCGCCTTCAACACTTCACAGAGGTGCTGCAAGTGTTCTTCCCAGCTGGAACTGAACACTGCGATGTCATCCAGGTAGGCGGCACTGAAATCCTCCAGCCCAGCCAACACCTGGTTGACTAACCTCTGAAAGGTGGCAGGGGCATTCTTCAACCCAAAGGGCATCACCCGGAACTGGTAATGTCCTTCTGGGGTTGAAAATGCTGACCTCTCCTTGGCCCCATCAGTTAAGGCAATCTGCCAGTACCCAGACGTTAAATCAAACGTGCTGAGGAACTTGGCAGCTCCCAACCGATCAATGAGCTCATCAGCTCTGGGGATGGGGTGTGAGTCAGTCCTGGTGACGGCATTCAGCCCACCGTAGTCCACACAAAACTGCAGTTCTGGAGTGGCACAGGGGGCAGCAGCCTTTGGGACCAAGACCACTGGGCTGGCCCAAGGACTGTTGGAAGGCTCGATTACCCCTAACGCCAACATCTTAGAGACCTCCTCTTTAATGCTGGCCTTGACCCGGTCAGTCAACCTGTAAATCTTGTACTTCACAGGAGGGCTGTCACCGGTGTCCACGTCATGGGTACACCAGTGAGTAACACCTGGGGTCAGGGAGAACAGTGGGGCAAACAGTCCCAACAACTGGTGACAGTCGCTCTGCTGCTCTGGAGTCAGTGTAGGGGAGAGGATCACACCTTCCACTGACCCATCGCGCTCCTTGGTAGACAGGAGGTCAGCGAGAGGTTCACTCTCCTCTTCCACCCCATCATCTGTCGCCAAGAGCATGCTCACTTCGGACCTCTCGAAGCGGGGCTTGAGGCGGTTCACGTGGAGGACCCTCAAAGGGTTCCTTGGAGCCCGCAAATCCACCAGGTAGGTGACATCACTTTTGCGCTCCACCACCTCAAATGGCCCAGTCCACTTGTCCTGCAAGGCACAAGGTTCCACTGGGGCCATGACCCACACTTTTTGCCCAGGTTGAAATTCGACCAGAGTGGCATTCTGGTCATACCACTTCCTCATTTCTTCCTGGCTGGCTTCTAGGTTCGCCTGCGCGAGTTTCCTGAAGCGGGCAGTTTGGATTCTGAAGGCCAGCATGTAACTAAACACATCCTGGGGAGCTTTCCTGGGAGCTGCCTCCCAGCCTTCCTTCACCAAACTCAGAGGTCCTCTCACAGGGTGACCATACAGAAGCTCAAAGGGACTGAACCCAAAAGACTTCTGTGGTACCTCCCTGTATGCAAAGAGAAGGCACGGCAAGAGGACGTCCCACTTACGCCTCATGGGTTCTGTTAGACCCTTAATCATGCCCTTCAAGGTCTGGTTGAATCTCTCCACCAGACAGTTACCTTGTGGGTGGTAAGGGGTGGTGAACTTGTAGGTTACACCACACTCCTTCCACAGGGATGTCATAAACTTGGATATGAAATTGATCCCCCTGTCAGAAACCACCTCTCTGGGGAACCCCACTCGGGAAAAGATCCCCATTAACGCCCGGCCCACCACTGGCACCGTCGTTGTCCTGAGAGGGATTGCCTCTGGGTACCGGGTGGCATGGTCCACCAAGACCAGGATGTACCTGTTGCCCATAGCAGTCTTGGGATCCAGTGGCCCCACAATGTCCATCCCTACCTTTTTGAAGGGCGTTCCAACCACTGGAAAAGGTTGGAGAGGAGCTTTGACCTTCCTCCCACTCTTACCACGTGCCTGGCAAGTTTGACAAGACCTGCAATGTCCATCTGACTGCCTTCGCATTTGGGGCCAGAAGAAGTGGGTGACAAGCCTGTCAAAGGTCTTGTCCTGCTCCAAATGTCCTGCCAAAGGCACATCGTGAGCCAGACCCAGTAGGAAGGTCCTGAAGCGCTGGGGTACCACCAGCACACGGGCTGACCCAGGCTCAGCGACCTTAGGCTCACTGTACAGGAGATCATTCTCCCAGTAGATCCAATGTGATCCGGACTGATCACCAGCTGCCTGGTCTGCAGCCTGCCGCCGCAGACCCTCCAGAGAAGGGCACTCCTTCTGCTCCTTGCAGAATTCCTTCCTGGTGGGACCCCCTTCTTGCTGCCAATGGGTCAGCTCAGAGATGTCCCCCAGTTCAGCTACCTGCTCCCCTGTAGGCGCCGGGGCGTCCCCCTCAAGGTCCGCCTCCTCCCTGTCCGTGGGAACTTCAGGGGCCGGTTTCCCGCGCCCCTTGCCCTTTCTCTTGGCAGGGACTTGGGCCACTGTTTCAGGCTCCAAGTCCTCTTGATCACCCTCTCTGGCCGCCATTGACCGAGTGGACACGCATGCCCACTCTGGCAACCCAAGCATCTCCAAGTGAGACCTGAGCTCAACATCCTTCCATAGGACTGCTCCAGGGCGTTACCTAGCAGACAATCTACAGACATGGAAGGGCTCACAACCACCCTCAAGGGACCTGAGACCCCCCCCCACTCGAAGGGAACCTGCGCCACCAGACACTGGCGCTCTGAATTGTCCACCGCAATGACTTGGTGGAATGCCCCTGGGACTACCTGCTTCTCAGAGACCAGGTGACACCGGACTGAGGTCACACTGGCTCCAGTATCTCTGAGAGCCTCTACCCTTTTCCCATTGATGGTCACCCAGGTGCTGTATTTCTTTGTGTTAGGGGGCACCGGGTTTCCTGGGACCATCTCACTGTCCCCTAGTGAGACGAGGGTCATTTCTGCGGGGTCCCCACCCTCCTGTGGGTACTTCTCCTCCCCAAGCGCTACACTAGCCAACACCTTGGACTGCCCACCGGTGGGTGGCTGTGCCCCCTTAGGGCACTTGGGGTCCCCCTTCATGTGACCCACCTGGTCACATGCAAAACACTTGCGGGGGCCGGTCTCAGCAGGCTTTCCTGACGAGACCCCTTGTTTCTTATCTCCTGGGGGATGGGAACCTTTACCCTTGGTGTTAGTTTGGGGCCCTTTAGAGAACTCCTGTGTTTTACCCTTGTTCCCCCCACTTTTCTGCTGAGGACCCTGCCCACCTTTGGCTGAGTCTCCCCCATACGCTTTCCTGTGGACACTGGTACTCACCCAGCGGTCCGCCTCCACAGCAAGCTTCCTGGAGTCAGTCAGCTTACTATCAACTAGGTGCTGGCGCAGATCTGCAAAACATAGACTAGACAAGTGCTCCCATGCAATCAAATTGTAGAGCCCCTGAAAATCTGTCACATTACTGCCCTTCACCCAGCCATCCAGTGACCTGCAAAACATATCTACACATTCCAACCAAGTGATGGCATCAGACTTCTTACTGGACCTGAACTGATCCCTGTACTTTTCAGGAGTGAGACCATACTTAGTGAGAAGGGCGTCCTTCATGTCTGGATAGGTGAGGTGATACCCCTTACCCAAAGCTATTAAAGTATCTCTTGCTTCTTCTGGGAAGAGATGCCACAATCCTGCTCCCCAATTCTCCTCAGGGACCCCATTAATGTGTATCGCTGCCTCGTAAACCTGAAACCACCTTTGTATGTCCTCCCCCTTCTTGAATTCTTTGCCTACATTCTTAGGGATGTGCACAATCCTGTCTGCCTGTCTTGACGGGTTGCTGCCACCATCTGAGCTGGCTCTACTCCTCTGATCCAGCTCCTTTATCCTGAACTCATACTCTAACATCATCCTTTTCTCCTCCATGGCTAACTTAAGCTTCTCCAGTTCTACTGCAACTCTCCTTGCTTCCCGCCTGTCCTCCAGCTTTCCTGGAGACAGGCCACTGCTGCCTGGCCTGGAGTGTTCCCTCCCTCCCAAAAGCCCATCCACCCTAGGAATAGGCTCCTCCGCCTCTCCACTGAGATCACCAGACTGCTCGCTGGCATGTCTGGCTGCTACCCAGGCTCTCAGTGCCTTTTGTAGCTCCCCCTTCCTCGTGAGGCCTCTGACTTGGACTTTTAGGTTTTTGCAAATTGATTTCAATTCCCTAACATTGTAGGATTCCAACCTATCCTCCTCAAAGGCAATTTCCAGGGATGCAACAGATGATGCTCTTGATTCAGGCATGATGAAGTAGCATGTTCAAACTGGCAAGATCAAAAATAGGCCAAAAAGAAAAAGAACCTGTATGTGGCACGTAATGGTCTGCGATATGGTAGTAGTGCACACCAATCACTGTACGTCAAGTGCAAACACAAGTCCTATCCTCACCGCTGACAACCAATGTTAGAAATGGGATTTTTGGTCGGCTAGGGCATGTGCCAAAGTCGGGCAGAAACCACCACTCTAGTCAGGATAAGGGAGTTACACTCCTAAAATAACCCCTGCTCACCCCCTTGGTAGCTTGGCACGAGCAGTCAGGCTTATCTTAGAGGCAGTGTTTAAAGCATTTGCACATAACCAACAGTAATACAGTGTAAGCACTACAAAAGGACACCACACCAGTTTTGAAAAATATCCAATATTTTTATATACTTAAGACAAGACCAAAAACGATAAAAATCCACCATACAGTACTTACAAATCTTCAGTTATCAAAATATGCTTGAAAAACAGTTCCTTGATGTCGATAGCTCCGTCCGGGGCTATCACGGCGTCGTGAACAAACAAATCCAACCAGTTCTGGCTGACCGCAGCGTCGCAGGCCAGCTACGGTGTCGGGAAGACCCGCAAACAGTACCTTTTTAGAAATGCAGGGTGTCGGCGACCTCTCGTTGAGCTTCCGAAAGCACGGCGTCCGCAGGCGTCGGTTCCGGAGGTCGGTGCAGGAGTCGTCGGGGCCCTCTAAGTCACACCCGTTGCAGATCAAACTCCTCTCTGTTGAAGTCAGGAGCGCTGGCGTCGGTAGGCGTCGGGTGCTGCGGTGCGAAGTGCAGCGGTGTGGCGTGCGGTGCCCTCAGGTCGCGGTGCGAGCAGCGGCTCGGTGGCGTCGTCGTCGGTGAAACCAGGGTCGCGGTGCGAAGTGAATGCGGTGCTCGTCGCAGTGCTGGCAGGTCGCGGTGCAAGCAGCGGCATCGTCGTTGTTGAAGCGCTGTCGTCGGCTGACGAACGGGAGTCGATAGGCCAAGGCTGCGGTGCGGAATGAGGGCGGTGCGTCGTGTAACTTTACAAGCAGTGCCCTCGAACCACGGTGCAAGCAGCGGCGTAGATTTTGGCATGGAGCGGCGTCGTCGGGGATACCAAGGCGTCGTCGTGAAGCGAGGCGGTGCGGAGTGCGGTGCCCACAGGTCGCGGTTCGAGCAATGGCTCGGTGGCGGCATCAGCAGGCGTTGTTGGTGAGACCAGGGTTGCGGTGCGGCGTTGCGGCGGTGCCCTCTGCGGTGCCTTCAGGACACGGAGTCGGCAGCGGCGTCGTCGACGTCGTCGGGTTGCTTCTTCTTCTGTTGCAGCACAAAACACACAGTCCCCAGTGCTGAGGGCAGAAGAGCTTGAAGTCTTTGCAGTTCCTGAGACTTCTTGAACAGGGGGCAAGCTCTACCTTAAGCCCTTGGAGAAACTCACAAAAGTAGATAGCAGAAAGTTCAGTCCAGTCCTTTCACTGCCCAAGACAGAAGCAGCCACTGCAGGCCAACACAGCAAAGCACACAGCAATGTGGTAGTTCCTCCTCACAGCTTCTCCAGCTCTTCTTCTTGGCAGTCTTCTTGGTCCAAAAGAGTTCTAAAGTTCAGGGGTCTGGACCCCAATATTTATATCCCAAAATCCTTTGATCTCTTAGGCAGAGAGTGTCTGTGCCCAGCCAGAACCAGTTCTGCCTTCTCTGGTGTGACTTCCTGGCAGGAGGTGGAGACGGCATTGTCAGAGGCAGACCAGGCCCTTTGAGGTGCAAGGAAATCTCCTCCCCCTTCCCCAATTGCAGCCCAGGTCTGTTCAGCCCTTTCCTGACCCACCTAGACTATCTGGAGCCACTCCTACTCCCCAGCCTTCTGTCATCCAAAACCCAGACAGGCAATACACATTCCAGCAGAGGCACACGGGATGACTGAGCAAGAAAATACCTACCTTCTAAAAGTGGTATTTTCAAACACAGAATCACCTTCACTAAAAGATGCATCTTTAGATTCTGAGTTCAGGCATACTAAACCTTGTTTTCCTACCTAATTCCCCGGGCCAGTTATGTTTATAAGGTGTTATAAACAAACTCCCCATTCTGTCCTATGGGGAACAGGTAGCCTTGCAATAGTGAAAAACGAAATTGGCTGTAATTCACTATCAGGACATGCCACACACACCAGGGCATGTCTTACCTTTCACATACACTGCACCCGGCCCACAGGGGTACCTTGGGCCTACCTTAGGGGTGGCTGACATGTAAGAAAAGGGAAGGTGAGGGACTGGCAAGTGTGTGCACTGGCCACGTCGACATGGCAGTTACAAACTGCGCGCAGACTCCGCAATGGCGGGTGTGAGTTACCTTTTCAGGGCTACTCACGTGGGTGGCACAATCAGTGCTGCAGGCCCGCTAGTAGCATTTGATTCACAGGCCCTGGCACACTCAGTGCACTTTACTAGGGACTAACAAGTAAATCAAATATCCAATCATGGAAACACCAATCCATAACACAATTTACCACAGGAGCACTTGCACTTTACCACTGATCAGCAGTGAGAAAAGTGCGCAGAAACACTACGCCAGCAAAAACAGAGTCAAAACCGGGAGGTCAGAAAGCAAAAACTCAGGGGAAACACGCCAAAAGATGCCAAGTCTAACACCAAGTTACTCAAAGCAGTCATTACTTCTTAAAACTTTTCAAGACACAGCGAAATATCCTGACCTGAAAAAAAAGAGAGCTGTATCAGAGGGGGAGCAATGGTTGAAGCACCATCCATTACTATGTGGTGGAGCCAGGAGAATCAATTCCCACCAGCAACCAATCATTCCTCAGAACGGTAAAGCCACAAGGCTGCAAAGCTATACAATTTTACAATATTCGAGGAGTTTTTGCTGATGAAAAAGTGGACAAGTCTCATGGATGTCTCTTCAGGAGCGCACATTGCTTTTTGTACATTGTACATTTGATATGTATCATGTGAATATATGTGTATTCATTATCAATGGAGAATTTGTAAAGGGGTACAGAAGTGTCATTTAGAAAGAAATCACCAGTTGATGCTACTGGCTGCCACATTTGATGAAAATTGTTATCCGGGGGGATATTGCCCAGTTTGGAATGTTTTAGGAGCTTTCACAAATTCAAAGTGATTGGTTATGGGCTCTCTCCTTTTTGGCACCCTAGATTTTGTGTTTTTAGTCGGTTGATGGAATGCCTGCAAATCGTTTTCTTGCACTCTGGCTGTCTGAGACATGTTTGGGAGGCACTTGACAGGCTGTATTGTAGGGTTTGAAGATGACGCAATATGTCTTGAATTTAATGTAGGTTATGTGAGAGAGCCAGTTTTTTTAAACTCTAAAGTTTGGGGGTGATGTGGCTGCAGCGAGTAGGAGTGGGACGCAGGGAAGACCGACCTCAGAGAGAGGTTCAGGCTATCAGTAGCTGCGGTAAATAACTAAAGGTGGTTGAAGGGACCAGAGGTTTACATCCAAATCATCAACAGCTGCCTGCAGGTTTGTGCTTTCGTAGTTATGTGTTTATTGAAAGAGAGTTTAGTGTCAATATAAAACACAGTAACTTGACACAATGGATGAGGGAGGGAATAAAGTCTCAAGGCTCATGTTTGGAAGGAAGGAATGTGTAGGATTGTTGGGGGGTACATCATGAAGGATCTGGTTGCAAATTAACTTTTCCCAATTAAAGACAAACACAACAAATGTTTTTCTTCCTTACCATCAGTGCTTAATTTGAAAAAAAAAAGTAATTGCCAGGGCCCGCATCAGGAGTCCACCACAGCTTTCACCACCCATTGCCACTCTCAGACCTCCCAGTAACAGCACCAACACAACTATCAACTACCACACTGCTACAAGTGTGACAATTCAGACTGTTTGAGGCCCCCAAAGTTATAAGAAGGGCTTTGGCAGCAAGTACTAGTTGTTTTTAATATATATTGAATTAGTAAAAAAACTGTTGTTCAGCTAATCTCTAAAATACACAAACAGCGCAACCATGTGGCAGCTGTCATAAGCGCCGGTGTTGACAATTGGGTGCCGATCACTGGAAACCACCAGCTCAATTTAAGCTCTGTCTACCATTAGGGCATAGCAATGATTGACATAGAAGTAGGCATATCTTATGATTCTGTTCTACTTTGTTTTAATATTCTCAAAAGCCAAACAGGGATTTCAAGGGCACTGATTTTTCAATAGAACCTCTAACATGTCTTGTATGTTGCTGCTATCGGGTCATTCAGCAGCTGAGGTTCAGATACATGGAAGTACTTAATCAAACCAATGTAAGCATGGCTTCCATGATATTTTGGTGTCAGTTTTTTGTCTCGAGATTCTTGTTTTTATCCCCTTCCTTGAAGAACTCACACGTGGATTGCTGTAATACTTTTAAATATCAACCGGAACCACCAAAGCAAGGTCTGACAGAAGAACAGCAGCTTTGGAAACATTGCCATTTTTAAGTGTGGCTTGGCAGCTCAGTTGACTGCAAGTTTATGTTATCAATCCTTAATGCACAGACAGAGTAGACTTTGGCTCCACCAAGAGGCCTACTACTCCCTCGCCTCATGCTTTTGGCTGTTGCATGATTCCACTCTCTCAGAAGTGATTTGTTTTGAAATTATGTTGGCTGTTTTACATCTGAAAAGTAATCTCAATCATGCTGTTTGTTGCATTTGATTACTTATTCCGATATGCTATACTAGGTGAATGTAGTAAAGTGGTTCCAGCTAAACTCCTACAGCATTCTTCTGTACCAAAAATGTAGTTGGGTCCTCATTAGGCCTGGGTGAAACTCGCAGAGTTTAACTACGCGGAATTCCGTGGAGTTACAAAAAAATCCATGAGTTTCCATGTAATTCAGGGAAGGGGCAGAAATAGACATGACGCATTGCTCGTGCTGTTATTTAGCGCCGGGAGCTCATTCCGCACCGAAAAATAAGCGCAAACTTCACCACGTGGCACGCCAGAGGGCGCAGCTAAATGAGTTGATTTTGATGCCACTCGAGTAGATTTTCTACTCGAGCAGCAGCTTTATGACCACGAATAGTCGTGACCTCCTGCGACTCTCCCCGTTGGAGTAATCTCGCCGGGTGTCTTCCTAGCAATCGAAAATCACACTAGGGGATGCCAAATCTCACTCGCCAACTTACAGTTGGCGAGCCGCGTGTGACAGAAAACTCCTCCACGCTGCAGTTGGCGAAGTGTGGCTGTAACTCCACGTTACAAGCATAACATGGAGTGGCCACAACTCCGCCGGCGGAGTGGAATATATCGCCCACCCCTAGGCCTCTTACTAAGAGAGTTAGTCCCTTACTCTCACAAGAAGAGGAAACATTAAAAATGAGTCCACACAGCACTCCAGAATTTCTATTTAATGTCTGTGCCCTGGGCTCATAATTAAAAAAACAAAATGACATACATTCTGCAGGAGAGTGCTGTAGGAGTTTTGCTGGGACCACTTCCCTACATTCACCTAGTATACAGAGGTACATTCACATTACATGGGATTTTCGTGCATGTATAGGAAATTTGTCAATGATGATGAAATGAGCTAGCTGACAAGCATTAGCCAACAGGTTTCTGGTGGCTGCTTCCGGGAGGCACTTCATATATATTTTAAGAATATTTTTTTCCTTTACTTTGGGTTTGTCCTCTGACACCGTATGCTGTTACACATACGCCACTTCTTTTTTAGTGACTCTGAGTTGACACCAGAGCTGGTTTGGGTTCCTAAAGTTGTTTGATACCAGTGGAGCCTTTTGACATTTACTTAGTTTTTTGGGGTTTTTGGACAATTGGGCTTTTTTGTTTTTTTGTATTGATATGATTGTAGGGTGCCCCTTTTCCCTCTCTGAATCTCACCTTCTTTTGTATTTATAATTGTACTGCCTGGTCTTTATCAACCCATATTGTGCAGTATATTTTGGGATGTAAATAAATTTGTCTATATATTACTAATCGATGATGTTAAGTAGAACCCATTTATTTGCCATTCATCTCTCACTTCTTCAGTGCCCTTTCCTGCTGTGCCATAGATACTTCCGGCTGGCTGGCTTCAGGCCTGCTTCTTATGTAATCATTTTCCCTTGAACACAGCTTTTAGTAATTCTGCTTCAGTACCCGTGTCATTTAACTCTACCTGGTGCTAGATTGGGTCCTTACGTTATGCACCATTAGCTGTATCTGTAAGTATGGGCACATTGTAGCTCCCCGTAGCTCGGAACCTTTGCTTGAGGATGCGGGTTGAATAGTGTAAGACTGGTGCGTGATCCACAGTTATTATCCCTCTGTCTGCTCCCCTCAGATCATTTCCCAGTATGATGCTGAAGAAAATTTGATGTGGTGCTGAAGAAAATTTGCTGATGCTAATGTCGGACTAATGAACAGCATGAAACCCCTTATTACAAGGGTGTCACCCTCTCCAATAATCAAATATACCTCACTCAATTTGTTTCTTACAGGGTTTACTGATGAGTATCGGGGTGGGTTTGCAACTCATATCCCAGATTTAAGGCATTCTTAAACATCAGCTAAATTACCAAGATACTTCCTTTGTGCACCAGACTTTAGGAGAGTGTCCAGGACGTGCAGCCGAGGACTACTCCAGGAGGCGCTATCAGATCTTGACCTTGGATAACCTATGACGCAGTGATCACACACAATAAGGTCCATGTAGAGTTAGAACTTTTTGTTGTTGATAGAAGTGATCTTTATTTAGAGTTCGATAAATGTAGGGGCTTAAAATAATGAACAACAAACTAGCCAGAAGGTTCTAGAAACTTTTGAATTAAGATATAATCCCAAAGAGTTCTACAGGGCATACGCTTCAAGGCGCTACAGTTCAAGTAACATGGTGTATTTGGAGAATGTTATGCTAAGGGAATGAGTTCTACGCAATCCCTTGAAACCAGTGAGGTTCTGTTCTCCTACCGTGGATTTAAGGGTCTCCAACCTTTTCTGTACTGAGAGCTACTTATGTTCAATGAAACACATTGAGAGCTACTAATATTATTAGTGTTGTATAATTTCAATTTTTTTTATATGTATAATAATTCAACCAAGCAAAACCTTCATAATTTAATAAGCTGGGCTGCACACAGGTGAGCTACTCCGAGGTACCTGGAGAGCTACAGTAGCTCACGAGCTACTGGTTGGAGACCCCTTCCAGGCAGTATTACAAAGTCACCGGACAGGAAGTTACAAAGTAGCCAATCGTATGGAATGATACACAGGACCTTTGTAACAGTTTCATAACGACCCTGCAAGCACACACTGCGGCATGTTTCAGCCGAGGTTTTCCACTTCTAAAAATACCACAACGCCCAAAAACTATTTAAAGACCAAGTCTTTGCTTTCATATTTCATCTAGCACTGATATGCCATATGACAAAAGGCCTTTACAGACGTGGAAAGTTTCTTACAAAGTGTTAGTATAAGACTCAGTCCATCGGTGTTGGCACACTAGAGTAACACAGTTTAATATCTTGGAGCATTATGGGAGTTGTAGTCCTTGCTCAGTTGAGCCGAGTGAACTAACATACCTGAGAATAACGATTTGTAAAAGAAAAGTCCAAGTGTCCTTGGTAACAATGAGTCATGTAATGACTTTACACTGGCGTGGGGAGATGTGTTAACCCCTTGAATGCCATTCTGATGCCAGGAGCTCTTCTCTCTTACTTGGGGTCCCCTTTCCAGCCCCCTTCACATCCCCCCACTGCACGTCAGCGATGCTGCTGTCAGAGAGCTGGAACGCGCCTTTCAGTTTTCTAGGAATTCGACTCCGCCGTGGAGGCAAACCACAAAATTGTTCCAGCATGCCTGGGAGTGCAGCAAACGAGAGAGGCTAGAGCAGGGCATCACACGCAACGCAGTTGTAAGGGTTTCATCTTTATTCGGTTGCAAAACCCAACCCCAGGCGGGTTACATGTTCCGCGCTCTGTCTTTTGTTCGGCGAAATGCTGTTTCAGCAATTTGGAGAGAACAGAAATGAAGCATTTGTGAGAGAGACGTGCATTGTTCTGTGGAAACTTTGGGCGGGTGCATTTATCGGGCCCTGACCAAGCCAGAGTTAAAGCTGGGAGAAACACCGAGCTATCTCTGTGGCTCGTGCAGGATTATGAAAAAAAGGTTCTTTAATTTCTTGACTGTTCAGATTCATGGATCCCCTGCCAGAGTGACAATGGACAAGGGAGCCACAGACTTTGGGACTGAGGACACCCTCCACACACAGACACACACTCAAAGGCAGTGCACATTTGTGCATGCGCTAACATAACAAGACCACTATTACCTCTACATCGACCAATGGCTTAACAAAGGTCCTGATTCCTAATGCAAGAAAGCACATTGGAATTTCATCTCCTACTTTGATAGTTAAAAATAAACACTGCTCCAAGCAAAGTGGGCTCCTCGAAGCCGGCCCCAGTGCCATTGTGCCTGCTCAGAGGCGCAACTACAGCCACATTTTGGGGGGGGGGGGGGCTGCTAAAAATTTCGGGGTTGGCTAATTCTTCCAGCGATAGTCACAGTGGAGATGCAGGGGCTCTAAGAAGGGGTGAAAAAACAACAAAGCCTCGTTAGCAAGTAAATGGTCTTTTAAAGACCAGTGAAGTACTCAGGTGCGGCTGTGTGCGTTCCCGGGAAGCTGTCTCAGCCGGGCTGACCCACACGACGGGGGGGGTGGGCAAGTAAAGCCCTTTGAACCCAATGGGCGTTGCGCGCCTGTGCCTGCTGCACTATTGATTGACGTCCACGACTCTACCTCCGACCTCATTGTCCACCAAAGTACTGTCCTATTACTTACCGGTAATCTTCATTAGCCCTGGTCCTATTGTCCTCGTCCCATCCATCACAAGTGAGATAGCCTATCTCACTGCACAGAAAAAAGAATAGGACATTGCCCCCAGGCCCCCCTTGTCCTTGACCCCTTCATCAGAAATGAGAATACCCAAGCCGAGAACCCGGCGTTCATAGGGAAAGAAGAAAACCACACCAGGATACCAACACAAACTTGCAGCACCCAATAGTGATTTATTCACGCAGGTAAATGGGCAATTCACGACGTAACAGAATGCAAAATACCCAAACCAAATTTGTTTTCCTCTCATAAAACATTTGCAATCTGTAATGTCTAACTAAGGTATTGGAGGAAGACCATGTAGCCGCCCTACAAATCACAGAGAAGGACACCCCTTTCAACTCAGCCCAGGTAGCAGCGACACCTCGGGTGGATCTCCCTCGAATCCCTGCTGGAATCTTTTTGCCCACCGGATCCTTGATGACTGCATCCTCTGCCAAAGATTTTCTTCCCACCAAACTGGCTACAAAAGAATCAATAGGATTCAAATCCAGAGGATCCCGCTGCATCTCCTGCAGTGGATACAACATCGCCATAAATCTAGGGAGAATGATCTTGCACTCCCTTTTCAGGACCTCATTTTTGTAAGGATGTACAGGAACATCCAGCGGAGCTGCACTCGGAAACTGGCTTAGCAGTGACCCCGGTGATGTTTCCGGAACCTCATCCACCATGTTAGCCTTAAGATGCGTGATCAGCTCAGGCAACATCTCTCTAGCAATGTATTTGCCTTT
Source organism: Calotriton arnoldi (assembly GCA_963921515.1). Classification (NCBI taxonomy): domain Eukaryota; kingdom Metazoa; phylum Chordata; class Amphibia; order Caudata; family Salamandridae; genus Calotriton; species Calotriton arnoldi. Next base: position 539,836 of record CAWUFW010006450.1, on the reverse strand, counting down.
ATGCTCCTCTGCCCCTGTGACCTCAACCTCCGACCCAGAGGACTGAGAGGATCTCACCGGCAGCACGTCCCTCTGGTTAACTTTGCCTGACCCCATTTCCAACAAAGTTTATTTAATGAGCCTCATGATCCTGACATCATCACTCTCTCTTCGTCGCTTCGGCAGAGGGGGAGAGGAAGAAGATTCAGAAGAAGAGGATGTCTCAACATGCTTCCTCTTTTTAGCATGCGTGCCCATTTCAAAATCGCCAGAAACACAAACAGTAATGCCCAAAAATCACTTTACTGCCAAGGTATCCGAAAAACCGCAGTGAGGTACTCACCCGGTCACCGGTATTTGAGGATTTCCCATTATTACAGCAATGACTCAGGAAAGCCAAGACTGGCTCGCACATGCGCACACTACCCCTTCGGTGCGCGTACGCTCACTGCAAACCCGTGATGAGTATGCCTCAAAATCTTCTATGTCCATTAAACTAACGTTGCTGCACCAGCAAACTCCACCATAATGATGTAGCACCAAACCTCCTGATCACCTACGCATCTCCCCGCAAGCCCCACAGGCAGGGAGACACGCAATCCTGCTGGTCGACACCCCCGCCCTGCAGGAATGCCGCTCTGTGAAGAACAACGCCAATGGATTGCCTAACCCTGCAGGAACAACCTCCATTCCGTGTCCTCTTCATCCTGTCGGCCGACAGAAAAAATAACAGGAGGAATGCTGGGTAGGTACTGCTTAAGTATCCTCCAGTGGGAGCGGGTGGGCATTATATACCTGGATTCCTCTGTTCTTTTTTCTGTTCTCTGAGATAGATTATCTCACTTGTGATTGAGGAGACAAGGACAAGGGGGTCCGGGGGTAATGAATTCTCTTATTTATTTATTTGAAGAGTTTTATATAGCGCGAACAAGACCACATAAGGGTAACAGAGCGCTTTACATTCTGGCAGTTCAACGGGCACATCCCATGGTAATCGTAACACAATCAGAAAAGAAAACAAACATTACAGATCATGAAAATCAAAACAGAACTAAAGCGAACAAAAAAAAGTCAATGCATCATCTTAAGGTGATTGGAAGCTAGCCCAAAAATGTCTTCATCAGTAAATCTTTGACTTCCGTTTTGAAGGAAGCCGTGGACTTATTAAGTCTTATTTCAGGTGGCAAGGCGTTCCAGATTCTTGGAGCAATACCCGAAAAAGCTCGATTGTAAGTTTTCATTTAATGGAATTTCAGTGGCTTGAGCAGTAAGGTGCTAGAGCCTCTAGAGGAGCGAGAGCCCCCAGAAAGCTCAAGTTTTTGTGCAAGATAGATTGGGGTGTTGAAGTGTAAAGCTTTATGCGTCATGCAGGCAATTTTCAGATGAATCCTTGCTTCATACGGGAGCCATTTAAGAGATTTCAACTCAGGAGTGATGTGATGATAGCGTTTGGAGCCTGCAATGAGCCTCGCAGCGGAGTTGAGAGAGGCCCTAAGTGGCGCCGTCTTCGTTCTAGGAAGGCCGCAGAGGGTGGCACTACCATAGTCCAATTTAGAAATCACTAGGGCTTGCACCGCATTTTTGAAGTCGTTATGGGGTAGGAACGGTTTAATTTTCCTCAAGACTCTCAGTTGGAGGTTCGCACCGTTGGTGACAACACTGATGTGCTTTTGCATGTTCAGATGTTTGTCGAGTATTATTCCCAGAGAGCTCGAGGAATCAATGATGTTTGGAGTGCAGTCGGAAGCTGTGAGTTGATGCATCCATTCTTCGATGTCTGGGGAGTGATTGGCTGGGGCGATAATGAGAAATTCTGTTTTGAGGGCATTTAGTTTCAAGTGATTGAGAGTCAACCAACTTTGTATTTCCTGAAGAGTTGAGTTGAGGGACCTTATGTCCTCCGGGGATGAGACTTTCAGGTACAATTGGGTGTCATCAACAAACATGTGGTAATGAATGTTGGACAATTTCAAGAGTTCAGTTAGGGGCTCCATGAACAGGTTGAAAAGGGTGGGTGAGAGCGTGGACCCCTGTGGGACCCCCAGAGTGAGGGGAGTGGGATTTGAGAGAGCCTGATTCACCTTAAGTCTTTGTGTTCTGTTGTGAAAGAATGAGGAGAACCAATTTAGCACAGTCCCTGATAGCCCCATCCTGTGTTCCAGTAGCTTAAGAAGGGTATCATGTTTGACCGTATCAAAAGCAGACGATAGGTCAAGGAGGATCAGAAGGCAAGAATCATTTGAGTCTAGCATTTCGTAGAGCATCGTCCATAATGTGAGTAAGAGCAGATTCTGTGCTATGCCCCTGACGAAAGCCTGATTGGAATTGGTCAAGCAAGCGGAATTGTTCGATGTGGCTACATAGCTGAGTGTGTACGCATTTCTCTAAGAGCTTAGCCTGAGTGGGAATATTGGAAATTGGGCGGAAATTTTGAGGGTTGGTGTAGTCTGCAGTAGGTTTTTTAAGGATGGGGTATACCTGCCACGATTTAAGGCAGTCTGGAATCGTACCTTGAAGCAGGGAGGCGTTAATTATCCTAGTCCAAAGAGGGAGTAAGGACAATCTGATTTCCTTGAAGAGGTTCGATGGTAAGGGATCGCTCAAATGGTTGGATGGTTTCAGAGAGGCCAGAGTTTTGCAAATGGTGCTTTCGTCCAAGGTTTGGAAAATGCTCCAAGCAGCATTGTTTTTGGTGGGGAGAACCCGAATGGTGGGGGGCATCACCAATCCAGAGGTAGGATATGGAACAGGCAGGTTCTCCAAAGCTACCCTGAGACCCAGTTCAATCTTTCTTGTCTTTTCCTGGAAGAAGGCGGCAAATTCCTCACAGTTTGACTGCGCACATCGATCCATTGGTTGAGGATTGGGTTGGCTGTTAGATTGGAGCTTGATGATTTCAAACAATTTCTTTGGCCGGTTCTTTGCTTGTTCCAGTTGCTTTCTGAAGTAACTGGCTTTAGAGCATCTGATGCTTTTGTTGTATTGATATCTCAGTGATCTCAGCTGAGTGAGGTGGTCAAGGGAGGGAGAGGATCTGCATAAATGTTCCGCCAGTCTAAGATTTCTTCTTTAGTGTTTAAGCTACCATTATACCAGGGTTTGGAGATTTTAGAAGGCATTCTCTTTAGCTGTAGGGGTGCCATTGAGTCGAAGATGTTAGCCATGGAGCTATTGTAATGATCTGTGAGGTCTCTAACATCAGACATATTCAGGGGTGGGGGCAGGCTGTTGTCAATGCGTGAGGTCAGATCATATAGGTTAATGTTTCTAAGATTTCTTTGCCAGTGTCTAGGTTTCTTTAGCTGAGGTTTATTAAGTCTCACCAATTCTGAGATGAGGAATGAGATGCAGTGGTGGTCTGTCCAGTCACATGGGGTGATAGCTTCAAGTTGGATAGAGTCTATCTTACCATTGACCAGATCTAAGGTCGCTCCCTTGATGTGGGTAGGGCTATCGCAGATTTGAGTGAGGTTGAAGTCAGATAGGAAAAATTTGAGGCTGTTGACTAACTAGATATTGTTATAATTCCAATGGAGCTTAAAGTCTCCAAGGAAGATCTGGGTGCCATGTCGGACCACGTTCGATGAGATGATTTCCATCACTTGTTCTAGGAAGGGGAGATTGTCTTGCGGAGGGTGATAGAGCGCGTGGAATTTACAGGCTTGCCTGTTGTTGCATAATACTTTGAAGCACATGTCTTCACATGAAGGCAAGGGGTCAGTATGTAGTTGTCTAACTGATAGATTTTTACGATGTATACAAGCGATGCCTCCTCCTTGGCCACCGGATCTATCAAGCCTGATGATGTCAAAGTTAGGGGGCACTAGTATGTCAATAATGGGTGCAGAGGAGTTGTTGAGCCAGGTTTCAGTCAACACTAGAATGTCTGGATCATGAGCCAGGATGAGGGCAGCGATATCAGCAGCGTGTCGTACTGCAGATCTGCAATTGAGAAGCATGCCTTTGAGCTGTGATTTGGGATCGGCTGGGTGAGGAGTAGTGGTGGGGACGAGTGAGGTTGTTCTTATTTAAGGATCTTAGGTTAACCGAGGGCTCTCTAAACGGGTCAGAGTGGATTGCTTCAATTAGGCAGAGATTCGGTGTGGCAGCAGTCTGAGGTGGGACAAAAGAGAAAGTCTCTGTGTTAACTGCATAAGGTGTACCATAAGAAAGAAGAAGGGAGATGAAATTCTTCTCTTGAAGTGGGTCTTTGACTCTGTAAGGCCGAGAGGAGTCATTCGGGAGGGGAGAGGTTTCCCATCTGTGGTTTGTGAGGGCCAAAAGTGAGGGGGTCACGATGGGTGAGAGATACGCAAAGGGCCAGGGGCGAGGATCAGAAGCTAGAGTGTAGTTGAGGTGCCCAGACTTCGGGGGTCCACTAAATTTCTGATTCCCAGATAGCTCAGCGGTGAGGCATAAGAGGCTTAGAACATCAGCCTTGAGCTGGTGAAGGGTAAGTGCGATCTCATTGACTCTAGATTCAAAGACTGATTGTGAACGGAATTCTTATACTTGGGGAAGGGAGCTATGCTGGGGGGGTGGGCTAGGGGAGGAGTGGATAGAAAGCTGCGGGGCGATGTGGGGATGTGAGGTGAATTATTTGGTGGGAAGATGAGCGCCTGGTTAAGCAGAGGAGCAAGGGTCCTGTGATTTGCGTTGTTGTCCTGGTTAGGAGAACAGGGTAAGGGCGTGAGACTGGAGTGGCTACGGGGAGAGACCCGGGCATAGTTGGCGAGTCCACCACAAAGAGCGTGGGGGTCGGGGAATTAGAAGGGGTGAGGGTATGTCCTAATGGGTTGCGTGCCACAGACCTAGTTGCTGTGAGAGACTGGTGAGCATGCTGACTCGCTGGGGTGTGAGCGGAGAGGGGTTCTGGTCCAACTGACGTCATCACAGCATTGCTATTCAGTACACAGGTCCTACTAGCGGAACACGGAAGGGAAGGGGAAGGATCATCTGATATACTCAGGTCATGAGAGGCCACGATTACTGGATTTCGTGTGTTGCTAGATAAAGTAGGGGGGTCATCTGGGGGTGAGGTTACGTTGCTAGGTAATGAGCTCTTGATGATGGGGAAGATGGAGTCGAAGATAGCTAGGTTGTGGGCAGATGCTTGAATAAGGATGGTCCCATTGTTATATAGTGAGATGTTTGCTTCCACTTTGAAAGAATGTGAGGGGGTCACCGTAAGTCTAAGACCATGAGGGGTTTTCTTGGGTGTGGTGATTTGTAGCAGTGAGTAAAATGCCGACATCCATTTAGCAGGTCTTCTCGTAAAGAAGATCAGATCGGTTATTGTCTCACCGTTTCTTATGCAGAAATAGGGATCTTAGATGAGGGTTTCAGGGTGTGATTTAAGGAGTCTGTGTTTGAAGTTTTTAGATGCGTTTTTTGATAGGCTCAGCGGGTAAGTAATTGTATAAGCATTCTGGCCCGCAGGCTCCAAACTCGTAGAGATAGATCTTAAGGAGTTAGAGGCCATGACCAGATTTATGTTAGCTATTAGATGAGAGAGCAAGAGACCAGGCAGATATGATCATAGATGAAGAGTGAGAAAATCTTTTTTTTAGTATTTCCGGTGCCCTGCACGCGCACTTGTCTGTAAGCAGGGGTAGTGAAACATATCCTTAACAATGGTAGAGTTAAGCTATGCAAAATACAAATAACATAATATGGCCGCCATTTTCATGATGATGTCATTTTGTAATAGTGCACACTCCAGAGTATACAAAAGCATTACACACTTTAATACCGTACAGTGTGTTCCTGGCGTGTCTAGTAGGTGTTTTTATCTTTTTTCTATTTTTTGCCCTGTTTTATAAACTAATATTGAGGCAACTACATTTTAGTAAATACACCATACTCCAGATTGCATGTTGTAACGCAGCGACCAGTCCTTCATTTGTAAAAAATTAAGTGGCAGGCTCCAAGATATTTGGAAGGGTGCAGTTGGCACTACCCATATGTCACTTACAACTGTAGGTTTAAGACCTAGTATTTTCAAACTTGTTCTTCCCGGATGTGGGTGCGAGGATACCGGTCAGAACTGGAGATTGGCACCATTGGTATCATAGGAAACAAAATCCGTCAATTTTGTAATGAGTTTCATTGAAGAGAATCCAACATAAAACTTTGCTACAAATCTCTCACAAATGCAAGATTCGCCTTATCAGCACACATCATACAGACCTAAAAAGCAAGCATCAAGCACACTTCCCGTATGCCATAAACAGCTTTCCTTGGGCACCAATAACACATTTCCAATAAAATTGTACTTTCCTCAAACTGACTGCATCAGACAGATCACCCCCTAATGTGCACAACATGGCAAATCTCTGCCTATTGAATAGCATGGCACCACAACAAAATACTTCTTAGAACCTTAAAAATAAATAAGAAAGCTGAGTAAATTGTCAGAGAGCCTTTGGTATGGTTTTTCGAGTCTAGCGCAAAAGCCAATGTAAACATCAAGAAGGCATTCCTCGAGTTAGCTTGAGTTATAATTCAAAAGGTAAGTCTAAATCTCTTTGTATTGTGTTTCGACCTTAGCCAGACCATTATTTCGTTTTGTATTTTTGTACTAGCAAGGATTTTGCGTTGTTACACATATTAAGTAGACAATAAACAGTCTACATTCAGGTGACCACTGGACATGCGTGGGTCTTCAATATTGTTATTGTCAATCCTTTATTTGTGACCACTTGCAAATATTATATAGTGCAGATGTTGCTCATAATAGGCATGCTACATTTTTGTTCTGTCATTTGAGGGCAATTTCAAGAACAGTATTCGCTCATTCTATTTAGTCACTCATTACTCTCTCATTCTCTTACTCGCTACTCACTTACTATTCCCTTACTTTATTATTCCCTGACTCACTGTTACTCACACACTGAATCATTCACTTCCTCACTGACTCTCTCACTAACACACTCACTCAGTTACTCACCCACTCACTAATACACTCTCTTACACACTGAATCACTCATTCAATTCCACACTCACTCTGTCACACTAATACACACTCACGTACTCAATCACTCATTCTCTGACTCACTCCCTACTCACTTTCTTTTTTATTCAAACACTCAATCACTGTCTTACTCATTCTTACACTCTTCCTCTCTATCACCTCATTCTATTATTCACTCACAAACTCACTCGCTCTTACTCACTGACTGAATCATTCACTCACTTCCTCACTTAGTCAACCACACATTCAAACTCTCACTCACTCAATCACTAGTTCTTATACTCACCCCTCACCACTCACTCAAGCACTCATTACTGACACTTATTGAATCACTCACTCACTTCCCCACTCACTCAATCCCTCTCCTACTCCTCATTCAATCACTTTCTTATTCACTCACTCACTTCATGAGCTGGATGACCTAAACAGTTTTTCACTGGTGGTATTTGGTTTTGTTGGTGGTATTGGCTTATTCACCCAAACATATTTGTGCCAGCGGTATAAGAATGTATCCACAGGCAAAATCTGTCAGCAGTATTTGAATTTGTCGACCAAAATGATGTTAACTGAAATACGATTGGCTAAAACAAAAAAATACTTTATATAGGGCAGCACAACACTTACAACAAGCACTACGCAATTTACCACCCACCATCTGAAATACTGCTGACATTATGTACCACCAACGAACTCCATTCCCACTGGCAGAAATGTTTATAGAATCCTAGCTCACCCTCTGACAGATTCCATGGTCTCTGATCTTTACACCCATCCTGCTGACTAATGTTAAAACAGCTTATACTGATCCATTTACATAATCCTGACTGTACTACTGACAGGTTCCAACGCCTCTAACACAGATCTGTTTCCAAGCCCTGGCACATACCTTTATCTTTCTCTTCAAATAATTTGTCTTATGGTGTGCAGTTATTTGTCTGCAAACTGCTGTGGGTTTTATTCTTTGGGGGGGATTCCAAGTAGAGAAAAAAATCATTTCCCCCCAGTACTGTATCCCAACAATCCATAACAATAGGTATTCCAGAATATTCCTGTGTTTGATGACGTCTGCTTGGGTTTTGAAATCTACTATGACATCATTCACTGGATGACCCATTTAAAATAGTGGAGGGGTGTCAGAGTTGTAAAACCATGACCACACAGGTAACTGACCGTTACGTTCTGCGTCGAATTGTTTACCTTGCATCAGATGCTCCGGTTTGCAGCTGTCAACGAGCTGCGCTTCAGAAAGGCCTACGTCAGCAGAACAAACATGGCGCCCTCGGCTTCTGACGCACTCCAGCTGTTGGCCTCTTTGAAGGCTGTTTTCTCCCCTGATCTTCCAGATCAAGTGGTGTCGCATTTCCCCCCATTGCTTTTATCTTCTGAAGAGGATGCTTTTCTAAGCAGCTCGATTAGAATTAAGAGAATAATGGGGCTGGGAAGTGAGAAAATTCCGATAAGCACAGGCAAATATTTGGCGCCCCAGCTCTCTCAGGGTAAACATGGCGGAATCTCTCCTCACAAGTCGGTGTGTATTGCTGAGTGCTCATCTGAAAGGGCTAATTACGCCGATGTTTTCGAGAATGCAAACGGGTTAAAGCCCGGAGCTCATAATTCAAGGGCAACGTCAATACACGCGTAAACAAACACAATATATGTATGTGGCGTTTAGTACTAGGCCGCTTACTCTTTCTTCGGGTTGATTGCTTGACAATGCAGGCAGTGAGTTTGAAGCGTGACATTCTTGGAATATCTATCTCTGTGTATTCCAAATATCTCTCTTTTCCATTTTCTCTTCCCTTTTAGGGTTGTGCGAAGTTCTGTATTTACTGTTTTTTGCAGCCTTTGTGGAGGTCCATGAAAATCTTTAAACTTCGCCAAAGTGTAAAAAAAAAATATATATATCGCTGAAAATTCCGTGTGAAATTTTTTTGTGTGTATATCCTTATCCGGCACAAACAAAATTTTTCTATACAAGATATCCTGCTTGGAAGATAGTTAGGGGGCTCATTCTAAGTGCATTGGCTTTTGGGTCAAAAATACTGCACCAGGGAAATACATTTAGGGTTGCATGTCACTGTCTCGCAGGCAACTACATTATAGGTAACTAGATAATGGCTGCTTCATTGGAAATTATTATTTTGGGAGTATCATTTCTTGGCTATTGTGTATATATATATATATATATATATATATATATATATATATATATATATATATATATATATTTTTTTTTTTGTCATATATATCTATATACATATATATATTCACTGAAAAAATGTTGAAGGGACGTTATAGTTAGGTGAAAATGTCAGTTAAAACATACCATTTTAAATGAACAAAACCACTGAAATTCAACAGTTATATAATATAATAGAGATAAGCGTTATCTCGAGTAATTGTAACTCATGCCCTTTAGTAGCTATAACTTGTGCCCCCGCCCATGCACAGTGTTATTAACAATTCTGTCATTTCAGATGTTGCAATGATTTCATCACTGATGTCATAGAACTTGTCATGAGTGATTTAATATATGAGGTCATACGAAGTGCATGGTGAAGGCACATGTTATAGTTACTTTTGGACATGAGTTAAAGTTACTTGAGATAAATATAACTGGTGAAATTCAGTGGTTTTGTTAGTTTAAAACAGTATGTTTTAACTGACATTTTCACCTAAATATAACATCCCTTTAGCATTTGGTATCTCAGTCAATTTCTAAGGTGTTTTTAAAGCAAAGTAAGACATTATTACAATACCTAACTATAATGTCAGTTTAAGATTTGTTTTTTTCTCAAAACCACAAAAAGAGGAGGGTCAGGGCAAGAGAATCCTGCACCAGTCGTTATACCTTATCGTGGCTATGGTTATAATTTAAAGCTTGGTGCAATGGACCTAGGACGTGACCTCCATATGCCCCAAAAAAATGGTATGCAAACCACTGAAACAGATTAAACACAGATGTCCCTGCACTCAGAAAGACAAGTAGGTTATTAGTAAAGGCAATTTATTGTCCATGATCAAAACATAAAGGAATAAGTTGATATCTTCCCAAATGAAAAGAACAATGGTCGATTTTGATTGTAGAAAATAGTTCCTTTTATTCTTTTATTCCTTAGAAAATCTCTTAAAATTCAAGACTGCCGATGCGTTTCGTCCTCATAGGGACTTCTTCAGGGCTTGATATATCAGTGATATGTATCAAAAGTTCTTTGAAGTATGGCTCTTACATGTGCAATCGGATCGATAATAAAACAAGTAAATAGATAATAATTCTCCCAATTACGTACGACGGAGTCCGATTCCAGAATTTGAGGACATCCGAGCACTCAAGATGCACAATATAAATCTCTCTAGAAGTAATAATACAGGATATGTATCTCCCAAGCATCTGTGATGGCGTCCGGTTCAGATAGTAAAATCGATTTACGTAATTGGGAGAATTATTATCTATTTACTTGTTTTATTATCTGCCCTCATCGGTCGGGAGGAATTCTAAGTTTCCCTGCTCGCAAGAGCGCAGGCAGGGAGAAACTTATGTGCTTTCACCCAGCGGGAGCACATAAGACTTTCCTGCCCATGCTGTTGAGGGGACCATGGTGTCCCAGGGGATGGGGTCTTTGGAACACTGTCAGTGAGTCTTCAGGTCTCAGGCCTGATGCAGGCTATCGGCTGAGCACGCCGTAGGCCCCTCCCCCCAGTGTCAGGACGATGCGGCCAGTTATGGCCACGGTCGTGGATCGAGGAGCCGAGCCTGAGGGATTGTAACTTCCGCACCGGGGAGCAAGACGGTGTCAAAATTCTTTTGCTCAATCTGGGGAAATTCAACCACATCTTGAAAATGGGCGTTCAGCCTTCACAGCGGGAAAATGTGCTGATTGGGAGCTGACGAAGTGGCCGGCTGGCTGTAAGTGCTCATTGAGCTTTGGGCTGCCCCATTTGCTCGACGTCTGGGTTGTACGGGCAAGGAAACTAACTTGGGACCGGCATTCTGGTTGCCTTCGTGACTCATTGAACTACAGCTGGGAGGAGGAAAAAAAATAAAAAGAAAACTTCTCAACTGACTTGGCATTATAATGACTCAAGTGAATACTGAGAGATTCCCGAACTGGCTGAGCAGCCTCCCAGAACCACAGCAGACCACACCACATCAGTTACATACGGGCTGTGTCTCCTTGGTGTCATAGACCACCAGGTTTCTTGCCAGGGTGTAAGTGCACGTGCTCTGTTGCTGGTCCTGGTAAAGGGCTTCGGCGCTACCTGACAGAGGGTCGCTGGGGGGGTTCTATGCGCAATAATATCTAACCTTTTGCCTTTTGAACTTCTGCAACCTCTGCTAGCGCAGCAAGCAGTATGCAATATCAGCAGTGACTCTGATTAATGATTAATCCTCAAGCTATGTGGGAGAAAGGAGTAGAGGTGAGGAAGAATTGAGAGAGTGAAAGTAAAGATTTGAGGAACCTTCAATATGCGAAATTTTATTAAAGGCACGGCTGCAACCCATCTCGATACCACGGTCCTGGCTCAGAGGATCAAAAAGCGAGTTGGGCAAGCAGCAGCCCGGGCAAATCGCACCGCATCCTCGCGGAAAGATTTGGTAATGTCCACAGAAAATCCGGAGCACAGGTTGGCCGCCTCAGAGCTCCCTCAGAGAGACTGTCAGGGGGGTGCCTCAGCTGACTTAGATATGAGCTTTAGTCCCGCTCTTGGTGACCCCGTTGGGGGGGGCCCAGCTATACAACACCTATAGAAGAATCAGAGGCGCCTAATTCAATGTGTGATGCTGAGGGCGCTAAATCCAAGGAATTTAAAAAATACCCCTTATTCTTTAAGGCTAAATCCGGCTTAACACCTGGCATAGATGTGTTGGAGAATGCACCGTCAGTAGCTGCACAGTCCCCTGGCTCAACAAAGGGCATGTCTCCCATGGGTGACAGTAATGCTTTATCGCAACCCTTATCACAATCTCTGCTGTCTCTCTCGCATAGGACCCGGACCCCCCAGGTTGTTCCTGGCTCCACCCCCATCAATCCCACAAATCAATGACTTACTAGCAAGCATTGTGGGTGAAAGAGGCCATGTTTATTAAAACCATCACAAATAAACACGACAATACATATCTAGCATGATCAAAAATTCAACATGAAATTGACATTAAAAAAAAAGTTCCTCAAATCATATTTACACGTATGTTCATCTTAGCTTAATAATCATAGCAGAAGAAATGGCAGAATCATTTTTATATACAGAAGACAAGTCCATGAGTTTCTCGTATGTTATCTATCAATCCAGCACTAAGGGGCCTTCTGGCTCACGCCCCCCAAAAGGAGAGCCACGCAGGTGCAACCCACCTGCGTCCTTGAGAGGTGAGCCCCTGCCATCTGCTCCTTGTCCGCAACCCTAGGGGCCCACCCCTCCACCACCAGGCTGCCCCAACGGGGCTCGTAAGGTATAACCAGGGGCAGCAGCCCCATGCCCTAGCTTGTATAACCTAGCGCCCTTGCCCCCAGCCGGTGTACCCATTCTCTCTGGGGTGAGATTACCGTCTCTCCCCCTCAGTGCTGGCCTAGGGAGTATTTATTTTATTATTTTATTTGAAAAGTTTTATAAAGCGCGAACAAGACCCAACCGGGTATCAGAGCACTGTACAAAGAGGAAAGCTGACGTATAAGTACAGAGACAATATAAATACATTTACAAAAAAGGGTAATATGAGAGGAACCGGAAGCAAAAAGTAAATGAGGGTGCTAGGGGAAGAGTAGGTAGCAAGTGAACAAACAGGTAACAGCCAACCTAGATGAGGCCAAGCAGTTTCATCATCAACTTACTTCAAAGACAAACGAAATAAGTTTAAACCCCCAGTAGAAATGATTGTCAAGCAGTTTCATCATCGACTTACTTCAAAGACAAACGAAATAAGTTTAAACCCCCAGTAGAAATGATTGTCAAGCACAAGTTTCAAACATAAAGTGAAGGTAAATTGTTAAGCATGCAATAAAACACCCAAGCACACCCCATAAGGCAACATGAGAGGAACCTGAGGCATAAAATAAATGAGGACGCTAGGGGAAGAGTAGGTAGAATGAACAAACAATAAACAGCCCACCCAGATGAGGCCGAACAGTTTCATCATCGCCTTACTTTAAAGACAGCTGAGATACGTTTTAAACCCCAAGTGAGAATGATTGTCAAGCACGAGTTACAAACAAAGAAAAGTCAATTGTCAAGCATACATTTCAACACAAGAAAGTAAAAATGCTTGTCGAGAATGCAAGGTAATTGACTAGCAAATGACATGGAGGCTATTGTTGATGCAGTTCTTCCAATAGTAGCCATTTGACCTGTTTTTTGAATGAGGCAGTCGAAGGGTTGGCTCTGATCTCTGTTGGTAGGGCATTCCAAATTCTTGGAGCCAGCCCTGAGAAGGTACGATTGTAGGTTCTTTTTTTATTGAATTTCGGTGGTTTCAGTAGTAGGGTATTGAAGCTTCTTAGGTTTCTTCTGGATCCGGAGAGCTCAAGTTTTTTTGCCAGGTAAACGGGGCTATTGAAATGTATAGCTTTATGTGCCAGGCAGGGTATCTTGAAGCGGATCCTAGCTTCAATGGGGAGCCAGTTAAGCTGGATTAAGTCAGGTGTGATATGATCATGCTTTCTAGAGCCTGTGATTAGTCTGGCAGAGGCGTTCAGAGTAGCTCTTAGCGGCGCTAACCTAGATTTAGGAAGACCAGCTAGGGTTACCAAGCCATATTCTACTCGTGATATAACTAAGGATTGGACTGCTGATTTCATGTCTTCGGGGGTAGGAACGGTTTGATTTTCCTAAGAGTGTTGAGCTGATGGTTGGCACTCTTAATGGTTGCACTGATGTGACCTTGCATGTTTAGAAATTTGTCTAGGGTGACCCCTAAAGAGCAGGCGGAGTCCACCAAATGCGGGGTGCAGTTGAGTGCTGAGATTTTTTGATCCAGTTTTGCGTGGGAGCCTCGTGATTGCGTGGGGAAATCAAGAGAAATTCAGTTTTGAGAGAGTTAAGTAATAAGTGGTTATGTGTTAGCCATTGTTGAGTTTTTTGAAGCGCTCCGTTAAGAGTTTTAATGTCATCTGGAGAGGAGATCTTCAAATACAGTTGAGTGTCATCCGCGTACATGTGGTACTGAATGTTTGAGTCATTTAGAATGGCAGTTAGAGGTTCCATGCATAGGTTGAAGAGAGTGGGCGAAAGTGCAGAACCTTGAGGCACCCCAATAGAGACTGACGTGCTGGCCGCCAAAGATTGGTTGACTTTGATTCTTTGTGTTCGGTTATGCAGGAAAGAGGAGAACCAATTTAGGACAGGGCCCAATAGCCCCATCCTGTATTGAAGAAGGTTAATCAGGTTATCATGTTTGATAGTGTCAAAAGCAGAGGACAAGTCCAGAAGAATTAGAAGACATGGTGTATCTTGGTCCAGAGCTCTCAATGCGTCATCAACAATGTGAGTTAGCGCTGTTTCTGTGCTATGACCTGATCTAAAGCCTGATTGATGTTGGTCTAGGAGCTGAAATTTCTCAATGTGGTCGCAAAGCTGTGTGTGAACACATTTCTCGAGCAATTTTGCTAGGGACATGATGTTGGTGATCGGCCGGAAGTTACTGGGATCTGTAAGGTCTGCATTGGGCTTCTTGGGGATGGGTGTGACTTGCCCCATTTTAAGACAGTCGGGAATCCTCCCCTGTAAGAGAGATTGTTGGATGATCCTGGACCAGAGAGGCAGAACTGCCAAGTTGAGGTCTTTGAGCAGCTTGGCGGGGAGTGGGTCCTTGAAATGGTTGGAAGGTTTCAGAGAAGCCAGGGACAGTGACAGCTCCTCCAAGTCTGGAGGTCGGAAGGAATTCCAGCAGGCATTGTTTTTGGGTGTGTACAGGCATTGATTTTGGGTGTGTATTGCCGTGTAACCAGGCAAACCCTCGGAACTCATAGACAACAAATTCTCAGCGGCCCGTTGCAGTTCCCGCTCAATACTTCTAGACTTTTCAGCGAAGTGCTCTGAGAAGTCCTCCTCACTGGGTCCAGCGATTTTGATTGCTGGAATAGGATTAGCCTGTTGTTTGATGATATCAAACAGTTTCCTGGGACGGTTTTTAGCGCTGTCAAGCTGATCTCTGAAATGATCTGATTTAGCGATGCGAATGAGTTTGTTGTAAGAGCTTCTCATCTTTCTTAACTGTTCGAGGCTAGAAGTGGAGGGGCATTTCTCCAACGTCTCTCAGAGAGCCTCAGCTTGCGACGTTCGTCATTAAGGGTACCACTGAACCAAGGTTTGGATTGTTTGCAGGGAATCCTTTTAAGTAGCTTCGGGGCTGCAGAGTCGAGAATATTAGACATAGTGTTGAAGTAATGATCCGTCAACTCTTCCAAATTATTCATGGTAGTTGGAGGTTCAAGTAGATTCTTGCTCAAGATGGAAAGGTTAGAGATGTTGATATCTCTCAGGTTACGAGTCAATTGCTTGTTTTTGAGTGGTTGCCCTTGTCTAAGCAATACCTTCTCCTGAATGCGAAAGGAGATTTGGAGATGATCTGACCAATCACATGGTACTATGTCATCTAGCTGAATAATGTGCTCTCTAGCTATGATGAGGTCAAGGGTAGCGCCCATGCAGTGGGTAGGATCGTTGCAGGCCTGTATATAGTTGAGGTCAGAGAGGAAAGACTTAAGAGAGCAGACTACTGGATCATTAGAGTCATTCCAGTGAAGGTTGAAGTCACCGAGGAAGATGTGATTAGGATGGAGGGCTGAGCTGGCAGAGATGGATTCCATTAATTGTTCTACGAAAAGTAAGTTGTTGTCCCCAGGAGGATGGTAGATCGAGTGAAGCACACAGACAATCTTGCCCTTGTTCCAAATTTCAGCGACAAGTAGCTCACAGGAGGACATCGAGTCCTTATGAGTCTGCTTCAAAATGAGGCTGGACCGATGGATGCAGGCAATCCCCCCAGCTTTAATAGCCCTATCACATCTGACAATGTCATAGCCAGGAGGAATTAAAATGTCAAGTATTGGGGAGGAAGAGTCATTGAGCCAAGTTTCCGTAAGAATCAGGAGGTCTAATTCTTGTGATAAGATGAGTTCGGAGATATCTGCTGCGTGCTTCACTGCTGATCTGCAGTTGAGAAGCATCGATTTGATATGGGAATCTGTGGTTGCTTCCACTAGGTGCGAAGTGACTACCTGAAGTAAGTTGTCCTTATTCAAGGATCTCAGGTTAACACTCGGTTCTCTATCAGGATCGGAGGAGATAGTGGGTATGGAGCTAGGCGAGATTGCGTAGTCCTCATAAGATAGTGAGAGTGCGAGCGTGTCAACCTCAGACCCCTGCGTTTGTAAACTACAGGGTCTGGAGTGGAGGTAGGGAGGAGGGGAGCGGGCCCTCGAGGGTAGTACGGGCAGGTAACAGAGGACCTTTCCATTCCACCATTTAAATTAGTTGCAGGGTGCGAGGGTAGATCCGATTCCGCGGGCGGATAAGGTGTGAGGAACTTTTCATTCTTTATTGAGCATTGTAGGAGGATCTGGAGGTTGTCATTTACAGTAAGGAGGTCCCGCTTCAGTTCGGCCAATTGTTCCTCAATCCGCCGAAGACTGACACCATCAGGTGACCGTCCAGTATAAGGTGCAGGGAGATGCCCCTTCTCCATACAGCTATTGCAAGGGGAGATGGACCCCTGCTTAAGCTCAGTTATGGGCTCCAAAGGAGTAGTGAGAATGGTAAGGATGGAGTCAGGGATCATAAGTGGCGGTTGAGGGGTACACCCTTGAGTATGTCCAAGGGGCGGTCCACCGGTAGTATCCTGAGCCCTGGGCGTAGAGCAAGAGGAAGCAGTAGGTTTAGGGAGTTCAGAGGAGAGGGTGGCCCAAAGGTAGCGTCCTGAGCAGTGGGAAGAGAGTTAGAGGAGGAAAGCAAAGGAAAGGGAGTCCCTAAGGTAGCATTAGGATTAGGAGTAGGGATAGATTGGACGTGAGGGGAGGGGTTGTTGTTGCTTCTAGTCAAGAGGTTAGGTCGCGGTGTAGTGGGTTTTGGGACCAAGGGCGGTGAGTGTACTATGTTTAGGGGGAAGTCCGTGTCCAAGGGACTGGCAGTCGGATTGAAAGTGGGGGTGGTTTGTGCCTGAGGTGGTGGGACAGGGGGGGTTGAGTATGCCGTGGTTTGAGGGGGGTCAGTGTCCAAGGGATCATTGGTGCCGTTGGCTGTAGAGAGGGTGTGGTCAGGAGGGGTAAGTGTCTCGGGATCAGCCTTGTGGTGATTCCTGGTTGTGCGTTTGCTGGTCCTGGTAGTATCGGTTGCCGTCATTGTAGTGGGTGTTTGCCGGCGGAGTGTGATGATAGGGGTAGTGAGATTATAGTTAGTGATGGTGGATGTCCATGAGTTGTATCGTGGGTCATCTGGTGAGGGAGATTGGGTCGGTTCAGGGTTTTTGTCTGGGTGAGGGGCGGTAAGGAAAATTGGGTTAGAAGGCACTGCTGAGTTATAGAGGAGAGTAGCGTTGGGAAGTGCCGATCAAAAGTGGTGAGGTGCGGGTCTGAGGCCTGAATGAGAATGTTTCCTGTTTTGAAGATGGAAATTGTCAGTTCTCCTTTAAAGGTAGGGGAGACAGTTGTGGAGATTTTTTCGCCATAGGGAATATTAACCGACTTGGTGCCTAGAAAATGAAGAAGGAAGGCGTTTTTCCACTTAGTTGGGCGGTTTGTGTAAAAGATGAAGTTAGTTTTCGTCTCGCCATTAGTAGCAGTGAGGTAGTTGTCAACAATAAGTGTTTCTGGGTGCTGTTTTAGGGTTCTATGCTTTAAGTTCTTTTTAGCATTACTGGTCAGGTTTTCTGGGTAGT
Organism: Calotriton arnoldi; assembly: GCA_963921515.1. NCBI lineage: Eukaryota > Metazoa > Chordata > Amphibia > Caudata > Salamandridae > Calotriton > Calotriton arnoldi. The sequence continues at coordinate 522,017 of CAWUFW010006450.1, read as the reverse complement.
TAATGGACCAAGAGTTTGGTCCGTGGCGAACGAGTTTAGAGATCCTGGTGGTATATGGCGGAGGCATAGTTAATGACTGAGAGATTCTGGATCAAAAGAATCGGTTGGAGGAGAAGTTAGTTGTGCATTTGCGTCTTGATGTGGTGTATGGCTGAACTAAATAGTGCGGGAAATGTCAAAAACTGGATTAGGTTGTTTTCTAGTATCCCTGTTTGGTATCAAAAGGCAATGTCATTCCACAGACCAGTATCATTGATCCGCTAAGAAAGTACGCTTTCGTGTCTTATTTAGGTTCCCTGAAGGAGCACTCAGCCTCATCAAACAGATAGGCAGTGTAGATCCAAGGACCTGTAGCAGAAACCATCAAGCACAAGTAATCCTGCAGTTCTACTTGTGGCTCTAGGATTGAGCTCTTAAGCTCACTCACGCGATCCAAGTCTCCTATCAAGTCTATGCAGGAGGATTCCCCTTAACAATGTAAGGCAATCTATGTGGTCTCCTTACTGCCACAAGGGCGACCAGGGCCAACCGGACCTTCGCCCTCCCCACCACAAAACAAATTCTGAACAAACGATCAAATGCCATCAATCCACAAGTCCGTGCCAATGTCCGACAAGTGGACTCCATCGCGATGAAACATGTGATCTCCCCTGAGCAACTTGTGAGGTATGTGACACAGGCCGCCCTGCCCGGAACACAGCTTAGCCATCTCCGCATTCAGGCGTCTCACTGAAACATTCAAGGCCCTTGACCTCACCCGGGCCCCCATTTGTGCTGCGGGATCATGTAAGACCATGCAATCCGAGCCCAGGGGAAGATCCTCCCCAATAACGCAAACTCTGCCAGCAAAGCCTCTCTGAAAGCCCTGCGACCCAGCTTCACCATGTCGTTCCCGCCCAAATGCAGGATAATCAAGTCCGGGGACTGGAGTCCCTCGTGCGCCTTCGTCTCCTCCACCAACTGCCGTAGCGGCCCAATCCAGAGGCCCCCAATGCCCTGCCAATGGAACGACATCCCGTCCAAACACGCCGGTTTCGACTTACACTGCTGTTGCAAACGGTAAGGGGCCCACCGCACGAAAGAGTGTCCCAACACCCATATCACTTTAAAGGGCATGCTACTGTAGAAAAGAAGAGACAAATTTAAGAATGGCAACGCACGGACACATTTGAGCAGAACTTACAACAACTCAGGACGCACATAGCGCTTGAAACATGAAGAAGACCACCGACCCATGCGCTTAACCTCATCATCTGAAAGACCCGCTCCCGCTGCCAAGGTCGCTGCCCCAATCCTAAATGAGTGGGAGGAATAGCCAGCGGGGTCCACACCCAGACTTCGCAGGGCACTCGTGAAAACAGCCGTGAACTGATACTTTGATAGGCACTCCCCATTTGCGTGAATAAACAGGGAGTGAGCAAGCCCTTGTGGGTGGACAGCCAAATATGCTCCCATCCGTGCCACTGGGCACACTACAGCCCCTGTGGCAGGCTTAAGCCAGATTGTGGTCCCCTTACCCAAGGGGTCCGTTTTAGATCTACGCAGTGTGATGGAAAGCCCTTCCTGCAGCAATTTTACATCCTGCAATTGCAATCCACTGGCAGCATCCACTTTCGATGCCCCCGCCAATTCGCCCACTCTGAAAGCCCCATAAAATGCAAGTGAGAAAGCGGCCGCAAACAAGGTAATCTCATAAGCGGAAGTGCACACCGTCCGAAGGCCAGATAACATATCCCCCAGCATCCGCAAATTAAGCAGGCTTCTACTGTCCTTTTTTGCGCCCTCCAATCTGGCCCACCCCGCCAAGGCCTTCCTGACCAGGAATGAATTTCCAGCATCCTGAACCCCATTTAGTTTAGCATAAAAGCTGATTGCAGCCAAATGAGCCCTCGCATATGACACTGGTTTGCTCTGCACCCTCAATGCCTGCAGAAAACCACATATAGCTTCAGTCGAGAATAAGCTCACAATCCCCTGCTGCTGCACAATGACCCTGTAAGCCTTAAAGTGATGCTGGTATGCCCTCCGGGTTCGCACCCTGAGCAAGGCTCCCACGAGACCCGCTAGGGCGGGACTCCAATCTTCCACAGAGATATCGGGAACACTGTCATCTGGTCCGCTGCTTGTGGATGGAACTTCCGGAACTCCTGTAACTTGGAGCGAGACAAAGCATCAGTTGTCTGATTAGAAACACCCGGGATATGCGCAGCTCTAAATACTACATTCAGCTTTAAACACAACAAAACCAAACATTTCAAAAGTCTTAGAACCTGGCTACAGGAAGCACCCTGCCTGTTAATGGCTTCCACCACAGACATGTTATCTGACCAAAAGACTACTGACTTGCCACAAAAGAAATCAGACCATAATGTGACTGCAACAACAATAGGGAACAGTTACAAAAAGGCAATATTTCTTGCCAGCCTACTTGTGCGCCATGCCTCAGGCCACTCGCCCTGGCACCAGTGAGGTCCCAAAATTGCCCCAAAGCCAATACTACCTGCAGCACCTGTGAACAAGCCCAAGGCCTCACTGGTAACCGGCGGCGTTGGCCAAACTACAGTCCCATTGAAGTCCTGTAGAAACTCGTGCCATATCCTCAAATCATCCCTCACCTCTGCTCGAAGCCTGGTATGGTGATGTTTTTTCATCAGACCGGTCATTGCTCTCGCAATCGATCTGGAGAAGGGCGGCCCATGGGAATGATGCGCAATGCAAAATTTAACTGACCTATGAGCACTTGCAGCTGTTGCAGAGTCACCTTAGGCCTTGCCAGAACAGATTCAATCACCTGAGAGAATGCCTGCACCTTGTCCTGCGGCAACCTACACTCACCCGCCACTGTGTCGATCTCAATACCTAAGAATGCCATGCAAGTAGCCGGGCCCACCGTCTTACCTGGTGCCAAGGGTACCTCAAACTCATCAAACATTGATACTAGATCTTCCAAGGCCCGCCCACAGACTCCCGAAGACAAAGGACCCATTAGCATAAAGTCATCCAAATAATGCACAATATCCATGTGACCCGTTCTGAAGGTGAACAACCAATGAAGCATAGAACTAAAATGCTCAAAATAACTGCAAGACACCGCACATCCATTGGCATACACCTGTCATAAAAATATTGTCCCCTGAATTGAAAACCGAGCAAATGATAATCATCTGGGTGTACCGGCAGTAGCTGGAAAGCTGACTCAATGTCGGTCTTTGCCATGAAGGCATTTGGGCCAAGATTGCGCAATTTTGCTAATGCCGCATCGAATAAGGAATAGGTCACGGAGAAAAGTGCAGGGTTGATAGCATCATTGACTGAGGCACCCTTGGGTGCAGATAAATTGTGGATCATTCGGAACTGCCCTGGGTCTTTTTTAGGCACCACCCCTAGTGGTGAGCAAACATAGTAAATGTAAATCCGTATTTGTAAAGCGCGAACTACTCACCCTTGCGGGTCTCAAGGCGCTGGGGGCCGTCGTGGAAATTAAGTGAGCTATTGCCCAGAGTCACATGGTGCTGAGCTGAGCTGCCGCCGGGGATCGAACCGTGAGCCCTGTGCTCCGTAGTCAGCTGCCCTGGCCGCTGCACCACACCTCTCCAGTCATGCCATGGAGGGGTCATGAAAGGGCCCGCTATCCTACCCAGCGTGCCTTCTTTTTCCAATTTTTGAGCTACAACAGTTGAGTGAGTGCGTGCTGACAGAAGGTTCCCACAATGCAAAACTGGAGGTACTCCTTGAGCAGGTACACGAAAGCCTGTGGAAAAGCCTTGATGAAGCAATTGGGCTGCATTCTTATTGGGATACTGATTTAGCCAAAATACCAGTCTCTCAATAGCTATCGGGGTGGGCAAAGTCTTGGGGTCCCTTCCTTTATCCTTGGATTTCTTGATACATTTGAATTCGGGATGGGAAGGGTGGCCGCAGAAAGAACATGCGTGTTTAAATTTACACGATCCAGCAGGCTGTGTACAGATTTTTCTATTGAATGCCCAGCAGGACCCTTTTTTCTCACCCGATCCCCATTGTGTGCGAAAGGACTGCTTCATTGGTGTTTTGTTATTCACACTTTCCAACCATACATTCACCTCCGTCTGATCCCAACCGATCTCAGGATCTTCAACTTTTGCCCACCTGAAATCCCTGTCATAATCTAACCAGGCCATCCCGCCATACATAGCATGCGCTTTCAAAATGTTATTGGAATAAAATATCATTGGCGCAGCGAACTCGGATCTCTTCTCCAACCTCACAGTTGAGAATACATTAAAACCAAACAGCCAATTAGTGATAGACTCCTCTACTTTCGGCTTCTTGTCTTTGGAAGAGCTGTCTTACCCCTCCTTCTTTTTGGCCTCCACCTCCCTCCTTCTTGGCCTTATCAGCGAAAATATGTCAATGAACTCACACTTCCATATCTTTTCTTTTACATCAGCCGGGACGTGAGAAGCCAATTTCCCAGGCTTGGAAAGCAAGGTATTCTGGCCCCCTAGCGCCCTCCCCCCACTACTGGGATTCTTATCTGCAGTCCCTGATCCTTTACCTGATGAGGCAACTGTGGCTGCTTTGGATGTGCAAGGGCCTCCTGACCCGCTGACCGAGGAGCTGCGCTTGCGCCTTCTTTTTTCTGAGCCCTGGCCATGAGTTGTACCTGCTGCTGCAATTCAGTAACTGTGGTCCCCAAATTTGATGAGGGAGCCCACAGCGCCACTGATGCGCCACTACCCTGACCCCCACCCCGTGGAGCCACCAACTGAGTTAATAGGGATGCCACCGACGCAAGTATGCCCGTTGTTATGCCCTGGGATATGCTAGTCAGCCCCCCGGGCATCGCTAGTGCTAGCGCAGATACCGACCCTGGAGGTGTACCCTGTGCAGGCCCCCTCAAACCCATATTTTGGAGACTCGCTGTTGGTGCCTGCACCGCAGTACCCCGCAGTTCGGAAGGCGAGGGGCCTACCCCACCTAAACTAAGCAGAGAAGCCTGACCCCCCTGGTCCCCATTCGAGGAGCCCTGTTTTTGTGATGAAAGTGCCTGCAGCACGTTACGAATATCAGCCAACACAGAGCTCACGTCAGCAGACCCTGGTACTACCTGCTGCGATATAGCCGGAAGCATAGGCGGGGCTGTAGTGATGGATGGACCCTGAATACCCTCACCTGAGGAAGACTGGCCTGCCTGCCCAGCCCCACTAGCCAGCACGACCACTTCACCCCCCTGAATTCCAGCTTTTGTTTTGTCAGGGCGAGTCCTCGCCCTCTTTTTAACTGGTGGAAATGCTGCCCGAGAGGGCACATTAGTCCGGCGGGGGCGATCCTCCACCACCGGCTCTGGCTCAGGGTCTTCCACAGGCCCTGTCTGCGCGTCGTCCGCATCCTCCCCATTGCCCAATTTAGCCAACACTAGTTTTAACAGTTGTGCCAACTCTAGGTCACTGTCCTTTCTCCTTCCAACTCTTCCCCCTTTTGCAGGCATGTCTGCTAATTGACTGTATTAAATAACTAAGTAAAGGCACCGAGGGTAAGAAAGTTAAACCCCTAGATAAAGAAATCTGAAAACAAATTATAATCAGCCCTACGAACCCAAGCGACCACCGGACAATCTCTGCTACTGCCTACTCCCCGTTATACTAATAATGGGTTGGGGAGGGGGCGGGAAACGTTTACCACGCACACTGCCGACTGTGCGGCCTGGGATCCTTGCAGAGTTCAGCCGGGGGAGTGGGTGTTCCGTAATATAACCCCCTCTCACAGTTAGCTTAAATGCGTCTTTGCCCAATAAAACCCCCCGCGACCGCACACAGTAAGAGTCCAAGCCCCCCTCCCCTTACCTTGGTGTGCCGAGAGCACACTGCAAATCCTCCTGAAATGAGGGGGGGAAGTGCACCGCTCAACCCGCTACCCGCGCTCGCTACTGGAGACCGGAACCGCCACCAGGACCTAGCCTGGGCTGGGCGAGTATTCTCAAGCCCGTGCGGTTCCCGGTCCGGGAAGCGTGTCCTCGATGATGATGATGTACACTGGCCGCCGTCCAGAGCCCCAAAGCACCCCCAGAAATCCTCGACCTGCAGAGGAGAAAAAGAAACAAGAAAGCTGCTGCTCTAGCGATTCGGGGATACTCCTCTGCTCTTGGGCCAGTGTTGAGGGTAAAGAGGACGAGGACCAGAGCCAGGTGCCCTAAATAGGTCCCCCACCATCCCCCCTCAACACCTGCATGGCGCAAGTGACGACGCTCGTCACCCGGATGTGATTCGGCGACCTACGCCATAGCCAATGGAGTCGCCGAGAGCCACGGGGGCGTGGCCCGGACCCCGGGGTTCCGTGCCCTAATGGCGTGCTTCTTAAAGTACATGGTTTTACAGAGGCCATTGGGGACAGCTGTGTCTGAAATCACAGGGCAGGCAGTAAACGGAAATGCCGAAGCACTAGCAGCACAAACCAAAGCCGGGTCTGAAGCACCCTTTTTTGGTAAGCTGGAGTCCATGTCTACGTCATTCATTTGGGGAAAAAAGCCCACCAAATTGAATTTAGCACTTTATACGAGGATCTGGAGAAGGGTGAGTTAGCGCTCCCTAATCTCAGGCATTATTATTTTGCATACTTCACACAATACATGGCCAGGTTCAGGTCGATAAATCTTTTTCTCTGCAATGGGATGCCAAGAGCCTGCTCAATCTAATTTTGGAGCAGATTAGGGAATTTAAAGCCTCTCAAACTGTGGAGATTGCTGCTATACAAGTCTGGCTTACAAAAATCGAAGATATTATGGCCTGGACCCCAGCGCGACTTAATGAGGCAGAAGCAAGAATATCGCAGCTGGAGGATCAGGTTGTTACCATGAAAGATAAGGTTGCTGCTTTCCAAAGCCAAAAATCTGCAATGGAATATAAATTGGAGGAATTGGAGAATTATTCTAGACGCTCTAATCTTCGCATCCTCGGTATTCCAGAGGGTCTTGAGGGCCAGCAGACACTTCAATGTGTCGACTCTTTTATTTAAAAAAACGTCCTCCCGGAATACAATGGGGATTTGACTCTCACGAGGGCCGTGCCGGCACATCTCCCTCCCAACGTCAAATTTGAATATGACCGGGTGAAAGAACAAATTCTATCCAAGGTATTAAGCAGCGACAGTTTACCTCACCGGAGGTCTCATTATGTCGTATCTTCCCAGATATGCCCGCTTCCGCAGCCAAAAGACAGAAAGAATTTGTCAAAATGCTGCATCTGTTCAAGGAACAGGGGGCACAGGCAATATTGCACAGCAAAGTAAACCAAAAGTGCTTGAAAAAGTAAGATTTCATGTATTTTGTAATGTTCCCGAGGCCTAGGAGCTGCTGCAGCAAATTTCTAACAAGCCCTAATCTTTAAGCTCGGGGCTCTCAAATGGATTCTATGTCTATTTCTATTTATTTTCTAATTCTAATTCTCCTCAGGCATCATTTGGGTCTTTTTCTTTTCATGTCCTGGGGTGGGGTGAGATGGGGTGGGTAGGCCGTTAGCTTCTGGCACACGGTCAAGGTGCCAGATCTGGGGTATGGGGTAAGCCTGTCAGGTGTGAGCGGGGACAGTGGACTACTCACCGTGGATTCTGGGGGGCGGGTGTGACATGGGTGTGGAAGGGTGGAGGTGGTGCGTGGGAATGGGAAGTAAGAGGGGAAAAAGAGATCCATTTCTAAAATCCAAAGCCAAATTTAAATTGTGCTTTCTGAGCTTCACTGGCACTTCATCAAATGACAGACCTTTGGGATTGGCCAGGTCTACTGGAGGACTTATTTGTTCTAAATTTTCACTTTATATGGGGGACCGTCTATGGCTAAATAGTATAGTGTGCTAATGGATAAAAGGGAAATCCTAAAGGTGGTCTCCTTCAATGTTAACAGCCTTAACAATAAAAAGAACATGCGGGCTATTGAATCCTGAATTAAGACGGAAAACCCATCTGTAATTTTAATTCAAGAAACTCATATACCGGTGGGGAAGTTAGTGGACTTCCCCAAGTTTAGATCTTGGGCAGCATACCGGGGCTTCTCCTCTTCCAAAGCAACACATCGGGGTACTGCGATTTTTCTGGGTAAAATATTTCAAGCAGAGGTGGTGAACTTCGTAAGTCACAAGAATGGAAGGTGGTGCTGGGCGACTTGCAAGCTGGGGGTAGATATCTTACCTTTGTTAGTATTTACGCCCCAGTTGAAGATAATGCTGAGCCATACGAAGAATTATTTCAACCACTAATACAAATTTCTGGTGAAATAATCATAGGAGGGGACTTACATTTTTTACCAAACCCAAAGATTGATTCCTCAGTTATAGCTAAAAGGCAATTAAAACCTAAAACTTTTAAAATCATTCAGAATTATAGTAAAACTCTGGAGTTAATTGATCCCTGGAGGGAAGTATTTCCTACTAAAATCGCATACACCTGTTTTTCTGGTAGATTCCGCACTTCTTCATGTATAGATTTTTTCCTCATATCCAAGACCCTGAATTTTAGTAATCGGAGAACCTTGCCTAATGGATTTTCGGATCATGCAATGATTAATTTAGAGGTTGAGTTAGGTAAAACTTTAGTACACTCCAAGAGATGGACTCTTAATAGACAGTATTTATTGGAAGAAAACTGGGTGCTATTATGTAAAACAGAGATAAAGGAATTTCTTGTAATACATCATGGGACGGCTCCTCCTCATATTGTCTGGGATTCCTTTAAGGCATATATTCGTGGGTTGGTTATAGGTAAGGATGCGGAAAGTTTAAAAAAAGATAAAGAACAAAAGCAAATCTTAGAACAGAATGTCCAGCGGTGCTATGATACTTTACTCAGAAGTCCTTCGGCTCTCAATCAACGAAAGCTCGAACAGGCTAAACGGGCGCCAAGTGAGGTATATTATTTAAAATGTGAAACCTTGAATCATAACTATATGCAAAAAGTATATGAAGAAAGTAATTTTACAGGGAGGTTTCTTGCATGGCAGGCTTGGGAGCAGGCTGCAAGTAATCGGATAAGCACTTTGAAATGCCCTGTTACCGGTATCAGAAGTGACGATCCGTCTTACATAGGGGATATAATGCTGGAACATTATAGGCGCATCTATGGTCAAAAACAATCAATTAATAATGCGTCCCTGGAGAGGTTCCTTCGGGAACAGAACATCTCGGTACTCTTGGAGTCCGAAAAAATGTATATGATACGCCCCTTTTCTAAAGAAGAACTGGGGGAAGTTATAAAGAACCTCCCGAATGGTAAAGCCTGTGGACCGGATGGTCTACCGGCGAAATCTTTTAAAGCGTTCTCTGGGGTTTTATTAGAATATTTTTTATTGGTTGCCAATACAATGCTAGAGGGAGGCCCTATACCAGCGTCATTTCGAAAAGGGAATGTAGTCAGCTTTTTGAAAAAGGGGAAGGACGGCGAAGATCCCAAGTCTTACCGCCCAATCACACTTTTGAACTCTGACTACAAAATTATTACAAAACTTTTAGCTAATAGATTTAATACAATAGCATGAAATCTGATCCATTCTGATCAAAATGGTTTTATTGCAGGGAGGCAGCTCGGGACAAATACGCACTATTTAGCTGAAGCATTAGATTATTTCGAGACCAAGAAAATACCGGCCCTGGTCCTACTGTTGGATGCAGAGAAGGCGTTCGACCTCGTGGTCTGGGATACTCTATTTTTTATCTTGTCCAGGTTCGGTATCCTCCCCTCCCCCAGATCACGGGGTTGATTCAGAGAATGTATCACAATGCAGAAGTCAGCATTATTGTTAATACCTCTGCGGTAGGGCAAGTTAGCGTTAAACGAGGGACCAGACAAGGCTGTCTTCTGTCTCCTGTTTTATTTGTCTTTTTTATCGAGCCTCTGGCTATTGCTATTCGAGATAATGCAGATATTCGCCCCCCTTTACCAACTATGGGGAAACTAAAATTATACGCCGACGATATTATGCTCATTCTCGACAGTGATAAGGGGGTTCAAGCAAAGGTCTTTGAGATCTTCGCACAGTTTGAATCTCTCAGCGGGTATAAAATTAATAAAAAGAAAACAGAAATAATTCAGTGTGGATGCAAGACAGATGTCTTGCGTACTGATATCATTTCATGCGTAAACTCTCAACCAAAAAAATACTTGGGAATTAATTTTTCGCCACAAATTGTTAACTTGTATGATTTAAATTTCTCCCCGCTGCATTTAAAAGTACAGGATTTATTGCTCCGCTGGAACTCTCTCCCGTTAACTATTATGGGGAGGGTTTCGCTGATTAAGATGTCTGTTCTCCCGCTGTTTAATTTCTTATTCTCTGCTATTCCGTGTGTTTCAACAGCACCCTTTTTTGGTAAGCTGGAGTCCATGTCTACGTCATTCATTTGGGGAAAAAAAGCCCACCAAATTGAATTTAGCACTTTATACGAGGATCTGGAGAAGGGTGGGTTAGCGCTCCCTAATCTCAGGCATTATTATTTTGCATACTTCACACAATACATGGCCAGGTTCAAGTCAGAATCGCATACAGGAATATTCGTTAATTATTTTATGAGCTTAATCTGTATAGAACACCAGATACGTAGTTCATTAAAAAATCACGAAATCACCCAAACTAGTTTGTTATAAGTGCATGCAGTGGTTCTTTCGCAAACGTCAGGATTTTTATAGAAGATATACAATCCCAGTTATTAATACTTCAACCCCTTATCCGAACTCACTTCGGGATTCGAGAATCAGCCGAAATTATTCAAAAATGGGCCAAGGCCGGATTTGGGAAAATCTCAGACTTTATTGCAATAGATAGGTGGCTCAATATTTCCGAAATGCATGAGTTACTTCAAAATAATTTCCTTCTTCTTGGGTCCTATAGAATGCTCTACAAATTTCTTAGTAATTTGGATTTGACGCAGATTAAGGAGTGTAAAAATCTGACGCTCGCGCTATTTGAAGAAGGTGTGGATAGGAAACCTGGGGAGTGGAAAAAACGTTTGGGCTCTATCAAAGGTCCGGATCTTGCCCAGAAGGCAATAATAAAATGGAAAAAACATGAAGGGTTGGACGTAACAGCGAGAATGTGGACCGAAGTGAATAAACTTACTTTTAGTACGTTACAGGGAGACAATTGGCACCAGATGCTGTATTTTTAGCAAATGGCTGCTATACAGAACCCCACACTTTCTATCCCAGGTTTATCCTAATCAAGCTAGTCAGTGTTTTCGCTGTTCAAACCAGGCGACAGCCAACTGGACACATTTTATTGCACAGTGCCCTTTAATTCAGGGGTTCTGGAATGATATTTTCCGACATTTGGAGGCAAAATGTCTAATTAAACTGGACTCTAACAGTTGGCTGAAAGTTTTGGGCTATGATCCTTCCCTGCGTCTATCTGAAAAATGGGTTAAATTAATATATATCGCAATGGCGGTCGCCAGGTCGCTGCTGCTTCAGAGATGGCGATCATGTCAGGTAACAACAAAGTGCAAGTGGGTCAGGAAAATGAAGCAGGTTAGAAATAGTGAACGGTTGTTTGCAATACGAAACGGGGATTAGGAAATTTGAAAAAATATGGGAATCATATTTCGACTAAATATTAAAGAGAGCTCAACATTTCAATGTACTGTTAATATGATTAAATACTATCAGAAGCTTCATGTGCTGTTATAGCTGTATACTTTATTGCACTTTTATACACTACAGACACTTTAGTCACTTTTAAAAAGAATGTTGGTACTGTATTTGGTCTTTTATGATGAAATACTATCAGATGCTCTTCTTGCTGATATACCCATATATTCTATTCGGATTTGCACTTTAACGCATTATAGACACTTTAATTGCTCTTAAAATGAGAAATTGGTACTGTATTGGGTCTCTTATGATTTTTAGTCCATTATTATGGATAGACCGTTAATATGATGAAACATCATCAGAAGCTTCATATGTTGATATATTTGTATACTTTACTGCACTTTAATGCACTACAGACACTTTAGTCATTCTTAAAAAAAAAAAAAAGAAGTTGGTACTGTATTTGGTCTTTTATGATGAAATGCTATCAGAAGCTCTTTCTGCTGATATATCTATATACTCTATTCCGATTTGCACTTTAATGCATTATAGATACTTTAATCACTCTTAAAACGAGAATTGGTATTGTATCGGGTCTCTTACGATCTTTAGTTCAAAGCTTCTCTGGCTTTTATTTGGATTATGCATTCCTTTTTTACTCCTGAACATGTATGCTGTATTTATTGATCGGAGGTGCATTAGTCGATATTGACACTGTGATATATAGATGAATTTGTAAATGTGAATGGATCTCAATAAAAAAATATATAAAGATGTATATAAAAACAGTCAATGCAAAATATACATTTCACAAAAAAAAGAGTCTGCCCCGGGGAATGGGGTTCCCAGGGCCATAGTATGGCGCAGAGAGGGGGACGCGCACCCCTGTCACCTTTGCTTAATTATCGGTCCCTACGGATGGGGTCCCCAGGGCCTCAAGGAGGCTCGGGTCGAGAGGCCGCATTCCCCCTCCCTTATAAAATTGATTGTGCTGCCCATTCTTGACCTTGCCCACCCCTGAGGGTTTTTTTGTAAAGCACATTCTTTTTTTGTTTTGAAGACACCGGGCCTAGGTGGGTAGGGTATACCTATCCTGCCCCCCTTTATGCTTTTTAAAAACATGTTTGGAGGATGGTGGACTTAGCTCCCGAGTCCTAAAATGGCTGCTGCCACATTTTTGTTGATGTGGTGGCAGCCAATCAGATCTTATCTTAAGATCTGTCTGCTTTGCAAATCCTCCACGGCATGCAATATTCAAAGTATTTGAGAGTTTATTTCTCAAAATCTACTGAACAGATTTACACCAAATCACAAAAAGCAAGTTTTCTTGACCAAGATGTTGCTTTCTGACAAATTTGGTTTAATTCAGTTCAGCAGTTTTTGTGGCATTGCTGTTCAATTTTCCTATGGAAAAATGAAGTGGGATAATGCATTTTGGGACCCCGTGCTTTTTCTTCGCCCCCACTTGATGGATCCCACCAAAGCATTCCAAGAAGGAGCTGAGTTGGAAAAAAACTTTTTTTTCTAAACGTTTTGTGAAGATTCATCAAACTGCACCAAAGTTATAAGCTAACAAATAAATGCATGGCGTTCCTTGACCTCAAGATCAATGTAAATGGAGGACAAATTGGCTACTTGCTTATATAGGAAACCCATGGTGGGTAACAGTCTCCTCCACGCCCACTGTAGTCATGCAAAAAAGTTGAAACACAGCATCCCCTTTGGAGAACTACTGAGGGCAAGGGGGGAACTGTAGCACGGATGTCTCTTTCGAACCGGAAAAAAAGGGGGTGCTTGAAAGTTTCTGGGATAAAGGATACTAAGAATTTACTTTAAATACTGCAGTGGCGAGAGTTAAGGAAGTTAATCTAACTTATTTATTAGTAGGATAAGGAGTCCACTAGTGACTCATGTATAAGATTTTTGACTACCTTCAAAAATAAATCAATAACAAATCTAATGAAGTTAAAACACTTTTACAACGTCAATAGTATACCTTAAAGAGCAATAACATTGTAGCAAGAAAGATTAGTAACCTCCCCAATGTTGCCTTAAATAGAAACATTTCCCTAAGACATCTATTGAGTAAAAATATGATCACGGATGGTGGGGAGACTGTAAAATTCCTTAAGAGGTTCTTTAAATGCAAAAAATGTAAGGCCTGTAGAAACAGTGTTTATGTCACCTTCCATGATACACCTACATCCACCAAGTTTAGGGACTCTGACTTGGTCACATAGTTACTGGTTTGCCCATTTTGGAAACTGTAATTTAGCAGTACCATTCATCTGGTCAACAAATGGGTATTGGAGCACATGCGTGCAATATGGAATAATAACAGGCATTACCCGGTTGTCCGGTACTTCAATGGAAAGCACCATGGTAACAAAAATGTGCATACATTTTGCGCTTTACACAGAGTCCTGCCGAATAAGAGGGGAGGGGATTCTGTACAGTGTCTGAGACGTCTTGAGTCTAAATACATTGTTGAGTTGAAGATCAAAATAACAACCAGTCTCAACTCAGAAGAGGAACTGAGCATATCCACTAGGTATTATTGGTTACTTCTAGAATTTAATTGTCTTTTTGTATAGTTTCTACAGTGTGATGGGTCTGTGTTTTACACTCTACTTTGCACAATCATCCACAAACCAACCTCACTTAGGCACAGAACTCACCAGCAACACATGCATGAGTAATTCTTCCTTGGCATCCTACCTGTCAGGTGCCCTGGATGGATCTTGAGTTGATCAATACACCTTTTTCAGTGTTACTACCCACTAGCAAACAGAGTTGCACTTCCACACGCAGACCACTACTTGGTCCAGCTCCTTCTTGTTCTTCTCGTTAGTTGTCAACTGGCAACAATGAGCTGACCCACCTGGTGATTTTGGAACCGGTACAGATATTCTTTGAACCCTTTCTTTGTCCCCTTCGCTGCTAGGCCTTTTCCACCCCTTTGCTAAGCCTTTTTTTGGCTATTTGGGGTAGTTCGCGCTTAGGCCCCTGTAACTTTTTGTCCACATGAGTTATCCACGCCAAAATTGCGCCCTTTTTTCCCAACACCCTGAGGATTCTAAAGGTACCCAGGGTTTGTGGATTTCCCTGGAGGGGACTCAGAAATTAGCCAAAATATAGCAATTTGTTTTTTAAATGGGGAAAAAGTGCTGCAGAAGAAAGCGTCTGTTTTTTCCCTGCAAATGGTATCAACAAAGGGTTTGTGGTACTGAAATCACCCAGCTTTCATGGACAAGCAGACTTATGAAACAAAACCAACATTTTTTACACAGTTTTGGCATTTTACTGGGACACAGCCTATTTTTGCTACTTTTTGTGCTTTCAACCTCCTTCCAGTTAGTGGTAGAAATGGGTGTGAAAGCAATAATGGATCCCGGAAAGCTATACATTTCTGAAAACTAGATAAAATTCTGAATTCAGCAAGGGGTCAGTTGTGTAGATCTTTCAAGGTTTTTTATAGAAACTAACAGTTGAAAATAAGAAAAATTGAAAAGGAGTTGAAAAAAACAGCCATTTGTGCCAACGTTTTCACCTGTAACTTCTTCTAAGTATGACCTGCTGGACCCTTCTGGTTGTGGGGATATATAGGACTTGGAGGTTCGCCAAGAACCCAAGAAACCCAGAGCCAATAACTGAGCAGCGTCTTGCAATGTTTTTTTATTGTGTACCGGGTATATAGCAATTCATTCGGTAAAATATGAAGAGTGAAAAATAGGTATCAAAGACACCTATGTATTTCCGAAATGGGAACAAAATATAGAGTTTAGAAACAGTAGCTATTTGCACATCTCCGAAATTGTGGATACCCATACTAGCATGTGAATTATAGGACATTTTTCAAAGTGACTTCTTTTTTACACATTGTCTTTCATTTGGAAGGCAGAAATGCATAGAAAGTCAATAGGTAATAACAGTTGCTCTACAATTCTGTGTTCCCCTAAGTCTCCTGATAAAAATGGTACCTCACTCGCATGGGTGGGCCAAGTAACCGCGACAGGCAAGGGCCCAAAACTTATTGTGGCGACATCAAAATTACCTATCACAAAACAACCTGGTTTTGCAGGGGGGTTCACCTGGGTTTTTGGCCCAGGGCTCGGCGGCCATCTGGGGAAACCTACCAAACCCACACATTTTTGAAAACTAGGCACATCTGGGAGTCCAGGGAGGTATGGCTTGCATGGACCCCCCAATGTTTTCCTACCCAGAATCCCCTTCAAACCTCAAATTTAGCTAATAAAATCAATTTTCTTTCAAATTTCTGTGTGGGAAAGTTGTGGAATCACCGGACTGACACAAATTTCTTATCGCCGAGCGTTCCCCCAGGTCTCCTGATAAAAATGGTACCTCACTCGCATGGGTGGGCCAAGTACCCGCGACAGGCAAGGGCCCAAAACGTATTGTGGAGACATCAAAATTACCTATCACAAAACAACCTGGTTTTGCAAGGGGGGGTCACCTCGGTATTTGGCCCCGCGCTCGGCGGCCACTTAGGGAAACCTCCCAAACCTACACATTTCTGAAAACTAGACACCCAGAGGAGTCCAGGGAGGTATGGCTTGTGTGGACCCTCCAACGTTTTCCTATCCAGAATCCCCTGCATACCTCAAATTTAGCTGAATTATTTTTTTTTTCTCAAATTTCTGTGTGGGAAAGTTGTGAGATCACCAGGCTGACACAAATTTCCTATCACCCAGCGTTCCCAGGTCTCCCGATAAAAATGGTACCTCACTCGCATGGGTGGGCCAAGTACCCGCGACAGGCAAGGGCCCAAAACGTATTGAGGAGACATCAAAATTTCCTATCACAAAACAAACTGGTTTTGCAAGGGAGGCACCTGGGTTTTTGGCCCTGGGCTCGGCGGCCATCTAGGGAAACCTACCAAACCCACACATTTCTGAAAGCTAGACCCCCGGGGGAGTCCAGTTAGGTATGGCTTGCGTGGATCCCCCGCAAGCTATTGCCCCGATATGCCCCCAAGTGGGACAGAAAGACTGTGGCTATTTTTTAGGGGTGGGGGGTGGGGGCATTGGTGTGCCCATTCAGGGCAGCCCCCACCGCTACATATAAAAAAGCCAACGTAATCACTGGCGCCTAGCTGGCTTTCTGCCTCCCCCCGGGGGGGCAGATCAGGGGCTACTGCCCCCATCTGCCTCCTGGGGGGGCAGAAAGACTGTGGCATTTTCTGGGGGGCATGGGTGGGGGCATTGTCATGCCCATTCTGGGGAGCCCCCACCCCTGAACTTTGAAAAAATATTCCCTGGTGCCTACTGGGCTTTCTGCCCCGGGGCTATTGCCCTCATCTGCCTCCCGGGGGGGGCATAAAGACTGTGGCAATTCTTTTTGGGGTGGGGGCATTGGCATGCCCATTCTGGGCAGCCCCCACCCCTACGTATAAAAAAATAATTAGCCCTGGTGCCTAGTGGGCTTTCTGCCCCCCCCCCCGGGGGCAGTACAGGGGCTACTGCCCTCATCTGCCTCCTGGGGGGGCAGAAAGACTGCAGCATTTTTTTGGGGTGGGGGCATTGGCATGCCCATTCTGGGCAACCCCCACCCCCGAACTTTGAAAAAAAATATCCCTAGTGCCTATTGGGCTTTCTGCCCCTGGGGGGGCAGACAAGGGGCTATTGCCCCCATCTGCCTACCGGTGGGGCAGAAAGACTGTAGCAAATCTTTTGGGGTGGGGACATTGGCGTGCCCGTTCTGGGCAGCCCCCACCCCTACGTACAAAAAAATAAAATAAATCCCTGGTGCCTAGTGGGCTTTCTGCCCCCATCTGCCTCCTGGGGGGGCAGAAAGACTTTTACCTTTTTTATGGGGAAAAGGTGGGGGCATTGGCATGCCCATTCTGGGCAGCCTCCACCCCTGGCCTATAAAAAAAGAATCCCTGGTGTCTAGGGTGCTTTCTGCCCCCCGGGGGGCAGATACGGGGCTACTGCCCCCATCTCACCCCCAGGGGGGAATGTATGACGTTACTACGCATACATTCTTCATGCATGGCTTTACAACGCAGTCATTACAACGACCGTTGTTACCACGCGTGCCATTACATCGCAAGTCGTAACAACGACTTGCTGTAGGGGGCACGCTGGACTTAGGAATAGTATTAATTACTATTCCTACTCCAGTTTGTGCAACAGCAGGGAAGGTGTTGAATTTAAAATCCAACACATTCCCTGGTGTTGCACGCCCCCTACAGCAAGTCGGTGTTACGACTTGCGATGTAATGGCACGCATGGTAACAACGCGGTCGTTGTAACGACCGCGTTGTAAAGCCATGCGTTGTGGAAACAGCGTTGTAAACACTGTTTCCCCCCAGGGGGGGATGAAAGACTGATTATGCCTGAAGTTATTGGGGGGAGCAAAGGCCCTTGCCCAAGGGGCCGCTCCCCCCTCCCTGGTGGCTAGTGGGTGGATCTCTGTTGGAGATCGCCCCCTGGGGCGATCCCCAAGCAGGGATCCACTAGGGAAGGGTACCATTGAAAAGGGGAGATTCTCCCCTTTCCAACGATACCTCTCCCAAGTGTTTCGGTGCTCGGAGGCTGGGATAGCCCCACGAGCACCAAAACATTGAAACTGAAACTAAGTTTCCGTTTTGTTTTCAATGTAATGACAACAGCGCTCCATGCGCGCGATTGTCATTACATTGAAAATAAAAAACATTCCTCAGGAGGTTGGGGAAGCTCTTCCCCACCTCCCCAGGCCCCCCCCAAAAAAAGGAAATCCCTCTGCTGTTTGCAGCAGAGGGATTTAGTGCGCCTGTGCACATGATGGAATGGTTCTGTCATCACCACAGGAGCACTGGTGCTCATGACGGAACCATTCCGCCAAGAGCACCAAAAGGGTTATAACCTCTTCTTCAGTGCTGTGGACTTATCAGTTAACACTATACGGCTTAATTTCCTTCTCAGGCCAGCATCGCACAACATCATTTATTTGGTGCTACAGAAGCCTGGTACTGCTTGGACACAGACCTCTCACCAAGCAACAAGGTGTGGTATGAGAATATTGTTGTCAGAATTTCAGCTGACGTAAATATTGTGCTCTAAATATAAGTACCAAAAATTGCGCCCTGTTGGAGTTAATATTAGAAAGTCTACATCCATGGAGACAATACTTTTATAAATGATATTCGGCACACGATTTTACAACAGACGATATATTTGTACTTGATATTCTGAAATACACCCTGCACTCCTCATGACTCAAAGGAGCTCTCCCGGACAACACAACGGGGTCATATTTTTGTAAAAGATATTTAGGAAACAATATTTAGGCCAGCGATATTTTTGTATACAATAATCTGACATACACCCTTCAGCACTCATCCCTGCTGTCGATGAAAGCATTTCTCCTGGACAAGAAGAGCCTTGATCCACACAGAGCCGCTGAAGGCTCTATGTGTTTCTAACTTCTGTTGGGTACGCAGAATGTCCGTAGTCGTAAACGACACCCAGAAATGTAGAGGTGGGCATTCCTAAGACAGTGTCAAAGCAGTATAAATTTTTTTGGGTAGGAGATGGGTAGACCTACGTATATATGATCGAAGTGTAAGAGGTTCACTTAGGGCCTGATTACAAGTTTGGCAGTGCAGTGCCTGGTCCGCCCCGCCGCCGCACCACCAAACCCATGGTCGGGTAACTCGTGTCTGGCGGTCTGTTTTTTTTACGTTTCCACAGTGGTGCCCTGAAAATGGGCACTGCAATGGGAATGCCAAAAATAGTTCCTGCATGGCATAGACTGAAAAGTCCATGCTGTGAAGGAACTGGGGTGCATGCACACAGCGGGGCACATGGTGTGCCCCCCAGCATGCACTCCTGGGTGCAGTGGCACAAGGGGGCCTTGTAGGGCCCTCATTGTTTCCTCTTTGCCAGGGTTTTTGTGGAGGAGGAACCGCCATGAAAACCATGGCAGAGAGGTAACTCCTAATATACTTGGCAGGACCGCAGCGGTCCCGTCAACCATATTGATGCCTCTTGACTGCCGCAACACCGCCAGGGAATGGCGGTTTCCGGGCAGCTGTGGAGGGGCAATGGTGGTCCAGCCGCCCTAATTGTAAAAGTGCGGTCAGGAGACCGCTGCGGCGGCCCCACCTCGAGTCCATGTTCCACCAGACTCGTAATTGAGCACTAAGTTTGATGTGGTGGAAGGAGAGATTTGTATTGAAAATGATCCTCTGTGAAAAGGAAAAAGAGTTTTAGAATATTATAATGGTAATTTCTCTAATGTACACCCCCTTCACATGCAGATACTCCTTACGATAAACTGGTTTACTCTGGAAATGAACATGACTACCATTTATTTTCATGAATAAAATCAGGCACTTGTGTGGATGGGCACTTACAAATAGGTTTAGGATTTTTGTGAATGTTGGAAGCAGTGATAAATCAATGGAATATGTAGGCAGATAGAACACACCAGGAATTTTTGGACTTTATTTGGACATCTAGCCCTATACCTTCCTTCATTATTTCATTTCTTTTCTTAGTAGACACTTAGGAGAAGGTAGATTTCCACTTAAAGATTCAGTTTAGTCTGATTTCTGCTTTTACGATCTAAGTTAACAATATCTATGAAACATTATTTTTTTTAAAGTAAAACCAGCATTTAAAGAGACTATAGCTAATTAATAGGTTAATTTTTGATCTCATCAGAGCATCATCAAAACCTGAGGATTTTTATAATGAAAAATGCAGCTGGCTTTGAAAGCAACACATCAATCCGTTTTATTTGTTTTATTTATGCATTTGCAGAGCGCAGCCCTTACTCGAAAAGAGTCTCTAGGCACTTATTGTGTTCTTAATGCCGCCTCCACTACCTTGTTTATTTTGTTATTTTTCAAGGGAGCCTCGAGGTCCCACCTGTAAGATGTGGTAAGTCTGCCCCTGAGTTCCTGATGCCACGGTATGGTAACTCCAGGTTGGGGTGGGAAGGGGGCGGAGTTACAGGATAAACCTCCTGTCACTTGTAAAGAGGTCATTATATATCTGTTAACAGATCTAAGTGCTTCCAACTGACGTGACTCCAGACCTCAGGCAAGGTGAGATCATGGACTTTAGGCAAAAGTGAATTTATGTCTGGCGCTTTGCATCACAACTGAGTCACACAGCACAATTTTACCGGCACCTGTATTAAATTATTTCAATGTAACCTGTCCTTTCATTACCTTGCCGATGCTAAAAGCTCTATTCATCACTCCTGTCCATCTGTTTCTTTCTCAAGCTGGACTTTGGTGTGATTATGTGGCCTGAATCGACTTGTTCATCTCAGCTTGTCGCCTGTGGGGACTTTAGCTTTTCATGTTTGGTATTAAGTAAGAGCATTCAAAGTGACACCTGCAAAAAGGAAATGTGTTCTGTTCTTATACACAGGGAGTTTTATATCACTTTTATTTACTGACCCCACCTCCATAGGGCCACGTTATATAGAATGTCTACTGGGGCAATCAATGGAGCTAGTGATTAATGGAGAGCTTAATCTAATCTGAAACTGTGGAAATTACTCTGCACCACATTCCAATCCATCGTTTTTCGTTAACACCAGTCCAAAATACCATTCTCCTTTACATTGCCACACCCCTGTCCATAGGACTACAAGAAATTGAAGGCATGTTTTTACATTACTGGGTCTTTTCCGTGAAATACATCTTGTGCCCCTTCAACAAAGAGCATGGGACCCACTTCCGGGTTATTGAGAAAAACGCCCTATGGCTGAGATTAGGTCAAATGTTCTCCCTATGACTTTTTGTTTTTCCCTAAAGTGATCTCTTTGGGGGCGTGGCCAAGATGGCAACCGAGTAGGACGTGCCTGCTCGTCGTTCCGCCGGTCCGATTGGGCCCACCGCCCAAACTCCATTTAGCAGGACCTAGAAGACTCGCTCCGACCCGAGCCAAACACCGGCGGGGCCAATGCTGAATGCAGGCGCCGGGATCTGGAAGCTGTGTGAGAGCCCGATGCTTGAGAGGAGAGTACGGAGCAACCCACAGGCCGCTATAGGTGATCATCCCGATGGTAGCCGCACCCTTGAATGCTTTATGGTGGCGCCATTAGGGCTGCTAGGAAGGTACTGACCAGTGGCGTCGGCCGACGGAGCAACTCCGAGATCGATTCATCCTTGCCTGGGGACCGCACGGGCCAGGTCTGGTCCCCAACAGCAGTGTGCGGCTGGCCGGGCGAGCCGCACCAGCATCAACGCGGCTCCGCTGGCTCCGGCGAGGTCATCGGACCTGCCCCCTGAGGTGCGGCACTGACGAGGGGCGTGAGGCGCACTCTCCCTGAGTCGGAATTGGGACCCAGCAGAGCGGACTGTGTTAGAGGAGGGAGATTACATCGGGCCGGTGAGGAGCAACCCGTGTGAAGCAGACAGCGCAGTGGCGAGTCTGAATCTGAAGGGTTGAGAACCGAGCCGAGGATCGTGCAGCGGCTGGGTGCTGGCCCAACCCTGTTCTAAGTCGGGGTGAGTTGCGTGCCCACCCCCTGCTGCAACAGCCCGCGGCCCCTTCCTGAGGCCTGTGACCGATATTCAAGCTCTCCTCCCTATGGAGCCCACAGAGATCCTGGGAACTAGCTCTCCTGGGACCGGGGTATGGAGGGGGAGACCCCGGCCCCACACTCACCACAGAACGGATAGCACCTGCTGAGGGCCCCGGTTGGACACCAGGGGGCCCGAGGTGCCAAGGCCGATTGAACTAGCAGCTCAAGGAAATGAGCAACTCCATAACAGGCCACCAAGACACCTAGCCTCCCACTTGTAAGGAGCCTCAGCTAGGTGACCTCTTTGCTGCGACACGGCTCAACAATCGAGGCCTTGATCGAGAGAAGCCGTGGTTCGCTCCCGTGGATCTTCTTGGCCGAGTCTCTGGCTCCCGGCAGGAGCCCCTGGGTCACTGTTTCCTTCTCTTCCTCTCCTCTCCTGGTCTGTGTTGCAACGGAGGCTGACCTAGCACTGACCAGCGACCTTGCAGCACCTCCCCTGGCTCACACCTAAGGAGCACTCTGGGGTGGAGGTGAGTGGGAATTTCATCCGCAATACCAGCCTCACTCCTCCAAATAGCCAAAGACACCAAAATGGCAACCAACAAGGGGAAAAAGCACAGCTCAGTTAAAAATTGGCTGGCACTGGCATGCAGTCCCCCGAAACGCAAGATCCCTCAGACCCGGGAGAAGCTGAGGCCCGCTCACCCGCTCCTTCATTGAAATGCTCTTTGCCCCACTACGGGAAGACCTGAAAACTATGAAGATGGAACTGGCACAGGAGCTTAGGGAGGTGAGAAAAGATATGGATGCACTGGGGGAAAGAGTTGACACACTGGAGACACAAAGCTCAATTCGAGACGAAAAGTCCAAGCAACTCCAACAGGAGGTGATCCGCCTCAGAGATCAACACCTTGACCTCCAGGCTCATGCAGAAGATTTGGAGAATCGCTTGAGACGCAACAATATATGCATTAGGGGCATCTCGCACGGAGCGGAAGGACAGGACTTTGAGTCATTCATAAGTGGCCTTTTTAGATCTATCCTGGAGGCACCCTTGGACTTGGAAATCCAAAGCGACCACACCCATGGGGTGGGCCCGAGGAGGCCTTCCCCAGCCCCCCCTGCCGACATCCTCACATGCGTTCATGACTTTCAATTAAAAGAATGCATTCTCCAAAAAGAAAGAGACAGCCACCCAGTCCAATATCAGGGGCACCAACCCACTCTCTATTAAGACCTCACTGCCTCCACGTTGCAAAAAAAGAAGACATTCCGGCCGATCACGTCCCATCTTCGAGATATCAAAGTGCCGTACTCTTGGGGTCACCCGTTCCGACTTATCTTTCGCCTGAATGGCAAGATCCATCAAATACGCTCTCTAATGAAGACTCGCTAATTGCTGAATCTCACGGACGATCCTCTGGAAAGCCCACCATCGACTGCCAGATCGGGCAGAGAACGGGACATTCATAGATGGAAGACGGTGGGCCACACCACAACTCTGCTGTGTCTCCAGACCCTGAAACAATCGCCAGGGAGCGCCAGGAGGTCTTGGCCTCCCTAGAGGTAGACTCTGCCGGCCCGGCAGGAAAAGGCCTCTGCTTCTTCTCTGGACCCCTGGTGCTATACTACCACAGGCTTCTCTTGGTCCTTCATTAGCTTATATGTAGAGGGGGTGGGCCCGGAAGGGACTGGGGGGCCCCAACGTCTCGACTTGATTCACCCCTCTCCAGTGGGTCTCACCACCCAGGACAATTACGGTAAATTTTGAGAAATGTTATTTTTTTGTTGTGTTAAATTGGGTATGTTGAGTTTCCTTGTTCCCCATGCTACCTAGATCTGATTTTAGAAGCCACCTCACTGTTGTGTCACAAGCATGGGTCAGCTATTCCTTCACTCACAAGTCCACGGTGGTTCCGCACCTCACCAATAGTGCACTACTTAGCCTTCTTACCCGACCGTCACTATGTTACAGTCTCTTAAGATAATTACATTGAATGTCAAAGGGCTCAATAACCCCATCAAGCGCCGCACCATCCTTTCCTATCCCGAACACTCTGGAGCACATATCTGCCTCCTCCAGGAGACCCACCTCCTCTCCGGGGATACACACAGGCTTCGCTCCAAGATGTTCCCCCAGCAGATGTTTTCTTCCATGACCACCAAAACTGCAGGGATAGCTATTCTCATCTCTTCTACTTTTCCTGGGAAGCTGGGTCCTAAACAAGCAGAGCTTAAGGGAAGACTGTTAGCTTATTCATTCAAGTTAGGCTCGCACATTCTCACTATTGGCTCGATCTATGCCCCAAACAAGGGACAGGAGGGATTTTTTCAGAGGGCAGGGAGGGAGGTTGGCAGATCCTCGGACAGGATGCTACTGCTGGGAGGAGACCTTAATTTAGTTTTTGATAACATACTCAACAGATCGGCCCAGAGGCAGGGACAGTCAGGCGCCCTCTCCAAGGAGGGACTCCAGACATTGCAAGAAGTGGCCCTTTCAGACATCTGGAGAGCCGTACACCCCACAGACAAGGAATATGCCCTCTTCTCCCATTCCCACAAAACATACGCAAGACTTGACTACTTCTTGGGCACGCAGAGTATAGAACCCCACACCGAATGAATAGAGATCTTACCTCGTTCACTATCAGACTACTCAGCCGTAATACTAACTCTCTCCCTACACGGCTCCTGCTCCCCGCCTCGATCTTGGTGCCTCAGAGACACATTACTACACCGCCCTGAAGTGATCCAACAGATTTCCAAGACTATACAAGATTACTTGGAGACAAATAACATTCAAGAGACTCTTGTGGCTACCCTCTGGGATGCCGTGAAGGCGGTTAGTAGGGGGGAATTTATCGCAATCGCAGCCTCAGACAACAAAATCCGTAGAGATAAGAGGGATCTCCTGACAAAACAGGTGCATGAGCTAGAGCACATTCATCGGAGGACAGGCGCTCCCGTGTCTGGCGACAGCTAGAGGTCGTGCAAGCCCAACTAAACGCTTTAGATATAGACAGAGCAGAGTACGCAGCGCTTAGACTTCGCCATACTTTTTACACCGGGGGAAATAGATGCGGGAGGTTACTGGCCAACAGACTGAGAATGCAAAGGCAAGCCATGGGGATTACTTCAATCCTTACCCCATCGGGAGAGGAAAAAGGCACAGATCAGCAGATTGCCGAAACATTTCGTCAATACTACGCAGGGCTCTATGAAGCACAAACTCTTTCACCTGATGCCCCTGCTCAGTATCTGTGAAATGTCGACACCGCCAAAATAACACCTAACCAGGCGGAGTCTCTTGAGTCCCCTATTAGAATAAAGGAAGTGATAACTGCCATCTCAAAACAGAAGCTGCTCAGATGGGTTCACTGCCCTCTTCTACAAGACCTTTTGCTCCCTTCTGGCCCCTGTCCTCACTAGGGTGTACAATGCCATAGGGGTTTCCTCGTCCCTCCCATCAACAATACTGGAAGCATTGGTGGTTGTCATACCCAAACCTGGGAAGAACAAGCGCCAGTGTGCCTCTTATAGGCCAATCTCTCTTCACAAAGTTGATCTAAAACTGTTCACTGGGATTCTGGCTGCACGACTGTCTCCCCTCCTTCCTGGCCTAATCAACCTGCATCAGGCAGGTTTTGTCCCCAACCGCCAATGCGCCGACAATATTAGGAGATTGCTCCATATTATCAATAAAACACAGCGCTTCGACACGGAACGCATGCTCCTCTCCATCGACGCAGAGAAAGCGTTCGACAGGGTGCACAGGCCCTACTTACGGGAAGCATTGCGACATTGTGGGCTCCCTGCCAGGTTCATAGATTGGGTCTTAAGTAGCTACACTAGACCAGTGGCGTAAGTACGAGTAAACGGATATACATCTACTTCCCTCACCGTTCAAAGAGGTACCAGACAGGGGTGCCCGCTTTCCCCTTTGCTTTTCGCTCTATATATGGAGCCAATGGTCCAACGAGCTCGCTACAATCCCCTTATTACTGGCATACATTTTGGGGGGGATGAGCACACCCTTAGTCTATATGTGGAAGATGAGATAGCAATGTTAGAAAACCCTCAGACTTCCCTTCCGACCCTTTTGACCGAATAAGAGCAATTTTTCCTAGCTGCGGGCTTTAAGATTAACATTCATAAGTCTTCAGTTCTCAACCTATCCCTTAAAGACCCCTTACCTACAGAACTACAACACACCAATCCTTTCCAGTGGGCACCTAATGCTATATCGTATCTCGGGATACAGCATACAGCATCCATACAGAGCACCATTTCTCTGAACTACACTACACTACTCAACCAAATACGGGCTGCTCTACGCCGCTGGAGGCCACAAACACTGTCCTGTCTGGACCGGATTGCAGCAGTAAAGATGACTATCTTACCCAAAATACTATTTATTTTTCAGACTCTTCTGCAGGAACCCCCACCCGGCACTCTGAGCTCCCTACAGAGGGAGTTGGAGCGATTTATATGGGCCATCAAGCGACACCTAACTGCATTCGAAAAGTGGCTATTATCCAGAAATACAGATACCCACCTCATATCTGAACTATACAACCTAGTGAGGCCGCCCCCCCCCGCAGTCACTAAATCCCCCGGCCAGAGGAGGTAGGAACTAGAGCTAGGTCGCACATTTAAGCAAAGGGAATGGTAAGACATATACTACAGGGCCCGATACACAGCGCACAATGTAGCAAGCATAGAGACAGCCACCAATATAGCCACTTACTGGTCCCTTACACCCCACAGACTCCACAGAGGAAACCCTGTAAGAATTAACCAGTGCTGGCGGGGTTGCGGATCCCCTGGCACCCTAACACAAATACCGTGGTCTTGCCCCAAGCTTGCTAACTATTGGGCACCGGTGCTCGATGATATCGATAAATGCATTGACACACAGATTCCCCAATTCCCAGCTTACACTCTTTTGGGTTTGCCCAACCTTCTAACATTCCCTCTAAAGTCCCTTAGAGGTCGCCAGATGGGACTAGCACTAGGAACGGCTCTTCAGAACATTCTAGCGCATTGGGGATCTGCCCGCCCTCCCACACATCTGGGGTGGTTGCACTGCATATGGAATATTCTGGGCATGGAGCGTATCTCTCTCTCTCTAACGAACCAAGGAGCCTTGTTTCCTGACCTCTGGAAGCCGTTCCTGTTGATGCTCTCGTCCGAATTTCGAGAGCTCACATTTCTTTTTAAACACATTTTATTGAACATTGCCTCTTGTCATCATACAATCATCTATGCAGACATTGTTGTATTCAGGCCTTATTAATGGTCGCTCACTGCCAGTGTACCCCTCTGTTG
Source organism: Calotriton arnoldi (assembly GCA_963921515.1). NCBI lineage: Eukaryota > Metazoa > Chordata > Amphibia > Caudata > Salamandridae > Calotriton > Calotriton arnoldi. The sequence goes on along the minus strand of CAWUFW010006450.1, from coordinate 494,648 downwards.
ACAGATCTCATGTCTTGGCACCATTGCTGGTGTATTTCTTGTTCCTAGTGGTGCCCTTCCCCTCCCTACTATTCGCCCGCTAACATCTTCGACCCTCACTGAGGTATGAGCTCAAGCCTGCTGCGTCATCTCGTCTGCCTCTTGCAAGAGGCCAAAGAAACTCCCTCCCCCCCTTCTCCCTGCCAGGCATGTCATATGTAGCAGTAGTCGATCCTTACTCGAGGAGTGTTATGCATTCTAAGTCTCTCAATCTAGCATGCTGCTCTCTAGCCTTTATATGTGCGGGGGTTCCTCTTCCCTTCCTGTTCTTCCCACCTCCACCCATACTGATTCATAGGTTATGATCTCCTGCTTCTCTCTCCTGTGCTTCTCCCTGCTGCACTTCCTCTGCCTCAGCCTCTGGATTCTTTAATAGTTCCACCAGTGCTGCCCATGCCCTAGCTGCTTCTAGTGACTTCTCGCTGCCAGCTCTCTTGGCTACTCGCAACCTTACTGCTCCCTCGCAGTCTGCCCACTTTATAAACTCCCTCTTCCACCTATGCAAGCTAGGACCCCTATGCTTTCCAGTGGCTTGTGATGTCTCTTTTTACTCATATAAGGCCCAAATCCTGGAACTTACTTGTCACCTTATTTTCAGCAGTGTGGGGAAACCAATGCAGAAGACAATACCCCGGGGTTGTGGCCACTTCCCTTCCTGTCACCTCTGCCAGCACCGTGGTCACTGCACCCCAGAAGTACCCCATGCCTGGGCAACTCCAGAGCATGTGAAGAAATTCCGCCCCCTCCTCATTGCATCGCGGGCATACCACTGTTCTTATATTGAAGTATCTGTTAATGCGACCTGGCGTGAGGTACGCTCTGTGCAGGACATAAAAGTGAACAAGTTGGAATCTGGTGTTTCTGGTACCCTTGCTTGCTCGTTCTACCAATTCCCCCCATGTTTTTTCAGCAATTGGCTCTCCTAGATCCTCCTCCCATCTCTGGTGTAATGTACTGAGGTCGGGGAGTGTCGCATGGCTGAGCCGCCTGTATAAACAGGTGACCGATTTGTATGTCCCCGCCACGGTTACTACATATTGACACCCTTCTGACGTAAGTGGCTCTGAGAGTCCCCCTCCCCATTGTTTACATATCGCCGCTGTGAGGGAGGTATGTAGTAGTCTCCTCCAGGTATGTCGTACCTCTCCCTGAAGTCATTGAAGGGTAGCAGGGTTCCCTCATTGTATAGCGTCCCTACAGTGGACACCCCCACTTCCCTTCAGCCCTCTAGCCCTCACCAGTCTCCTCCATGCGGAAGGGCTTCACATATAGTCAGTAGGATATCTGGGGCATATGGGCGTTTAGTCTTGGACCTCTGCAGGCTTCTATTCCAGCATTTACGAATTACTTTTTAGTTGGGTAGTCATCTATCCCTCCTGAATGGGGAGCTTCAGCACCACTTGTGACAGGAAGCGCAGGCTTGATGTTGCGTCACCTTGTTGTGCCGTTCCTCTCACCCGGCTCGCCACCCATTTCGTGAGCCATTGTAGCTGGGCCGCGATATAGTAATACTCAAAATCCGGCACTGCCAGTCCTCCCGCTGCTTTTGGTCTCATTAGTGTTGTGAGTGCTACTCTGCGTCTCCCCGCTCCCCACAAAAATGCTGTCATCAATGCCTGGAGTTGTCGAAACATCCCTAATGGGATCCACACCGGGAGCACCCCAAAATAATATAATAGTCTCGGTAAGGTCACCATCTTAAGGAACGCAACTCTGCCTGCTACTGATAGAGGAAGGGTCCCCCAAAAATCAAAACTGGCTTGCACCCCTCTCAATGCCCTCCCCACATTGCCCTCTAGCAGGTCCACCTGGTCGTGGTATAGCTGGACTCCTAAATACGGCAGGCAACGATTCTCCCACAGGACTCCCTCCACCTCCTGTGGCCTTTCTCTACCTTCCGTGGCGGGGAAGAGGCATGACTTCGCCCAATTTACCCTAAGGTCTGCCACTCTCTCCAGTGCCGCTAGTAGTTCCCTGGCACCCTGAAGTTCCTCCCTCTCATTTCTAAGGAATAGCAGTAAGTCATCGGCATATAGTGCTATGTGGTGTATTTGTCCTGCTACCTCCAGTCCACGGTAGAAGCATCCCCTCCTAGCTTTGGCTGCCAGAGGCTCCATGGCCAAGGCAAACAGCAGGGGCGATAGAGGGCACCCCTGCCGTGTTCCTCGCTCCACTCTGTGGCAGTCCATCGGGCGAGTGGCCCGTCCCCTCCTGAGGACGGGTGGGGAGGTCGAGGCTATCGTCGGGTCGGACGGACGGATCAGGGATCCCTGCCAGAGAGAGTTCCTGTACTCGCAGCTGCCCCTTCTGTCCTGCCGGACTGTGCCTCTCCCAGCGGTCATCCCGACTGGAGTCCTGAACGGCGAAACCCTTGGATCTGACCGTTTGGTCCAAAGAGTCGGCAGTAGAGAATACATTCGTTTGACCTGTGTGCACCAAGTGAGTTTGTTTTGGTTCTTTGTGGATATGGCACCATTTTGGTTTGTATTTGGCATAGTCTGAGGACTGATTTTGGTACAAAGTGTTTGCAAACACTTTGCCAGGCAACATAACGAATTTGGCTCACTTTTGAAAATGCCTGGAATTAGCCGAGTCTTGGTTTCTTGTTGTTGTTGTTGCTCTGCAGATGCTCGATTGGAAGAAAGTCAGCCAGCGCCTCCAGAAGGCACTCCGAAGTTTGATATGTATGTGAAGCATGGCCTTGGCCCTATTATGTTTAGTACACTATGGCACAAATATACGAGGGACAATGCTGAGTTGCAGTGGCCTTTGACGGGCACTTTTGTTGAACAAAAAAATTGGGTTTTTACAGGAGAAGTTGTTTGCGAAAAGAAGTAGACAGTCTATGTTTGATTCTATTCGAACATGGCAAAAGGAGGCTAAGCAGAGGCGAATGAAAGCAAAGAAAGAGGCCCGGAAGGGGAGAATACAAACATTGACTCAGAAAGCCGTAGCACATGATAGAGAGAAACAAGAGATACGGATTGAACGTGAAGACAGGAGATTTCGATTACAGATTGATAAATCTTATGTGGCCTAAGAAGGGAATGATACTTTTGTGGAAGTACTGTAAGATACTCGACCTCCACCCCCTTATGCCCCTCAGAGGATATATCCCGCTATTCCCTTACAGTCTCAGTCGTCTGTTCTTTCTGTCTCTGCTGTTTCCGCTCCTGCTACTGTTGCTCATACTGCTTTGGCCACGGCACCTCCTGTCTTGTCTCTGTCCTCGCCGTCTGCCGCAACCATAACTGTTAGTACTCCTGCCACACCTATTGTTTCAGCGTCCCTTTCGCCAGCTCTTACACCTACGACGCAGCCAACAGCGACGTTAGTGCCAGTTACTTCTGTTACTACTCCCACTCTATTCTTTCATTCCCCGACATTAGTGAGTAGTGGGACACCAGCACCTGGATTTGAGGATAGATGGATGGACGAAATTTAAGGAACGTATGGGACAGACGTTAGTCCGATCTGATGTGGGAGATGAAGAAAAAAAGGCAGTGGCTAATCAGGCTGCCTAGTGGGCTCGAAACCCCATTTATGGTGTGGAAGATGTGTGGAGTATGATGAAAGATTATGAGCCTTTTGTACAACAGCATGCCCTTAAGCATATGTCTGCTACTTTGATCAGTCTTTGGGAGCAGTGTTTCAAAGATGCAGCACCACGGATCTTATATGATATGAAAGATCATGCATATGTCACTAATATGGGGCCTGATCAAGTTTTTGGCAGTTTTACGACCTTGATTGGATACCGGGGTAGGCTGCAGGAGAAGAGCCCCACCCCGGTATCTCAGTTCCCGATGCGGGAGGTTCATCCTATATATCACCCTGAAATACCAGAGCTACGGGATCAGCACGATGTTGTTGTTAGACCAGGTATAGCTGCCCGTTTCCAAGAACAATGGGTTTATACTCCCTGGAAAAGGAGTGAAGTTTTGTCTCTTAAGACTCAGCTGCCTGATCCTAGGAAGAATCCCACTGCATATTATAAAGAATTCACAGAAGCTGCCTCTTCAACGGTAATGACGCTTGCGGATATTGAAATGTTCTTTGGTTTGCTAGTTCCGGTTGATATTTGGAGGCAGGTGCATACTCAAGATCATTTTGCAGAGTTGGGGGGTACCTGGGATCAAATTAAAGTGTGGAATCAGGAGAGGAAGCCCAGTGAGAAGCCTAAAGCAGAGATACTTGCTTTGCCAGGGCGCATAATCACGTATATGCATTCTCTTATTCCACCGAGAAACGTTGATTGGGACAAGTTATCGGCTTGTCGTCAGAAGAAAGATGAGAGTGTGTCTGATTTTTTCACTTGGTTTGAAGATGTGTTTCTAGATTATAGTGGACAGGATTTGTCGATCAAAGGTGGTGTTCGATTGTTTGTTAATAGATTTGTTTCCAATTTGCTTCCTGAGATTGCGACCCGATTGCAGGCTTCCGAGAGCACCTGGTCCACATCTTCCCCTTCTGTTATTTTGAATATTGCACAGTATTATGAACACAGGGAAAATGAGGATAAGGAGAGGACGGAGAAGAGGCACAAGGCTTTGAAGATGAAGGTGTTGTTGCAGCAGGCTTCTAGTGGGAATGGTAGAGGACGTGGTGGTTTGGCCCGACAGCTGACACGCACTAGCAGGCCGCCAAATACCTCGCCTTTAGGGCCGAATCAGTGTGCGTATTGTAAAGAGGAGGGACACTGGCGTAGCAAGTATCCTGTGATTTTGCAGAAGGTGGCGGTCCCGAGAGGACGAGGGTCTCGTGGACGGGGTCGTGGAGCTGGTGGTCAGGACAGGCCTCAGTATGCTGTGGCCTCGCAGGGTCGTTCTGATCAAAATTATTTTGATGACCCTCGGGGAGGGCAGTATTATCATGATGATTATGACACGGATGAGGTGACAGTGATGTCTTACAACTAAGACAGCCAGGGACAGAGTGAGGGACCAGTTCCGATACCTGTAGATCAACGCGGTCCGTATGTTAGTGCGGATGTGCATGGCTCGGCTAAGGAGTTTTTGGTGTATACAGGTGCAACGAACAGCTCTATTTCTCGTTCCTTGGTCCCTGGGGCGGCTCGGTCTGGCAAAAATAATGTTTCAGTAGGTTTTTCCGGTGCACCGTTTGTGAGCCCCATTTCAAAACCCCTTGCGTTGACTATTGGTCCTTTCACTGTGGATTTGCCATTCTTGTTGACGTCTAATTGTAGAGAAAATCTGATGGGTTTGGACTTGTTGAAGAAATTGCATGCTACGATTTACTGCTCTCCGGCGGGTGTTTACATGACAATGGGTCCGGATGTAGTGCGCGCTATGCAGTGCCTGTCCAAAGATGCGCCTCTTCCTGCGGAGTTTAAAGATGTACCGCCCACTCTTTGGGCAACAGGTGACACAGATGCGGGACTGTTACAGATACCGCCAATTTCGATCCAAGTTAAAAACAATGCTATTTTACCCCGCATCCCTCAGTATAAAATACCGCAGACAGGTGAGCGAGCTTTATTGCAAATTGTACAGGACTTGATTGAGAAAGGAGTGATTGAGGAGACGACTGCTAATGTTTGTAATAGCCCTATTCTTCCCATTCTCAAACGGACACCTTCGGGTTCCTCAGATGATCATGCATATGTTTATCGCTTTGTGATTGACTTGCGTGATGTTAATAAAATAGTGATTTCCCAGTTTCCGGTGGTTCCTGACATTACCACTCTTTTGACAATGATTCCTTCTTCTGCTACATTCTTTTCTGTCATTGATTTGAAAAACGCGTTCTTCAGTATTCCCATGCATCCTGACTGCAGGTATCTGTTTGGGTTCACCCTAGCTGGTAGAAGCTTTAGATTCTGTCGCACTCCTCAAGGCTATACAGAGAGTCCGAGTATCTATAGTCAGGCATTGAAAGGTCAGCTGGATTCCTTGTCGCTTCCTACAGGTAATGTATTGCTTCAGTATGTCGATGACTTGCTCATCGCCTCGGATACAGAACAAGGTTGCAGAGACAGTACAGTTAAATTGTTGTTGCATTTAGCTCAGCATGGCCATAAAGTGTCCCTTTCTAAATTTCAGTATTGTCGACAGGAGTTCACTTACTTAGGTCACCTACTGTCGAAGGAGGGTAGGAGATTGACCCCTGAGCGCATCAGTACCATTGTTAAAATGCCCGTTCCGCAAACTCAGAAAGATGTGCGCGCTTTCATAGGTATCACTTCCTATTGCAGGCAGTGGATACCTAGCTATTCGTTCTTAATCAAGCCCCTGCTTGCTCTAACACTAAAAGATGTGCATGGACCCCTGTCCTGGACGTCTGAATGTCAGCAGTCTTTTGAGCTATTGAAAACTGCGCTTTGTTCGGCTCCAGTACTCGGCACCCCCGACTATACTAAACAGTTTGTGTTGTACGTCCATGAGATGGCTGGTTATGCGCTCTCTGTTTTAACACAAAAATTTGGAGATAAGCAACGGCTGTGTGCTTACTTCTCTGCTGTGCTTGACCCAGTCGCACGAGCCCTCCCGAGCTGTCCAAGAGCAGTCGCGGCCGTGGCTGTCTCGATAAGACAATCGGCTGGACTCGTACTTGATACTGACCTCACAGTCATGGTACCCCATGCTGTGGATACACTTTTGAATAAGACAAAGACACAGCACCTCACCAGTGCACGTCTGACAGGTTATGAATTAACACTGTTTGCTAAACATATTGCGATCAAACGATGTGCTACTCTGAATCCAGCCACGTTACTACCCCTCCCTTCTGAGAATGAGGCGATTGACATACATGACTGTATCTTCCGGACGGAAGAAGAGACAAAAGGACGGGTAGACTTGACTGATGTTCCCTTATCTGGTCCCCAAGGGGAACTATATGTCGATGGCTCTTGCTTTAAATTACCAGATAGCAGTACAACTGCTGCATATGCTATTACTACGCTGCGTACGGTAGTTGAGACATCACAAGTTCCCTATCAGTCAGCCCAAGCTGCAGAGCTCGTTGCCCTAATACGAGCCTGCGAGTTGAGTGAGGGACTGTTTGTTAATATTTATACTGACAGCCAGTACGCCTTTGGAGTCGCCCATAATCTCGATCGACTCTGGGCAGAGAGAGGGTTCCTTACTTCCCATGGTACAAAGATCCAGCATGGTCATCTTATATATAGGCTTCTGTCCGCTTTGACACTCCCTAAGAAATTGGCAATAGTAAAGTGTAGCACCCATAGGAAAATTACTGACGATGTAGGTAAAGGGAATGCTTTTGCAGATCAGACAGCTAAAGAAACAGCCCAGACTAGGATGAAAAGAATGTTCGTAGGAGGTCCCGCTAGGTGGGTGCCCGAGGTCACCATGTTTGAGGATACACTTGAGAACGTGAAGGAAATACAAAGTGAGGCCACAGTGGAGGAATTAGCAGTGTGGCAAGAAAGTACAGCACAATTGAAAGATGAGGGATGCTGGATTGACAAGTCAGGGAAGCAGAGATGGATGCTGCCAGATGCATATGTTCTCCCTGTGGTCACGATGGCTCATGACCCTGTATGGCAGAATGATAACATCTCGAAAACTGCTGCACATTTAGTGAAGTACTGCATGGTGTGCATGATGCACAATCCTGGGAAAGGTACCCGTACACCACCCAGCAATTTTGCACCACCTACTTTCCCTTTTGAGGTCCTTCAGTTAGACTACAGTGAATTGGACAGGGTCAACAACTTGAAGTATGTGTTGGTGGTTGTCTGTGCATTCAGTAAATGGGTTGAGGCTTACCCCACTAAAGACAATACAGCCATTGCGACTGCAAAGGTACTCCTGAAGGAGTTCTTTCCTCGTTTTGGCTTGCCCCGTTTGATCTGGAGTGATAACGGAAGTCACTTTGATGCCAAGGTCATTCAGTTAACTTGTGATGGTTTGCACATAAAACAGAAGTTTCATGCTGCAAACCACCCGCAGGAAGCAGGTTTGGTTGAGAAGTACAATGGTACTCTCAAACTGAAATTGGCAAAGATTCAGGAGACAACAGGGTTAAAGTGGCCAGATGCTTCACCGTTGGCTCTTTTGTCGACAAGAACAACAGCACATTCTAGAACAGGATTGCCACCCTATGAGGTCGTGTTTGCACGCCCGGCAAATGTCTGGGGCATCCTGCGCCCTCGTAGGTTCTCAGATATTGAGTATTTATTGTTGACAGACTACCTTTGCCAGTTAACTGAAAATTTGCGTTCTATTCACCAACAGGTCCGCGAGTCCCTTCCACCCACACCTGAGGGGCCAGAACACGATATTCGGCCTGGGGACTTTGTAGTAGTCAAGAACTTCCAGCGGAAGAAGAGCTTGGAACCCCGCTGGAAGGGACCTGAACAGGTCCTTCTGGCCAGCTGAACAGCTGTGAAGGTCGCTGGCCAAAAGAACTGGATCCATGCCAGCCACTGCCGCGGGATACCCTTACCCTTGCCCTATGATCAGTGGGTGAGGGACGGCATTGGGGACACTGAGTGTGAGAAGGAGCCTCAGTTCGTCCCCTTTAGCGATGCAAAGTTAACATGGACCCAAACGGATGCGGAGTATGATGAAGTGCTAAATGCAGCGGTCCCTCCAGAAATTCGAGCCATTGAGGAGCCGCTGTTTGTTGATCCTTCTGTGCCTGGAGTCAGCAGGTACAATTTGCGTCCTCGGCTGAGAAATAGTGCACCAAAGGAGAAGTCCGATTAGCCAGGGATGGACTGTGTAAGTTAGGGTGTACTTTGCTATAGTACCAACGGTGTTAGTTCAGGGTGTCGTGAGATTGGGGCACTCTTCTGACATTGGACAGGATAGATCGAATGTGCTCCCTAGGAGGGGGTACATTATCCTGTGCGACGTGGGATTCATCGTGAGCTTAGGACTGAGCAAGCTCCACCGCCGGTGCTCAAGAACGCCAACGTTGATGAACAATAGGAGCCTGTACCAGTGAGGCTCTGATGGACACTGGGAACACTTACCTTTACTGTCAGTTTTATTGCATTCCTTTTCTTGCTTCATAATGCATCCGTTTGGTCGGCCTGTTGATGAGAAGGAACAACCACCACCGCGTTTAGCACAGGGTTGGACAACAAAGAGTAAAATAGTTTGCATATTAATTATTGTGATTACGCTAATAACAATACTTGGAATATCCTGGTTTCTAGAGGAGAAATATCCTATACATTCCTTGGTTTGTACGACGCCCACTCCCCCTGAGCACGTTTTTGCCACTTTGACCCCACACAAAGATGCGCATAGGTTGTCCTAGATCGATAATGTTTTTATACAAATGTTGCATTATACTCATAATGTATCTAATACAACTAATTGTTGGGTTTGTGGGTTGCTCCCTTCAGTCACTCATAAAAGTGATACTCTGTTGTCTATGCCACTGTCGCATATGGGTAGCTGTGAGAGTTGGTTTCAATTGTTCCGGCTGGTGTACTACCAATTTCATCTCTCCACTTCGGGTATAACATCCACTGATTCCAATACCGCCCATGAATATGTACGCTTCTTCCATTGGTTCACCCCCATAGGACCAGCAGGACAAGGGACTCTAGGGACACTGTCCTCAAAGGCATGTGTGAATACGTACCGTAAGGTGAAGAATGATGCTTGGTTCCGCATGGAAATGGCTGATTTCCAATGGTTTAACACATCTGAGTATTTTCAATCTTTCCGAGCTCGAAATATTACTAAAGATAAACCGATACCTGTGTCAGGGGTCAATACGACAGCTAGTTTTTGTGTCCAGGGGACAGGGAAGATAAAGGTGGGTGAGAGTAAGTGTAATTTCACATACAAATTGAATACGACTGATAGTCCACCTCTGATCCTGCCCCATAATGTCTATTTTGTCTGTGGGTCCCAGGCTCACATTTGGCTCCCGAGGGGATGGTCAAGCACATGTTATCTCTCATTCCTTTTCCCCCCTGTATATGTTGCCCCGTCCAATTATCACAAAACGCATGGGGTGCAACGCAGGAGTACACTCCTGACACGAGTAAAAAGGTTATTGACACAAAGGATGTAGATCAAACAGACACCACTGCACAGCAATTTAGGGACGCTATAAAGAGCCTCCTACCTTTTTGGGGCCCCATGTTCAATAGTCTACAAGTTCGTCGGTTAACTAGAGTTGTTGAAGCGGTTATCAATACAACAGCTGGCATAATGACAAATATTACTGCTGAGCTCCAGGCTACGAGATTAGTCACTTTGCAGAACAGGGTTGTGCTAGACGTTATCCTTGCAGATCGGGGAGGGGCCTGTCGTGTCATTGGCAGCAGCTGCTGTGTTTACATACCTGATAATGCTCCCAATGTTTATTCGGCCATACAGAAATTACATAGGCTATCAGCTGAGATACACCAAGAAACAGGTACTTGGACTTTGTGGGGGTGGTTTTGGAATACGCTAACAACATGGGGTTGGAAGATCTTCATCTTTTTGGTTGTGGTTGCTAGTGTTATTTTTACATGTTGCCTCTGTATACACTGTCTCCTGGCTTGTTGCACCTATTGTGCAAATGTTCTCACCCCTAAACAGAAAATATCAGTTCATGATACTAGTGCTGCGATTATGATGCAAAAAGACATTGACGACATGATGCAGATCGATGAGGGTATCTTTGAATACTGATTATGTAAGCACCAGCTCATAGTGATGTTTCTTATCCTTGCAACATGTTATACGTTTCTTGATAGTAACATAAAATTGTTAGCTTCTGCTAAAAGGAGGGTCTGTTAGAATAAAAATGTCTTAGCTATGTTGCTTGTATATTGTTCTGCGTAAGTTAGCATTCGCGGCACCATTTTATGTTTGGCCGCCATTTTGAGTCATGATCGAAACTAATCTCTCTGTCTGCGAGAAGCAGCTTTTGTATTTTTTCGCTTCCTCCAAGGTTGGGCCTTGCTGTACTAATGAATACACTGTTCCTATTAGCGCATACCTTTCCCACCAGATAGAGGCCTGCTCCCATTATCCAGCGGTGGGCACAGGCAGAACGACCTTGGCATAGAGATAGTGTGTGCCCGGTCTCAGGATCGAAACTTATCTTTCTGTACCTTCTTTGTGTAGCTGCCTCGATCTGGAAAATTCCTGTCTGGGCGTGTCTTCATTGGTTCTGAATCGTGCATAATGTGTCACCATGTTTGCTGATGTCAGTCCCTCTGCAGCAATCCACAGAGACTGGGCAGGCAGGGCTCCGCTTGAGTGTATCTGAATAAACATACTTGGTTTGTATTCTCTACTGTCTGACCGACTCTTCATTTGTATGGAAGGCTGAGAGGTGGTCGCGAGTGACCCGGGTGGCCCTAATCGGGTCACTTCCTTCACTCAGTAGCACCTTTCTCACCCATACTGCCTCAGATATGCACCTACCCCGTATTAAAGCCTTGATGGCTTCCCATTCCACCAAGGGATTCGCAGCTGTCCCGGCGTTCTCTTCAAAGTATTGCCCGATTGCTGTACGTATTGTCGCTTGAAATACTTGGTCCTCTAATGCCTCCGGCCTAAGACGCCAGGTTGGGATTTTTGGCCTACTCCTAGTCCAGACCAACCCCACCAATATAGGATTGTGGTCTGAGATCGTCCTCGCCAGGTACTCATTCATCTGCACACGCTCATGCAAGTCTGGGGAACACAGTATGGAATCTAGCCTAACGTGTAATCCATGTAGGGGCGAGAAAAATGAGTAATCCCTATCCCCGGGTGATGTGCCCTCTAGGTGTCTATCAGTCCCCATTGTTGCTGCCAATTTCTGCACGCTTCTGCTGCTCTATGTATGGGTGAGTCTGGTAGGGGCGGGTGGGAAGGGTCCAACATCACATCTTCAATGCCGTTATAGTCCCCCCCCTAGTATCACTGAGTCCATCAAAGCCGCTGCCAGTGTCCTGGAAAGGTGTGCCAGGAACGAGATCAGTGTTTGGCCCGTAGATGCTACCTATCATTACATCCTTCCCATCTAGTTTGCCCAATAGTACCACCTATCTCCCTTCGGGGTCTAATATTTGCTTAATGCATTGGAATGGAACTCCATACAAGGACTCCCCTAGCAAAGGCCGAGTAGTTTGTGTAGTATACTTGCCCCTGCCATCTACGTTGTAGCGCCGCCCCTTCTTTTGCAGTAATATGTGTCTCCTGCAACATTGCAATTTGGGCCCCCTCCTCACTAAGTATGCATGTATCTTGTGACGCTTCACCATGGTGTGCATCCCTCGCACGTTCCACAAGATACACTTATGTTCTATGGGGGACGCCATTGGATTGGTCTTCTCCGCTCTCCACCTACTACCCCACCCCTGACACGCCTGGCCCCTAAAGGTAACTCCCAAACCCAGCAAACCCCCCAACTCCCCCTCCCCAGGACAGGTAAAGGTAGTCAAGATCCCAACCAAACAAGAAGAAATGAAGGTAAAGTTCCTTGTACTTTGGGGTTGTGGAACTTACCAACCGGGTACAGGAACTCCGCCCACCGGATTTCCCCCTCTTTCATATCCGGATCTTCGGCCCCAGCCTGCTCTCCGACCAGCATCTTTCCCCCAGAGTGACCCCCACACTCCTTCCCTCAACTCTGCCTTCAAGATGCTATGTTCCAACAGGGTCCATGTTTTCTCTGTGTCCTTCTTCTCTCCTTAGATGATTTCATCTACAGAGTTGGGCGTTATCTTCGGGATGTCCGTCTCCGAGTCCTGGGCCGCGCTTGTTGCCTGCGAGGCATCTGAGCATTCCGTCTCGCGACCACTTCCATTCGATCAGGGACTAGACCCCGCCTGGCTGAGTTCTGCCACCGCTTGGAGGGCCTTGTGCCGTTCTGCTCTAACTTCTGTTGAGGAGGGCGCTCCCGTTGTACCTGGCCCCCTATCTGATTTCTTCTGCACTGACCCCGAGGAGACTCCCCGTCTTTCACGTTCTGAGCCAGAGTCCAGCCATTCCCAGGCTTCTTGCGGTGGATGAAAAAACTGCACTCCCATCTACGCAACCACTCTCAGTCATGCTGGAAACAGCATTGAGTATGGGATTTGTAGCTGCCTCAGCTTCTTTTTAACTGCTAAAAATGAAGCCCTTTGTCTTTGCACTTCTCTGGTGAAGTCGGGGAACACTGTCACCTTACTGTTGCCCACTTGCAGGTCCCTCTTCTGGCGGGCTTGCTTAAGGATATGACCCCGATCTCTGAAGTGCAGATGTCGTGCCACTATGGGTCGTGGGGGGGCTCCTGGTTTGAGGATCCTGGCTGGAACTCTGTGTGCCCTCTCCAGTGCATAAAATGGTAAGAGTCCTTCTGGTGCTACTTCTGTCTGCCGACTCGCTGCGGACCGAGATATTTAATTCATCTTGGATGTTTCATCTCTGGATTGGTTCTCTATTCTTGCATCTAGACTTTGAATCGGGTCTCGCAATTTGAGAGACCCATTGTTTGGAAGGCCTTGTGCCTCTCTTCATTTTTTGATCTCTTTTCTGAGACTGAGCCATAGTCTGGAATTTATTTTTTCTTTTTGCAACAACTTGTGAGGTCTTGTATTTCATTTGCCCTACCTTTTTATCCATTTTGGACCCGGTCCTGAATTGTGATGCTACGTCCTCTCTGCATATGCCTATGATATAAACAACCTATACCTTCGTTGAAGTCCTTAGATGCAACTAGATCAGTTCCTAAATATATTTGCGAGCTCCATAAAGACTTATCTTGTTGTCTATCTACTCACTTCAGATGGCTGATGCCACTGTATTTTGAATACATACTGCGCCCTGATGAAGGTTGTGTTCTCCCATACATCTGGAGTGTCTTTACCGAAACGCGCGTCGGCGCATTTCTGTCTCCGTTAATCTCATTGAACAACTATCTGTGTATATTAAATCAAACGATTATACAATCAATTGGGGAAAAAAAATTAATATGCAAAAATAAGAAAAAAATATTTTCTCATACAATTGTGTTTTAATTATGACCTTCTTGATATGTATTCTTGGTGTTAAGTATGTCTGTGTGTGAGTGTGTTGTACTTCTGTTATTGTAAAATTCATGTATAGTTTTTCCATGTAGCTTTGTGTTTTATTTGTCTTCACGGTGGAGCTCGTGTAAAAACATTGCTGTATATAATGTAAATAGAAATACTACTAACTTATTATGTACACTACTAAAATAATTTTTGTTACTAATGATGAATAAAATACAAAATGAATTGAGCTGACTTATGGTTTATTAGTTTCGGAGATGTACTGTCCCCTTTTGAAGTTATTGGAGAAGTTGTGTGTTTTCAGTTTGTTGCTACTTCTGTCTTGATCTAGCCCTCTAGGAACTGCACCATGTCCGTTCCTTCTTCCCTCTCCGGCATCCCCACTATGCGTAGGTTGTTCCTACGAGACCTCCCTTCGCTGTCTTCTGCTCTCATTTCTAGGACCCGTACCTTGGATTCAATGTCCCTGAGGTATTTCCGCAGTTCCGTCACTTCTGTGTGGATATCGGAGAGTGTTTTTTCCTTGGTCGCTGCTCTCTCTTTTAATCGGCGGTGATTGTCTTTCGGTAGGTTTAAGTCCATGCCAATAGCATCTATCTTTTTTTCTAGGGCCTCCCGGGAGGCCGTGATGGCTTGCATGATGTCCGTCAGGGTAGGCCGCATGGCAGAAGTGTCTTTCCCCAAGTCCAGACCATTGTGGTCGTCATCTGTCTGGACACTGCCCCCCCCCCCCCATACTGAGAGTGCTGTGCCCTCTGTGTTTTGGCACCTTCCCCATGTATCCAGGCGATCACTCGTCTCTTCGAACTGGGTCTCTGCCAGAGGGCCCGTAACTCTTCACTGATCCCTGTGCGTTTTTGTCACTCTAATGGCCAGCTCTCCGAGCTCCACCCTGGTTGCCTGTGGCTGCCGACTGCTGACTGCTTAGTGGAGGTTCCGGTCACCTCCTGCCTCAAATTTCTGAGCCTCGGTATCTCCTTCTAGCTCTGAGGTTTCCACAGATCGCTCAGTCGCATACTGCAGCAACCCCGGGTTCGATTGCTCTCGTTCCTTCAATGGAGCCTGCGTATTCCCAGGTTTCTCTGGTTCCTGCCGAGTGTGGTGCTTCGTGCCCCCTGTGGGGCTTCTGCGGCCAGTCTGTCTAATCTCGGCTCTCTGGTCTACTTCTAAGGGTGGGCCGGTGTAGTAGGCCCCGGGTCTCCCCAGGCTCTATACCCCGGCACTGTTTTCCGGGTTTGTTGGTATGGGGGTGCAGTTCCGAGGGTGCTTTCTTCCTTGCGTGTCCCCCCCCTCAGATGCCTCTTCAAGTCGCTCCGCTCTACACCCTCTCCTCGGTGACCCGTTGATCTATAGGGCCCCCCTCACCTGGCTCCCGTAGTCTGCTCTCCGCCATCTCAAGGCCCGAGGTTCCCGTGCCTCTGTTGTGCTTCCTTTCTCTTTTGTTCTCTTTACTGCGCTGTGCCTGGTGCCTGCGTTTCAGTCCCCACTGCCCTCTTCCTCCAGCGCGTCTTTTCCTCTGCTCCCTGCTGTTGTGGCGCTTCTCCCTGATTTAGTGGTCCGCGGCCCCTGCCTGTGGCATCTCTCCTCGTGGTTTGCTCTCGATGCAGCAGTACCTTCCCGCTTTCTCCAGTGCAGTTCCCCCACCGTCCCAGACGGTTTTACTGCAGGCTGGGGTTCAGGATCAGGATCATTTCAGCCGGGGGATTCTCCGGGCAGAGCTCCGCAGTCCGCTTCATCCTACATACCAATTTTGAGAGCTCACATGCCCCAAATATTTGCGACTTCTAAGACTCACAGACCCTCCACCAGTGGAACCTGGAGTGAAATTGCTGGCTAACTATGATTCAATAGATGGACAGGGAGCGGAGGGGGGAGGGGGGAGGGGGAAGAGGCCAGCTGGGGGGAGGGGGAGTTGGGGTTTAGACGGTGTCACGTGGCAGTTGGGGACATTTTCGGCATCACTAAGTTAGCATGAGCCCTGCAGCCCTTATGCGGCTTTGCGCACAGTACTACATGGCTTTATTTTTGCAAAGACTTTGTTCGTACCTTTCACATGAGAACTGTCTGCTGTGTTCATTCTCTGCCAGTTCCTGGAGTTTAGTCTAGACATTATGAGCAAGGTCGATAAACAAAGCCCCTTGTTATTCTGTTCTGGTCAGGCCCTAGCACCTAGACAAAACATACCAATGCAGCTGTTATTTGGAACCCATACTTTGGTATTATGTGGATACATGCATAGGGAGCACACACTTGGAGAGGGACCTTTCCAGGGAGAAGAGCGAGACAGCACCTATGATGTAGAACTACCGTTTATAGTCTGAGGTATGGGGTCTGCTGCCAAAACTCAGAGATCTTCTAATATAGAATAATACAGCTTCTTAGCAAGGGGAGGGAGGTTAGGCTCCATTGTCTTTTTATGATGACATCTCCCTTTATGATTTATGGACTAGCTGCTATGCTGACTGTATTTGCATTATGCATTTTCCTGCTTGTTGTGGCACGTATACTGCATGCTAGGACACGTTAGTTAAAATAAATATTTTAAACTGTTTTCGTGTCAGATCTTATTGTTGACAGGTATAGGAGTGCGAGCGAAAGGGTGTGTCTTGTAACCGCGAGTCCTGAGAGATACGGGAGTGTTGTGTTCTGGGGTGTCACTTGTTTCTCTGTGAGTGAGTAGGAGGGCAAGGGAAACACTATAGCTAGTCGGTCCTGGGCTTATGGGCACTCAGGTGATAGGATGACTC
This sequence comes from Calotriton arnoldi, assembly GCA_963921515.1. Lineage (NCBI taxonomy): Eukaryota > Metazoa > Chordata > Amphibia > Caudata > Salamandridae > Calotriton > Calotriton arnoldi. Next base: position 477,914 of record CAWUFW010006450.1, on the reverse strand, counting down.
AGTCCCTGCTCACTAAGGTCCCATAATCCTACGCATAGTTCTGTTCTTGGGCAGAATCCCTGCAACATGGCGCTGCCAACATTTGGTCTGGTACTTATTCACGAGATCCCTGAGTAGCGCTTGTGCTTGTCCACAATACCCTCTCACCGGTTGCCGGAGACGTCCGTGGTGGAGGGGCTTAGCATCCTATATTGGTATATTTATAGGTTTTTCAAGCTTGAAGTTTAAAAGGTTTTTCTTGACCCAGTGTTGCGCTGCCGTTTTCCTTGTTTCATTTTTCGTTTCTGATATGGATCAACCGGTGGCTATTGCAGTGCCTAACCGCGTGGTGGAGTCCCCCATGCAGGGGCAAACATTATTTTTGTTGTCGAAGCGGACGCTGCTTTTTGCTTCTAGGTTTTCTACTCTTGGGTTACATTTCCTGCGGTGGATGGGAACGATAATTTGTTTCATGAATATACGAGAGCTGCTGCTCCGGCAGCTTATCGTCCTTATGGATTACTTGAAGTTCCGTTGACGGCCTAGGAGCATACCATTTGGTTTAATGGTGCCCTTCCTCACCCTGTTTCAGCTGTTCGGCTGGGCCCCTTGTCTATTGATGGGGCCACTTGGCCTGTTTTGGTAGGTTTTACACCGCATCTGAGTTATCTTACTGTTGCATTTGCAGAGCTGCGGCAATTGCATTCGCAGTTGATTCGCATTAACAGAAGTGTCATACAGTTTATGTCAGGTGTCCTTCATGTTGCTCTGGTTGGAGCTGCTCCTCCGCAGCCTGGACATGGTGGTGGTCTTGTTATTGGTCCCGTCATGATTAACTCAGTGATGGGCAAACGACCTCAGAATCGTGATGACTTGCCATTTTGACTTGCACAGAAATTTGAGCAACTCGAAGCTGTTTTTCCACATACTACTCCTGTTGAAAAACACAGGATCTTTACAATGAGTTTGCCGAGTGGTCTGATTCCATCTTTAGCTGACTGCACCACTTGGGGGACGGTATTTGCTTCAGTGTATACACTGTGCTTTGGTACCCACTCCATGAGCGTTCTACTGAGCGTTCTGAAGAAGGTTCAAAATGAACACAGGGCTGGTCCCGCCCTGGATTTGGGGATGAAGTTAGTGGGCATGTTCCCTATTGTCTCTGACATGATTCTGGCCAACATTAAAGGTGAAGCAGTCTGCTTGCAAGTCCGCCAACGCCTAACGGCAGAGGCGGAAGTTGATCAGCAGCAGCAGTTGCCGATTATTATTGCGTAGGTGTGCTCCTCCTTGGGACGCAATAGTTTGGGTGTTCGACCATTTGCACAGGCACAAAATAAACCCCCTCCTGAAAAGGAGGGTCGTCCAGTCTTTCCTAAAAAGGCTTGGAACAAAAATCAGCGGCAGCAACAACAGAAGCCTAGTTCTCATGCTGGTTCGCCTACACCTGACGCTTCTGAACATAGATATGATTTGCGCAACCGCTCTAAAATTAAAACACCAGAGAGGTTTCAGGTTCCTGATCCGCAGACACAGTTTGACATAAAAGTCAAAAAGGAGGAACCACCTCAATATTGAGCCCCTTTTCAGAAAAAAAAGTAGCCGCTTTGACTGCAAAGTATGCCTCACACAGTGAGAACCCTGCTCCTCGACAAGAGTTGGGCGGTAACACTCCTCGTAAGCACGGCAGAGGTTACCATAGTGTGACAGACACTCCACCAGCGTCTGGAGGCGAAAGCAACTGACACTTTTAATACCGTGGAAACAGCTGACACTCGTGTTGCCCCCCCGATAGGCTTTATGAAATAGGCCTCCAAATTGAAGGTGACATTAAACGCACTATTAAGGCAGTCTTTTGGGATAACCTCACTTCTTCTTATGATATTCTATTGGCAGAGGTCGATTGGCCTCCCCCATTTGTTCTTGCTTCCTCTAAAGGGGAGGCTGTTATTCTCCCAAGTTAATCGTCAATGAATAATCTTTTTCCGTTAGTGAAACCGGATGGTTCATATCGTATAGTTTTGGATTACAGACATTTGAACAGCCACGTTCGTACCTTTGCGGTACAGAACACCCATAGCTCTGCACTGGTTAACAACATTGTTTGAAAGAAATATAAAACTACTTTAGATATTTCCAATGGATTTTTCAGTCACACTTTGGCTCTTGAAAGCCGTAGCTTGACTGCATTCAGCGTGTTAGGTAATCAAGAGTGCAAGCGAAAGGGTGTGTCTTGTAACATCGAGTCCTGAGAGATTCAGGAGTGTTGTGTTCTGGGGTGTCTAATCACTTGTTTCTCTGTGAGTGAGTAGGACGGCAAGTGAGACACTATAGCTAGTCGGTCCTGGGCTTATGGGCACTCAGGTTGTAGGATGACTCAGTCCCTACTCACTAAGGTCTCATAATCCTACACATAGTTCTGTTCTTGGGCAGAATCTCTGCAACAACAGTGCAATCTGAACTGTGGTGTTTGAAAGACTTCATTCATGGGTGAGGAGGGTGAATTGTTCACAAATTAAGTTGACGTTATCTTGTGCAAATCTATGAAGCGGACCCCAGGCTCTCTGCTCCGAATTGCTGTAGAAAGATCTTGATCCATACTTGTGTCAACAGTGCTGCAGGAGGACAATAGGACTTCTGCTTCGGTGTCGCTCTTATCCTTCACAGTCTGCTCAGTAGGCTCATCTACATCTGTATCTTCATCACCCTCAATCAATCAATCAGGGGTTTTTTAAGCGCGGTACTCACCTGTGAGGGACTCAAGGCACTGGAGGATGGGGGGGGGGGGCAGCTCCATTCAGTCAAAGAGCCAGGTCTTGAGGGTCTTCCTGAAGATGTGCAGGGTGGGGGCGCGCTTGATGTCGATTGGCAGCTCGTTCCAGGTCTTGGCCGCGATGTAGGAGAATGTTCTTCCACCCGTTCTTGCTCTGCGGATGCACGGGGGTTCGACGAGGGCGAGGTCAGTGGATTGGAGGTTCCTCTTGGGTACGTGGAAGGAGATTCTGTCATTGAGATATTGGGGTCCGGTGTTGTGGAGGCATTTGTAGGCGTGGGTGAGTATCTTCAAGGTTACTCTTTTCTCGACTGGGAGCCAGTGGAGGTTATGCAGGTGTTGGGTGATATATTCGTGTCGGGGGATGCCGAGGACGAGTCTGGCTGCGGTGTTCTGTATGGTCTGGAGTTTGCAGAGCAGAGACTTGTTGATCCCGGCGTAGAGGGCGTTTCCGTAGTCCAGTCAGCTGGTTATGAGTGCGTGGCTGACGGTCTTCCTTGATTCAGGGGGATCCATTTGGAGGTCTTTCGGAGGATGCGGAGGGTGTTGAAGCAGGTGGAGGCGACGGCGTTGTCCTGTCGGGTCATGGAGAGGGATGAGTCGAGTACGATGCCGAGGTTTCAGGCGTGGTCCATGGGGGCGGTGGGCTGCCGAGGGCGGTGGGCCACCAGGAGTTTTCCCATGCAGAGGGGGAGGGTCCGAGGGGGAGGACCTCTGTCTTCTCCGAGTTTAGCTTCAGGCAGCTGGTGCTCATCCAGGATGCGATGTCCTTCATTCCTTCCTGGAAGTTGAGTCTGGTGGTGATGGGGTCCTTGGTGAGGGAGAGGATGAGCTGGGTATCGTCGGCGTAGGATACTATGCTGAGTCCATGCTGTCTGAGGATGGCGGCGAAGGGGGCCATGTAGATGTTAAAGAGCATGGGGCTGAGCAACGATCCTTGGAGAGGAAGGGTGGAAGTCTAATTCTTTGGGTTCTGCCGACGAGGAAAGAGCGGAGCCAGTCGAGGGCGGTTCCCTGTATGCTGGCTTCGTGGAGTCTGGCGGTGAGTGTGCGGTGGGAGACGGTGTTGAAGGCTGCAAAGAGGTCGAGTAGGATCAGGGCTGCGGTGTGTCCTTGGTCGAGGAGGGTGCGGATGTCATCTGTGGCAGCGAGAAGAGCGGTCTCAGTGCTGTGGTTGCTGCGGAATCCAGATTGGGAGGGGTCGAGGATGGAGTTTTCTTCGATGAATTTTATCAGTTGGATGTTGGTGGTCTTCTCTGCGACTTTTGCCACGAAGGGAAGGAGCGAGATGGGGCGGTAGTTCTTGAGGTCCGTGGGATCTGCTGAGGGCTTCTTGAGTAGGGGTCTGATTTCTGCGCATTTCCAGTCGTCGGGAAAGATGCCGGTTTCGAAGGTGGCATTAATGGTGCGTCGTAGTTCTGGGGCGATGGTGGCGGCGGCTCTGTGGAAGATGTGCGGGGGCAGGGGTCCATGGGGGCTCCTGAGTGGATGCCTTTCATGGTCGATGCAGTGTCTTCGGTGGTGACTGGGGTCCAGTAGGAGATGGTAGGCTGGCTGGCGTTGCTGGCTGAGGGAGTGGTTTCGGAGTCAGGTGTCTGGTCATTGAAGTTGTCATAGAGGCCCTTGATTTTCAGATGGAAGTAGCAGCCGAGCTTGTTGCAGAGGTCCTGGGAAGGGGTGATGTCCGTTGGTTCGCTGGGGGGTTTGGTGAATTCCTGGATGATGCTGAAGAGTTCATTGGAGTTGTGGAGTTGGTGAGGATCTTGTTCTGGATTAAGGTCTTTTTGGTGGATCTGATGCGTTGGTGATATTCTGTCATGGCGTTTTTGTAGGTGGTGCGGTCTTCCGAGTATTTGCTGTTTCTCCAGTTCTTCTCAAGATGTCTGCAGGTGAGCCTGGATTCTTGGAGGTCAGCGGTGAACCAGGTGGCCTTCCTGGGGCGCTGTTTGTTGGGGTTGCGTAGGGGTGCGAGCTTGTCTGCGCAGTTGGAGATCCATCTGTGGAGTTCTTTGGCTGCGAGGTTGGCGTCGGTCGGGGTGGCGGGGGCCTCACTGTTGAGGGTGGAGTTGAGCTGCTCCTCAGTGATCTTGCTCCAGTTTCTTCGTGGTGGGCGTGGTGCAGGTTTGGGCGCCGTGGGTTTGTCGACGTGAAAGGGTACGCAGTGGTGGTCCGTCCATGGGGGTTGCGTGGTGTGGCTGAAGTGGATGTTGTTACCTCCTGCGAAGATGGGGTCGAGGTCGTGTCCTGTCCCTCACCCTGGGGTGTCTCGGATTCAGGAACGTCACTGGTCCTCGTCTTGTCAATGACCGAAGCACCTTTTTTCTTAATCTGGTATTTACTGTTTGTGCCTACCATCTCTTCAACATCGGTGTCGCTGTCCTGCGCACTGAGTTGATGGGTTGTGGCTTTGCACCTCTTGCACATCAGTGTCATTGTCCTGTGCAGGCTGACAACTGGTGCTCAAGGCCTTCCTGGAATACGTCACGTCCTCTTCTGTAATAGGGTTGTTATCCTGTTTGGCTGCAGCACTACATGTCACGTCCTTTTCTGTATCAGTGCCATTATCCTGTTTGGCTGCAGCACTACTGCCCCCAAGAAGCTCAAAGCTATGAGGGCCATCTATATTCTCTTCCACATCTGTATCACTGCCCAGGTCAAAGACAGGCATTGCCACTTTTGCTGTGGTGTCCCCATCCTCTTCCACATTCATTTCCTTGTTAGCCACTTAGAGTATATATAAACTGAAATATGTTCACCATGAGTGGTGCAAGAGCATTTCATCACAAACCTTCATTTCCTTGTTAGGTTTGTGATGAAATGCTCTTGCACCACTCATGGTGAACATATTTCAGTTTATATATACTCTAAGTGGCTTTGGTTCAGCCTCCTTCAGCCATTGGCTTCTTTGTTCAAGAAACTTCATCCATTAGCTTATGACAATGTCAATCACATCTCTGTTAAGCCTACAGTATTTTAGTTTCATCCTCTTTGTATTGGCTACTTCACTGTATCCTTTGGCTGCCTATCAAATGCTGGACTATTTTATATCTGAAAAGTACATTGTGTCATCACACATTTACATATAATCTCTTACATTCACCGTATATGCTATCAGGATTTTTTGTAGTTGTGCATTGTAGCAGGGACTTTTTTATGGCTTTAGTCAGCACTCCTGTGTGAGAATAAAATCCATTGGCTTTGTTGATGCTTTTTCAGTTGTTATGCAGGATCATTGACAACTTATTTGATCAGCAATGATAATGCAAATTCAGCAGGAAATCCTATATCCTGGCCTTTAACTATTCGTCTTGGTGGTCTGGAATTGCTTTATAGTGGCATAAAAACAAGATTATGTGTCCCAGAAAGCTAAGGAAAGCCTGGATTGAGGAGCTAATCAAACGGGGGCTTAAAAAGGTTGCTAGGGCTTGAGACATATTAAAATTAAAGAAAAATGTCCACAAATTTAGAAAGATGGTAATAGTACATTATTTGTTAATCCAACTGTGTTAATTCATGTGGGCATAGTCTCCTTCTACTCACTACCACTACTTACATCTACTTTTCCAATCAAATTCAATTAAGAAAACCTTTTTGGTGAAAAGTCCAATTTAGTTGGGTCAGGTCATTATTATAGTGACTTTCCATTCCCCACTTTTTAGGTCTCGCCCTGAAGCCAGCGCTTGCGCTGGTCTGGGCGAGACATTTTGTAAGTGGGCTTTTAGAAATGCGACCACTTTTTTTTGGGCTTGCCTAGAGCACGCGGGTTCGCGCACAGTAACGTGCATTCCTCGCATGCTCCAGCCGCCATATTTCTTTCCTCTCACTTGCTCCTCCCCCTCCCCCACCACAGAGCGCTTCTCGGGGCCGCGCGGCCGTGTCACTTTCACGGCCGCGCGTCACTTGCTCTCCCGCTCCTCCCCCCTCCCCCACCACAGAGCGCGCGCGCGGCCAATGCTTGTCCTTGCATCCCGTGGGTTTGTCAGTCGTGAAGCAGCAGCAGCTGTCGGGTTGTCACCGTCTTTTTCCGTCACCATTCACTGCAGTAACACCTAGCCTGCTGTTTGTGTGCCACGCACCCCTTTCGCAGCCCCCCAGCTGCTGCTGATCTGCTCGATCCCAAAGCCCCCTCCCCCTCCACACCCAGATTTTCGGTTCTCTGTAAATTCGTCCTGCTGTCGCTCTGCATGTGCTGTAAACCCAGCCTTTTGCTGCCCTGCAGCCTCTGATCAGACTTTCGAGGATGCTTTTCCACTAAAAGAAACTGTCCGTGCAGGCCATTCCATTAGACGGATCTTGGCTGCTAAGCAAGGCAAGGTTTTTTAGTCCGCGCACGCATCATTGGTGCAATTTCTTCAGATTTAGTGTGTGTACTATACAAATGCCCGCCCGCTTTCCTGTTACCCTGTGGCACACCGACCAGAGGACATCTCAGTGAGGTTGTGTACTGTACATAGTTCTAGAGTTGGAGAATTCAATATTTTAAATAAGACATACATGTTGTGCAGGTCAGGGGCGCAAGGCGCCCTCCGCTGCTCAACCCCGCCCCCACCCCCAAGTTCAGACTGGGCCTCACGCTTGTGTGGGGGGAGTGGTGTGCTGACTTTCTTGCTCTGCCTTTGCTGGGTGCTAAGCTGCTGGCAGCTGCATTGCGCGTGGAGGGAATTTGTCAGGACACTTAACAACGTGGCGAGGTCCGTGACATTTTTCGCCAGGCAACTGTTTTTTTTTGGGTAGCGTGCATTTAATTGGGATGGTCGCGGCTTGAATGTCTGCGTGCAGTGGCAGTGCTGGTTTCAGAACCCGGACCTGTCTCGAGCTGTCTGTGTTCCACCAGAGAAATTTCCCTGAAGGAGCCGGGCAGGCCTGTGTGTCTCCTTTTCGTTCTGAGATGGTGTCGCGTCTCGCGGCTTGTAGAACATCAAGGACGCGACAGGGTGAGTGGTGTCAATTCTTTATTGCCTGGTACAGAGTTATCGGCATTCGGGCGCTGCGCTCCCCAGGGTCTGACCTCTCACCTCGAGGTCCTGCAGGCGAGTGTCCTCGTCCCCCGCCCCTGACCGGATGTAGTGTCCGGTGTCCCCTGTTCCCCTGACCCTGAGCCCCAGGGTCTTAGTGCCAACCTGTGGGCACGACATCTCCCCCTTTGTTGCAAACACAGTTTCTTGCCACTTGTCCTGTCGACTCGTGACGGTGATCAGAGAGAGAGAGAGAGAGAGAGAGAGAGAGAGAGAGAGAGAGAGAGAGAGAGAGAGAGAGAGAGAGAGAGAGAGAGAGAGAGAGAGAGAGAGAGAGAGAGAGAGAGAGAGAGAGAGAGAGAGAGAGAGAGAGAGAGAGAGAGAGAGAGAGAGCACATCTCTGTGAACTGGTGGTCTCTTCACATCTCTTCGATTAGTCTCTTGGTCTTTTTACATTCCCTCTTTGGTCGCTGTTCTCCGACGACTGGTGATGTATCTTCCTGCCAAATCTCTCTGGTCAGTTCCTTCTTTGGTATGTCTCCTTCTTCTTCCGTTTTCACCTCCTTGAAGTGGGAGCTGTTTCTTGTGACCTGGTGCTGGCCGGCGGTAGCTGTAATCATGGTCCCGTTCACTTTCACCACCTTCAGCGGATCCTTTGCGAACGCGCTGTCTGACTTCCTCACCTGCCGTTGTTTTACGAGCACCATGTCTCCTTCCTCTAGCTCGTGAGGCATTGCACGTCTTCTTTGATCAGCGTATTCTTTCATTTTTGCTTTCTGTCCCTTGTCTCTGATGACGACGTCCTCCTGGTCTGTTTTTTTTTTTTCTTTTGTCTGCGGCAGTCTTGTCCTGCTCACTCGCCCTAGTACCAGTTCAGCGGGGCATCTCCCCGTGGAGCTGTGTGGTGTGTTTCGATAGTCCCTCAGTACCTGGCACAGGGCTTGTCCGATCGACACTTGTGTTAGCTTTGCTCTTTGCACCGCCTTTTTGATTGTTCCCATGAACCGCTCAGCCATCCCATTTGCTTGTGGCCACAGTGGCGTTATTCGTCTGTGATTTATGCCTAGGTATGCCATGAACCTTTTGAATTCCTCCCTGAGAATGGTGGTCCATTGTCTGTTTTCAATGTCTGTGGCGAGCCCCATGCAGCAAAAATGTCGTCCAACACTGGTAGTGTAGCGTTTGCCGACGTTGATGACACTGGCGTTACTAAGGGGAATCTTGAGTATTCGTCTATCACGACCAGAAAATAGCTTCCTGTTTCTAATGGCCCGTAGAAATCTGCTGCCAGCTCGGTCCACACCGCCTGTGGTAGCGGAGACATTTGCAATGGTTCTGGTTTGGACGGTGGCCCTATTATTTGACATACGTGGCACTTTGTCACCATCTCTTCCACCATGCTGTCAAGTCCCGGGAACCACACTTTTTCTCGCAGCATCTTTTTTGTCGCTACCATGCCTCGGTGTGACTCGTGTGCCAACTCCACTGTTCTCAGTCTTAGCGTTTGGGGCATCACTATTCTTGTGCCCCTCATTATTGTTCCGTTTTCGCATTCTGACAGTTCCTCATTTATTCTTTTCAGTGCCAGCAGTTCTTCTTTGTCTATTCCTCTTCCTACGTGCATGTTGTTGTTTACATGCCTCCATCGTTGCGCCCTGTTGATCCTCATTGCCTCCTGCATGGTGGCGTCCTGTTTCGTTTCTTTATTTAGTTCACTCTCTGTTATTGTTGCCGGTGTGCTTAGTTTCAGTGCGAAGTTCAGGTACTCTTCTGCCATTGTGGTTGCTTGAGAGTTTTGTGGCAGGGGGTGCCTTGACACATAGTCTGCTGGGTTTTGCTCTTTTCCTGGCTTGTGAATGATTTTGAAGTTGTAGTCCATCAGTCTGATTCCCCACCTTTCTATTCTTGGCGGTATCTTTGCATTCGGGTTGCCATATATTGTTATCAGGGCCTGATGGTCAGTCACGATTGTGAATGGTTTCCCGTATACGAACATGTGGTAATGTTCACAGGCCCATACTACTGCCAGACTCTCCTTTTCTGGTTGTGAATATCCTTTCTCGACGTCTGTCAGACTCTTGCTCCCATACGCAACGATGTGTCTTGGGGAATCTCTCCCAAGTTGATGTTGTACTAGAATTGCTCCCAAGCCCACGGGGCTTGCATCCACTGTCAGCTCTGTGCATAAATCCTTAATGTAGCGTGCGCAGTAACTTGCCAACCCCAGAAATGACCTCACTTCTGCCACATCAGTCGGTTTCTTTGCCTTTTCCAGTGTTTCTACCTTGCTGCGGTCTGGCCGCATTCCTTTTTTGGAAAAAATGTGACCGAAAAACACTAGCTCATTCCGCCCCAGTTCGCACTTTTCTTCATTTAATGTTAGGCCTGCTTTTTCTAGATGTGAGCATACCTCTCTTAACGCCGTGTCATGTTCTTCGTCCGACTTGCCGAACACCAGGATATCGTCACTGTAGTTTAGGCTGTTCTTGACCGGTCTGATGACTTGACGAATTGTCTCCTGGAATATTTCTGCGGCCGATGAGATCCCGAAGCTCAAACGTTTGTACCTAAATAGTCCTAGGTGGGTGGAGAACGTCGTGATGTATCGGGACTGTGGGTCTAGTTCAAGTTGGTGGTACCCCTTGCAGAGATCCAGTTTTGAGAATCTTCTCGTGCCTGTGAGACAGCTGATCATGTCGTCTAGATGTGGGCCTGGGTGTCGCTCACGTTCAATCGCCTTGTTTGGGATCCTCATGTCCACACATATTCTTATCTTTGATTTGTCCTTTTTGGGACGGCCACAATGGGTGACACCCATGGTGTCGGCCCATCTGCTCGTTCTATGATGTCCTGTCTCATCAGGGCCTCTAGTTCTTCCTCAACTTGTGGCTGTAGGTGTATGGGTACCCTTCTGTGATGTTGCGCAACTGGTCTTATCGTTTCGTCTATGTGCAACGTGATCTGCCGTCCTTTCAGCTTCCCTAGTCCTTCTATCAGTTTGGGGTATTCTTTTAGAATGTTTTTCTCTTCTGACATCTGATACGTCATTTCCATCAGCCCCATCACTTGTGCCGTGACGTTGCTCAACAAGCATGGCGCTGGCATGTCTCCTTTGAGCACATGTATCTGTTCCGTTAGCCTTTGATCTTTGTATCGTAATTCCTCTTTGAATTTCCCCAAGTTGATCACTGGTCGCTTTGCCCCCATGTGAATACTTTCACTCTGGATGGCTTTAGAGTCGGCTTCACTTTCATTTTCTCATATTCAGAGACGCACATGATATTGCACGTTGCGCCGCTGTCCAACACAAACGTGGTATCGTGTGGCCCCACTTTTATTGTTACGGACTCCGTTCTCTTTATCTTCTTCTTGTCCACCAGGCATATTGTTTCATCTCGCTCTTCTTCGTCTTCTTCTGAGTCTGTGTTGACCTCTGTCATGAGGTATAACCGCCCCGTTTGCGAAGTCTTGACATTCTCTGTGGATTCCTTTGAAAACAAAAGCTGAACATACATTCTCGGGTGAAGCAGATCGCTGATTAGAATGGAGCAGACAAACCCTGAACTTAAGAAGTATTGCAAAGTGATCACGAAAAGTGGCATTTTTTCTGCCGATTTGGAACGGGAGACTCTGAGCCTCATGTACCACTCATATACCGATGGCTGCTATATCTTTGGAGCACATAAAGCCATACTCAAGCTCTGCAAATCGCATTCTGCATTGTTTCAGTTTTTAGAAGCGTTTGTGCATCGAGTGTGAAAACTGTGACACCCTCAGATATGAGCCAGCAACATTTACTGTATACGCGCCGCTCTTCTCACTGCGACTAAAACATGATCATTTTGGCAAAGCATGCCTCAGCATTTGGCCACTTTCTTGACCATGGACACAGGAGAGGGTGTGGCTTAACGGCTAGGGCGACCGACTTTGAAGCTGGGGAACCAGGTTCGATCCTGGCAGGAAACACTCAAGCATCCTGTGATTCTGGGCATATCACGTAATCTCCCCGTGCCTAAAAATGAATGCAACTGGTGCTCATGTAAAGCGCTCTTATGCCTTCAGGTCAAATTCACGCTGTGAGAAACTGCAAAAAAACGGAAAAAAACAGTTCATTTACATTCAAGCAAGTTCAAACTGAACCTCCTTCTCTAATTTTTTTAATAAAGTAATAATTAACCAGGCAGCCAGCTTTGGCTTGGGGCTTGAGGCGCGGATGTTCATTTTCCACAGATTGAGGGGATACATCTGAGGAGGGACCCTTGCTCCTACCTCCGGGCCCACTTTGGCGCTGTTCCGTAGGAGTGCATCAGTTCAAGTGGACCAGCAGCAACTTGTGTTTGCTCCAGAATCCAATTGCAGACGTTGATGATTCATATAATGTTATATTGCACCTGGAGTAAATTGCACATGGAGCCAAAGGCTCATGCAAATGTCTGTAAATCAGAGACATTAAAAAAAATTCAATACAAACCCCACAGCTCTCAGTGCCAGTGTGAAGGGAAAAGGGAAGGGAGGGCTCATCCCATTCGCCATTATTCTTCTCTACCTTAGTAATGCCTTCTCTCCTGTTTTTTCTCTCACTCTCTTCCCTTCTCTTCTTCTACTTCTTTTTCAGTCACTTTCCTTTTCTCTCACTCTCCTTCTTTCTCTTCACTCTGTTTTCCCCCTCCTACCTCCTCCTTTCCACCTGCGTTAATCTCCCTTAATCTTCTTCCACCTTCCCTTCATTCCTTTCTTCCTCATTTCATTACTTGTCCCATTCTCTTCATTTCCCTCTTTCTCCCTCATCTGTCCTCGCCCTTTTCCCAGCTCCACAATACAAAATACCATTCCACATAATTACACTCCATAAAACACAATCCCACTCCACATAATTCCAGTACACTCAATACCACATAATTACTATCCACATAATTCCACTGCACACCATGCCACATAATTCCACTACACAAATCCACTCCACATCACACAATTCCATGCCACACAATTCCACAACTAACAATTCCAATCCAACACACAACTCCACTATACACCATATACATACACTCCATAACACATTGATACAAGACATTGCCATTTGCAGCGCAAATAGCTCTAACTCAAGCAAATGCGAGACCTATTGCATTTCTAATGCTTGTTTCTAATGAAACTTTGGATACAATTTTGACGATTTCTAGTTCATTGTTTTTTTTTGCTAATTGGATCACTTTAAGTTTTATCTTCCAGGTCACTCAGATGTCATGAAAATAAATAATTAATTTTACCCCATCTGATTACAAAAACAAGTACACATTAAATACTATTTCAGCACCGGTTCAAATTAAGTGCCCCATAAGAGCCCTATATTAAAATTAATTTGCCTGCATTTGAGAGATTCGTAGCATCAGAAGTCCCAAAGATCCATAGAATTGGAACTCCCGTTAATTAAATGAGTACCCGGAGTGGAACACTGGGAACAGATACCACAATCATAATGTGTCCTATAGTGGCTAAATGTAACATTATAGGCCCAAAAAGGACTTTGTCTAGGCGCCCCCCAGCATCGGGAGCGCCGCACCATTAGAAGGGGAGGGGCTGGTGATAGCGGCAAGTGACTCCGCCGGCACCCACCTAGTACATGCACAGACATTGGTCCGCCCGGCGTGGTGACCCGGAAGTGCATCCTCGCCGTAATCCATGGTAGGACTGCGCATGCGTGCGCATGCGCAGTCCTACTATGACGTATGTCTAAAGTAGGAGATTACGGCGAGGAGGAGGAGGGCAGCCCGGGACGCTGCGATAAGGTAAGTGCGGTTTTATTTTACATTAATTGTAGATTGCATTTAGAAAATATTTATTGCGGGGGGTGGGAGGCGGGAGGGTTCGGGGCTGAACTCCGCTCCGCTGCGGAGTCGGACGTTTTGCAGGAACTTCGCGTTCTCCGCGGAACGCGGAGTATGCAAAATTCCGCAAACTCCGCCAGCGGAGCGGAGTTCAGTGCCCAGGGTTAGTAAAAGGTCCCATGGGTGACCAGGGAAGGCCTTTAAGGGCTGCAGCACATATTGTGCCACCCTTAGAGGTCCTGTACCTTAACACACACACTGCCATTGCAGGCTGCTTGTTTTGGTGCAGAGAAAAGTGAAGAGGCGACATGGCACACATCCCTATGTGACATGCCTACAACCCACTGCCTTTGGCATAGGTCAGCCACCCCTCTAGCTGGGTGCACTATGTCACTGGTGAAGGTACAGGTGCATGAGCACTGTACCCCTAAAGTGTCTATATCCATTCTTAGACATTGTAAGTGCAGTAAAGCCATAAAGAGTATATTGTCTGGGAGTTTGTCATTACGAAATCCACAGCACCATTGGCTTTACTGAATTCTGGGAAGTTTGGTATCAAACTTCTCAGCATAATAAACCCACACTGATGCCAGTGTGGGATTTATTATACAATGCACTCAGAGGGCATGTTAGAAATGCCCCCTGAAAAACGACAAGCCTCTGGTGGGTTCCCTGACTGGTACACACCAGCCTGCCACCACGATACATGTTTCTGGCCCCTTGGGGTGGGAGCCTACACTCCCTGAGCCCAGAAACAAAGCCTTTCCTGGGCAGAGGTGGTCACGCCTCCCCCAGGTCAGGAAGAGCCATCTGTGGCAGGGGAGCTTGAAAGACCTTGCTGCCTTTGTAATGCGACCCCCAGCCTCTCCTGCTATCAGGAGCAGGACCCTTTCCTATCTCCCCTCCTTTTCGACGGGAAGACAGGCGGGAAAAAATTAGCACAGCCCAGAAGGTGTGCCCACTTCTGCCAACCCCACCCCTCAGGTGGGGAGGAGAGGTGAAGCCCATTCTTCAGTGCCCGCCATCTTGCAGATGGCAGGCAATCTCCAATCAGGATTAGGGATTGTGCAGAGGTGAAGCCCATTCTACAGTGCCCGCCATCTTGCAGATGGCAGGCACTCTCCAATCAGGATTAGGGATTGTGCCCACTCCCCCACGTGGGGTGAGCACACCAAGGGTGTAGTCACCCTAAGGTCAGTAGCCCATTGGCTAATGATCTTGAGACCCCTAAAAAACCTCCTAAATACAGTATTTAGGGGGCAGCCCTGAACCAAGAAGACATATTCCCGCAACCTACGAAGAAGAAGGACGAAAGAAGACGCCCAGCAGAGGAGACTGCAAAGAAGAACTGACTTGACCCCAGCCCTACCGGCCCGTCTGCAGTTACCAGAGATCCTGCGCCAAAAGTAGCCTTGTCCTGCAGCCAACGACATCCAGAACCCCTGGGAGGACTGACTGCCTTCAACAAAGACCGGCAGCTCTGTTCAAAAGAAACAGCCAAGAAAGACTCCGAGCCCGCTGAGGACAAAGAAACCCAATACCTGGAAACACCACTGCACCCGACACCTAGGGGCCGAGTAGCCCGCCAGTCCCAGCGAGGTCCCCCAGCTCTCCAGAATCTGAGTCCCCTCCAGGACACCCCAACGTCTCCTGCAGCCTCTGCACGGAGACCCCCCAACCGCGAGTGGCCCGGTAAGGTGAAATCCGACCTCAAAAGACACCCCTGCATCCAGCCGCCCGCGCCCTGGAGAAGAGAACCCGAGGTACACCTACGTCCCTGAGCACTCCAACTTACCTGCCCAGCTGTTGGTTCCTCCTGGAAGACTTCCTGGATGAGCCTGCAGCTAAAAACCAAAACCAGCAATCCCCATTGAAAACAACAGGGCACCCAACGCCAAAACGGCACCCTGCACCCAGCTGCCCCTGTGCGTGTAGTTGGGTGCTAACTTGGATCCCCCTTTGCCCTGAGCCTAACACCAGGAGCTTTGCTCCCACTACCTTGTGGCCTGCTCGTGAGCAGCACCAACTGGAGGCCCCCTATCGAATAACATTGGGCCTCAGCACTCTGCACCCAGCCGCCCTAGTGCCGCTGAGGGTGTACTGAGAGTGCATCCTCGACCCTGGGGGACACTGGTTCTAACCCCAGAATACCAACTCCCACAAATAAGTACTTACCTGCAAACCGTTAACTTAATTTCCTTCCGTAGGATCGCATTGACTGCTTTTCCTTGAAAATTCTTCTAAGTGTGGAGGTGGTTTGTATGAAACATTGAAAAACTGCAAATGTACTAAAAGTGAATTACTTACCTTTTGTCTAAAAAAAATTCTCAGTGTGATATCTAGGCATATAACACTGATTAGCAGAAGTAACTTAAAAAGTAATCTAAAAAGTAACGTGCACAGTAATCTGTAAAGTAACTAAAAAGTAATTTTGAACTGTTGATTTACCTGTAATTCAACCAACTGCATTTGAACCTGCATTCAACTGTAAATTACTGCATTAGTTTATTTCTTCACTTACCTGCACCAGGTTTGGCTTGGTTCTAGAAATAAAATACCTAAATAATATTTTTGATATAAACAAATTGGTCTGAGTTCAGTCTTTGAGTGTGTGACATCATTTCTTGCCTGAGTGTGTACAACAAATGCTTAACACTACCCCAGCCTTACTGCTCGCCCACACTATCACAAATAGAGAGTAAGGTGCTATCTACTTTTACCTCTGCCTACCTTTGGGGTTCCACTGGACTCTGAGCACCCTATACCTTACTTTGGTATAGTATATACAGAGCCAGCTTCCTACACCAGGGGTTTGTTTGGCCTGCAGTGGTTGCTCTAGCATAGGGGCCCTATGTGAAAGGGGATTGTTAGGTTATGTTACACCTTTGTGTTAGGTGGTGCCAGGGTTTTTGTGGGCCTGTATTGTTATCTGTGATTGTTTTAAGGGCAGCAATTTTTTTAAAAAAAGAACAGATTATTTCTTTGATCAGCCAGTTGGTTGGAGGTGCTGACACAGTGCATCTTTGTCATGAAGGGGGTGCAGGGAAGGGCGCAAGGGGTAATTTCTTATGTAGTGTCGCTCAGGCAAGATAGTGAATGCCGTCTAGGGCCCAGAAAGGGGAAAAGCGCACATACATGGAGGAGCTCATGGAGGCCATGATGCGCAGGAAAGACGCCATGGACCAGTTCTTGGAGTTGAGGAATCGCCCTCCTGCGGGTGGGCAAGGGGGACCGAAAGAGAGGCCCAGGCGGGCAGGGGTGGCCCCTAAAGCAGCAGTTCCACCGGTGCCTAATGAGGACTAGGGGTAAGCAGGTGTGGAATGATGGCCAAGGGCCCCCGCAGAACCCTGGGGAGGAGGTGCCAGGGCCCTCGGGTCAGACGGAAGGGGACCAGTGGAGGAAGCAAGGGGGCTTGCCCCCTTGGGGCAAAGCACACCAAGGGAGGTAGCAGCAGGGGGAGTGAATCAAGTCAGAGCCCTTAGTCATCCCGATTTAGTGACGAATTTGGCCTCTGTACTAACGTGGTTGCCGAAGTTTGGTACGTGGACCCCTGCGGCTGGGAGTGGGGCCATTCTGTCAGAACGGGATGACCTGGAGAAGGCCAGGAAGTTAGTGGCTCAGGTAGAGGGTACCAGGCCAGGGACCCAGCCTGGAACTGACGTAGCAGCAGGGCGAGGTGGCTCAGTGCCGGGGGGGGGAGTCAGGGCCCAGCGGCCAACCTGGCTGATACACAAGGCAACACGGAAAAGAACAAGAGTTCCCTGAACCAGCTCCAGGCATTACAGAAGCACCCCCCAAGCATCAAGACTCAGCGATTTCAGGTATGGCACAGCTGCTGCCAAGCTTGGATTTGGGGGAAATACGGTCACCACGGGAGCGTCTGGGCAGGCATATTTCGGGGAAGGTGAAAAAAAAAATCTGTAAGGGAGAATATGTGGATATCTTTGATTTACTCCTGGACAAGCCTAATAGGGAGGAAGTCAAAAGGTGCAAGGAGTGTGCGCACAAAAAGAGGGTGGAAGAGACTTTGGTCAATTGGATTAAAGGATTTTCCAATTATCAGGCAGCTATGGCCGAATGTTTCACTGGCTTGGGCGCCCAAATGGCTTGCTACCAGAACAGAATTGCTTGTGCACATGATGAGTACGGAGGCTGGGGTGGAAAGAGTATGACAAGGAATTTAGGAGGGCGAAGGCAACTGACCCTGACCTAACGTGGGATCAGATCGATCTTATGTGGTTACGCCATATGAAACAAGTGCCCCAAGACACCACCCCCCTTCAGGCAGGCTCCTCGGGCCACACGGGGGAGGTGGAAAAAAGGGGACATGTTGGGACTATGATAGGCGGTCCTGCACCTGGCCGCCTGGGTCCTGTAAATTCAAGCACGCTTGCTCATTTTGCAGTCTCTCCTCACATCCAGAATCAAAGTTTTTTAAGAAATCAAAGAATAGGGGGGGAAAGAAGTAGGAATAGTGACCATCTCCTCAGCAAGGCCCCCTCCCCTGTGAATTTATCAGCATTGATCCCATAGCTTAATAGGTATATTACCCCGGCAGTAGCCCAAGTTCTTTTTGAGGGTTTTAAAGGAGGGTTTCCAGATACCAGCTCCAGGATACCTGGGTGTCCCCCACTGCAGGAATCAGCAGGCCCTAAGGTCTAACAGGGCAGTAGCAGCAGCAAAAATTGATAAGGATGTGAGGTTAGGGAGGGTGGCCAACCCAATTGAGTCGTTTGCTCACAGCTGGGGGTAGTGCCCAAGAAGGACCCCGGTGAACTCCGGCTAATACATATCCTGTCCGCCCCCAACGGGCAGTGCCTGAATGACGCAATTCACAGTGCTTTATGCTCTATTAGGTACGCATTCCTCAACCAAGCAATATAAATGCTCCAGGAGCTGGGGCCTGGTACCCTTTTGGCAAAATTAGACATAGAGTCGGCTTTCTGTTTGCTCCCAGTGCACCCGCAGAACTTTCATCTACTGGGCTTTCAGTTCGAGGGGAAGTATTATCTGGACAAATGCATGCCCATGGGTTGCTCGGTCTCCGAATCATACTTCATAAAATTCAGCTCTTTTCTGGAGTGGGTGTTCAGGCAGAAGACGGGCCATTGGTGGGTATTGCATTATTTGGACGATTTCCTCTTCCTGGGTGCACCAGGCTCAGCAGAGTGTGGCAAGGCATTACAGTCCTGTGCACTGATGAGTGAATTTGGAGTTCCCTTAGCTCAAGGCAGAACCATAGGACTGTCAACGGTCATTGAGTTCCTGGGTATCGAGTTAGATTCTGGCTCCCACAGGGGAAGGTTTCCGCTTTCTCCCTCGCTTTGCAGGAATGCATGAGTAAGGAAAAAGTCACGTTGCACTAGTTACAGAAGGTTGTTGGGTAGCTCAATTTCGCCTTAAGAATCATTCCCATGGTACGCCCATTTTCGTGTTCCATCACACAGGCAATGTCTGGTTTAAGGGAGAAGCACCACCACACCATGTTGTCCAGCAAGGTACTCCAGGACATGCGTATTTGAATTGCATTCCTGCGGGACTTCAATGGCTCTGTGGTGTGGCCTAGCCTCCCCAAGTCAAGTAAGGAGCTGGGCCTCCTGACCGATGCGGCAGGCAGCAAGGGTTTCGGTGCCATCCTGGGCCCAGCATGGTGCGTGCAGCGTTGGCCAACAACGTGGGTGGAGTCAGGTTTGACCACCAACATAGGTTTATTGGAACTTCTTCCCATCCTGGTGGCATTGACCATATGGCCAGACCAGCTTGGCAATCAATCACTCATATTTTGGTGTGACAACATGACAGTTGTTGAGTGCATTAACCAGCAGGCGGCCAAATGTAAGATGATATTGAGGCTGTTGAAGGAGACAGTGCTTCAATGCATGAAACTTAATAATGTGCTGTTTAGGGCCAAGCATGTCCCAGGGGTGCAGAATAATGCTTCTGATGCTCTGTCTCATTTCAAGATGCAGGTATTCAGGTCCCATCACCCAGAAGTAGCGGAAGTCCCAACGCCTTTTCCAGACCGTCTGTGACAACTTGGTGCCCAAGCCTATCGGACCTCATGGCAGCGAGCTTAGCACCCAGGATGAGGCGGGCTTATGAGGGGGCATTTAGCGCCTATTGTTCTCTCCTTGGGGAAGGGTGGGAAGGGGTGTGGCATGAATCTTCCGCTATCCTGTCATTCTTAGGAGCTTTGAGGGAGGGGGGTGCTCCTCAGCTTGTGCACGGCACCACATGGCCGCAAATTCCTTTTTCGCAAACATGCAGTGCCACCAGGACCCTACAAGCACTTTCATAGTGCAGAGGGAGCTGCGGGGATGGCAACACTTGCAGGGGTCCCAGACGGATGCCCGGCGCCCCATTGGCATAGGCACACTATCAGCAGTATTGGGGTGGCGGGGAGGCATCTGTAGGTCCACTGTGGAAGTGAACCTTTTCAGGGCAGCATTTGCCTTAGGTTTCTACGGAGCGTTTAGGTTAGGGGAGATGGTGGCAAGAAATAAGAAGGATTGGCAGGGAGGACTGCAGCTAGCGCACGTGCACTTGAGTGGGGGTTCAGTATCCCTCTCAATACCATGCTCAAAAACAGACCAGGGTGGCAGAGGGGACCACGTCATATTGCATAGTGCGCAAAGCAACACATGCTGTCCTGTGACTAACCTCGAGACATTTCTGGCACATAGACCCCCGGGGGGTTGGGGGGGGCGCTCCTACTGCACGCTGATGGCATACCTCCGACTAAGTTTCAGTTCACTAAGGTACTTAGGCTAGGTGGGGGCATTGACCCTACTGGGTTCAGTTCCCATTCCTTCAGAATTGGGCGGCCATGGAGGCCACAGCAGTGGGACTCTCGGGCAGGTGGTGCAGAGAATTGGCAGGTGGTCCTCTGAATGCTACAAATGCTATGTTAGGCTGCACATGCTTTAGGCTTTAATGCTTGATCAATAACAGTTTCTCTTTTCGTTTCCTCGCAGTTTTCATGTCCTATGATGCAGGAAGGAAGCTTGACGATGTGCACCGGTCGCCGGATTCCTGTGCAGTACAGGTGCTTGCCTGGGTGCCAGATACAACAGGTCTTGGTTTTAGGGCATTCGTATGTCCAGAGGCTAAAGCATGTTTTCTTCACTAGAAATTGGGTCAAGCAGGCCCGCCAGGCGGGTTTCTGTGTTTCCTTTCATGTGCAAGGGGGGCTACGTCTGGGACAGTTAAGGAGCATGATGGAATCCTGACTTTGCAAGGGAGGTATGCCCCCCGGAGTAGTGGTGGTACATCTAGGAGGCAACGACCTAGTACACCTCGGTAGGAGGGATTTTTCGAGGCATTGATTACAGAGAAGGGATGGTTGGCAAGGAGGTGCCCACAGTCAGTCCTAGCGTGGTCCCACATCATCCCGAGGTTGCAATGCTTGAGGAGGGGAGTCTGTCTGGGCCCTGAACCATTCCGAAAAATGGATTAATAAAAAGATGGACAAATTGTTTAGGTCACCAAAACTCCAGACGATCCCACACGGGTGCATACAGGGACAGAGGTTTTTTGTTCAGGATGGTGTCCACCTTTCGAAATTGGGGAATGAGTTGTTTCTGGAGAATATGTTGACATGGTTGACCCTCAAACAAAGCAAGGCATGAGCTTCTGGAGGGGGTGCAGATAGTAGGGAACTATGCTGGCCCGTGGCAGTAAGGTCATGATTGGTGGGGCATTTACGGTCCTTAGAAGGCATCCCCATTGTTAATGGGGATAGGTGGGGGACAGCTGTCTCTCAAGGCTCTCCAGGGGGTGCTTACGGCAAGTCGGCTAGAGGGTGCGTGGGTTGGGGAGTGCACGCTTCCAAAAGGCCTTTACCACAAAGCCCCACACTGGTGCCAAGCTAGCAGCACAGCCCCTTGGGGTGGTATTTGAGTGCGTAGGGGGTGCCCAAGGTAGGTAACCTTCTTGGTAGACGGGCCACCTGCACAAGATCAGTCCGGGGGGACCGCACAGGTAGTTGGACCAGTCACGATCTTACGCGTAGGCTCAATGCAGGCTACACAGGGACAATGTATAGTTTATGGTTAGGAATGGCTATGCATTAGAGCCTCTGTTAAGGTTAGCCATCCAAGAATATGTAAATAATACTGTATGGAATGTTATGGAGGTTTCTGCGTATTAATTTGCAATGCTAATTTTTTATTGATGTGTTGTTATGTAAATAAATACGGCCGGGGTTGTTACGACCCCTAACCCAAAAAGTACTGACGGTATTGATGTGTGATCTGTGCCCCGAGGGGGACGCTGATGGTGGAGGTGCTTGGGGGTGGGGGGGAGATCCGGAGGGTGGATGGTCTGCGGTCTGGTTACAATTCAGTGTGTAGGGGCGGGGACTAGGCAATACCTGCCCCGAATACTGTGATTGGCTAGGTCACAGTGTCCCTCTTGCATGTGGTGGGCAAATAGGGCGCACTGCAGGAGGATATGCAGCTTCTCACCTGAACAAATAGCCCCATCCCACTGTGGTGCTCCCTCATTGCTTAATTTGTATTGAAAATTAAGTGCCGGTGCTGAGCACCGGAAACCACCGGCTCAAATTAAGCACCGTATCAGCCTCATCCCTAGAATTTGCTGGTTCAAACATGGCTGTCCAGGCTCCTCCCATAGATTTTGGTGAGAATGAAGCCCCGAAGGGCAAAGACAAGCAGACAATTGTAACACACTTTTTCAACTTTTCTTGAGCTGACTGGGCTTGCCTTCACCAAATGCAAGGGGACAAACCTAACCAGTCGTCTGAGGACTGGCATCTGCTAGAGAAGAGGCTGAGGAAGCACCATGGGAGGATGGAATGATTTTTTTCACCCAAACATTGGGATGAGAGCCTGCACATGCCGTTGTAATGCTCCCTATTTTAAGTGGAGGTTGCTAATAGCCGCACTGCACTCGCCTGCAGTCCTATAAGGGCTGTAAGCTACACCTCTATCCTGCTGTGCCCCCTCGTCGGTGGCTTGGGCCCATAACTCCAGAGATAGTAAATAACCGATGTTATTGCCCGCAGGTGTGGCCGTAACTCTTAATTAGAAGTTTGGAATGTTGAGATCTTCTTTGAAGACAATGGAGTGACTCAGGACAATAATGGCTAGTACAGATAATCTGGACCAACATTCGAATGTTTGTGTTTCTGCTTCTGATTTAAATTTAGAAAGTTCTACCCTCAGTGGGTGGAATGTTCTATAACCTTATAGCCCTTCTACCATGGGCTATATTTGTTGTTAAATGCCTTCTCTCTCAGTACAGGCTCTTGCCTATAACCAGGGCCACTGGAATTATAATGATTGTGCGGCCATGGCGATTTTCGCATAGATATAGATTTTTAAATTTGCCACATAGTCCATCATCTGGTGCACAATCTGCTGATTTTAACAACAAAAATTGTTTCTGGCACAATCTGTGACACGTGTTGCCATGTAGTGGAAGGGCGTTTGCACCTGGCCGCCTGGGTCATGTACATTCAAGCACGCTTGCTCATTTTGCAGTCTCTCCTCACATCCAGAATCAAAGTGTTTTAAGAAATCAAAGAATAGGGGGGGAAAGAAGCAGGAATATTGACCATCTCCTCAGCAAGGCCCCCTCCCATGTGAATTTATCAGCATTGATCCCATGGCTTAATAGGTATATTACCCCGGCAGTAGCCCAAGTTCTTTTTGAGGGTTTTAAAGGAGGGTTTCCGGATACCAGCTCCAGGATACCTGGGTGTCCCCCACTGCAGGAATCAGCAGGCCCTAAGGTCTAACAGGGCAGTGGCAGCAACAAAAATTGATAAGGAAGTGAGGTTAGGGAGGGTGGCCAACCCAATTGAGTCGTTTGCTCACATCTGGGGGTAGTGCCCAAGAAGGACCCCGGTGAACTACGGCTAATACATATCCTGTCCGCCCCCAGGGGGCAGTGCCTGAATGACGCAATTCACAGTGCTTTATGCTCTATTAGGTACGCATTCCTCAACCAAACAATATAAATGCTCCAGGAGCTGGGGCCTGGTACCCTTTTGGCAAAATTAGACATAGAGTCGGCTTTCCGTTTGCTCCCAGTGCACCCGCAGAACTTTCATCTGCTGGGCTTTCAGTTTGAGGGGAAGTATTATCTGGACAAATGCATGCCCATGGGTTGCTCGGTCTCCGGATTATACTTCATAAAATTCAGCTATTTTCTGGAGTGGGTGTTCAGGCAGAAGACGGGCCATTGGTGGGTATTGCATTATTTGGACGATTTCCTCTTCCTGGGTTCACCAGGCTCGGCAGAGTGTGGCAAGGCATTACAGTCCTGTGCACTGTTGAGTGAATTTGGAGTTCCCTTAGCTCAAGGCAGAACCATAGGACTGTCAACGGTCATTGAGTTCCTGGGTATCGAGTTAGATTCTGGCTCCCACAGGGGAAGGTTTCCGCTTTCTCCCTCGCTTTGCAGGAATGCATGAGAAAGGAAAAAGTCACGTTGCACTAGTTACAGAAGGTTGTTGGGCAGCTCAATTTCGCCTTAAGAATCATTCCCATGGTCCGCCCATTTTCATGTTCCATCACACAGGCAATGTCTAGTTTAAGGGAGAAGCACCACCACACCAGGTTGTCCAGCAAGGTACTCCAGGACATGCGTATTTGAATTGCATTCCTGCGGGACTTCAATGGCTCTGTGGTGTGGCCTAGCCTCCCCAAGTCAAGTAAGGAGCTGGGCCTCCTGACCGATGCGGCATGCAGCAAGGGTTTCGGTGCCATCCTGGGCCCAGCATGGTGCGTGCAGCGTTGGCCAACAACGTGGGTGGAGTCAGGTTTGACCACCAACATAGGTTTATTGGAACTTCTTCCCATCCTGGTGGCATTGACCACATGGCCAGACCAGCTTCGCAATCAATCACTCATATTTTGGTGTGACAACATGACAGTTGTTGAGTGCATTAACCAGCAGGCGGCCAAATGTAAGATGATATTGAGGCTGTTGAAGGAGATAGTGCTTCAATGCATGAAACTTAATGTGTTGTTTAGGGCCAAGCATGTCCCAGGGGTGCAGAATAATGCTTCTGATGCTCTGTCTCATTTCAAGATGCAGGTATTCAGGTCCCATCACCCAGAAGCAGCGGAAGTCCCAACGCCTTTTCCAGACCGTCTGTGACAACTTGGTGCCCAAGCCTATCGGACCTCATGGCAGCGAGCTTAGCACCCAGGATGAGGCGGGCTTATGAGGGGGCATTAGGCACCTATTGTTCTCTCCTTGGGGAAGGGTGGGAAGGGGTGTGGCATGAATCTTTCGCTATCCTGTCATTCTTAGGAGCTTTGAGGGAGGGGGGTGCTCCTCAGCTTGTGCACGGCACCACATGGCCGCAAATTCCTTTTCCGCAAAAATGCAGTGCCACCAGGACCCCACAAGCACTTTCATAGTGCAGAGGGAGCTGCGGGGATGGCAACACTTGCAGGGGTCCCAGACGGATGCCCGGCGCCCCATTGGCATAGGCACACTATCAGCAGTATTGGGGTGGCTGGGAGGCATCTGTAGGTCCACTGTGGAAGTGAACCTTTTCAGGGCAGCATTTGCCTTAGCTTTCTACGGAGCGTTTAGGGTAGGGGAGATGGTGGCAAGAAATAAGGATTGGCAGGGAGGACTGCAGCTAGCGCACGTGCACTTGCGTTGGGGTTCAGTATCCCTCTCAATACCATGCTCAAAAACAGACCAGGGTGGCAGAGGGGACCACGTCATATTGCATAGTGCGCAAGGCAACACATGCTGTCCTGTGACTAACCTCGAGACATTCCTGGCACATAGACCCCCGGGGCTTGGGGGAGGGCGCTCCTACTGCACGCTGATAGCATCCCTCTGACTAAGTTTCAGTTCTCTAAAGTACTTAGGCTAGGTGGGGGGCATTGACCCTACTGAGCTCAGTTCCCATTCCTTCAGAATTGGGCGGCCACGGAGGCCACAGCAGTGGGACTCTCGGGCAGGTAGTGCAGAGGATTGGCAGGTGGTCCTCTGAATGCTACAAATGCTATGTTAGGCTGCACATGCTTTAGGCTTTCATGCTTGATCAATAACGGTTTCTCTTTTCGTTTCCTCGCAGTTTTCATGTCCTATGATGCAGGAAGGAAGCTTGACGATGTGCACCGGTCGCCGGATTCCTGTGCACTCCAGGTGCTCGCCTAGGTGCCAGATAAAACAGAGGTCTTGGTTTTAGGGCATTCGTATGTCCAGAGGCTAAAGCACATTTTCTTCACTAGAAATTGGGTCAAGCAGGCCCGCCAGACGGGTTTCTGTGTTTCCTGTCACGTGCAAGGGGGGCTACGTCTGGGACAGTTAAGGAGCATGATGGAATCCTGGCTTTGCAAGGGAGGTATGCCCCCCGGAGTAGTGGTGGTACATCTAGGGGGCAACGACCTGGTACATCTCGGTAGGAGGGTTTTTTTCGAGGCATTGATTACAGAGAAGGGATGGTTGGCAAGGAGATGCCCGCAGTCAGTCCAAGCGTGGTCCCACATCATCCTGAGGTTGCAATGCTTGAGGAGGGGAGTCTGTCTGGGCCCTGAACCATTCCGAAAAATGGATTAATAAAAAGATGGACAAATTTTTTAGGTCACCAAAACTCCAGACGATCCCACACGGGTGCATACAGGGAGAGAGGTTTCTTGTTCAGGATGGTGTCCACCTTTCGAAATTGGGGAATGAGTTGTTTCTGGAGAATATGTTGACATGGTTGACCATCAAACAAAGCAAGGCATGAGCTTCTGGAGGGGGTGCAGATAGTAGGGAACTATGCTGGCCCGTGGCAGTAAGGTCATGATTGGTGGGGCATTTACGATCCTTAGAAGGCATCCCCATTGTTAATGGGGATAGGTGGGGGACAGCGGTCTCTCAAGGCTCTCCAGGGGGTGCTTACGGCAAGTCAGCTAGAGGGTGCGGGGGTTGGGGAGTGCACGCTTCCAAAAGGCCTTTACCGCAAAGCCCCACACTGGTGCCAAGCTAGCAGCACAGCCCCTTGGGGTGGTATTTGAGTGCGTAGGGGGTGCCCAAGGTAGGTAACCTTCTTGGTAGACGGGCCTCCTGCACAAGATCCGCCCGGGGGGACCGCACAGGTAGTTGGACCAGTCATGATCTTACGCTTAGGTTCAATGCAGGCTACACAGGGACAATGTATAGTTTATGGTTAGGAATGGCTATGTATTAGAGCCTCTTTTAAGGTTAGCCATCCAAGAATATGTAAATAATACTGTATGGAATGTTATGGAGGTTTCTGCGTATTAATTTGCAATGCTAATTTTTTATTGATGTGTTGTGTGTAAATAAATACGGCCGGAGTTGTTACGGCCCCTAACCCAAAAAGTACTGACGGTATTGATGTGTGATCTGTGCCACGAGGAGGACGCTGATGGTGGAGGTGCCTGGGGGTGGTGGGGGAGATCCGGTGGGTGCATGGTCTGCGGTCTGGTTACAATTCAGTGTGTAGGGGCGGGGACTCGACAAGACCTGCCCATATGCCAAGGCGCCCCCCGGCCTCGGGAGCTCCGCGCCTAATGCAGGGTGCCGGTCCCCGCTGGAAGGGGAGGGGCAGGTGATGCAGCGAGTGACTCCTCCGGCACCAGCCTAGTACACGCACGGGCATTGATCCGCCCGGAGCGGTGACCCGGAAGTTTAAAAGGGGCGGCAAAGCAGTCCTCTTTCACCACTTGCCGCTCTCACATCATGCTGCCAGCTGCCCCAACGGGGACTGGAATTTTAAACTTCTTTTCTTGATCCCGCCCGCCATCCCCTGAGGCAGCAGATTGTTATTAGTGAATGTTTGGTTCCTGTTGCAGTGTCACTTGTTGTTTTCTTTTTCCTTTTCAGATATCAAGTTCTGGAGAAATGTTTCACTGTCTGTTGCACTCTGCTTTCGTAACTAACCTCTTTTCTTGCAGTGGTCAGCATGTGTTGTATTTTATGATAGTATCCTTGTTCTGCGGGAAGGTCATGATTGCTGGGGCATTTACGGTCCTTAGAAGGCATCCCAATAGGTTGGGGACAGCGGTCTCTCAGGGGGTGCTTACCGCAAGCCGGCTAGAGGGTGGGGGGGATGGGGAGTGCATGCTCACAACAGGCCTTTACGGCACAGCCCCTTGTGGGTGGTATCTGAGTGCGTAGGGGGTGCCCAAGGTAGGTAGCCTTCTGGGCAGATGGGCCTCCTGCTCAAGATCAGCCCGGGGGGACCGCACAGGTAGTTGGACCAGTCATGATCTTACGCGTAGGCTCAATGCAGGCTACACAGGGACAATGTATAGTTTATGGTTAGTAATGGCTATGTATTAGAGCCTCTGTTAAGGCTAGCCACCCAAGAATAAGTAAATAATACTGTATGGAATGTTATGGAGGTTTCTGCGTATTAATTTGCAATGCAAATTTTTTATTGGTGTGTTGTTGTGAAAATAAATTCGGCCGGGGATGTTACGACCCCTAACCCAAAAAGTACTGACGGTATTGATGTGTGATCTGTGCCCCGAGGGGGACGCTGGTGGTGGAGGTGCCTGGGGTGGAGGGGAGATCCGGTGGGTGGATGGTCTGCGGTCTGGTTACAAATCAGGGTGTAGGGGCGGGGACTAGGCAATACCTGCCCCTAATACTGTGATTGGCTAGGTCACAGTGTCCCTCTTGCATGTGGTGGGCAAAATCGAGCGCACTGCAGGAAGATATGCAGCTTCTCACCTGAACAAATTGCCCCATCCCACTGTGGTGCTCCCTCATTGCTTAATTTGTATTGAAAATTAAGTGCCGGTGCTGAGCACCGGAAACTACTGGCTCAAATTAAGCACCGTCTCAGCCTCATCCCTAGAATTTGCTGGTTCAAACATGGCTGTCCAGGCTCCTCCCATAGATTTTGGTGAGAATGAAGCCCCAACGGGCAAAGACAAGCAGACAATTGTAACACACTTTTTCAACTTTTCTTGAGCTGACTGGGCTTGCCTTCACCAAATGCAAGGGGACAAACCTAACCAGTCGTCTGAGGACTGGCATCTGCTAGAGAAGAGGCTGAGGAAGCACCATGGGAGGATGGAATGATTTTTTTCACCCAAACATTGGGATGAGAGCCTGCACATGCTGTTGTTATGCGCCCTATTTTAAGTGGAGGTTGCTAATAGCCGCACTGCACTCGCCTGCAGTCCTATAAGGGCTGTAAACTACACCTCTATCCTGCTGTGCCCCCTCGTCGGTGGCTTGGGCCCATAACTCCAGAGATAGTAAATAACCGATGTTATTGCCCGCAGGTGTGGCCGTAACTCTTAATTAGAAGTTTGGAATGTTGAGATCTTCTTGGAAGACAATGGAGTGACTCAGGACAATAATGGCTAGTACAGATAATCTGGACCAACATTCGAATCTTTGTGTTTCTGCTTCTGATTTAAATTTAGAAAGTTCTACCCTCAGTGGGTGGAATGTTCTATAACCTTATAGCCCTTCTACCATGGGGTATATTTGTTGTTAAATGCCTTCTCTCTCAGTACAGGCTCTTGCCTATAACCAGGGCCAGTGGAATTATAATGATTGTGCGGCCATGGCGATTTTCGCATAGATATAGATTTGTCACATTTGCCACATAGTCCATCATCTGGTGCACAATTTGCTGATTTTAACAACAAAAAATTGTTTCTAGCACAATCAGCGACACGTGTTGCAGTGTAGTGCGTTTGCAATGGTTGATTGGTCAACTTTCTGTTGCTTATTGCTATATTTGAATGAATGAATGAATGAAATGACACTTATAAAGCGCGTAGCTACCCGAAGGCATCCCAGCGCTGAACGATTCATATTTGGGTGTTAAACTAATGCCCGGACAGTGTTAACAAGTTTAAAAATGACAAAATAATGAACTAATACTATCACACATTGTGCCGTATTTCGCAGCATAATTTGCCTATCCATGAAGGAACATTTACTCAAACCTGCTGTATAATTTGGCCCTACCCTGCCGTATACTTCCAGTGGCCCTGCCTATAACTCAGGTTCTGGGCCTTTGCCAAATGTTTGCTCTCAACAGTGTGCACTAATATAATTGTATCCAATTTGCATGCAGGAGAAAATGGGCCGAAAAGGTGCTTGGGTGGTGGCAGTGAAGCCCCTCATATAGGAGCAATTGTGTAAGCGTACAACCATCCCATCATGCACACACGTAGCTTCCTTGCCATTGTGTTCACATGTGCCTGCCCATGTGGATTTTTGAAGAGTACCGGTCAGCAAAAATCTTTGTCAGTTGCACACATTTTACTTATACACAGTACAATGCTGTACTAACATTCAAATATGTGGCATAAACAAATTGTTCCTAATACAAAATCTGTATGGAAATCTCTGTGGTTCAAGTAAAGTTACATCTTGCACAAGAAATTGTAATAAAAAAATCATAAACTATTCCCCTCTCCAAATTTTAGCTTCTGATTGATTTGCCTTGATATCAGTCAAACACTTTAATAATTGAAGTATCACACAATTGCCGAGGCACACTGAATTTTGATCCAAGCCAGTGAAGCTAGCTTTCATCATTGGTCACGAAATAGTTGAAGATCACAGATCGATTCACGGTTTTCTTTCCTTTGTTCTTTATTATTCTTTTTAGAAAAATATACTATATATACACAGGCTGTCTCCTGTGGTGGTTGTTTTGTCTTCCAAAGGCAGAGGAGGACGTTTTGCCTGAAGAGCACCTAAAATATATTGAGTCCTTGTAAAGTATTTTCTCAGACACACAAGATAGTGGATGTGCATGTTAAATCTGGCAGCTTCTGCCTTGGTTGTTTTGTGAAATACTTTAATAATTGAACTCTTCTAGTCACTGCCAAGCACTCCTGATACCTATTCAGCCTCTAGAGTCACGTGACTTTACAGGGCATGGCTTGCACATCCTCACTCCATTTAGTTGTGCTCTTTATCTCATATTGTGTACAGTGCCTTTGGGACATTTATTCCAGACGGCGTTGTAAGCCAGCTGTCTACTGGTTCTTCTATTAACACCTCGCTAAGGCCAAGAAAGGTGATCCAGGGAAGGGGATCCATTGGGAAAACCCTGGCCAGACCTAAGAAGGTGTTAATAGAGAGAAGGATGCTCTGTGACTAGCCTGCTGAGCTTTCAGATGAGAAACGGCTATGCTGGTGCCGGAGAAGCAATTATAGACAGTGGCGAGCCCGCGGATGGGGAGAACATATGGGAAGAAAGCCAGGTTCAGAGTCGAGCTGAGTTAATGGTGGGGGCATCATAAATATTGAATGAGATGGTCAAAAGCTTAAAACTTGGGATGGGACAAAAAGGTTTTTTAGGAAAAATATATTACCAGGTAGCCAAATGGGTTACCAGAATATTCAAAGATCCACAGAGGTTTAAAGTCTCAACATGGTCATGTGGTTTACTTCACTTTCTCTTAAGATAAATTAAGAATTAGCATTTTGTTATTTCTTCTCTGCTGCCACCAGTTCTATGCTCATTCCTCTAGGAGGCCATACTAAAGGAAGGCCTTGGGAGGAAGGCAGTCATTTAGACTCTGGCAGAGGGTATGCAAGCTATCCAGGTCAGTGCAAGCTCTTCATTCCGCTCCTCTAAAGGAGGACTTTATAGCTTATCTAGAGTTGCCCGCCTGCCTGACGGGTGCTGAGTGCCTTTAGAATATCCCACGTTGCTGCTGATGCCTTGATCGTAAAGATGAATACCCAGCATGTTTCTTTTTCACCCGCTCAGCAATCATTTTCTGTTTCACTGAAATATTTTCCAAAGCAAAAATTTGTTTCATTAAAAGAAAAAAAACAATGGCCCTGATATACGGAAAGTTTTCTTCTTGCACATCAGGGTCCATCAGGGTTCACTGTTCCTTGCATAGCTGTCCCGGGCAGGGGAATCTTGTCATCCTGCTCTATCTACAGCAGGGTGACGCATATCATCGTCCCCCAAACAGAGCAGGAGGACATCATTGGGACCTCAGAAATTGATTGTGATTTCCAGATCACTTAATGAGATCTTACTTGGAATCTAGGGCATTTTGTCAACCCACGCATCTTAGACTCAGAAAAGCAATCTTAGACATGAAATGAAGTGAGAAGAATATATATTAAAGTGCAACAAATGCCCAAAGGCGACAATTTAATACTACAAAGGTTATTTCCTCTTATTACTTCACAACACTCAGGATTGATAAGACTTTAGTCTGACGTAGTGCCGCACTGCATTCTCCCAGAAACAGGTTGCAACTAAATACATTGTCTTTGCCATTATAAATATTCTTGCAGTTCCTTGACTATACGCAAACAGCATATAGATGGAGTGTGTATCTGTTTGACTATTTAATGGTGATGGGTTGCTATGTGTAGAAGTTGTTGTTAGCAATAGACATGAGACTAAACTTGTCTAGTGCTACTATGCTCCATAATCATCTCAAACCCATTGGTGGACCACATTGAAGCCTGGACTTATTCGTTCCTGGATCCAGATGTTCTGACCTCATATCACGAACATGTCTTTTGTGGCATTGTGTGTTTCTTGCGCTGGTCAAGGTCTGTCATCCACTGAGCAACTGACCTCTTCGCAACTGTTTGACTACATCACAGCTCGACGATGCACCATGAAAACAAGAATTAAAATGCAAGAACAAATTTGAAATACATCTGTTCTAAACATTTTTGTTTCTTAACGTGCAGGCGTAAAGTAAATGTTTATCCTATGTTTGATCACAGGATTTTGGAGTACTTTTCTCCCCACACACTACATCAACTTCAGACATTAGCTAAATAGAAGCTTTGTTAATGTTTTCCTCTTTTGAGTCGCGGCTGCATAATTCTGGCACACACTTGATCACATATGTTGATGTGTTTATTTGAGGACACAAAGGCTGCTTTCCAAAGCTTTCATAATTACTTAACTTACTTTATTATTATTTTTTAATACTTTATTTATAATAGAGCGTTTTAGCTAGAATAACAAGTACATAAACGCCATAGGGTGTCAAACATTGTTTGAATGGGAACATTTAAGCAGTAAATCATAAAGTTTACCAACATTTTCTCCCTAAATCCCTAGTAGTTTCCATGTCCTGAATCTATGTGCCACTAACTTTTAATATGTTTTTTTTCTAATCTCTCATAATTAGTTTAATGTCTTAAGTCACCACACTACATCATGATGCGCCCGTAACAGTGGACATTCGCTTTTACA
This sequence comes from Calotriton arnoldi, assembly GCA_963921515.1. Classification (NCBI taxonomy): domain Eukaryota; kingdom Metazoa; phylum Chordata; class Amphibia; order Caudata; family Salamandridae; genus Calotriton; species Calotriton arnoldi. The sequence continues at coordinate 445,220 of CAWUFW010006450.1, read as the reverse complement.
AACTAGATACCCCTCCAATAATATGTTGTCTGTGTCTGCCTTGTAACTTGTATGGCGCTCATCGGGTAGATTTGCACTGCATAAATACTACATATCCACACACATACATACATATTTTCCCAACATAGGATTATTGCACTTAATGCCGATACTTGATGCACATAACATTTTCTTGTTAGAGCAAACATTGATTGCTTTGCAGCTAACTTTGACACCTCTTAACTGATAAGCATAAGATTACAAGTTAGGCGTAAATTATTAAATTTATCACAGTGTATTTTCCTGTCAGCCTCTTTGTTTGCTGTTTCCTTTTTTAAGTCTGGTGTAAAATCAAAATGTAGCTTCATGCCCGAACTCTTGAGTTCATAGTAATATATTAAATATGGATACATACACATAGATAGAGGGGCTTTTGGTCAGCCTCCTTCAGACATTGATGTATTAAAGTAGCCTTCAAATCTGGTTCAGCCCAGAATTAGCAGGGTCAGACCCATTATCTATAAGCTTTGTGGTCGGTGTTATTCACATCTTTTATCAGCCCACTGGTGAGTCATAGAATGTTTGTGTTTCATGAATTTTGATTGATGCCATTTTCACTCTTTATGTGTGAGTGCATCCGAGAGGCTAAAAAGTCCCTCATTTCATTATCAATACATGAAAAATATACATATATATATATATAGGTCCCGGTGATGGTCGCCACTGGGTAGTTATAGTTAGGATCGTATTTCCATAGGGAATGTCTTTGTTGTGTTGCTAATAACTTTGACGGCGTTTGACGAATCTCCACAAAACGTTCTAAAATAGTGCTACTTTTTGTCTAGTTTGCACGTGGAAAGTTTCGGGGTGATCCATCAAGCGGGGGACCGAGAACAAGGGGGGGGGGTTCCAAAACACATTTTTCTCACAGGAAATTTAGACACAGCTGGAGCCCAAACCACCGAACGAATTTACACCAATTTTGGCAGAAAGCTAGAAAGGTCCAGAAAGAGTGCTTTTTGTGATTTGCCGTAAATCCATTCAGTAGCTTTAGAGCAATTAATGCTCAAAAACTTTTTATATCTAGGAAAGCGGAGCCTCAGCGGATCTGACAGATCTCAAGCTGAGCTCTGATTGGCTGTCACCACTTCAACTGGGAAATAGTGGCAGCAATTTTAAACTTGGACTCAGTCCTGAGTTCCACACAAGAAGTAAAAAAAGAAAAAAAACATAAGGGGGTAGTCAACCCCACTCCAGGAGCCTTATAAGGCTCCGAGGACTCCCTCGCCGAGGGGCCATAATATTTTAAACAGGGCAGGGGGGGCCACACCGCCCCCCTCCCCAAGCCTAAAAAGGCATCAGGGACCCCATCCCCCAAGGCTGATAATGAAAGGAGAGGGGGGTATGTAGCGCCACTCTCCTAGCCTAAAATGGCCCCGGGGACCCCATTCCCCAGGGCCGTAAAGCTAATTAAAAGTGATGGGGCCATGCGACCCTCCCCTTCTTTGAGCCTTAGAGGGCCCCGGGGACCCCATAACCGAGGGCCACACTTAAATTTAAAGGAAAGGAGGCCGCACGGATCCTCTCCCTGAGTCTTTAAAGCCCCCAGGGACCCCATTTCCAGGGGTTGACTCAGTTACTGTGTCCCAGAGAGCCCATCCCCGGGACAAAGTAGTCTCCCTACCTGCACTACCTTAGGCAGGGAAAAATATGTTTGCTCCCGCCTGATGGGAGCATTTTACATCCCCCTCCAGGCGGGAGCAAATGGAAGGCAAGTCTGCTCCCACCCGTCGGAAGATTTAAAAATGCTCCCACCGGCTGGAAGCAGACTTTTGTTCTGTTTCCCTGCCTGGGAAACAGAACACATATTGCGCCCGCCTGGAGGGAGCAAGCAGAAAACAGCCACTCCCTCCAGGTGGGAGCAATGCCAGCTCCTGCATTATGCTGGGAGCCGGCTGGGACCACAGAGGCACTGGGGCCCCCCCCTCACCTGCGGCCCCAATGTCGTGGTTAGTGGGTGTCATGGGTGGACACCGGGGACCAACATTTTTAAGGCAGGCCCTGGGGGATGGGCTCCCTGGAGCCTTACTAGGTTTAGGGCGGGGGGCTGCGAACCCCTTTATTTAATAACAAGAGGCCCCAGGGGATGAGGTCCCCAGGGCCTAATAAGGCTTGGGAGGGGTGCCACGAGGCCCACCTCCCCTTTATAATTCTTGTGGCCCTGGGGGATGGAGTCCCTGGGGCCTAACAAGGCTCAGGGAGGCGGGCCCCACAGACCCACTGCTTTTTAATGCATTCCGGCCCCTGGGATAGGGTCACCAGAGCCTATGAATTCTCAGGGTGGGGGGGCCATGGCCCCCTCCCCTTTTTTGCTCAATTCAGCCCTAGGGATGGGGTCCCCGGGCCTAATAAGGCTTGGAGAGGAGGCCTGTGTCACCCTCCCCATTTTAATTGAATTTGGCCCCGGGGAATGGGGTCCCCAGGGCCAATGAAGGCTTGTGGAGGGAATGCATGCCCCCCTCCACTTAAAATATGTTTTGGTCCTGAGGAATGGGGTCGCCCGGGACCAAAGTCCAACACTATACCGCACATGCCAAAGGCTGTGCGTTGCAGGCCTTGTGGCCAATCCCCCGCTGCGCACGGCCAAAGGCTGTGAGCAGCTTGGGGTTGGCTGCCTGCGGGGGGGTTGGCCACAGAGGCCAGGCCCTTTGGTCAGCCTAAAGCTGCACACATCCAAAGGCCCTGTCCTACATGGGGTTAGCTGCCTCTGGTTGGGTTGGCCGCAGGGCTTGGACTGCAGACAGGCCATGCACAGCGTGGAGTTGGCTGTCAGCGAGGGGGTTGGCCACAGGGCCTGCACAGGAGCCAGGCCCTGTAGCCAATCCCCCACTGTGGACGGCCGAAGACCACGCACAATATGGATTTGGCTGCCTGTAGGTGGGTTGACCACAAGGCTTTTGGCCTTGCGTGGTGGGGGGTTGGATTTACAGACGGTAACAAAAATTTACTTTGCATTAAAAAACCCTAGAAATTCACTGAAAGAAACAAAGGTTAAAGTAACATTATGGTTAGGTGAAATGTTCAGTAACAACATAATGATTAAAACTAAAAAAACACAGAAATTTGCTAGTAACTATAACTCGTACCCTAAGGTAACTATAACTTGTGCCTTCACCATGCACTCATGGCCAGACTGGCAGTAGCAGGCACCAGGCGTTTCCCTGGTGGGGCGGAGGGGTGGGGCCGGTTTTGTACCAGTGGGGCCGGTTTTGTTACTGGGGGTCGGTTTTGCAGTGCTTCTCACTAGCACCCCCTCCCCTCCCCACCGCACCCATGGCCGGTCGAGCAGCAACCTGCCAGAGCTGGTTGCTGTTCCCAGTCCGGCGGTGCACTGCTAATTGCCCCACATATTACATCACTCATGACATCTTCTATGACATCATTTATATCATTGCAACATTTGCAATACAATTATTGATGAGAAAACTGTGCGTAGCGGGCTCACAATTTATTATTACTTGAGATAACTATAACTGGTGAATTTCTGTGTTTTTTAGTTTAGAACGTTACGTTGTTACTAAACATTTCACCTAACTTTAACATTACTTTAACCGTTGTTTTTTCCAGTAAATATATATATATGTGTGTGTGTGTACCTGATCCTCTTTTTACATGGTGGTTGCATTTCTGCAGATGCTTTTCGTTTAAACGCTCTCCAATAGTACATCTTCAAATCATTTGAATATATAATTGTTTTTCTTTAAAGACAGGAATGTATTTCAAACACTAAGGTGAAGGTAAGGGTATAGCTCCTGTTAAATGGCATTTGTAAACTTTAGAATTTGTGCTCTGCCTATTTTTTTGCAGTCGATTTGTGACAATCGAATACTTTTTGAACCTTTTGTTTGATACAAAGATATTAGTGAAAAGGAGTGCTTCGATGTATAGTAGCCTGAATGAATCTCATTTATATGTCTTCTTGTGTACCATTGAAGGAGTTATAGCTACACGCCTAGATGTTTCTATTTCCATCTGTTGCTGGCATCATCCATTGTTGCTTAGTTACACGGAGGTGGATCCCATTCTGAGCGGGTCGAAGGCTGTTGCATTTGTGAGCTACATGACAGTGGCGGTGCTTTGGGGCATGTGCACAACTGCTTTACGTATTCCTCATTTCTCCTATGTTTTCTTACTTATTCCCACTCTTACTCCCAATAACTCTTACTGATAGCCAAATGTCTACTCCTACTCTTACATGTATTCCTATTCTTACGCCTACCATCACTAGACTTATCCATACTCTTGTAATTTTTCCAACTAACTCCTACTTACTGGTTCTATCGCATTTGTCTTCTCTTCCCCTGTCTCGTCCCTCCACTGCCTCACCAACACCTTTCCGTAGTTTGTCTTTGCGACTTCTAGGGCAGGTTGGTAAACCTGTTGTAACAGTTGACACCTAGTTTCTTTTTTATATTCCTACCACTTCCCTAGTTTCTTTTTTATATTCCTACCACTTCCCTAAGCTCTCTCCATCACTCTCCTGCCAAGCGCACCCTTCGCATAGCCTGTTACTGCTACATCCTGCTGAATGCAGCCGCCATGTTGTAGATGCAATCACAATTTCTTTCTCTGCCCTATTCCGCCTCCTCTTTTCATCTGTCCCCTGCCATGCTGTACCCTCCACTTATACTGTTTCAGCTTTTCCACAGCAGACAGATATTTTTGGCGATCATAGAATGTTTTTATTCTTTCCCCTCCCCAAACTCCTGCCTGTTTTCATGTTTCACCTCCCGCACAGCCGCTTTAGCAACCTCCCATTCCTGCATATTTCACCTGCTATATTGCAAGAGGATTCACTAGGTTTGCTCTGAGTGCCGTTCACTTTTCACTCTTCCCCCATCATCACTAAGTAACTTGGTTATGCGTATGGCCTCAGAAGAAACCCCAAATGTTTGTGTTGCTTGCTGCAGAATTCCTTCATACTGCACCCTTAGACTAATACCCTACTCAGGGCGTAAATAAGGTCTCAGCAGAATTATCAAGTCCAAAAGTTTATAGGCATGGATATGATGGATTTAGGGCCAACTTCCTAGGTGAACGGCTCTGTTAAAATTAAAGGGACCTTTGCAAATGTCCAGAGTGAGAATGTGCTCCAATAAATGAGACTCCCAACCAGTTCATGTGACTATATTCTAAAGTGTGGGACTCAAATCACATAGGTAGGGATATGCTCCAGGAAATTTGACTTACACACAGTTAATGAGACTGTTTTCTAAAAAGTGAGAATTACCTCAAATGAGTCAGCCATCCCTGCTCCAAGAACTGAAACTCACACTGAACCATTGATATTTTGTTTAAAGACCTGAGATACACAAGAAACATGAGAAACTCTACAAAGCGCAAGAGTCACACCCATAAAGAGTTTCTGTGCTTCAAGGTATGGAACTCCCAACAAGTGCAGTTTTGACTTAATAGGTAAACTTACAAACAATGAGTGAGATAGTGCTCAGAGAACCTCACACCTTGCACTCAGTGAGTGAGACTGTGCTCCAAGAACACTTAGGGCCTGATTACGAGTTTGGCGGTGCGGCGCCGGGTCCGCCCTGCTGCTGCACCGCCAAACCCGTGGTCGGGCCGCCCGCCAGATTACGTGTACTTCTTGTGTCTGGTGGGCTTTATTTTTTACGTTCCCACGGCGGTGCCCTGAAAATGGGCACCGCAATGGGAATGCCAAAACAGTTCCTGCACGGCATGGACTGTAAAGTCCATGCCGTGCAGGAACTGTGGTGCATGCACACAGAGGGGGCACATGTTGTGCCCCCCCCTGCATGCACCCCATGGCGCAGAGGTACAAGGTGGCCCTGTAGGGCCCCCTTTGTTTCGTCTCTGCCACGGTTTTCATGGAGGAGGAACCACCATGAAAACCATAGCAGAGAGGAAACTCATAAATGCTTGGCGGGACCGCAGCGGTTCCGCCAAGCATATTGTGGCCTCCTGACCTCCACAACACCGCCAGGGAACGGCAGTACCCTGGTGTCTGCAGCAGGGCAATGGCGGTCCGACCTCCCCAATTGTAATAGGGCGGTTGGAAGACCACCACTGTCACACCCCCACGAGCCTGGCGGTCCGTGGACCGCCAGACTCATAATTAGGCCCTTAATCAGTAAGATTGTACTTCAAAGCATGAGACTGACACGTACGTATTGAGGCTGTTCTTGTTCCCCTCTGCAGCCTGTCTGCGGTGCTCCTTTGTGCTTCCTTTTCATTCAAGCTGTTTTTCTATGTGCTCAACCATTTGACACAGCTCCATGAAGTCTTCCTCAGCCTCCTTCATGCTGCACTCTGAAGCATGCTGGTTTCTCTGTGCTGAGTTACCGGCAGGCTGGGCTCCACTGAACTTTAGAGGCAGGACCTAATGTGGGACAAGGGACACTCTAAAGTTAATATTATAGACAGTGACTACATGCAAATAGTACTAAAATACACCAGATTTAGGAGGTCTCAAAATAAAAGATATTAGAAACCAGGAATTGAGTTAAGTAGTTCTAAAGTAGCCGCACACCACAATCGCGCACCAGCTCACAGGTCCATCATGGCTCGCTCCATAACACCCCAAAGCTGATGTTATATAAACCTTTGCCACAAAGGATATTGGGATTACGCCCCCAACGATGGATGCCATGGGCCTGATGGTCACTTACGCTCTTGGTCACCACACAAGGCCCTGTAGGCGCCGGCAGAAATATATGTATAAAACAATTAAACTTTAATAAGTCAGATGAAGCAGAGCAGTTTACATTTTTCTTTTTTAGGGTTTATTTTTCTTCTGCAGTGTATCCTTTCTCGAAATAGTGTTCTTTGCTGAAAATGTAGTAATTGATAAATGTTTACATCCTCTGTGGAATGCCTGGCACTGACTACTACCACTTATGTTGTCAGTGTGTGTCTTTACTTGTGAAGCCTCTGCAAGCGCACACTGATCAAATGCTTGAAGATGTTGCCAGAAGGCAAGCTCATGGGCAGAGTCCTTGGAGGATGTATGCAATTTCTTGCAAATTCACTCCAACTAAACCAGGAGTGTCCAAAAGCTCCTTTACCTGCCTTCCATGAGTTGAAAAGCACCTCATGCTTGTGAGCAAGTAAATTTTCCTCATATTTCATAAATGGATGATTTCGATACAGAGCTAAATACTTTCATGAGAGTGAAACACGTGTCAGAAATTGCTTTGTTTCAGCTGTTCCATGGAGTAAGGTTTTTCACAAAAAGCAGACATTTGAGAGGTGTTAAATTGTGAAACTGGTGGTTTAATATACTTCATTAGAAATGCTCTCCACCTACCAGGGAGAATTCCACACATCCTTTGTTGGTTTTGCCTAATTCATCCAGCACATAGTATTTACTGATTAGTGAGGGTATTTGCACAAGCACACATGACAGCATGACAGTGTGTGTTTCTCCATCAAGCAGTACTGATTCTGGAATTTGGCCACAATAAGAACCCAAAATGTTGACCTGCAAAGATATTTTTCTTTCTAAAAATAAATGTTCATCCCCTCTATGGGCAGGTGTCAGTTTCAGGCCATTTCAATGATCATGATGAATTGATTTCTACATGTAGGTAGCACTCAACAATCAATTAATGTGTTTCAATACGCCACATCGTGCTCGTGGTCAACACTTAATCTCCCCGTGCCTGACAAAAATGAATGTGTCCGTCTGTAACGCAACTGATGCTCATGTAAAGCGCTCTGATACCTTCGGTCGAGCACGCGCTATATAAAAGTCCCCCCAAAAAAGTGCAACATTTGCTCAACATGTCTTTGAGTCATGACAAATTTTCAGGATGTCTATATTAGATAAATTTACAAACAATAAATCTAAATAGACTAAATAATTTATATAGTCATCAGTTATTCTGAAAATTTGGCATGAGAGGGTCTTTGCATAGTGACGTTTAACACCCATGCTTTTCAGCCTTCTCAGGCCTTACCTTCGGCTTATGGCCTATATTTTGGTTGACAGGCAGTTATCCCACAATAATGCACAGTCTACTTTTTTACAGTATATTTTACCAGGGGCTCTGCTGGCACACTTCTAAATACAAGGATTGACTATGTCAGTTCTGTTGGCTCTTTATAGTGGAAAGGTTTTTACCAAGCTTTAGTGACACACACACACACACACATAAGCATAGCAAATTCTATTCGTAACTAGCGGTTGTATCAAGGCACCACAGATAGAAGTACGCCAGAGTGTCTGAAACACATAGGTCCACTGCCCCGGTGGAAGAGCAAGGCCCTATGCAGGTCACTTCTACTTCTCTCCCTGTGTCTTCTGTACAGGAAGCAGCACTTTCTTTGTGAACATGGACGGGAACATGAGGAAGTCACGGGGAGGACTATATCGTTCTCACCCACTTCCAAGGGCTATCTGAAAACGAGCAACTTTTCACCAGTGTTCTTGCTAAAACATTGTACGTGAAAGAGGAAACTGTACACGATTCAATGTGAAAGACTAAGAGCCTGATGTCGGGTGTGGCGTGGTCACCTCCGTCCATCACTCAGGGGCGTAACTTGGTCAGTAAGATTAGGGGGGGGGGGGTGTTATCTTCAGATTTTTCAACAATCACGCTGGCATATAATGTTAAAATACATTATACATCAAGCAGGGTGCATGAGAGGGGCCTAAGGGGCAGAGGAAAGGGAGAGGAATGCGATTGGTAGGGGGTACAAAGTGAGGGAAAAAACATTTTGTAATCTAACTAGCATTTTTCTAGCTTTCAAAACAGACAGAGAGTGTGTGTTCGTTTCTGTCTGTGTGCATGCCAAAATCCCAGGTGAAATCCGACAGACACATGACCATACTCGACTGACAGCACCTGTACCCAACTATTTACCAGAAAATAGGTTTATTAGGGTTAGTGTAACACCCCAAACACCCCCCCCAACCACCCTCCGAAGCTACGCCCTTCCCATCACGGCGGGGCAGGACATTACGTCCGCTACCCTGAGCGGGGGAGGACCAATTATTTGATATCACTTCTGTCCCAGCCGCAATCCCTGTATCTTCACAGGAGCCGCTGCCTCTCTGGCTCCTGAGAAGGCACTGAAACTGTAATACTCGGCTGCTGTCTTTTAGGTGGCCATGGAACAAACATATTTATTTTTCACAAATCCAAAAACGTAATGGCCTCCACACCCTGGGAGTGTTCTTGTAGGTTGTGTGGGGTGACTTTTTGTTCTGTGTGAGCACCAAGGTGTACCTGGTGGTGATGGACAGAAAAAAAAGACATCAGACCGTTCACTCTAAATAGGTCTTACTCCGACGGACCCTTCTCTGTCACCATTGAAGTAAGTTTTCCGATGTCAGAGCCTTTGGTGGAATCGCCGTCGGAAAACTGATGGTCCGTCTGACTAATCATCGAGCAGGCGTACCGAGGGCATGGCGGACATGATACTCAGGGCCCTGCAGCCCCAGTGTTGCAGGGGTGGCCCTCACCCTTCTGGAGACCCCCGCTAGCCTCATGACAGTGGGTATCTGTCACATGTGAGTCTCTGGGGCACCTCAACACATTCTGCAGGTGGGCCCCATCATTCTGTGTTGCACCTCTGAGATTATTCCGTCCCATGTGCCGGAATACCCTCTCTGCCAAACTCGAAATTTGGCCCTAAATATGTTTATGTGAAAAACTAAAAGGCTAGAATGAAGGTCGTTTTTTGTAAAAATGGCATTGTACGATACATACCCGTTAGCACTGAAAGTCCTTAGACATATTGGCTCCCTCGTGGGCAATATTTTTTGTTTCATAATCTGTATTCGTTTTTTAAACTCATTATTTTTGCGCTCTCCTTTTAAGACGCCATCCCCTGTGCTCACTGGAGATGTTTTACATGGCATATGTTGGTCGGCACACACTGTCCGCGCGACTGAACATTCGCGTTTGTCTACACATCTGAGTGGCCCTTGATGAGTGGACTCAAAACACAGCCTGCTATCAGAAATGCAAAACTAGCCTGTAATCCCCAGTTCAGCTAGAAACTCCTTTACTGGCTGAATCATGAATTACAATAAACTGTTAATGAAGGACTGGGTATTTATATAAAAATGATTTAAATGCAAGAGAAAACAGCAATAATAGAAAGACACAACGTCTAAACTCCCAACTATAGCTCAAGAATGAATAGGCATCTAACAGTGTCTTTTCCATCCATGAACGACGCATGCGCACAGCCTCGCCGGAGTTGTCGTCTGATAAGGGCGATGAAGGAAAGAGGCGCTATCTGGCATCTACAGGAGATTCTGTGGCATGCGACAACGTTTTGTGACAAGGCGGCTCCTGAGTCAAGCTCGTCGTCACATCCTCCCTTCCCAAAATACCCGGGAAGAGTGCGGATCCAGTCAGCGCCCAGAATCCTGCCTTTGACTCCAGATGAGCCTGGGGGCGCAGAGGCCCGGATGGCGCGTTGTTGACACCGAGGCCGGCCTCCAGCTGGAATAACAGGGGGCGCGTGAAGCGGCGCGAGGGGGGCCGGGCCGGGATAGCAACCTTGGGATATCAGAGCGGACCACACGGGACTCTGGGGTCTCGTGTGAACGCAGGCAGGGCGGGTGTCATGGTTTCAGCCCATGGGGGGTCTGCATCAGGACACCCGCACTCCTGAGAGGGCGGCAATGCCGTCACGTGCATCTGTCAGAGGAGGGAATGGGCCGGTGCAATCACGCTAAATGGGCGTGAGAGGGATGTGAGCAGGTGCCAGGAACATGCAGTTCTTAATATAAGATAGATAGATAGATAGATAGATAGATAGATAGATAGATAGATAGATAGATAGATAGATAGATAGATAGATAGATAGATAGATAGAGGTGCATAGATCCAAAGTTTTTTCTTAGGGGCCCTGCACCTTTGCTGCTGGGGTTGCCGAAAACCAAGGCTGCTTAATTTTGAGTCCACCTCTTGCGCCTTTGTTACACTTCCTTACACTCAATGTCTGCTTATCTCTTGCAGGTTCTTTTCTCACCCCTCCTTTCCCCCCTTTGTAATAGTTTCCCCGCATTTCTCTCCCGCCTATTTTTTCCCTTTATCTCTTCTGAGTCTGGGTCAAAGTGTGATAAATAGAAATGCAGAAAATGCAGAAAGGGAGAACAAACATACAGAGAAAGATAGGAAAATAGCGTCAAACAGGAGAAAGCAAGGAGTAAAGGAAGCTGTAAGAGTGAGATAAAGAGAGTGGAAGTGTAATCAGACTAGGCAGCCTTGGTATTCACCAGCCTCGGCCTGTGCTTAATTTGTAAAAAAATGAAGTGCTGGGGCCCAAGGTATTTCACACGGGCCCACTGAGCTGCCAGTGCCAACATATCACTTTAAATTCTAAGATTAAGTCCTAGTTTTATCATATTTCTAGGCATTATTAAATAGTTAAATGCTCCAAGAATGAACTCTGCTAATAAAATATACACACTCCTAAATAGATGCCAGTATTTACAAATAAGTACTGGCGCGGAGTACCAGCAAACACCAGCACAAATTAAGCACTGGCCTCGGCAATGATAAGAACTGCGCTGGTTAGTTACTCTCTTTCACAACCCTCTTAGGAGGTATTTGTAATTGCTGTAGATCAGTGTGGGCTCTTCTGTTGCCTAGAGGTGGGCTAGCCACTGAAACCTGGAGTCAAGCTCGTGCCTGAAGCCTGGCTTTAGCTCAGCTCAAGGTCCAGTTGGAACCTCAAGCCCAAAACAAGCTGGGCTTTAAAGTGGCTTCTGCCTAACATCCTCCCCCTACCCAGGATGTGGCATAATGGCTAGAGCTGGCGACTTTGGAACTGGGGAATCGGGTTCGAGTCTCGGCGTTGGCTCAACATCCTATGATTCTGGGCAAAGCACTCAATCTCTCAAAGCCTAAAAAATAATGTGACTTTTGTAATGTGAATGGTGCTTATGTAAAGCGCTCCAATATCATTGGGTGGAGTTTGCGCTATATGAACACTAAAGAAAATGCACAAAGAGATCAAAAGAAAGTCTTAACATAGGGAAAGACAAACAGATACTCATTTACTGGTTGATTTGTTTGTAGTGAAACCAGAAAACCTGGATAAATCGCAGCTTCCCTGCTTAAACTGTGTGATCTTAGGCAAATATTTTATTTAATCAAAACTCCTTTTTCTTCATTATCGCTTATGAAAGCACTGTCAAATATGTGAGTTCAGAATACCAGTTGTGCAAAAACCTATTGTGTTTGATTAAACAGATTATTAATGTTTCTCTATAATAATGTGGGCAATGTATAGCATTTACTTGACAACTGTCTTGCAACTTAGTTCACTAATTGTTCATATTTAAAAAGTATCACTTTTAATAAGTACTTCTCAGTGCAGTACTATAATGTGATGCATTAATGTGATTAATGTCGAAGCTTCGACATGTTAAAGAAATACACTTTATCAGATTTAATGTGATGTTTGTTGCATAAAGTACACTGCAAGCATTTTCAGAGCTAGGCTGGTGCATGGGCTCTAAGAGCCGAGCCATACCCTTGGCTTGGCTCTGGCTCAGCTCTCCCTGTTAATTTGTTGGCTCGCCCTCCTCTACTGTTGCCTGCATGGTGCTTGTTGTGTTTGTAAGCAAGAAAGCTTGCACTGCTGTAGTCTGCACTACACATCTGTGCTGTGTCCAGGCAACTTGCACTGTTGCTGCTTGCCTTGAACTTGATCCATGGGTAAAGGCACTTTGCACTGCAACTGCGCTTGCCTTGCCTGTTCTGTGTGTGAGGGAAGCTTTCTTTCCTGGTGCTACCAGTACCATACATGTTGACTGAGTCAATGTCTGACTGACTTATAGGGCAATCTGGCAGTGCCCAAGGAGCTGGTTTGACAGATCGAAGTGTGGGATGGCTTTTTGCCTGTTTTGGGGTCTGTTTTATGGTCTGGTGGACCTGCTTTTAGGATTGATTTCCCTGCTATTACCACAAACATTGCTTGCAGAAAGCACAAATTCATGCAATCTTCCAAACATTGCAAAAAAGCATTTGCAGTGTCTTTACCATTTCAAAACTTCCCTGATTTTCAAAGATGGGCCACTTTTTTAGCTCCATGATTCGCTAATGGGGGCCACTTATAATTTTATGCCGGGCTCATCGCCTGTTCCAGTCTGATCCTGGACTGAGTGTGTTAGTGAAGCTTGGGAAAAGCTTTCCCCAAAACAAAAGCCCAAACTACAGGCTATGTCAAAAGTTGTCGCTTTCAGTAACCACGGATGAAGCTATTTCATTGATGAATTGAGGATTCAGGAAATTAGGTAGTAACTTAAGAGAGTAATGTGAGATATTGGCTGCGTGTATTAATGCCCATATGGGCTCCTATAATTGCATTAAGAGCCCCAATACCATCAGTAAACCTGCTAATCCTTGGGAGCATAAGTCTTTTATCTGCTTCTGAGTTTCCTGGGAATATTGTAGATTGTAAGTCATTACCACTGCCTTTTGTAGGCATGTTAAGACCCTGCCACAGATAAGTTGTATTCTAAGGGGTGAATGCATCAGAAATGTCTTGACGTTGCAGGAATGCCAGAATTGCTGCAGTTTGCTCTCGGTGATGGGTCCCAGATGTCCTACATAGTTTGGCACTCTGAATGCTATCATACTGTATGGTCTCCAGGGAGCCCTGCTCTATTTAGAGTATGCAACCGCTGTGGAATGTTAAGCGGTTTCAGCAAAACCCAATATACAAAGAAGGAATAATTGCCTCTCGTTGGGTTCCCTGGTGCAGATTCCTGTTGACCAGTTACAAATGGTTCCTATTGGATATGCTTGCAGAATACACGTTTTTGGACTTTCAATTTTGTGTGGTAGAAACTAGAAGGGAAGTTATATTGGTTAAGAAATACCAGCAGAAAGTAATGTGTCTATGAATCGTCTGAACTCTACCCACATGTACCCCACTTCTCACTCCAGGCTCTGGGACACACCCCACCCCTTGTGTGGCTGCCTCATGTGTCTCATGTGAGTGAAGGAAATGTTCCCCCAAATTCTCTGCTTTGCATTGAGTTTTCTCCCTGAATGTCAAATAGTTTTCAGGGGTTTTTTGTTCAAAGAGGGCATGGCTTACATTGCTCTTACACAGTCTTCAGGTAATGAGTGGGCCTGTTGCCCTAAGTTGGGTTGCCTGTCTTTTTCCATGTATGGCCCAGTTGCAGAGCTCACGGGAAACTCTGCCATCTGATCTGTTTCCTTCCACTACTTCTTACTGGGACAGTAGGATGCAGAGTAGGGTGAACTGGCTAGCCTATCATTTTTGGAAGAAGTCGGGTTGCTGTCCTCCTCCAAATCAGGCCTTATGTGTAGAATACAGTATACCAACCAGTTGAAACCATTTGTAACTGATCAACAGGAATTTCCATCAGAATACTGGCCCTTGGGTAAATGCACACATGAAGGTCATTTGGTGCTTTTCATATTGTTAGCAAATGGTTCCACGTCACCGGGACACAACTCTTCAAGTCCCTTTTTTGGTTATAAATTATTGTTTTCTGGAGCATTAGTCAAGTGTTTCAATTCTACTTACACTTCAGCTCCTAGACCCTAGTAACATGGTGTCATCTGGTAATCCTAGCTCTAGCGGTATATTTTATCTGGCTTTTTGTCATTTCGCCTTTAGGGCCAATGTGGAGATCAGCCCGCTTGCCTTCTCAGAAACAGGTAGGAAATCTGGACAGTTGTGGAGTGTTTTCCAAATGGTGGGGTCCATTCCTGCAAGTGGAAGTAGATAGTCCATCTGATCACCCAGAAGCTGCAAGCTGTGTTTAAAAATTCCACATCAGCTCAAACTAGGCATATACGTTAGTACGCTGAGCAGAGTGCTTGGCGCTCTATATATAACCAGGTGATTTTCATAAGTTTGAGAAGCAGGAAGAGAAGACATGTCGGTTCTTGACTAATTAGGTCTTGTTCCTTACCCCTCCAAAGGAAAAGATGTCTGGTCAGGTTTAGAGCCAATCAACTTGAATGCTGGTTGTCCAAAGAATGGACACACCATACGTAACACCTGCTAGTTGGGTTGTCCTAGTACCACTCTGTCTTCAGTCTCAAATTTTGAATGCAGGGTCTAAATCTGGGTTCAGTGGACTGTTTTAGATTCCTGCTGGACAGCTAATGTGGATGACTGAAGCACTGTGGGAGCCACGGATACCCAAATGCCAGTCTCATTTGTGTTTATTTATGTCCGACAGCCCTGTTCATCATCCTTTCAATATGGTGCGATGTTCTGCCCCCCATGACTCACATCACATTTTCAGACAGTTCATGCATGTTCTACAGGATGACGAAGGGGTCCTGGCAATCAGAAAGGAAGACCTCAGCAGTATCGACTCTGGGACTGGAGAGGGGATGTGCCGACAATGTACCTTAGGTAGACAAGAGATTTGTGATTCCATCCTTGCAAGGTAATGGGAAACTACATGGCCTTTTTGTGATCACTGTGTGTTGGCATCTCTTCTTTGCCGATCTTGAGTTGGCTCAGAGTTGGGCACTTAGCAACACTGACAAGATAAAACAGAACACAGAAACAAAGACACATCTTTTCCTTTTCCCAAGAAGGTGGGTTAGCGCTTCCTTCCAAGATCACAGACTCTCAAAAAATGAGGAGCAAATAGCCATTACTATCCAGATGACCGAGAAGAAGATCTATTTTAGAAGGGAAGCTTCTAAGCTTATATGTATTCAGCAAAATAAATATTTACCCCAATTCAAAATGGCACCCATGAGGACTACTTCCCATTCCAAGATGGAGGACTGTGAATCTGTGCCATAAGCAGTCCAATTCCCAGAACTATAGTGACTGGTAACTTTAAAAAGTGTTGTGATACAAATACTCAATGCGATTTACCCAGAGCCTGGTGAACAGGCAAGACTTCCTCCATTTTTTTGGGAGAGAAAGGGTTTCACTCAACTGATATTTGAAACAAATGGCCGGGAGGTCATTTTACCACACACTTTTAACTAAAACGCCATATGTTCTGAGGTGCACACTGAAAGTAGTCCAATACATGCATTATGTGCGAAGCAAGATTGACCCTCCACAAGGTATTGCAGATTCACCCGCTTCTAAAATTTGAGTTAAAAAAAAGCAATTTACGGCACAGTTTATCGATATGTGAGCTAAAACGCCATAGATATTACAGGTAGTCATTTACTATGAGTGGCAATCTACCAGGATGGGGCAGGGTAAGAAAATTAAACCTTACCCAGCTCTAAAAATCTCTGGCCCTAAGCAGCAACTCTAGGCGTAGCTTACGCTAAAGCTGAACTGCTGTTCAGATTAGAGACCATACAAGTTCAGACAACAGAGTGAATGGAGGAGTTATTGAGCGAGTGCCATCCGTCTGTGATGGAGGCACAAAGCTTGGCACAGACACCTACTGCAGAGGGACCATAAATGAGAAAGCCTCAACACCATTTCCCCATTCTTTTCAAGCTGCATGGTCAGCTCTGCTTGGAGTTCTCAAAAGTTAAGCTGGGACGACCAGATTTAAAGCCAACACCCACTCCACTTCCTTGTGTCTTTACGACTACAGTTACTGATCTTCTTAGGGATTTTCGTCTTGAGCTACCTCACTTGTGGCATCATTTAATTAATCGGAGAGTGGTCCTGTTCCGCTGGGTCTTGAGCACACATTACATGATGTAGTCACTCAGAATGCCCTCTCTCCAGACAGTAACTGGATGAACCATACAGATGAACCAAACTTTTGGTCACCCAATCCACATGGCCTTCCAGGCAGGGAGTCCCTCATGGCTATTGGCCTGATGTACTCCCTGATTTGTTAATGTGGGTTGAGGCAAGAAAGCATCATGCACACATAAAGGCCTCAACTCATTGTAGACTGACCGAATACACTGAGCACTTGAATGGGAGTACAATAAAAGTTAAACATGTTAGAAAGCTGAACTCTGAACAATATCCTTAGGCTCTTAGGCATGTTCAACTTTTTGAAGTCACATCACTCTCGACTGTGTACTTTTTTAAACTACTCACAGGACCACTGGAATCATAAGATTTTGTGGGCGTGACGTTTTTTTTTCTTCATAATTATGGATTTGCTGCATTTGACACATAACCCATTACCTATTGCATAATCTGCAGATTTTAACAAAAAAAAGGTTTTTAGCTTAAACTGATCAAAAGTTACAAAAAATGTGGCAACATGTATTGCTGTGCGATTAAAGGCCCTTCACAAAGGTTCACTGGTTCTCTTTTTGTTGCTTATTGGTGTATTTTGGTGTTAAACTGGTACTAAATTGGTGAATTGTTTTTGCCCAGACACTGCTAACCTGTGTAAAAAATGATGGGGGAGAGGATGTGGCCTTACAGCCAGAGCTGCCGACTTGGGAGCTGGGGAACCAGGTTCGAGCCTCGGCATTGGCTCAACATCTTGTGATTCTGGGCAAATCACTTCATCTCCAGGTGTCTACCAAAAGAAAAAATGAATGTGTCCTTGTGTAAAGTAACTGGTGCTCATGTAAAGGGCTCCAATACCTTTGGGTCGAGTTCGCGCTATTTAAATCTGCAAGAAAAAAATGCTCAGAGCAAGAGTGACTGGTACCATTCAGCAGTCGTCCACCTTGTCACCTGCTGTGAGTCCCCTCACTGACTGCACCAAATTTCACAGGCCTGGGTTGGGAAAACTCTCAACCCACCCAAAGTTAGACCGAACCCTCTGGGTGTGCTCCTCCTACCTGCTCGCGAGATGCCCCTACCTTGCACCAGTCCTACACATGCATTGCACATGCGCACATCTTTCCAGTTACCTCACAGCATCCCCACACAGTTCCATCTACCTTCACGGCAAGGACTGGCGTTCCCTGGGAGGGTCCTGCATTGGCATGTCATTTCCGGCTCCATGATGTCCCACTCAGGGACATCATGGAGCCGGAAATGGCATAGGACTCCTTCCTGGGTGCGAATCTTTACAGAAAATAGAACTCCATTTACAACACCTAGCTCACATTTTTCTATTTTTTGTAACCTTTGTAGGTCAATTTTAAACAGCGCATGGATGTCCTTAAGTGTGTAATATATGCATGGAGGACTGTAGGTTTGTGCTTTGTTTACATGCGTGCCTACATATATGCATATGTCCCCTGTGTTGTCGCACGCCTCTCCTTTTGGCGATTTTCATAACGTGGTTGATTTGATGTGTGTCTACGAACGATGCTTGTTTCAACTGTCAGCATGTGATAATGATTGCGCTTAGAAATTAATCTATTCCCCAATAGGCGCTCTTTGATTGTATACGTTGAGATACATTAAGCCTGCTTAAACTCGGTCAGAACTCGAGTTTTTGTCTTCCCAAATGTAGCTTCTTGGAGTAAGCCGGGAAGGCTGTGGGAAGCAGTTGGGAGTGTACCCGTCACTCTCTGCCAGGTTGTGCAAACAAGATTTCATTAAGGCTGTGTGTCTTGGTGTCAGTGATTTACCAGGGCAGGGGTTTGCTTTGGGTCAGTTACAGGCCTCAGCTGTGCAGATGCTGTTTAATGTGGTTTGACGTTTACCTGTTAAAGACACCCTTGTTTGGGCAAAACCGATGATTCTCCGCATCTGTTCTGCAGCAGCTGTCTCAGAAAAGAAAGTGAAGAAGGACCACGAGTAAAAAAAATAATTGTTTCAAAAATTATATTCTATTTTAGTTATAACATTGATACTTGCAGTTTGAATTTGTGCAACAGATATCAGCACATCACACTGTACGCAGCGAAAGACAGTAATTTTGTGACTATCAATAATAAACTCTTAACAATAGCTATTCCAGGGGAATTCGTTTTTTGTTGACCCTGCCCATGAGGATTCACAGGATGCGACGGTTGTCCAAACCTGGAAGGTCTGCATAACCTGTGAGATAGCACTGCTCTAAGAGCCTGTAAAATATGCTCGAATCAGTCTCCTGTAGGTATTTAAAAATACTTTTTAAAACAAGGTATGAACATTTCATGCAATATGCCTGTAAAGCACATTGTTCGCCATTCCATTCATTTCAAATGATTTTCACAAACTTTCGCCCCCAAAAAAAAAAAAAATCATGCATTTTCACATCCCCTACTAAGAAGGTAGAAGGTCCATTTGTTCTCATTTTAAGCATCCACTGGAAAACGTCTATTACTGGGAATTAAACGCTGATACCAGCACTTTGCTTTTGTGCACACATAGTGTGTCTGATGCGGGCATTAGATACTCTCTGCAGAGGCCTTAAGTAAAGCGAACAAGCAAAAACATGAAGTTCAAGGAATTAATCCCTTCGCTTCTTCTTTCTAAATAGGGCTCTAAGACAGCATTCTGCAGAGAGGCTCTTTAACAAAATGTCTTAGATATTAACATCAGATTAGGACACTAAACCTGTCTAGTCTGGTCCATTCTCTGCTTCTCGTAGCTTCTTAAGATGTATTTACGGGGATATTTTTGCCCCTGGTGCGAAGGCACAAACAAAAATAGTGTTTTTTTAGGTCTTGTCTTCCAGTCAGGACTTTCTGTCCTGTTCATGTGTTTGTGCTCTGTAGAGCATGGATGCATTACTTGTGTTCTTCCACTGCTTGCGTTTCAAGCACTACTTTTTTCTTTTGGGTTAAACACTCCATGAGAGTGCATGTGTTTTCCAGCAGTCTCCCTCGTGCGCCTCTATCCCCCTGCACTCTGTGTTACTTTTTCTCACCCATTAACCTTACCCGTCCTCTCCACGTTGCTCTTATTTGACTCTTTGCTTCTCCCTTCCACCAAGTCCTCCGTGTTACTACCTGTGCCCTCTGTGCTGCTTCCCTCCTTCTTCGCCTCAGCACCTTCCTGCAACCTGCACCATCCTTTTTGCTTCCTGCCAACGTGCCCTCCATTTTGTTCACCACACGTGCATTTTTCCATGTTGTCCACCAAACGAGCCCTCAGTGTTATTTTCCACACCTGCGTCCTTCGTGATACTTCCTGCACCCGCTCCCTCTGTTTTGATCCACCAACCCGCACTTAAAAATAAAACTCTTTTGCATTACTTATTTTTTTATTTACCAATCCAACTTGGTAAATAAAAAACAAATGCTTACGTCATTTTGTAGGCGCTTGCACACATGGTGCGAGCACCTACAGAATTATGCTGCCACCTCATACCATTCTTTGGTTGTTTTTCTTTAGCCATGTTGCACATCATAGGTGATGCTGTAGAATATGGATAAAAACCATTAGCAAAGCCAAGAGGTTCCAAAAGCGAAAACTATTGGCTTTACTAATGCTTGTTCAATACTTGTACCTAAATGAAGCATGATTTGTGCTACCTCAGGTTTTAATACACGCACTTACAACCTCAACCTCAGTCACTGCCTGTATTAAATATAAAAGAAATATTAAACAAGCATTGGCATAGCCAATAGGTCTCGCCTTTGGGACCTTATAAATGTTTTGCCAGAGCTATTGGCTTTGTTAATGTGTTTAAGCTATTTTGTAGAGCACTTTTGACTGCCTGTTTAGTAGTAAAATATTGCAATAGTTGGTGGTTAGAGGGGCTCCTAGAGCTTTGGGCCCCAGTGTCACTACACCTGCTGCACCATCTAAATAAAGCATCTTTCAATTGCAAGATAACTGCAATTTGACTGCCCATTTAGTAGTAAAATATAGCATTATTAGGTGTTTAGAGGAGTTCTGACAACTTTTTGGCCCGGTGCCATTGCACCTGCTGCACCATTCAAATATATATAAAAAAGAAGTGTGATTATTACCCTGTTTAACAGTACACAATTTATTAACTTGAGAAAGATGAAAGGTGGAGATGGCCCACCAGATTTTGAACTTGCTTTCTGAATGAGGAAGAGGGAGAAAGAGGAAGGGACATGCCATTGAAAGAGAGGGAGAGAAACACTGGAGTATGCTTCAGTAGAGAATTCTAGAATTTGCAAGAATTAGTAATAATCAGCAGAGGCAAAAGACACCAAAAATAACATTCTGAAGTACGAACTTGATCTTGACAATCACTCAACTTTTCATCGCTCAGGATCCCTTTCAGGGCCTGTGAATACATGATTGCTGAAAACATATTTTAATCAAGGATGCCCCGCATTTCTACACTCATGTGGAGAATTGCATTACGCGCACAATGATTTAGCAGTCACTGTAGGCGCACCTGAGGAATCGCATACCTGGCGCTGAGTGATTGCAGTCCGCAACACACGGTGCTTAGCAGTCTACGCAGAACTCGTCTGATTTTAGCAGCGCGTGGTCATTTGCAAAAGATTTGTTATTCTTCTGCAAAACGAGAAGGGCTGCTGCGGAGCCGACACAAAGAATGCACGCACAGCAGGCAAAGATGTCCGGATGATATTTCATTGATGGGTGTAGACAGGACTTTGGACTGCGCTGAGCAAGAGTGACATTGGCTTTCTTGCAGGCAAGGAAATTGGGTTTCTCTGACCACTGATTTGCCAGTAACGTGCATCAGTAATCAGGTTTCAGTGGCTTCTCAGGCACCTTGGTGGCAATGCACCTGCTGCACCATTGATATTTATGCCCCTGACCCATGGTGCAGCCCCTCTAGATCTATATTGGGTAGAATTGCTACTTGGTTAGTGTTTTACTGGCGTGGCCTGTATTTATATGTATGTGGAAGTACGAAAACAGAATTGGCAAAAGCAGTAAAAGCTGGTATTTTCCCATTTTTAAATATAAATCTACAACAGCAATCAAAAGAAGAAAACACCTAAAAAGCATTTTTGAGCTATGTATATATTTTAAATGAGTTAAAAAAACAAGGGATAACTGCCATGCTGCAAACATGTTTTAAAAATGTACACATTTTTATCCACTGACCATCTCTTCGCCCTTTCAGCAGTGCTATAAATGGGCCGGTACTATCCGGTACGGAGTACCAGCACTTTTTTATTTTGAGGAGGAGAGTACCGGCACTTCTCAAGAGAGATGCAATACATTTAACTGTAGAGTACCGGCACTTCTCAGAAACAAGCAGGTACTCTGTTACAGAGTACCTGCACTTTTATTTTTCCATTTAAAGCACTGCCTTCCAGAATAGTAAAAGGTAAACACATGGCCCGTATTTTTCCTGAGAACGGTGACAACCTTAACGGGCTTGTTTGGTAGGGTTGGCTCTCCCTCTCAGTCTAGGTTGGCAGCAGCTACTGTGCTGGTTTTGCTTTTGCCTTCCCCTCATACCCTTACCAGCCCCCGTTTAGCTAGGCTAAAGGCTGTATTTTTTCCTCTCGTTCACCTGATTCTCGGAATGGCTGTAAAGAGGGGTTCAACTTGGCTCTCGGTTTGGTCCCCCCTTCCCTGTGAATTACTGATTGTTATTGCGCTATACCAGAAGCTCTTGGCGTGCTGGGCAGGCCCCCTCCGTTTCTCTTTGTTTTGATGGTGGTGCAGCCCTGCTCTGGGAACCCTAAGCTGTCTGCAGCGGCAGAGCTTGTTTACTACTTTCTACTCCGAATAACATGTCAATCACTCGGTTCCTCCCCTCGCACCTTCCTGTTGGCTGGTTGTGGAATTCCACCTTTATGTCTGTCTGGACCACGGGATTGGTTGTGCTGGCCTGTCTGTCAGCAGGAGCATCCCACAAAGATGCAGTAGTATAGTAGTACCAGCAGCTGCAGAGGGGCTGCATGCACAACGCACTTTTTTCAGGACCTTTAAAGAATGTTAATGCTGCAGACCTCCCCCGGCTTCTAAGTCCTCTCTGTGATAAAGTAAAGCTACTTGTAATTATTTCGGTCAAGAACGGAGAAGGCGACCCTGCCGTGAGCCTCAGCCCGCCCCTTTGGAGACCACGCCACACCGCACGCAGACATGGCATGTTTAATTACACATGTCTGCAGTAAAGCAGGAGAGACTGCGTGCTACGCACATACGTGGCGTGGTTGCTCTACTGCTGTGTGTTTGTTATGATGCGTTATTGTGTATGAGGGGCCACAGAGAAGAGCAGTTTAACATTGCTCATTTTTGCGTATTTCATATATGTTTATTGCATGATAGCTGACTCTCCAACCTATATTCAACCCCTCCTTCTTCGGAATAAATGTAGAAAAACATAACACTGAAACCCAAAAACAGCAGTCCGCCGCCATTGTTGGATTGCACCGCCGATGGCGCACTGTATCTTATGCGTTGCACCCCACCTCCCCTCGGGCATTGTCCTGCACCGTAGCCACCCCGTTTTCGCACTGCATTACCCACCCTCTCACAGAAACATTTCTACACCCTAGTCTACGTTTGCAAAGGTCAGTGGCGGTGCAGGGCGCTTTTGACCTCTCTCCGTTCATTTATTTTGTCGTGTTCATGGCGGCAATGAGTACATTACAGTTTCTGAGATATGCTAAAAAATGGATGGAAAATGCTAGCACGCTGTAGTGTTGGACGGCCTCTAGCTCAAAAAAACCAGAAGGGGTTAAATCCATACAGTGAGCTACAATTTCGTCACGCAAACGTGAAGGTGGGCGTGTTATTACAGACCCTTAGCGTGATCGCCAAGGAGGAGTGCATGCTATGCATACATTGAGTACGTGGTTTTAAAAGACGCTTCTCTTTTTGCGATCAAGGGGCGCCATGGCATATTGTCGATGGCTTTGAGTGTATATTTTGGCCTCGTTCCTGCATTGTGCGGTGTGTGTCTGAAATTTGAATCCAGTGTCTCGTTTCCAGCCCCACAACGTGCCTATAAATCCGTGTGATACGCCTGAAGTGGACGTGAAAGCGATCGCGAGACAGGCAAATGTAAACAAGCACGGCCACGCTAATTAGAAACAGATGGCCCCTGCGACCCGCTGCTCGCTCCCACAAGGTGGATGCCGTGGGAGTCAACATTTTGAGAAAAATGTGGGACATGTACCAGCTCTTGGCCAATTGAGTGCTTTCTTTTCTGAAAGATGCACGCAAAGGCCAATACAAGTACTGCAAAAAAAAAAGCCACACGCATGAGTGTCAGAAAAGTGCAGACCGATTCCAAAAGGTCATCTTCTAGACAGCGCATGCGCGCTGCGCTAGGCTCGACCTAAAAAATGGGTAATAGATGAAAATGGGAGCAAAATATATTCAATATTCCCTCTTATTGACCACAGTAATAGTAATCAGGTACTAAAACGCACCCAATACCCAAGAAAATGATATTTACCTAAGAGTGTTTTGCCCTTGATATAACCTTATCAGTCCGCAGCTGTCTTTAATTACACGCAATGATGCCCCGTCTGTATAGGCTACGCTTAACCTCATCTCCATGGTGATCCATATATTTCCCTGCTCATTGTAATAATGTACCTGCCTTTGCTTTTACACTTTCTTTTGTCTGGCTCACACAGTATTTATAGAGGATGGTGTCTGTTGGTTTTACCTTCTTGTAGTGTTAACGTTTTGAAGAGCTTGAGCTCAGCTTGGGTATGTGGTCATTGAGATACAGGGAGTTCGACCAGGTGGCCAAGGAGGTTGTATCAATACATACCCCTGGTCGCCGATTCCATAAAATAGCAGGAGTAACTGAAGATATATTGTGTACCCGTGTGCACCGCCAATAATCTCCTATTTGGTGGTGAGTGGTTAGGAAAAAAGAGTGAATTGAAAACTACAGAAAACAAACATGGCTCTTTAGAGCCCAGTTTCTTTTCTCTTTCTATCGCTGACCATGAGGCCAGGGTACAGCCAGGAGTTCCAAATGGCAAAGCAGACCTAGCAGGTGTGGTAAACGTAGTCCCCAAATTGACGTCCACGGAAGTACCTTAGCAATGGTTCGGTGTACTCCTTGTGGACTAAGGTTACTCGTTCACCTGATTCACGGTTCTGATCCTGAAATAAAAAGTAAATGAATGATGGGTATTCAAGACCCTTGATAAAGGACTTACCTAAATGGAGTGCACTTCTGATCATGAAAAAAAGAAGTATATAGCTGTTGTCTCCTTGTAAGTTCCAGAACCTTAATAATGATGTACCTTCCTGGTATGTACTCATGATCCTGAATAATGCATACCATGTCTGTGCGTCTGATCATGAAGAGGTGCGTACCAGATATGTACTCGTGACCTTGAATAAAGACATACACACCTGATGTTCAGTCCAGAACCTGATCTTGAATACTGAGGTATATACATGGGGTACAATCCTGATCCTGAAAAGGCATCACATACCTCATGTATACTCCTGATCCTGAATAAACAAGCATCAGCTTTGAAATATGTACTCATTTTCGCTTCTTCTGGATCCATCAGTATCCATGTGCTGAAACTGACAGGAGCAATAAGGAAGACTATATACCGATTATTTTTTAAAATATGGTCTTTAAACTATTTCTTAAATCTTTCAATGTCTTTTTCTGTTTGTTGTTCTGCTCGAGGTGATTTTCGTTTTTTTGGGTGAAAAACAGCGAAACATGTGCCACCACTTTCACTCTTTTTGTATATCACAGTACAGAAAGAAGATGTTGGACAGAGGAGTGAAAGAGTGCCCGATACCATCTGCAAAACAGTTTTTAACTTCAGGTATTGGAATATGTTGCAGTAAATGCTTTTAGGAGTGAGCCAGTTTGTGCTTCATAGATGTTCCATTTTGGAGTTGGTTGGTAGATGTAATGTTCCTTTTTCCAGGTAAAAAAGCATTTCCCGATCCTGATATGCATCCCCATTTGGGTGCACTACCTCATGGGTGCTATTCACATATCATCCACTGCCCAACTTCAACTAAACCTCGGATATATATTGATTTCTCCAAACTAATCGATAATAGTTAGATACTTTCTTAGTTTGCCCTTGGGTTGAAATTCATTTTTTTTCTCATTCCAAATGAAGCTGTTCGCTTCAAACATGATCCCATGTCATATGCCCTTCATCAGGGAACGATTTATCAATTTCAGCATTTCCCGGACTGCAAACGGCGCTGTCCTTGTTCGTGGACGATTAAATGGTCACTTCAAGGGGCACATTCTGAAATGTTAGTTGGCAGCCTTGTTGACTTTTTTCTGTAATTTTTCGATTTTCACTGTTTTGAGGTCCACATAAAGTTAAAATATAATCACTGTGTTCCACGGACAGCAAACAATATTCCCTGATATGTGAATTTAATATGGCAAATGGTTAGTGTTATTGCCACAAAAGACACCCAATGGATCAATTCATTGTTCTCAATATCTCCAATTGCCTTTTGTTGTGTTTGTTGGGCCAAAGTGGTATTATGAACCAGGCTTATCCATCTTTGAATTAAAATTGCAAATTGTTGTTTAATCTTTACCTGCATTGAAACCATTATTAACATAGATCCGAACACTATCGTAAAGTCTATGAATGAAACCCCGAAATAATAATGACATTTTCAAATTGTTAAAATTGCCAAGGTAACGGTTGTGTGTGATAATGGGGGTGAGGGTTTTGGCATCGAATTTATGTTTGTCATTAATGACGCGTCAATGAGTCCTAAATGTAGATATGTCAGTTTGGGCAAATGTATTCAGTGCGATTTTGAGTGTTGGTGATATTTGAGAGCTGAGTCAGGATTATGTTTAAAAGGGCAGTAAGTGATTTACGTCTGAGATCAGGCAACTTGATCAAAGTTGGTGATACCAATAATCATTCTAATTGTGATCTGTATCATTAGGACCTTATGGCAAGGCTCTGTCTCCCACTTTCCAGTCACCAATCACATGTAGGGTGGAGGCGGAATACCACCAATTAGATGTCACTGGGTCAGCTCTACCTGAGGTCTCCATTGAGTGAAGTTGCTTGTTGCATGGATTTAACATGGCCTTGAGGGAAGAAAAGCCTGGGGGTTGGTTGGTTGTTCCAACTATCTCTGACCAAGCCGAAGACGTTGTCTCCTTGTTCCATTATTCATTGAGGCCTGGGGAGGGGCAGGGGGATCCAACTACCCTTGCACTTAAAGACATGAAGGTAATCCATAGGAAGAATTTCCATGGGATGCACTAAAGCAAATGGACAAACAGGAGATACCAGGAATTCCCTCATCATTGGGATCTATAAGCAACGTTTTGCTGTGTACTTTATACCCCAGCAAAGGAAAATCAATTATTAAACGAGGTACATCATGGGTGGTGAAGGCTTAAGAGCAGATTTGAGGTATAAAAGAGCAAGTACATTATTATACTCTAAAATAAGGTACATCATTGGTTGTCCTTGTCTTGGAGCAGAGATGAGGTAAATCAGGCATAGTACATTTTTAGGCTCTAAGATAAAGTCCATCAGGGTTCACCCAGATCTAAAAGCGCAGACAATGTATATAAGGAATAGTACATTCTTAGTCTCCACCAGTGGTTTAAATGGGCCGGTACTCACAGGTACTGAGTACCAGCACTTCTTATTGTTATCACTTTGAGTACCGGCACTTCTCTACTGCCGAGGAGAGTACCGGTACTCATTAAAGGATAGGCACATTGGCTGCTAGGGCTGGTAATCTGTCTCTGACAGTCAAAACCCTTCTGTAGCCCTGAGCAGGCGCGGTCGGTGGTAGGAGTGCCGGTCGGGCGGTGACGTGGGGCGGGGGAGGGGCAGTTTGGGGGGTAGTAAACTACGGATTAAGGCCTAATACAGGTAAGTAAACATTTAAATAAATAAAACGAATTTCGTTGTGAGCGCTGCATCGCCAAATGCGATGCAGTGCACGCAACGAAATTCGTTTTATTTATGTAAATGTTTACTTACCTGTATTAGGCCTTAATCCGTAGTTTACTACCCCCCACCCTGCCCCTCACCCGCCCCCGCCCGACCGGCACTCCTACCACCGACCGCGCCTGGCCCTGAGCCGAGCCCCCGCTGAACTATTCAACGTGGGCTCATTTGCATGATATCCAGGTGTTCACCATCATGCTGTGTTGAAAGGAATCGAGGCAGCCCGGTGATAGTGCAATTGAGAAAGCCATGGGAGGTAAGGAGGTTGAAATGACTTTAATCCCACCCGATTCTTTTGTGTGAATGACAGCTTATGTTTGTCTGTTACCTGTGCATGTTTTCCTGTGAGAGAAAAGAGGAAGGAAATTGAGACACTCTTGGGGGAATATGAAAGGAAATGTGTGGCATGCTTTGTGTGTGCACATCTGCTTGTTTCTTTCTGTGTGTGTGTGCATGCTCGAGAATATATAGTATTGTGCCAAGTAACAGCAAATAACAGTTTTCAAGCTGCAAATATTACAAAACAAGGAAATGTTTAAATATCACTGCGTTTGTCTTTTGTTTTGTGTAACGATTTAATCTATTTTGTTCATAGAAACCATTTCTCATGTGTTTTGGTATGTGCTACAACTAGTATAGAAGTCAATAAGTATGTCATGCCTTTGGCCCTGCCCCTAGCCCCGCCCACTCACCACATTTAAATGAGTACCTGCACTATTTTTTTCCCATTTAAAGCACTGGTCTCCACCATGAGATACGTCATGAGCAGCCCAGCTCTCAGAGCTGAGGTGAGATGTAGAAGGATATTACATTATTAGGTTTTAAGATGAGGCATGTCATCCGTCGTCCATGTCTAGGAGCAGAGATGGGATTTAACAGGGATAGTACATTATTAGGCTCTTAGATAACAGACATCATGGATTACCAATGCCTAAGAGAAGAAATCTGATATATCAAGGATAGTACGCTATAAGGCTCTAAGTCGAACATCATGTGTGGTCCTTTTCTAGAAGCAAAGATGATCTATAACAAGGATAGAACGTTATTAGGCTCTAAGATAAAGTACATCCTGGGCAGTTCATGTCTAGGAGCAGGGATGAGGTATATTAGGGACAGTACATTATTGGGCTGTAATATGAGGTACATCGTGGGTCGACATTGTATAGGAAGGGCAGTTATGTATATAAGAGATAGAACAATATTAGTCTCTAGATGAAGAACAAAATGTGGGGCCCAAAACTAACATCTAATGTGGAGCATAGTAGGATACAACATTATTATGCTCTAAAGTGGGGTATATATTATAGTCCATATCTAGGAGCAGAAATGAGGTATGTGGTTTCTGTTCCTTATTAGGATCTAGGATAAGGTACAATAAAGGGTGGTCCATATCTAGGAGCAAGATTAGGTATATCAGAGATAGTACATTATTGGGCCCTAAGGTGCTGTGCATTATGGGTGGTCAGTGTCTAGCTGCAGAGATTAGTTGTATGAGACATGGTACATTATTCGGCTCCCAGATGAGGTACATCACGTGCAGCCCACATCCAGAAGCTGAAGGTGGTATATCAGGACACTACATGATGAGGCTTTCAGATGGGTTACATCGTGGGTGGGCCACGTCTAGATTCTGAAATGTGGCACATCTGGGATGATCTATTCCACGAGCTCAGAAGATGTATTCTATATACCGGATGTTATTAGACTCCCAATTATACATGTCTTGAAGCAGAGATGAGGTATATCACAAATGATCCCTTCGAGAAACTCAGATGAGGTACATCATGTATAAAGTGAGCATAGGCCCTGATATTAGGCATATTAGAAATTGTAAATGTCAGGGCTCTATGGTTGGTTACGTCAGCAATAGTGCCTCTGTGGATACATACCAAGATTAGATGCTAATATTGTCTCGGAGGATGCAAGGCACTTTTGCCTTATGTAAGTGATGTGGGAACATATAAGAAGCCTTCGGGCACCATAGTTGCCAGATTTTGAGGAAAACATAATTGAAACATCATTGGAAACCATTGCAATTTGTGTGAGTCAACAGTTGTACTTTCTCTAGAGCTCATCCATTCGAATGCCTGCCAGTGGTTCATTGAAGATATGACTTAATGTTTTCGTGAGTGTTCGCGAAACTGCCTTTGGGAGCGTTGCCCAAAAGACATCATGAATAATTTTAGAAAAAAATACTTAAAAGCCCTGGCTTCTGCTTCGGTCGGTGTGTAAGGCTTGTTGGCTGTTAGTTTAGAAACCTTATGAAAGCCAGTTTTGTTTAGAACATGAACAGGCAGTCAGGGAAGTACAAGTCCTTACTGACCTTAAATACCTCCAATTAAACAGTTCCATTTTAGAACGCAGTGCGACATAGTCAATACCGTTGGAGTGGGTAAAGCCGTCTCGTCTCATTTACAGAACGGAGATACTAGGGCCAGATGTACGAATATCTGTTCACAATATACTGGTCGCAAATTGAGACCAGTATTTTTGCGACCAGTATAGTTTTTAATAAGTCACCTTTATACTAATTGGATGGTTCTTAGAAATCTAAATCGTAGTGGGTAAGAATCTGACCTACTGCATTAATGAGGTAGGTCGTAAATTGTGACTCACCCTGATTGGACAACATCACAGGGATGGCGGCCTACTGGGGTCATCAGACCAACAGGTCTTCGATTGCAATTCAATAAAGTAACCTTTTTTTAATTTCACGCAGCCGTTTCCTTTTAAGGAAATCGGACTTAGTTTAGAAAGAAAAGTTTCCTTTTTTTAGTGTGTTTGAGAGTTTGTAGTGGTCTACTGGACCAGTGCCTACTCACAAACAAACTTGTCTTTAGCATTCACAAAGGGGAATGGTCCCCAAGGCACCCCTTCCCTTTTGCAAATGGTTTACCACCACAACTTGAGGGCCCGTAACTTTTCAGTGGTTTACGGCCTCTATTTCAGTCCTAACCCATTGATACATATGGAGAGGACTCGCTATTTGACTATTGCTATTAGGGACGCCCACAGCACACCACTTCCAAATAGCAATCCCTTACCAATTTTTAAACCCATTTTAGGATTCTTTAAGAAGTTACTGATTCATAAAATGAGTTTAGTACATTTTCAAAAGCAATTTTTCGTTTGCACACTCCGAATCGCAGCGTTTCGGACCAAACAAATGCTTTGTACATCTGACCCCTAGTTCTCAAGTCCTAAGATGCACATGACTCACTCAGTGAAGCATCAATAGTAGAACTTACTTTGTGATAAAATAAGTGTTAGGCCTAAAGTCTTTTCTAGGACAGCTCCACCCACTCCCACCATTTCTAGAGCCCATTGCCGTCAAAGGTAGTCACTCAATGCATTCAGTGCTAGGCTGCTTGAGCGACCCCTGCTGGCAAGTGGTCTAGTTGTAGAATTGTGGAAGGGAAAGTACAAGTGGTGACTGTTTGAATTCATAACTTTGGGTTCAAGTCCAGTGTTGCAACTTCACAAGACTGATGAAATCTTGATGCACCTTCAGTTACAGTAAGCATTGGCAAAGCCAATGCGTCTGGCTAGAAAATACTACTGCATCAAACTACATTGTGCATGCCTGTGTTTCCATGAATTAGCAAGTTAGCGCCAAATCTACTGGCTTCGCTAAATGCATATTAATATTTGTAAACTTTAAGAAGGAAATATAAAAGATGTTTTTACAGCATAGTGCATTGGGATACATTGCAGATGCCTCCTGCTGTTCCCATCCAAAACCAAAGTTCAAGATTGTATTTCAGGGAAATTTCACCCATTGTTGGTCAACGACGACTGGCTTTTGGTACTCGTGACATACCGTCTGGTGGGATTTTGCTGCGTACCATCCTTTGAACCCTACATCCTGCTCCCCGTGTCACTTAGAGACAGGTTTTAGAAGCTCCAGAAAAGAACTGAAGACCTTTCTCTTCAGCCAGACATTTGGACTAGAGACTGCCTGGTCCCTGCACTTCTTCGTTTCAAAGGTTTCCTTATCTCATTTACTCTCTTACAGCGCTCAGAAGCAGTTTTGGAGTGGTGGAAGCGCTGTACAAAAAAATAAACAAAAATCCCATGTGAAAGCATGCTAAGTCAATATATGAATACACCCATAGAATGTAGTTTCAGCATTCTGCTGATAAGTGTTATCATTTGAGAAAATAAATCATGTCAAAATGCAGAGAAAATTTGGCCTTGAAAGTTGCAATTTTTGGAATACAGGGACACGGCCAGAATTAAATGTTTTCAGCATTTATCCTCTGTGTGGGAGGGGGAGATATGGTAAGAATAATGGGGCCAGCAAAAACTTCAAAGGAGTGGGCAAAGAAACAAAATGGAGCTTTTTGTAGTGGCTAGTTTGAAACTTAAAGAACAATGTCCCTTTTAATATTGGCCCTTAGTAGGTACAACCACTGTAAACATCTGTCATTCTATTGATAGAGCTCTAGATTTTTCTATAGACACAGAGGTCGGTTTTCTAGATCCCTTGTCACTAAGGGCTTAGTCAATGCCCCAACCCGAATCAGAAAACCAGAAGTACTGCAACCGTTCCACAACCCACTGAGCAATATTTGAGTGAGATTTGTTCTGGGTATGTGAGGCCTCTCTATTTGTGATGTCAACATCCCTGTGGCGAAAGGTGCCTCAAAGAAGTCAAAGACCCCATTAACTTGAGACTGGTAGCCCCGTAGTGCCCAGCTGACATTTTTGGAAAGTTCCCACATCACCCACTGGGCTCATCCCTTACAGTCCTTGGCCGTTACATATATTTGTGCCGGCAGCAGAATGAACATTTGACCTTTTATCGTAGAACTTTAGTGTTGGCTCGGTCACACCCGTGTTCTCCCGCATGTCAGCAAAATTGGTGCACCAAGGCTTCTCCTCTGCTGTAGCACTTGAACATCCATTTTGTATAGACTGGAGTATCTGAGCCAAAGCACAATTTGCGAGTAGAGGGTGGGTTACTTGAGAGGTCAAGGTAATGTGGTGTGTGAAACACTCAATTTCTGCACACATTATCATCTGGAACCCAAGTCTTCCCTGGTTTTACCGCTTGAGGGCATTACAAAATGTCTTCACAGACTCATACCTTGGGTCCTCCGTCAGCCCAGCTGGCACACATGGACACTCTAAAGTGTTGCAAAATCTCTGCAGGAGGTTATTTTGTTGACCGTGGGAAGATGAGGTCCAAGCCCCCAGATGTCAGGTTCCTCTCGCGGTCAGAGAGGTTGGGCTATTCAATGGCGTGGAACCATGGGTCCTCAGTGACTAAACTGATGCAGGTTTCATAGAAGTTAGAAGTGCCCGCCCCTGTTATTTCATTATAATAAGGAACTGCAATATTGAACCTAAAAAATTCTGATTGCCTTTGACGGGACTTGGACAGGAACGCTCTCAGACGAATAACACAGTATTTCTTGGCAGATGGAGTTAGACTGAGATCCTCAGTGTATTACATCGATTGTGGGTTTTTTTAGTCTAATTTAGTACGTCTGGCATCCTGTCATTGTTGACTATAAGGAAAGCCAGAACTTTTTTTTTTTAAACTAGCTACATATTTTTTATATTATTCAATTACAAAAGGAACTTTTTGTATCAGTTAGGAACGGGCCAATGAACATGTAAGTAAACTGGATGACAAAACAATCAACTAAACTGATCACACGCCTACATGGTGAAGAGAGAGTAGAGCTTCACTGTTATTGATGTTGGGTTACTCTTTTAGGACCTGACTGTTTTTGATATTGGGTTACTCTTTTAGAACCTCACTGTTGTTGATGTTGGGTTACTCTTTTAGTACTCACTGTTGTTGATGTTGGGTTACTCTTTTAGAACCTCACTGTTGTTGATGTTGGGTTACTCTTTTAGAACCTCACTGTTGTTGATGTTGGGTTACTCTTTTAGTACCTCACTGTTGTTGATGTTGGGTTACTCTTTTAGTACTCACTGTTGTTGATGTTGGATTACCCTTTTAGAACCTCACTGTTGCTGATGTTGGGTTACTCTTTTAGTACCTCACTGTTGTTGATGTTGGGTTACTCTTTTAGTACCTCACTGTTGTTGATGTTGGGTTACTCTTTTAGTACTCACTGTTGTTGATATTGGGTTACTCTTTTAGTACTCACTGTTGTTGATGTTGGATTACCCTTTTAGAACCTCACTGTTGCTGATGTTGGGTTACTCTTTTAGTACCTCACTGTTGTTGATGTTGGGTTACTCTTTTAGTACCTCACTGTTGTTGATGTTGGGTTACTCTTTTAGTACTCACTGTTGTTGATATTGGGTTACTCTTTTAGTACTCACTGTTGTTGATGTTGGATTACCCTTTTAGAACATCACTGTTGTTGATGTTGGGTTACTCTTTTAATACCTCACTGTTGTTGATGTTGGGTTACTCCTTTGGGACCTCATCAGAGGGGGGCTGGGTTTTATCCAGCAGTGATGGGCTGCACTCGTATCTATTCTGCTTAAAACGCAACCTTAGTAAACATTGACCAAATCCTCAAAGTGACTGCTTTAATTGTGAAAGGTTGTTTAAATAGAAAGAGCTCACACTTTTATTAGGAATACCCCCACCAGCTTTGCAGTTTGCAGTTTGTAAAGTCAGTAAAGTTTAAACAAAGTGTGAACTTGTGCAAGTTATAAGTCTGCACCTTTGCACATCCTCCATTTTTAAAAATAGCCTAATCCACCTTCTCACAGAGCTGGTGGAACTTTTGCTGTAGACTTAGCAAATAGATTTTCATCTGCTGTGCCGTGTCTACAGATAGTTCTCCAGCTCTGTAACCTTCGTAGGTTCACTTGCTTTTGAATCATTGTCAGGCTAGGAATCCTATGAGATTGATTTAAACTCCAGCCAACCGTAGTCACTGTCAGATTTTCTATTATATGTCAATTTCCTTAATCAGAACCACAAAGGCACAAATTGTAATGAAAAGTGAGTGTGACTCATTGTTCTCTTTTGTTACCAAGTTTTGCTGTAGTGTATTGAAATGAGGGGGCACAAGGTTGCCTGACGGGTGGCAGAGTACTGTCACAGCTATGGCTTCATTACTCCTTTTAAGTGAAGTAGATGTTCCTGTAGTAAGGAAGATGTGTGGTGACTATTCGCTATGCACCAAATCAGCTCTAGAGCTGGATGGAGAGTTTGCTAATTGAGTTTGTCACTTCCATATCTGGAGTAAAGGTGGCTTTCAGGGCTCAAGTGATATATATCTTCAGATCATAGAGAAGGGGGGCCAGTGGAGCTATGGGTGGCATAGAGGGCAAAGAGAATGCAATCGCAGGGCGATCTGTGGTGAATCTTTGGGGCATACCAAGTTGGATTTTGTTGAGATCAGGAATGATGCCCGCAGTACATTAAAAAAGACACTAAAACATTAAGGAAATTGTAATCAAATCACAGTTTTGAAACTTCCATTATATATACATTAAGAATCCTGCCATTCTATATTCTGTGTTTGTTACCTACAAACTAATTCCATAAAATATAATAAAAGATATCAAACAGGGACACATCTAGATCATTTATTTAAATTTCAGTGAATATTGATAGTTATAGATATGATTCTCTCATGATTCAGCAGCCCTGAAAACGTCATTAGGACTCTTTAAAGAAAATATAACATTTTTCTTGGTCCTAGCTACTGAGTTTGCTCCAAGAAAGAGAAGTTTAGTTTGAGTTCCAGCCAGGGAAAGTCAGTGTTACAAACTTCATAAGAGGTCTGTTATGAAAATATGAATTTTTATTGGTCCTCGCTATTGAGTTTGCTTCAAGAAACTAAAGTTTGTTTGAGTTAAAACCGGGAAAGGAGTTGGCCTAACGGCTACGGCGGTCGACCTCAAATCTGGGGAACCGGGTTCGAGTCTCGGCAAGGACGCCAACATCCTGGGATTCTGGGCAAATCACTTAATCTCCCCGTGCCTATCAAAAATGAATGTGTCCTCCTGTAAACGCAACTGGTGCTCGTGTAAAGCGCTCTGATTCCCCTTCGGGTCAAGTTCGCGCTATATAAAACGCCGTAAAAATAAATAAATAAATAAAACTTTTTTTTTTTAAAACAATCAGTGTCACAAATCTTTGCCCAAAGTATGTTTTCTCTAATTTATTCCAGTCTATGGGCCTTATTCAGGGTTTGGCAGATGGGATACTCCCTCCAAACATGATGGATATCCTGTCCAACATATTACATGTGTCATATGCTAAGTGGTACCTCTACTATGGCAGACAGGACATCTGCCATGTTTGTGACTGAGTATCCCATTCGCTAAACTCTAAATTGAACCATGGTGTCCTGATACTAAGATCAAAATTATGTAGCCTACAGAAATGGGAATAAAGCAACATAACTGTGTGATTAGTATACGGTGGAATTGGTATTATTACATAGCTACCTTACTTAAGGTATTGCAGTAAGAAGTTCTCATAAAATCAAATACTAAGCACACACACAGGCATAGTTTTGATGTTTGTGAAGTTGAGGTTTGTGTACCTACAGCTTTGTGGAACATCTCCTTATGTTATAACTAAGAGCATCATCAGTTCATTTACTAATTTTTAGGTCTGACATTAGCAAAGACCTTTTGATTTTACAAAAATTAGATGTATAATATACTTACCTACAGGGGCTTTTCTACAAACCTTCTTTATCCATTGGTCTTTTTTTTTTATGTCATTCACTTTTTTCTTCCACCCACTACAGCATACAGAATACATTAAACCTGGCCACCTTTACTGTGAGTGGTGGCATTCTGCTATCTCCTAAGGAGCACATTTGAGCACAAAGTAGTTCCCTTCAGTGCCTGAAATTATTATGGTAAAGTACAGTTTTGGGACCCAAAAACAATTTTGTTCACTGACAATTTATTTTGTTGACAATGGCCTGTCTGCTCTACCTGAAAAAAGTTTTACAATAGCCATGACAAAACAAGCATTAAAAAAAAAAAACAACCGGATGCCAATACCAGACCTATTGGCATTGACAATGCTTGTGCTGTTATGTTTCTAGACTTGTACAGAGGAGATTGTTTGGAATGCGTCTGTTCAAAGTAAAGTGGGCTATACTTAAACTTCTCCAGATGTTTCCAGAGTCAAGCCTTGGAAGGAAAAATCACTTTTTTTCTGCATTTTCTGGAGGCTTTCCCAAACGTTTGGCTAATCCAGGCCCAAGATCTGAATGATAGACTGCATTTAATAGTCCATGGAGAGTAAGCAAGGGATGGTACTGTCTGGAACATTAACTCTCAGGGCTCGTGTGACAGGCAGGCGTGTCAAATAAATTTCACCCACAGGATGTCATGTACTATGAGTTTATTTAACTTCCCATATCAAATAACGAATGGTTATGATAGGGTTTAAAACCTGATATTGAATAAAGAGTAAAGCTACTAGAATATTAGCCTGTTAAGACCACTTAACTAAAAAAAAAACTATAAATTACAAAAAGCACAGATTATACCCAAGCATGTTTGTAATTTATGACAGTATGTGTATTCACAGTCCTTTCTATGAATTAAACTGTGCTTTATTCACAAAGTTAATTGCATGATGTCTTTTATCCTAATCCTAGGGGCTAGACCATGTGAACAAATTTGGGTTGCAGTTCTAAAAGTTGTTGGCGGTATTGACCAGCTCACATAAACATAGTTGCAACAGCAGCGTCGAAATTTGCATGCGTACTGACTGGATCCATTAAACAGGGTTGGTTTGCGGTACTAGAATTTCTTGATGGCATTGGCCAGCTCACGCAAACAGAGTTCGACAGCAGTGCCACCATTTGTCAGTGTACTGACTGGGTCGTGTAAACAGATTTGGATCAGCAGCTTGGAGTTTGTTACATGTTAAAGATGTCGGTAGCCTTTGGATTTCTGGGTGGTAAATTGCTCGGTACTTGGTAACAGAACTGAGCTACTTAACCCAGAAATAAGTAGTATGAGGTGGCCAATTGGGCGATTTGAGTCCTCTCCTCTCTAAACTCCTTCGAAGGGGCGGAGACAAATATTTCACAAGATATCAATTATCAAGCTATCCTTTCTCTGCTACTCTTCAAACTAGAGATTAAATATCTGTTGTCCCAACACTACTTCCAACCATGATCCATCTCTGGGTAACAACTTTCTGTTAATCGTCAACAGCCCTCACATTTCTATTCCTTTAAACTATTTCTTCCTAAATGAAGCCACTTCTTAAGCGTGTTTTAGGAAAGTTGCATTAGTATTGCACTTTGCTGCACTATTAGTACAGATATGCCTGTTCATTTGGGTGTAGATTATATGTGCAGATAAAAGTATGAAATGCAGGTAAAACAGGGCATGAATACAATTCAAGGTGCTACTTTTGTGACGTTCACCAACTAAGCATTTCATGTTCCTGGCCCCTCCTGTGACACTCCAAATGGAAAACCCAAGTCCACACATGGATACAGTGCTTTAAGTGGGCAGGTATGCATGGGTACTGAGTACCTGCACTTTTTTAATTTTAAAGGGAGTGCACCTGCACTTCTCTGTAGGGGTGTAATACTTTTAATGTGCGAGTACCGGACACTTCTAACTAGCAAACAGGTAGTCTGGGATAGTGAGTACCTGCACTTTTCTATTTCCATTTCAAGCACTGCATGGATGTAGAACATACGAGTGCACAAAAGTGTAGTCTTAGATTTTTAGCACAGTGCAAAATACTGTGTGTAAATATTCACCAATTGTGTCTTATGCCCTTATTTTGAGTTCGGCAGTCCCATGGACTGCCGAACCCATGGTGGAGGTCTGCGGAAGGCCAGACTGGCGGTCCACCCTCTGCCTTAGGACTGTGGCGGTTGGACTGCCGCAGGACCGCTGCTGCCACCAGGGATCCACGATCCCTGGCGGTGGCGCAGTGGTCTGAAGTCCATAATATGCTGGTGGTGCTGCTGCGGAACCGCCAGGCATATTAGGAGTTTCCTCACTGCCACACTTTCCATGGCGGTGTGATCGCCATGAAAAGTGTTGCCTCTGAGCTATGGGGTGCATGCAGAGGGGCACATGTTGTGCCCCCCTGTGTGCATGCACCCCCAGTTTCTGCAGGGCATGGACTTAACAGTCCATGCCCTGCAGGCACTGCAGTGGCACCGCCAAAGAACTGCCCGCCAGAGTAAAAATAAGTCGTACTCTGGCGTGCAATCTTCAATGGCTTTGGCGGCCTCGGAGTGGGGCGACAGCGTGGCGGCCACGCTCCTAGACCGCCGAAGTCATAATAAGGCCCTAAGTGTGTAGGCCCAGATCCCCTACTGTGAGTGGTTGACCTGAGCATAACAGTGGCCGCACACCAGCCCCACTTTTACACATTACCTCCTATGTGATACATGGACATGGTAATCTGAGCCTGCTGATGTTATCAGGCACCCTTACCCACATTACCTACGCTCACACACTCATGTATCCTAAAGGGTCCTTACTAGTCCCCGCATTTACCCACCCTAAGTTAGGGCTGCAAATGTAAATCTAAACTCCATTGCTTATGCATTCCTTCCGCTTTCCTGCATGTGACCCTGCATGCAGGCAGGGACCATTCCTGTCCTGTATCTGCATTAAAACAACCCTTGCGGAATATTTGTGATTGTTCAGTAGTGTATATTCACGTGTAAGAGGGGGGCCAAAATATCAGTGGGTCAGTGCCCAAATACCCTAAGGCAGGACCCGCCCCTGATCAGTACATTCTATAAGGAAAGAGATGGTGCACCAGGGCAGTTCTCAGAGCATCCCTCTGCCAGTGAGAGATGCACAGGAATCTGGACTTGCTCCATCTCAGCGCACCCACAAACATTTTATTCACAGAAGATGCATGTGGGAAATGCATGTTAAGTTCCGTGGACTATGCACATTCAAAATTCCGTTGCTAAATTCGAGCATGCGCAAAATGCAAATTTACCCAATATGTCATTGCTTAAGTAAACACAATTTCTGCTTGTGCAATA
The DNA here is from genome assembly GCA_963921515.1 of Calotriton arnoldi. NCBI lineage: Eukaryota > Metazoa > Chordata > Amphibia > Caudata > Salamandridae > Calotriton > Calotriton arnoldi. The sequence continues at coordinate 405,664 of CAWUFW010006450.1, read as the reverse complement.
TAGCTTTGTGATCCACAACAAGATTATCTATGCATAGAGTACAATTTTGTGGGCTCACATACATACATAACAAGCATTCAGTCAGTCAGGCGAAATGCTGTCACCCACAGTGCAAGACAGACAATGAATGAAGTGGCATGAACCTCTGCCCCGTGGTGTTTGCTGTGGTGGGCAGAAGTAAAACAAGCATTGGCATAGCCAATAGGTCTCGCTTTTGGGACCTTATAAGTGTTTACCCATGCAACAGTTGATGTTGTTGCACCAAGGATATTGTGCTGCATAACTAAATAATTATAAGGTCCCAAAAGCGAGACCTATTGGCTATGCCAATGCTTGTTTTATATATCTTTGGTTTTCATTCTGGAAAAGGGTTTCACGGGTAAAGCAAAATAACAGGCGCAGTCAGGTAAACAAAATGCCAAAGGCATACAGGCTCGTAATACAAAATCAAAAATGCATCTTGTGCAGATCTGCTGCCCAAGATCTAATATGTTAAGTGCTCTTTACACACATGTGATTACAGCGGTACAGTACACTACTAAATGCAAAATATATTAGTAATTAAACAGTTGTTTCCTGATATTTTATCTTTTGTTCTGTGCTGCCCCTGAACCCTCTAATTGTCTTCATAAAACCTTAATGCATTTCCTGTAACTGACGACATTTCTGCTGATCATGAGCCTTAAATCAGGAAAGCTGGCGTTTTATCCTACACTGGCTTTGAAAGGAGACATTATTCTCCTTGAAATGAAGCTCTAACAGCGACACTGTTTCTGAATTGTGAGGGAAATGTCTCTACCTCAGTAGGGCAGATTGTGGTCTGAATCATGGCTAGGTTGGGCATAGAAAATTCCCACGGCTCCGTATGTTTTTTTTTCATTTTTTTTTAACGCAAGTGCCTGCAAGCAGGACCAAATAAATAAGTAAAACGAACCCTGGGAAAGAGGTAGTCAAGCACAAAGTTTAACGATAAAACAGTTTTGCGTGTATTCCATTTGTATGTAGCTATTGTAGAATTAAATTTCTCCTTATAGATTTTTGGCAGAAAAAAATGGACAAAACCTTTCGCGTGCAAGCTTTTTTTGTCCTTTGCAATTTGTTCTACTTTACTTATTCCAGCTAGCATTATCATGTCTTTAAGGAACAGGAGTGTTTAATAAACTCGTATATAACCCGCGGCTCTGTCCGGTTCTCCAGCGACCCTGGTGTCGTGCCCCTCTCATAAAACATTAAATCTACGATAAATGGAGGAGTTAGTTGCAGTGCCGGGAGAGGCCCATGCAGCTCAGTCTGAGGAGCTGGAGGTCAGGCAGCTCGCGGCCCCTCGCTGCTCGAGGGGCTTCCGGTGACAGAAGAGGCGCGAGTCATGTTTCAAGCAGAAAAGTCCTGCAACTTCTGTCGGGAGAGCGCAGAACCAGCTAAGAAACACGAACGGCGAACTCAGATGCGGTGTCACACAGGGATCTCACTAAACAAGCACGCGAGTGGTGCGCGCGCTATGCAGCAGCAGGCATGACACACGCTCGTGCACCATGGCCTTTTGCTTGCGGGTAACCGCACGGAAAAGACCATGATGCACGAGCGTCTGGTCAGCTTTCAAAAGCCCCTACATAATGCTTCGCTAGGGCAGCGCTTGCGCGCTACTCGAGGCTCGACCTAATAAAAATGACACTTGAACAGACCAATCAATGGAAAGTGCCAAAACCCCTGCATGTATATAGGGATATATGTATTTTTATTATGACATTTTAGGGAATCCTGAGGTGTGAATAAGGCCGCCAAATTTTTAGACGATGACATGCATGCAAAAAATCGATTGGAACAGCCAGCAATATGGTTTTTTCAAATGCTCATAAGCAAACTCATATTTAATATTTTTTCTTCAAGTATTCCTTTTTTTCACAACTTCACGCCACATTCTTTGGGCTTTGCAGTAGACAATACACCTGATGAAACGTATCTCATAAAATGTTAGCTCTAGACTAAACACGCTTTTCGGGATTTGAATTTCAAAATATAACTTTTGTGGACATCCAAAGCAAGAAATGCCTCAAAGCCTTTCCTCTAAAGTTATTTTTGACAGGCGATCACCCATGCTTTTTATTCTCTATTTATTTTGCCTTGGGTTTGCAAAAGGGTAGACGGTACTGTAAGTGAAAAGATATTTTGTCACCTGAGAGATCTGCATTTTCCTGGGTCTTTATTTTGTTTTGACCCACATGTCCCTGTGAAAAACCACATTATCCAGGTGGCACTTGCCTGAGGCCTGAAATCTATTCTACAGCACAAATCAGAGGTCTTTAACTTCAAGCGAGGATCAGGCAATAGCCTACATTGTAGTATTTGCTTAGCTATATATTTGTTTCTGATTATTTGCTTGTGTATTTTCTGTGAAATGTAATACAATTTTTTTTATGCCTACTTAGTTTTTACAGTTATTGGAATATAAAGTAGAACTAACTTACAAGTGTTATGCATTAGGTACGTAGAACTATGACATATCCTATTTAATATAAAAGTAAATGTGTTTATTCTTCTCACTCCGAATAACAGAGACTGCAGCCCCCTTCACCCCCACCATCAACCATGTGGCACTGCTACAGGAAGACTAGCCAGGAGCCCTGCTAAGCCAAAGGATCTAATTTAATTTCTATAGGAGCCATGTATCCTTTGTCCTCACTTCATTGTCTAGGTCTCCTCCCTCCTGCATCTCTCCTGATACAATTCAGTTACCTGGGAAAACAACATCACCCCCATCTTGCGCGTAGGAACTGGCCTGGGGTTTTCAAAATGGAACCCACACGCCCCCATCACTCTGCTTTACTTCTATGTACAATGCATATACTACAATGGCCACATTTACGAAAACGCAAAACATACACTTTGTGGGATTAGATTACAAAAACGGGGTATAAATCTGACTGTGCATTGTCGAGACACTCTCAGCCAGTGACAAATAACTATTTCTTTGTGAGTGAGTGAAAAAACCTTTAATTACAGAATAGTAAGGGAAGCCCCTGTACCAAGGTTAGGACACTCCAGACTATGGGCGTGATTTAGATCTTGGCGGACGGGTTCCTCCGTCACAAGGGTGGCGGATATCCTGTCCCCTGAAATATAGATCCTATTATATCCAGTGGGATTTATATTTCGGCGGATGGGAGATCCGTCACCATTGTGATGGAGTAACCCATCGGCCAAGATCTAAATCAGGCCCTATGTTTAGAAGGGCTGGGTTAGGCATGGCACACAGAAGGTTCGGCCTCTTAATGTTTAAATGATGTGTACACTTCCGAATCTCACGTTTAAGCTACCTGCCTCGAATATAAAGCACTATGTATAATGTTCTTTCTTTCAACAGCTTACATCCTCCGATTTCTTGCTATCTCTGAAAGCCTTCTTTCACTTCACTTCGGAAAACCTGCATGAAAAATTGACATTGAACTACTTCCGCTTGATGCGTTTCCTTTCTTTTTTCAGAGTGACTCTCTCCTTACTGTACATCTTCTGCATGCCTTCTATTTCTGAATACCGCCTCCTCTCAGTCTCATGCCTGTGATCACACCTAACTGTTATTAATATAATCTACCACAAAGTAATTGGAGTAAATGCATAAAATATTTTCTTGAGCCAACATGACTAACCGCAATAACCACTGGATTAACCGCTAACTTTGGGTACCGTAGTAGCGTGCTACTCACTGTAAAACACTTCTACGCCTCGTCAGGGGTAGTAAGCGCAATATAAATACAATTACAATTATTGTTTATATATGTATAGTACAATGTTGCCAATGTCCCTATAACACTCAAGTTATAGGGCACTTTGCGTCGCACGCGTGTATGATTGGCAGTGTGTGTGGATTCCTCTGGTCCAGGAAGACAAGTCGGATTTTACCTGAAACTGAAGGCGTAGCATATATCACTAATGTACATTATAATCTATAATGGAATCTACAGGAATACGAGGCTGTCACTCTACTTACTATAGGAAGAGCAGCAACATATCTGGTCGACTCCATTGAATTCAGGAGACCAATTCACTGTGCACCATAAACCCCTCTACCGAGGGAGACTGTCGCTGTATCTGGAATCTAGGAAATACCCTCGGGTCAGGCATCTCTTGGCTGATTATACTACCAACTCCCACTGCTTGGTGGCATTGTTCATGTACACAGGAGACAAGTGTTTTGGCTACCTTGAGCAGTCAGTGTGTGGGTGCAAGGGTGACCCTGTCTTTCAGATTTCTTGTATTGGATCTGGGCATTGATTACAAAATGCCAGTGTCTATGGGTGTCAGTTAGGGATACCCAGCACTAGCAGATGCAACCCCCTAACGTACCCTTTGGTACCCATGGCACGGCCCATGCTACCACCAGTCTCAGGAATCTGAAGACAGTGAGAGGTACAGAGGGCACACGGGGATCTATAAGGCCACCTCTGACTTTAAGAATTGGATGCTGGTCTGGTAGAACAGTTGATGTTACAATTTTAAAGATGAGGTGTAAATGTTTTGGTGGTAGCAGTAAATTACTTCTAGCATTTTCAGAGGTATTGTAACTGTAATGGGTACATAGAACACATACATGTTGTGGGACTGTATATCCGAGGAGTGTATTGGGTTTCACAGAACATTTAATGTTGTCCATTTTAATTGCACTTATTAATATAACTTGAGGATGTGGCGAGGCCCTGTTAATTAGAAATTTCTTTGGTTTGCAGATTCTCTCTCCTAGTTTCTAGTTGCCACTGACTCCATATTTTTAATTGCAACCTGTGTCTGTTTCAGAGACATGTTTATGTTAGCATTAGTTTGACTTTGACATGGAAGGATCACAAAGGATTTCCCCCCAATATTTATTAGAGGTCTGCAAAGAAGCAATTATATCATGTTCTAAATTTTGCATATATCTCAAAAAATGGGAACAAAAAATATCAGAAGATTGCAAAGTTCTAGACCTGCTGGGATTCAAGGTGACAAGTTGGACTTTCAAGAACATTATGCGTGAGAGTGTCATTTGAAGGTACCTCTCTGGTACGAGTATTTCCTCTTGCGAGGAAATCTGACTAAGGTATACACTCACATACAAAATGCTCACAAGTTACATTTTTAGTTGCACAAAATGCAGGGAGCCATGTGTCAGTCTACTGGAGATATGAGATGATCTTTTGGCTCTTTAAAGTCTAAGTAAGGTAGGGGTGGGCGAACTCTCAGACTTTCACTCTGTGGAATTCCGCGACCTTACAGAAAAACTCTGCAAGATATCACGAACTACCACCAACGGGTGGAAAATATGCAGCTTGCCCTGTAATTTAGCTCCGGTAGCGTGAGGAGCGCTGAAAATCAGCACAAATGGCACCATGCGCTGTGCAAGAGCGTGCAGCCATTCGAGTTGATTTTGCTGCCATGCGTTAGAAAATCGCGCTAGGGGACTCAGAATTTCGCTCGAATATTCTGGAATCTCCTGGGAAAAGAATTCTGCCAGCTGCGATTGGCAGACTTTGGGCAGAACTCAGCGATAAAGAGTAACGCAGATTGGCCAAAACTCCACCAATTCTGCGGGCGGAACAGAAAATTAGGCCCACCCATAGTGTAAGGGTCGGTTGATGTTATTTGGGGTGCACATGGACTAAAGAGTTGTCTTTCATGGGGCTAGGTAAGAATATTTTTGGTGCTTGGTGAGCATCTCTTGGCACTATGTTATAGCCATTTAGGGGCTATATGACTGTTTTTAGTAGCCATGTGCAGGTCTATTAATAGTGTATGATGATATTAAATATTGTGTGTGTATATATATATATATATATATATATATATATATATATATATAATATAAATATTTATTTGCTTCTCATTGTGTGATTGTGTGTTCTAAATTAGACTTTCATGCACCTTAATGAAATATTCTGGTTCATCTAAAGTGGTACTTGCTCTAAATTGGTGTAGACTATGCCACTGGCTAAAAAATACCTAGGCAGACACACTGTTCGAAATTTTTGGTATTAGGCAGAATAACCCTCACGTTTTTTCAACGGTGTCAGTTTACTCAGTCTTCCACCCTTTGTCCATGTATTTATTCATCTATTTATGTTGGCTGTTTTGTGGAAAGCTGAAATTTCACCTCCCGGCTGTACCAAAGCTATGTTTACAATCAAAACAAAAGGGTTTTGGTTGAGCACAGGAGTTTTCCCTATTCGGTGGATACAGTCCAGCAATTGGATTGGCCCTGTCTGATCAACTAGAGGGTTCAGGTTGTGTCTTGGTTGTCGCACCCACAAAACTGGTAGTGATTCTAAGTGGGCTGAACCAGAAGTGCACTATGTAGAAGCGGGGCAACCCCTGTTTACATTTCGAAGCCCCTTTTAATCCATGTTCAGAGTGCATTACTCTTCTGATGAGCGCTGGTCGGGCTTACCACCAAGTTGCTTATTCTGCGACGCTGGGGTCTAACCCCAGCTCAATATTGTGCAGGCGTAAATGCCATACCTTGTAATTCATTCAATCATGTTCTTGCTCAATTTGCGTCTGCAGATTTGACAGTACTTTTATGGTTCAATTGATTATGTAAATTTCTGGTCTGCTTTTAAATGTTAAGGTCAAATCGCAAAGATGTGCCAGGAACGGATGTGTAAAACTAATGAAATTTAATTCGAATTCTATCTATGAGACGCCCTTTTCATAGATACATGTTTGTCATTTTACTCATCACGCTGGACCTTGATTACATTTTTTATAACCCATTTTAATCTCAATATGGCAGCTGAGAACTTTCCACATTTGGGCCGTTCAAATTAAATTGAGCAAATTCATTTAAAGGCCTTTAAATTCCTTAATAATATAACTTGCAATAAAAAAAAGGAGCTAATGGTGCTTTTAGTTTAAAAGTAGACTGCCAAGAAATGATCGACAGATAAAATTGAGATACTGATCTTGCTTGGAACTCCATAAAATGGTTCCTTTAATACAGGGATTCAAAAAAGTTTATTTCCTTCCAAAATAGGAAAGATATCGGCTGAAAACGGGAATGCAACACAGATCCCTGTTTACAAGATGTACATCATGCATGTTATTTCATAGGGTCAGCCTCCTAGACAGTACATTGCCTCTTGGCCTACAAAATAGCTTCCCAGGGGAACATGTTAAACTCCATCATGGCGACTAAAGCTAAGAGGAAACAGATCACAGTTTAGCCCGGGTTCAGACTGATACATTCCAGAGCCTGCCTAGTGTAATCTTTCTGTCTAGCAAGGAGCAGGTGCTGGCCAATGAGACGAAATAACATTTAAAAAAGTTAATTCACTTTGAAGCAGACAATGCGTTGTTTGTGTTTAGCAAATAGACTCATTGTGGAATTGCAGGTGTTACATAGTCTAAGCTCTTTCTTGTTCATTAAAGATGTTTACGCTCACAAACATACAGAGGTCATCCCAAGGGCAATAGCTGTTGGCCCTGTGTGTACTCATGCCGAGTTAAAGAAAATGTTTGAGTTGTTGGGAAGTTTGCACAGATGGCCTTTGAGTTCGCTCCGCTGGATTGTTGCATTTGCGACTTCAGTTCTACACATCACTTCCTCCAAAATTTGTATTAACTAAGACTAGAAGCTCTTCGTAAACACCTCTTCCTTGCATCAGTGACTCCAAGTTTGCCCGTCTTGGAAAATTCCCTAAATGTCAATTTATTTGCATCATGGTTTCTCCAAATTGAAGTGGACTCTGGCAACATGTTTTCCATTCAAGGCCAGAAAATCAGGTTGTTATTTATTAAGGCTGCACATGTGTGCTCATGTGCTGCAAATGAGCACAAAGCTTTGCGTCAATTTAAATATGATTATAAATGCCTGTGAGCGAAGCACAAATCGCGTCACAGTGGCGCCCATGCAACTCTGAATAAATAACCCCCTTAGAGCACTGAGATCTCCAGATGATTTTGGGAGCAGAAAATATGAAAATGACCAGGAAAAAAAAACTACCTCTCCCAATCAGATTGGAATATTCTTTTTTTAAATGTACCTTTCGGTAGTCCTTATTTCTGGTGTCTGAATGATTTGTAAAGTAACTGCCCAAATATGCTAATTATAAATCCATCAAAGCCAATCCAATGTGTTTCGTAAATCAAGCATTTTGATTAAACGTATACCTATTGTGTCAGATTACTGCTGTTTGTTGACTCTGACCAAAATTTGGTAGATACGTATGTTTCGATTACTCGTTGTGTATCAGGAGTCGTGCAAATTGGTCGAAAGGGGACAAAAGCAAGGGGAGTTTGAAAAATGGATTTGCTAATCATCTTGTTTTCATTTGATGGATCTGCATGACATTTGTAAGACAGACACAGGACTGCGAGTATCCCAAGTTTCATGTGGTCAAAGAGGAGGTAGGGTGTGGTCAAAATAACTTTGATGTGCTAATAAATCTGAAGTCATTTGATAGTTCTGCATGAAACGGGGGATACCAGAAGTGGGCTTAACATCCTGTCTATATTTATGCAGATTTGTAAAATAGTGTCATAGTTATTAGCAAATTTAAAATCTTTTCACACCCTCTTTAACTTTGAGGTAGGCCAGGCCCATCCCCAGGAGGCTGCTGAAGGCCACGAGAAGCTTGGGTGGCAAAGGGACTCAATGCAGCGCCTATGCACAGGTTCAGGCCATAGGCAGACCGGTCAGACCCACAGTTTAGCTAGGACCTTCACCCTAAGCCCATAGCAGACTGCCAAAAGCCGAGTGTAACTGTTTTGAGTGGAACAGGAGCTCGCCAAAGTGATTAGCTACTGGCCATGCCCTTTGTGCAAAGCCTGCTGTTCGTGGCCAAAGGCCATTACCGTCTGGTGTGATGGATGGGAATGGGCACAGTATATCACAAAGAACTCAAAACATTTATTAAAATACTTCTCAAAAGGTGAGCTATTGCTATGTTCCCAGAAGACTAAAAACAATTGCTAAAAAACAGAAATTTCCTAAATAAATTTGATTTGATATCAAGCCAATGAAATTCTCCAGTGAGTAAGAATCCCTCACACCCCTTGTCCTGCTCATGGCAGACACATAATGCCATAGATAACATCACAAGTCAGATCAGCTATCACCAAGCCATTGACAACATCATAGCAGTCTCTTTTGACTTCACACATCAGCACTCCACGTGCTAGAGGCTTTACACAACCCCTCAGCGAATGTATCATGAGTGCAAAAAGAGTTGAACTCAGCACCTGGCGTTGACTAACACTGTGCCAAGCCCCATTAAGACTGAATGACCTTTGACTGTGCATAGTAAGTGTTAAGGCATCATAGGTAAAATCACATATCCCTTCACTCTCAGCCTGATCTTGTAAACATCCCACGTGTAGGCATAACACACAGCATGCAGGTGGCCCTGTCCACCAGAGATTGCAAACTGGGCCTGACCCTAAGCCTGCAAAGACTGACGTCCTATGGCTCAGCTTAATGCTCCACCCTGTTTAACCACAATATTGTTGTTGCAGGTCCATGCTGTTGCATCAGCTGACTTCCATCCAATTGGACTCTAGACAGAATTGTCCATCATGCACCATTTATTTATCACTTCCAACACAGGCAGACTTGCTGTGGCTCTGGGCACATCTCTATGGCCCACCTGAAGGTTAATCAAACATTGAAAAACATTGACAAGCAATGACTCTTACAGAGACAGAGATCTTTCATTCAGTCATGTACAAAATTACTTGCAGAGAAGGGTTTCTTGCATTGCTGTGTCTAGAAGGTTTCACCAAAAAGTGCGTCCACGTTCTAGGCATCACATCTATTTTTTTCAGAATGTGTTTATTCAGTTTTTCATATAAAGAATACAAAAGACAACATAGCAGCGTTTTCACATATTGACAAATACAATGTTATTTAGAAGTGGGTTGTAGGAAGCTGTGGGTTGTGGGAAGCTGTTCCCAATCAGGAGAGGGGGTCCAACATACATTTTCATAGCCTGGGACAAGAGAGGGGAAATCACAAACTCCCCTCCTCACTCTTATATCATAGTATCTGGTAGAGTGTTGCGTGCGAAGAACAAGGGGGCCACAGTCCATACCCAATTCAACCCCCGTAGTTAAGTAAGGTGGGCACCGCCGACCTCCACCCAACCCAATCCCTGTGTCCTATCAGGTTTGACATCACATCTATAGCAGGGCTTGTAAATTCTTTAGGTGAGTGTTTTCGCTTGTTGTTAAACTGAAGAAAAAGTGCCCTATTTCATCAGAGGTTTTATGCATGATTCCTTCTTTTGATAGAGATAAGAGCAATTTAGTTATAAGAACCATAACTCTAATAGTCTGTATGGGCAGCTATCCGGAACTCGCAAACGTTTAGCATGGAGGGCTGAGTGAGGTGGAGAGCTTGGGAAGTTCTAGACCTCACAACTTCACCAACTGCAAGACTAGCAATGTCTAGTAGAAGGCGTGCAAGGGGTGAACTTGGGAAGTTCTACACACCGTGCAAAGCTGGTGAAGACATATAGGGGTGTACGTGGGGTGAGCATATAAAGTTCTAGACCTCGAAATTTCACCAAGTGCAAAGTTGACAAAGTCTGGTAGGGTGGAGAACTTGTAAGGTTGTAGACCATGAAGCTTCAACAAGTGAAAAGGTGACAAAGTCGAAAAAGAATTGGCGGCAAAAAAAGTTAGATTATTGGTTTCCCAGACTTCTGAAAGCAGGAAGAGGAGATGGCACAGCTGCTGAACACACCTGAGAGGCAGCAGTCAAACACAATTCCCTAAATCCTAATATGCCTCAGGAGAAAAACTGAATTTTGTACAGGTTCAGAAAGTGTCACTTACATTGTAGGAGTAGGGGTAAAATGCACCAACCCATAGTAGTAATAATGCCTTTCAACAACAGACATTGCAAGCAGGAGGCTACATCTAGATTGAACATTTGATGCAGTGTGATACCCCTAACACACTTTTTTTAAGGTCGATAAAGCCCTCATTTATTTTTTTAATTAAACGTATATTTTACTATTATTTTGTAACTTATATCTCAGGTTACTTTAAGTAGGCATTTTTGTAGACCCTTCGGCAAATGGTCATATCTGAAAAAATAATTGAAGTGGTGCAAATAATGAGTTGGTTTCTTACTGGTACTACCTGTGGGCCCAATATATGCCTTCGACCTGCAAGCCGATAGGGTTGATAACTTCCACTGGGTCACACGCAGGGGCTTACTCCCCATTCAGGTTTATACCACACTTTTTCCCATCACAAGTTATGCCAGGTAAACACAGTTTGAATATGTGCAGGGAAGTTACTGCTTATTCAAAGTTTGGCAGCTCGGACAGGGTAAACACATGCAGTATTATCATTTCATCGCCGAAATATGAGGTGTGGAAATTGGAATGTAGAGGTAATATTGAACCCAGTAAATACCACACCCGGTCTATCAATATTTATTGGATAAATTATACTTTACAGAACAACTGGGAACTCAAAAATTGAGTCTTTTCCAAAGCAAATGGGAACTTTGGAATATTGAGAGCTCTACTAAAGACAATGGAGTGACTCTGGCCAATATTGGCTGGTATAGGCCCTCTCCACCCTTCCAATGTTTGTGTTTCTCCCTTTTTAATGTAGAACATTCTGCTCTCTGTGGGTGGGATGTTGTAACATGTTTTAAGTTCTTCTGCCGTGGACTATGCCCTTCCTTCTTTTTAGGCCCTCTGCTCTGTCTATAACTTGGGTTCAAGGCGTTTAACAACCACTACAGACCCCGGCAGCGGGCCATAATATTAAATTAACATCTACAGCTAAGCCAAACGAAAATCTGAAACATTTGAGAAATGACATTCATGCAACAACAAAAGGCATTTTCAATTGCTCCTTAAAACAAAATATTTTGAGAAGAGTGACGTGCCATCATAGTAAAAGTCAAAGAGACTTCGTACAAACAATTTATAATCATCCTGGGCAAACATTATTTTGTTCTTCCCCAGACCAAATAAAAGTGTATCATGTTTAAAATGTGTCAGACGGTTTCCTGCACAAGGCTTACAGCACTCCTGGAATGCAGCCCTTGAGATGTATAACCCAGTAAAGAATGTTTTTAACCTGAATGCATTTTACAGTGTGAGACTTTGAATATACCAGTACCTTAGGGATAACAGAGACTTGTCCAAGGCTAAAGCTGTTTTTTTAATTATAATTAAACTCATAGGCCCAAAGAAGCTTACTTATAGACTAATGGTGTATATATGATTGAAGAAAAGTTAAGTAAACTAGAAACCTCTTAAACTGTAGACAATGTCCTGATTTCTGGGCTTGTGGATGCAATAATGATACAAGCAGGTAAAGTAAATGGAAACCCTGCTTGAATGGACTTACGAAGTAAGGAGTTGATTACTAGTGACCAAGTGGTAATACATAGTAATACCAGTTAATGCTGTCGTGCCTTTATCAGCACTGGGAGATGAGATAGGTAATGTTGTTTTACCCTATGGGGTTCCTCATATTTCTATCAAACTCTGGCTAATTTTCTGGATACAAATGTCAGAAATTATTGGTGTACATATAAACTCATTTAGGGCAAAAATCGAAGTTTTCTGTCACAAAAGTGATGACAGGGCTACTCAGAAATGGCCCGTGGTCTTTGGGTGGTTGACATATATAGGGCCATGTTCGATCCTCTGGAGTGCGTGTTTGAATAAAATGCATAGTCCTTTTTTCTAGGCAAACTTGCATGATGAGATGCCTGACCATAATTTAATTAACAGTCCTTCTTGTTAGGTCACCAGAGGCTCTGTAGAGGCACGGTCATGAAACAGCAGTAATTCTGTTGGATACAACATCTGAGGTGGGGGGCGGGGGCAGTGGTAGTAACTGGGAGCACATGAGCCGATTGGCTTCCAGCCAGGAACTCATCAACTCTTGTGCAGTGATTGGTTGTGGCAACCGAACTGAATACTTTATATTCAATTGGATGTCAAATGTTGAGTGATCATGATTGGCTGGCAAGTGGGTTATTAGCGTTTGTTAAGACAGGCATTTAGTTAGACCAATGGATTATAATCAGTTGAGCGCTCAGAGCTCTAAAGACGCGAGCTGGCTCCTTTGGAATACGAGTTGAGTTGAAGGTGCTATTTAGTAGAAATCTCCAAGACCTCTTCACCAAAAATGCACCAGCTGTTACCTACTCTAAGTAGTGTGCCAGGGGTCTCAGCTTTGGCATCATGGTCATTTCAGTGCTATTGGTATAGACAAATGAGCAACTTCACAGACTGAACTGTTGCAATCTGGATTCACAGATTTGTGGTCTCTGAGTGAGGTCATGATTACAATCTCTCTCAATGACACACACACTCTCTCTCTCTCGCTTTGTTAAGTAGTCTGGTAAAAATGGATTTTATGTCGACAGGAGGCTAGCATTATGCATTAACTTTTATTTCCCACTTCTGAGCAACACCATTAAAAGCTCATGGAACCCAACAACATCATAATCAACAAAGAATCTTCCAGTCTATAAATAGCATGCAACCACCATCTTCTTCCTCTTTTGTTTGCTGCTTCTGAGCAGATAAGTATTTATTTAATTAAGTTATTTGTTTATAGAGACTGTGGTTTGAATGATTGTATTGGAATTTTGAATGTATGATACCCAATTTATGGGTGTTTAAATGAGTTTTAGTTAATTTGTGTTTAGAGCGTAATTTATTTGTTTTATTAATTAGTTAATGAAATCGTTATTAAAGGATTAGTGTTTAATAGGTCTTAGGAACTGAGGAAATTTTGTTTCTGTGATCGTGACCCTTTTGGGTTGCAATCGGGTTAAAATGTATTCTTTTTCAAGATTCAGGTGGCGCGAGCGCGCGAACTAATTAGATGCACCGTTTATTTTTTTTTAAATATTTGGAGCGCGCTTACCGTGTCCTCGCGGGCAGCCTCGCGAAGGAAGATGCCTGAAGGGAAAAAGAGAGCGATCTGCTTGATGCGCGTTGGCCTCGCTCTCGGATTGGTTGACGTTTGGCTTGTTTTTTAAAGGAATTGGAGCTGGTTTACAAACATTTGGGTTTGTTTCTAAAGGAATTAGCTCTGCAAAACCGTTCCCATGGCAACGAAGCTTCGTTTTTCCTTCGTGTCAGGGAGACGGCAGTTGAGCGTTTCAAGGAGCATTTTATGACAAAAAAGGTGTTGAGAAGGAAGTTTAAGGAACGGTTTATAAAAAAGGAGGAATATAAGTGAAAGTGGAGGATTAATTTTGTTGGCTATTTTAAATCTAAAGGAAAAATGCAATCTAACAAGGTAGAACAGGAGAAAATAATAAGAGAGATTATTAATAAGTAGCTAAAGGATGTAATTCAAGAGTCAGAATGCTGAGGATGAGGAGTATTTCTCAGACTCAGACTCAGAGGAAGATAATGAGAGAGGACCAGGTGGTAAATGTATGTCTAAAAGGAAACATTTAAATGAAAAACAGGGGCAGAGTGGAGTCCAAAGCAGCTCGCAATGGAAAGGTATCCGACGCGATATGGAAGGAAGTCAGTTTAACACTAAAAAACGTGGGAAAGCATCGGGTGATGCGAATAATGATGTTGAGTTGGATGAGTACATCTTAGATTTGGAATATAAAGATGGATTAGGAGAAGAGAATGAGGATAGTGGAAGAGAGAAAAGTAAGGAGACAGTGGTGGACCCCTTCCGAGAGCAATTACTCAGCCCCAGAGATATTAGACACCCGAGAGGGAAGGACTGGTGGCCACTGGATCATGTTGCCGAATACATTAAGGCAAGAATCAGGAAGCCTTTAGAGAAGGAGGAAAGGAGTATTATGAGAGCGGAGTGCTCTAGACCTGTCATTGATGACAAGGTGACTATGACTCCTAAAATTGATCCGGAGCTCATAACTTATCTATTTAAAATGGGTAAGGATCCAAGGAAAGGCTTGGATAAATCTCTGAAGCAGTGTCAGGACAAGATACTTGACATTTTGGGGCCTCTTGCTAATATTTTTGAAGCTATTGAGGAGGCTTACCTTAAGGATTTAGATCTGTCTTTATTTATTTACGTGGTTGGTATTAAAGGGCTGTTTCCTTTATGGGTAATGCTAACGCTGGCATTCTATCAGAGAGGAGGAAGACTGTCCTCATGCGAATGTACTCAAAATTAGGGGATTTGGCGAATAAAGAGTCCAGCGAAGAAGCTCGTAGACTTTTGTTTGGTGAAGGGATGGTGAAATCTGTAACTAAGTACGTTCGCACCTTCACAAGCCTGGATAAGGCTCAATATTCGATGCGCAGAGTCTTTAGTAAAAGTAGTTTTTATGGACGGGCTGCTAGAAGGGGGCAACCTATCAGCCAGGCAAGTTTCAGAGCCCAATACCATAACCAAGGAAGTGGGTATTCCAGAGGCCAGGGAAGTTACAATTTCTTTCCGCAAAGAGGAAGAGGTCGAGTTCGCTCAAACAGAGGAGGAGGTCAAAATTCAGGACAAGGTCAAAACCAGGGTGAGTATGAAGACTTGTTCTCTTTCTATCCCGAAAAGTGTAGGAGGAAGATTAAGGTATTTCAAAGAAAATTGGAGAGAAATTACTCAGGATGCATGGGTTCTAGAAACTATAGAAGGTTTTTAAATAGATTTTGACTCAGTTCCAGTTCAGATAAAAGAACCTCACAAGCTGGTTTTTCAAGAAGAGTTATTACAAATAATGGAAAACGAAGTGTGTTTGATGTTGGAGAAAAATGCAATTGTGCAAGTGGGGGAGGAAGACAAAGGTTATGTGAGTACTTTGTTCTTGGTAGAAAAAAAGGACAAAGGATGGAGACCTGTAATAAATTTAAGGAATTCGAATCAGTTTGTGACTTATCGACATTTCAAAATGGAGGGTATTCACCTTCTGACAGATATTCTTCAAGGAGGAGATTGGATGGTGAAAATGGATCTGAAGGATGCGTATTTTACTATTCCAATAGCGAAGGAAAGTCAAAAATTTCTACAATTCAGATGGAAGGCTCAATTATTTCAATTTCAGAGCCTACCTTTTGGACTTTCTTCTGCCCCTTGGTGTTTTACCAAGGTAAAGAGGTCAGTGGTAGGTTATTTTAGAGAGGGAGGAATCAGGATAATAATTTATCTAGACGACATTTTGATTATGAATCAGGAAATTGGGGATCTGAAAAAGCATTTGGATTTGGTAAGGAGCGTGCTAGAAAATGTAGGCTTTGTGATAAATTTGCAGAAGTCAGTTTTGAGCCTGTGAGGAAATTGGAATTTCTAGGTTTTGTGGTGGACACAGTTTTGTGTCAATTATGTCTCCCGGAGAAGAAAGTGAAGAAAATAAAGCAAGAGATTCAGAAAGTTATAAACAAGGAGAAAGTTACTTTGAGGGAATTGGCAAGAGTGATTGGTTTACTGTCCTCGTCAATTCAGGCGATTTTTCCGGGTCCTTTACATTACAGGGCCTTACAGCGTTTGAAGAGATCAGAGCTGTCGAAAGGAATGTGGTATGGGGACATGGTGTATGTAACTACGGAAGCGAAGCAAGAGTTGGTTTGTTGGAAAGAGAACATGGATGCGTGGAATGGTCAAGCAATTTTCGGAGAATCCCCAGAATTTGTTTTGGAGACGGACCTGAGCAATTTTGGCTGGGATGCGTCTAGTCTGGGAAAAGAGACTGGGGGTGTGTGGTCCCCGTGGGAAAAAGAGAGCCATATAAATTGTTTGGAGATGAAAGCAGGTTTGTTTGCTTTGAAGAGTTTCAAGAAAGGATTGGTAGACAAGTCAGTGCTGCTCAGTATGGACAATGTGTCTGGTGTAGCTTACATAAACAGATTGGGAGGAACACGGTCAAAGGGTCTTGCGGAGTTAGCGAAAGAGATTTGGGAGTTTTGCTTGGAACACAAGATAGGACTGAAGGCAGAGTATTTGCCGGGTGTTAACAATGTGTTGGCAGATTGGAACTCAAGGAACATGATAGATTACAGCGATTGGAAGTTGAGGAGGAAGTTTTCCGAAGAGTTTTGGATATTATGGGTCCTCTAGCAGTGGATCTTTTGGCATCGAGGTTAACCAACCAATTGGAGAATTATGTGAGTTGGAGACCCGATCCAGAGGCTATGGCAGTGGATACCTTCCTGCAGGATTGGAAAGGGGTGAAGGGTTATGCCTTTCCCCCGTTCTCTATGACTCAGAGGGTTCTTGTTCAGGTGAGGAAACAGAAATGCGAGTTAATTTTGATAACTCTGTTTTGGAAGACTCAACCTTGGTTCCCTTTGGTGATGGAGTGAGCAGTGACAGAACTCTCTTTTGATTATGGCTTTCAGGGGTCTTTTGAGGAATGTGGAAGGAGGAGAACACCCTTTGGTGGAGTTGGGTTCTCTCAACCTTCTAGTATGGAAGATATCAGGTGTTGAAGAGCATTCTCGGATCTTTCAGGAACGGCTGCAGAGTTACTATTTGAATCTTGGGCACCAGGGACAAGAAAGAGATATAAGGGAGCCTGGAATGTATGGTTTCATTGGTACATGGAAAGGGGTTTGGATCCCTTAGAAGCAATTGACATTCAAGTAGCTAATTTTCTAGCTGGATTGTTTGAGAAAGGAATGTCGTATAGGACAGTGAACTGTTATAGGTTGGCGATTTCTTCTCTTCATTCTCTCAGTCATTGTGTTTCTATTGGAAGAAGTCCTTTCGTTTGTAGAGTGATGAAAGGGATTCAGATTAAGAGACCCCGATCTCTAAGTATAAGTCTTTATGGGATGTTGATCTGATTCTAAAGATGTTTGTGAGTTGGCCTAGCAATAAGTACTTGGAGCTTAGGGAGCTGTCTTGGAAGTTAGCTACCTTATTGTATCTTATGTCTTTCAAGAGAGTTTCAGATGTCAAGGCCTTGGACATTTCTCATAGGTTTTATCAGCCCGATGGTGTGTTTTTTGAGTTATGCAGGAGAACTAAGACTATGTCAAGTTCTGTTTTTTATCCAATTTTTGATGAATGGCCATGTTTATGTGTGGTACGATGCTTAAAGGAGTATGAAAGCAGAATGTTGGAAAAAAGGGGAGCAGGAGTAGATCAGGTTTTGATCTCATGTGAAACCATTTAAGGCAGTTTCTAGTGCGACTATTGAGAGATGGGTTAAATGTTCCATGAAGGAGGCCGGTGTGGATGTGTCTAGGTTCACAGCACACTCGACGAGAGGGGCTATGGTGAGTAAGGTGAGTATGTTAGGTGGGAGTCTAGAAGATATTATGAAGGCAGCGGATTGGTCCTCTGTTTCTACGTTCAGGAGATTTTATTTTAAGTCAGTTGAACATGTTTCAAAATGTGTTTTAGAAAGCTTTGAACATGCATAATGCTAGCCTCCTGTCGACATAAAATTGCGATTCTAATAGGTTTACTGACTATAGAATCGAGATTTTATTAAAGACAAGGAGGCTAGCATTGTCCCGCCCACCCTTTCCCTTGGGTGAGGCATGATTCTTTGTTTTATTATGTAATATTTTATGTTGTAGGTTTGGAGTTTTCTCTCCTCGCAATATGAGGATTTATGCTTGCTAATTTTGTTCATATGTTTTGTTGTAGAAAGTTAAAAAAGGTATGTTTGTGTTCTTGGAGTAATAAAGAGCCAAAAGAGCAAATGAAAAGAGGAAGAAGATGGTGGTCGCATGCTATTTATGGACTGGAAGATTCTTTGTTGATTATGATGTTGTTGGGTTCCATGAGCTTTTAATGGTGCTGCTCAGAAGTGGGAAATAAGAGTTAATGCATAATGCTAGCCTCCTTGTCTTTAATAAAATCTCGATTCTATAGTCAGTAAACCTATTAGAATCGCAATTCTCTTTTACAAGAGCATTAGCAGAAAATACCACTTGCACCTACTAAATTAAATCAATTTATACATCAATTTTAGTCATTATAAATCTGTAATGATAATGTATATATATATATATATATATATATATATATATATATATATATATATATGCCAAAGTCAATCTGCTGTCACAGAGAGTAACTCGGACACTCCTGGA
The DNA here is from genome assembly GCA_963921515.1 of Calotriton arnoldi. Lineage (NCBI taxonomy): Eukaryota > Metazoa > Chordata > Amphibia > Caudata > Salamandridae > Calotriton > Calotriton arnoldi. Next base: position 386,687 of record CAWUFW010006450.1, on the reverse strand, counting down.
AGTTGCAAAATAGTATTTAATGGATGGCTCAAAAACAACGCGTTTCAGCTTTTGCCTTGATCACGTTTCAAGAGGACATTGTCACAGCAACCATTATAAATAAAGTGTGAACATAAAAGAGGGGTACATGTGAACATAAAACCAGTGCAAAAACAACGGCCATCTTGGCAAAGTGTAATATAATACAAAAACCTATTGCACTTGATGCTATACCGGAACCTGGATGAACGCCTCCTCAGCGCCTGACATCGCCATAGCCATCCCGGATGGATACAAGATCACCCGGAAGGACCGCGTCAAACAGACGGGAGGAGGCATCGCCATCGTACACAAGAACACCATCCGCATCTCGACTAACTCCGACGAGACCTTCACCGCCGCCGAACACCTACACTTCCAGATACACACGGACCCCAAGACCACCCTCCGAGGCACCCTCATCTACAGACCCCCGGGACCACGCACACTATTCAGCGAAGACATCGCAGACTTCATCAGCCCGCACGCCATGCCCTCCGCCGACTACATCCTCCTAGGGGACCTCAACTTCCACCTGGAGAACAACAACGACAGAAACACCACCGCCCTGCTGGACAACCTCGCCAACCTCGGACTCAAGCAACTGGTGAACACGCCCACCCACTACGCCGGCCACACGCTTGACCCCGTCTTCTCGTCCAGCAAGCACATCTCCTTCAGCCACGCCACCGGACTCCACTGGACCGACCACAGCTGCGTCCACTTCAGCTTCAGAAAGACTGCGACCCACCACCACCCGCAACAGGCTCCCCGCCGGAGCTGGAGCAAGATCACCGCCGAGCAGCTCACCGCCTCCTCAGCCAGAACACACCCACCGACACAACGGACCCAAACGAAGCAGCCAGCAACCTCGCCAAGTGGCTGACCGCCTGCGCCGACGACCTCGCACCACTAAAAACCCTCCCAGCAGACCCGGAAGCAAGAAACCCCTTGGTTCACCAACGAACTCAAGGAATCCAAGAAGAACTGCCGCACTCTCGAGAAAACCTGGCGACTCGACCAGACCACAGACAACAGGACCGCCCTCAAGCACGCCACCCGCAAACACCACCAGCTGATCCGTGCCACCAAGAAGTCGGCACTCAAAGAACGACTGGACAACAACGCCCATGACAGCAAGGAACTTTTCAGCATCGTCAAAGAGTTCTCCAACCCCAGCGCCGGAAACAACGACATCACCCCCTCGCAAGACCTCTGCAACTCACTCTCCGCGTTCTTCCACCGCAAGATCACCGACATACACAACAGCTTCAACGCACAAACAACGCACCCTACCGCCGAACCAATGCCCGCCACCACCACCCTCTGCAACTGGACCCCGATCAACTCCGAAGACACCACCCGCACGATGAACTCCATCCACTCCGGATCACCAACCGACCCCTGCCCACACCACGTCTTCAACAAAGCCGACGCCACCATCGCACCCCATCTCCGGGACATCATCAACTCCTCCTTCCGCACCGCCACCTTCCCGGAGAGCTGGAAGCACGCCGAGCTTACCGCCCTCCTGAAGAAACCAACGGCGGACCCCACCGACCTCAAGAACTACCGCCCCATCTCGCTCCTTCCGTTTCCGGCCAAAGTCATCGAGAAGACCGTCAACAGACAGCTTGCCGCCTTCCTCGAGACGAATGGATCCTCGACCCCTCGCAGTCCGGGTTTCGGGCCAACCACAGCACCGAGACCGCCCTTATCGCAGCCACCGACGACATCAGAACCCTAACCGACAACGGGGAAACAGCTGCCCTCATCCTCCTGGACCTCTCCGCGGCGTTCGACACCGTCTGCCACCGCACCCTAGTGAAGCGCCTCAGCAACATCGGAATCCGAGAGAAAGCACTGGAATGGATCATCTCGTTCCTCGCCGGAAGAACCCAGAGAGTCCGCCTCTCCCCGTTCAGATCCGAAGCCACCGAAGTCATCTGCGGCGTTCCACAAGGATCCTCACTCAGCCCGACCCTCTTCAACGTCTACATGAGCCCCTCGCAGCCATCGCACGCCGACACAACCTCAACATCATCTCCTACGCCGACGACACCCAGCTAATCCTCTCCCTCACCAACGACCCCACTACCGCCAGAGCCAACCTGCACGACGGGATGAGAGACGTCGCCGACTGGATGAGGAACAGCCGCCTTAAACTGAACTCAGACAAGACGGAAGTCCTCATCCTGGGCTCATCACCCTCCGCCTGGGACGACTCCTGGTGGCCCCCGGCCCTGGGCACCGCACCCAAGCCAACGGACCACGCACGCAACCTGGGCTTCATCCTGGACTCCTCCCTATCGATGACCAAACAAGTCAACGCCGTCTCATCTTCATGCTTCAACACTCCTGCGCATGCTCCGCAAGATCTTCAGATGGATCCCCACTGAAACCAGGAAGACCGTCACCCAGGCACTCGTCACCAGCCGACTGGACTATGGGAACACCCTCTACGCCGGAACCACAGCCAAACTTCAAAAGAGACTCCAGCGCATCCAGAACGCCTCCGCACGACTCATCCTGGACATCCCCCGACACAGCCACATCACCGTACACCTGAAAGACCTGCACTGGCTCCCCGTCAGCAAGAGAATCACGTTCAGACTCTCACCCACGCACACAAGGCCCTCCACGACCTGGGCCCAAAGTACCTCAACGACCGCATGTCCTTCTACACGCCCACACGCCAGCTACGATCAACCAGCCACGCCCTCGCCACCGTACCACGCATCCGCAGAACCACCGCCGGAGGAAGATCCTTCTCCTACCTGGCGGCCAAGACCTGGAACTCCCTCCCCACTCACCTTCGGCGAACCCAGGACCATCTCGCCTTCAGGAAGCAGCTCAAGACCTGGCTGTTCGAGCAGTAACTTACCCCCTCCCCCAGCGCCTTGAGACCCTCCCGGGTGAGTAGCGCGCTCTATAAATGCCGTGATTGATTGATTGATTGATAAAGGTAACAAAACCAATCAAAGGTACAATAAAGCTCTGTGGCCTTATAGATTATAAAAGTACCTTGCAGACAGGTGTCAATAAAGCAAAACTGTGCAGCAACCAAGAATGACAATGTCAATAACAGAACCCAAATAAGGTATAGCATATAACATGATTCAACATTGCTCAAACCATCGCCAATTTTCTAAAGTAACATATACTGTTCCATTATATACACATGTCAATGAAAGCCACTCAATTCATAAGGTAGCTGAAGCATGCAAAACACATACAGAACTTCATACAGATATCCAAACGGGCAAAAAATATACTTGCCAATCCATAAGTATACCAAAAAATACATAATGTATATACAGGAGAAAGTTTACCATATCACCATCATGCCCCAGTGGGCTAACAGTTCTAACATGAGGATCTGCAACAGCATTTATTCATTCGAATGTCTGGTTTCAGTACACACTGCCCCAAACCTACAAATAAAAATGTGAAAGAAATATAAATAAAGTAAAAAAGAGCAAGGAAACAAAATAAGCACAGCCAATAACAGATTATGTCTGTAAATGAATAGCCAATTCTTCACTGGAGTTTAAGCCTTTCGGTATCATGGTCTCCAATTCAATAATATACCTTGACTCCAGTTGTCGCAGTGAGAGTTCACGGTTACCCCTCTCACATTCTTATACACAGTGTCTAGTACCACCATTCTAAGCAATCTCTCATTCTGGAAATGGTGGTCAAAAAAGTGGCGTGCAACCGGATACCTGTCTGTTGTTATGACGAATTGCACTCAAATGCTCGAGAACTCTTTTTTGGCACAATGAATCGTGCTGCCTATATAGGCTTTTTCGCACGGACAAATCAGGGCATATACACAGTACATTGTGTTACAGGTGACAGCTTTCTTAATAAGTACCTCTCGATTATAGCTAACTATAGAAAAGCTGGAACAGTCCACACTGTTCCTACATGCCTTACAGTTTTTACAACGGCGAAAGCCAGGATTCCTGACTTCAAGCATCCTAGGTACGCTAGTTACCACATTGGGGCTAAGATCATCCCTGAGAGTACGACTTTTCCTAAACGTCACCTGTGGATAATCAGCAAGGGATTTGTTAAGATTGTCATCAGTCAGAAGTACGTGCCAGTGTTTCTTCAGAATCTGGCGTACATCTTGGGCTTGTCCCGAGTAAGTCGTAATGAACCGCAGAGTCTCCGGTTCTGCCGATTTACTAGAGGGATGCAGTAATTGATTACGAGTAACAGCATCCACTCTTTTGCTAGCAACAGCTATCGTTCTTTCATTGTACCCTCTCTCTCTGAAACGTTGACACATGGTTGCTTTCTCAATTTGGTAACTGGCATCGGTGCTACAATTACGTTTAGCACGCAGCAATTCCCCATACGGAATGCTGTAAACCAAATTACGGGAATGAGAGCTGGAAGCGTTCAGAATGCTGTTACCCGCAGTCTGTTTACTGAAAGAGTTTAGATTGTACCGTGTGGCCCTTGATTTCCACAAGTACATCTAAAAATTCGATCGTGGTCTTACTCATGTGTTCGGTAAAAGTGAGATTATACTCATTGTCATTTAGTTTGTTAACAAAAGCAACAGCAGATTCCATCTCTCCGTTCCAAATAAAGAAGATGTCATCAATATACCGCAGCCACAGGACACAGGACTCAAATTCAGCCAACTTGAAGGTCACCTGCTCCTCCCACCACCCCATGAATAAATTAGCATAGCTGGGGGCGAAGCAGGTGCCCATGGCTGTGCCCTGTGACTGCCGGAAGATGACATCATCGAACAGAAAAAAATTGTTTTTCAAACAAAATTCCGTCATTTCCAAAATCATTTCAGAGTGATGAAAAAAGGAAATGGACCGTGATTTCAGAAAATGTCTAATTGCCAATAAACCCTGATGGTGTTCAATACTAGTATACAGACTGGTCACATCAAGGGTGATCAATATAAAACTGTCTTCCCAATAGATGCCATCAATGGCAGTTAAAAAATGGGTAGTGTCCCTGAGATATGACGGCAAATCAATAACATATGGTCTCAGATAATGATCAATGAACCTGGAAGTGTTCTCCAATAATGATCCAATGGAGGAAACAATAGGTCTCCCCGGGGGTTGGTCGGATCTTTGTGCAATTTGGGGAGTAAATATAGAATAGGGATCCTAGGGTGGGGGCAACGCAAATAATTATATTCCTCCCACTCCAGTAGTCCCTTATCTCTCCAGACCGTCAGTTTCTCCCCATATTCCATGTTGGACTTGGTTATTTCCTCTTTGTCAGAAATGCAATAGCAGCTTGTATTAGCAAGCTGTCGCTGCCCCTCTGCCAAATATTTCATACAGTCTAGAACCACCACGTTACCACCTTTATCTGATTGTCTGATAACGATGGAACTGTCACATTTAAGATTTTCTAATGCTAGGATCTGTTCGTGACTCAAGTTTCTCTTGAAATAGGGAACTTTCCTATGTCTGATTTTCTTAAGATCCATAAGAACACCCTTTTCAAAAACTTCTATAGCATCACACTGTATGTTCGGTAAAAACAATGACTTAGGTTTAAATTTGCTGCCCGGGTTCATATCAAGATCAATATCCAAATTTTCCAAGTTAAAATTCAAATCATCACCACAAGGTACATTGTCATACAAAGACGTCATAGTGTGCAATAACTCAATGTCATCAATGTTAAGATTACTACAAGAGTCACCACCGACCAATGTGCCAGGTCTCTTATGTTGCGTTGCAAACCACTTTTTGAGTTTTAATTTACGTGAAAAGTAGAACAAATCAATTCTAGTTTGTACAAAACTAAAATTGCTGGAGGGACAAAAAGACAAACCTAATCCAAGAAGTTCTGTCTTAGTAGAGGAAAGAACACGGTCCGACAGATTTACAACAGTCATTGTTGAGCCTTCTTGCCCCTTGTAACCATTCCCACAGGGTTGACTGTGTCGTTTTGTTCTCCTTTTCTTTGCCTGCTTATTCCTTTTGTTTTTCCTCTGCCGCCTCGCCTTTGCCTCTCTGAATATTGGGTGCTTGGGAATATTCTGTCCTGCCCTGATTCATCATTTGAAACTGGTACAAAAAATTGATCGTTTTTTTAGGAAGCATTTGCGTAGTTGCTGATGTAGAAGTAGAACTAGACCCTGATGCGTCCGAGAGGCTACTATCCGATACATCACTTTCACTGACTTGCAATTGACTTGGCACCACTGCACTCTTCACTGATGCGTTACCTTCTTTATCAAAAAGGTGGTCAAATTTCTTGTGAAAAGTCAGCGTGCGGCCAGACTGATAGTCTCTGAAATCCCTCAGAAATTTGCGTTGTTTTTTTGCTGTGATCTCTTCTTCCAATTTACCTATATGGATCATCATATTTTTCATAAATTCCTCCAGGGACTCCTTGGACACTAGTTTCTCTAATTCAGCCACCAAATTGTCGATTTCCACCAATAATTTGCTCCGATCTTTGAGAGCGTATTTCACCAAGATACGCATCATAGTCATAGAGCAGGCAGCTGAATTACCTGACCACTCCTCCAACATCTCTGGATCAGGATCCTCGTATGTGGGAATAGTGAAAATGCGTAAGCCTCTTGGCACACGCCCCACGTCTATGTACCTCTGTAGGGACTCAGCTTCCCACCACTTGGACAATTCTTTCCTATAGGCTTTCTCTAATTGGCTGAATAAAGATTGCGCTTTAATTTCATCCGTGATATTATAACATGGAGTAGAAACATTTCCAATAGTTTCTACCTGCGCAAAAAATAACTTATTGGCTGTTTCCTTTCTCTTCGCCTCCAAAACAGCAGCCATACTACATACGTATCACTCTGCCCCTTCCAAGTGCCAGCTAGTAGATTCGTAAGTCAACCAGTCGGCTCCCAAGCCCTTGAGACTGCTAAGAACAAAGCAACAGTATGGCTTAGAGCAGGAAGCGGAGTCGTACTCACCCCTGTGCCGGATCGTTACCGCGCCCTCCGGCGCCAAACAAAGCAGCTCAAAGGCGGCGCTCAGCCGCTCCCGTCTTCCCCGTCGTGTCGCGTCGTCTCAGCAAATCACGATAGCCAGCCAACACCTGAATTCCGCGTTTACGATTTTCATCCGCGGTCCGTTTTGGTTGAATGAATCCCCGAACCAGGGGTTTCACGTAGTATAGGCGGCAAGTCTCAAGGGGTCAGTCTCCAAACCCAATTCAAACAATTCACGAGTCAAGGTATATTATTGAATTGGAGACCATGATACCGAAAGGCTTAAACTCCAGTGAAGAATTGGCTATTCATTTACAGACATAATCTGTTATTGGCTGTGCTTATTTTGTTTCCTTGCTCTTTTTTACTTTATTTATATTTCTTTCACATTTTTATTTGTAGGTTTGGGGCAATGTGTACTGAAACCAGACATTCGAATGAATAAATGCTGTTGCAGATCTTCATGTTAGAACTGTTAGCCCACTGGGGCATGATGGTGATATGGTAAACTTTTTCCTGTATATACATTATGTATTTTTTGGTATACTTATGGATTGGCAAGTATATTTTTTGCCTGTTTGAATTTCTGTGTGAAGTTCTGTATATGCTTTACATGCTTCAGCTACCTTATGAATTGAGTGGCTTTCATTTACATGTGTGTAATAATGGAACAGTATATGTTACTTTAGAAAATTGGCGAGGGTTGAGCAATATTGAATCATGTTATATGCCATACCTTATTTGGGTTTTGTTATTGACATTGTCATTCTTGGTTGTTGCACGGTTTTGCTTTATTGACACTTGTCTGCAAGGTACTTTTATAATTTATAAGACCACGGAGCTTTATTGTACCTTTGATTGGTTTTGTTACCTTTATAGCATCAAGTGCAATAGGTTTTTGTATTATATTACACTTTGCCAAGATGGCCGCCGTTTTTGCACTGGTTTTATGTTCACATGTACCCCTCTTTTATGTTCACACTTTATTTATAATGGTTGCTGTGACAATGTCCTCTTGAAACGTGATCAAGGCGAAAGCTGAAACGCGTTGTTTTTGAGCCATCCATTAAATACTATTTTGCAACTTCCAGGAGTGTCCGAGTTACTCTCTGTGACAGCAGATTGACTTTGGCATATTTATCGGGTTGCCGGTAACCCGTACTTGGACCGCCCGCTTTGACAGTCTCCTTCTCCTACCGGGCTCGTGAATTGTTATATATATATATATATATATATATATATATATAACCTTTTTTAAGTTGAAATAGTTAATATAATTTAATTTAATTTAACATTATTACCTATGGGTTCTATTTTAAGTCTCTGCCTCCAATATTTTCTATGGGACGATGTTAGTATCAGTGGTTGGCCATGTGTGGTGCGGGACTTACTACTGATCCTTTTTGGCTGTAGTAACTTTACACATGTAAACCTGGCTCCCCACTCTGTTTTAGGGGTATGGAAACATGCACATACCCAAAGGTAGTAAAGCTACTCAAATGTATAGATTCACTTGTGTAAGTTTACCTTTGCAGAAAGGGTCCTAAATCTGCATCTTAAAAGTACTGGTCAATTATTGTCTATATTTAATATGACTTGCACTGTATTTGTAAGGAAGGTCATCTGCAAATTAAATGGCAATATTGAAAGGTAGCTGAAGTTCTCCCTAGGGGTCGGCGAGGGAACTACGGTAAGTGCAAGGCAGTGATGATCTAGAAGGCTTGCAGATCTGTCCGTCGCACCGGTCTCCCACACGTTTATGTACGCATGCAAAGAGTTCTTTGCTCCGGACAGTTAGTGTGTCCTAACCAATCCATTCACATGCACAGTCCTCCTTTGAGAAGAAGGAATAAAATTCCATGCGAGCCAAGAAAAATCAGTATCGCAATGTGCAATCTCAGCTTTCAGTGTTGACGAGTCCTATGTGTCTCTCTTGGCTCACTGGAATGGACTCTGACAGATGCAACGCAGTGACATCATCTGCATCCATTAGCGTGGCTTTCTATTTTTACGTCCTCCTCAAGGACCGGAGAGTAGGGCAAGTCCCAGGCGAGTGGTGAGATGGCGAGCCATTACTGAAACATGCTAGGAGTCTCATAAATCCTCTTCCAAGATGTTTAGACTGAGGCTTTGGCATGGACTTTGGATATTTCACTATTTTTGTCCAAGAAGGGCTGAGTGCAATTGGCACAAGGAAGGAAAACGATTGGAAAGGACAGACTGCTTCTTGAAGCTCATACTGAATGAACTGGTTTTGTTCTGCACTGTCTACAGAGAAAGTATCATGCCTTCTGCAGTTAGTGCCTCCTCAATTTTATTCACATTCTATCCTATCTTGTGAACAAGACATCTTCAATTTGAAATCCTGCCAATAAATCAGTTTTTCAATTTATATTTAACAACTTTGTTGGATAATTTTATTAGCAGTGGTGCAACACACCAGCTGCAAGCATCTATTGACCTTGCAGGTCATGTGATCAGAGGCTGATGAAGGCAGCTTTATTTTCATCTTTTATGGATGATATAAAGGAAAAACCAAAATCCTTTTCACCAACGGTGTAGACCATGCACCGTCACCCATGCAGGAACTCTTGGCCCAGTAACTCAAATCCAGTGAACCCGTACCTAGCATAAGGTCCAGAAAGAAAGAAAACATCATTAGGGTGATCACCTAAAGAAGACACAGAAGAGAGACTGCGTAGGACAGACACAAATTCAGGACTTGTGTTTATGGTGGATAGGATTTATATGTGAGTAGGGACAGAATGATGGGGTGGCGCTGACAGGGCGCAGTGATAAAAATTAGGCTGGGGCAGAATTCCGGTTATGCCAAAGTAATCAGAGTAATTTCAGTAATACAGCGTTACTCTTTGATACGGAATTACCGATAATTACGCGATTCATCCTGCTCGTGTAACTAAGAATGATTAGGGGGGGAAATCCTACTGTGCAAGCACATATAGTGAGCATGAACGTCTGCTTGTGCTCGCTATTTGTGTTCTGCTGCATTTAGCGCTGTTTCTTAGTTCATATTCCATCCTCCCGTCCATTTTGGACAACATGGTTCATATTGCGTTAAGTAAATAGCACCAAATGCCGTTAGTAAGTTGGGGGAAAATCCTACCCCAAGAGCACATTTAGCGAGCGCGAGCAGCTGCTCACACTCATTATTTATGTTCACTTGCATTTAGCGCTATTTCTTAGCACAACATCCATTGTTGCATCCATTTTGGACGCTAGGGGGCATTTTGCGCTAAACAAATGGCGCCAAATGCAGAATTACTCTTGTCACGTGATTCAAACATAGTTTTGCGGAATTCTTAAGTAATTCCATGTGCTTACGCTACATGGAATTACACAACTTACGCCCCACCCTTAATTAAAGTGCGTGGCGCGGGCTGCGATCTCATAACAACATCTGTGGATGCTGATAAATTAAGCGCATGATGCGTACAATCCAGGGCGCGGAATAACATGGCTAATTTAAATATAAGGGCATTAATCGCCTCCATTAAAATATTAAGGACCCCATTACAAGTGCCCGGAGTAGCAGGGTTTTTTTTTTTACTATTGTCTAAGTTCCTGAAATCGTTTTTTTGTGATGAGCTTTTTGATGTCACTCTTTATTATAAAGCAGTCTCTCCAGCAGCCAATCAAGGCCCGCTTAACTTAACTCCCATCTTTTCTAATGCCTCACCTGTTCTACAATCCATACCTTCTGCTACTGCTAATCCTTACTCTTGGTCAATTGCCAAAATGACTACCACAGTTTGGATTGGACTTTGACTATTCCACACGATTTTCACATTTTCGATGTCATTTTGATGCTACCATTTATTGTGAAGACTCACTTACTTCACAGTAAACATAAACAAGCATTGGCATAGCCAATAGGTCTCGCTTTTGGGACTTTATAAGTATTTAGTTATGCAGCACAATATCCTTGGTGCAACAACATCAACTGTTGCATGGCTAAACACTTATAAGGTCCTAAAGGCGAGACCTATTGGCTATGCCAATGCTTGTCTCTAATGAGCAGGGAGCCTTCAATCTAAAGTGCTCGTCTATGAACTATGAATTCAGATTTGGAAAGAATGAAAGATAATGAGGGAGAAGATGAAAGGTGTGAATATATAGAATGGTTTACACAGCTGCCAAGGTTTCAGATTGCTATGTGTGACATTTTCATAATTTTAGTTGAATTATGAGTGACATTTAATGACTATGAGTGACACTTTCTCGCGCGCAAAATCAAGCAATGAAAATGAGGGAAATAGGTATAGGCTGAATAAATAAGACTTTACGCAAATGAGTACAGCGTCTTGTTAACAAAACTGTAAATATCACAAATGAACTCCACTCAAACACTAATAAAATCATTAACCCCGAGCGGCCGCCCCCGTTGCTGCGCTGCTACCTGCCCAACCCTGCAGGCATCGGCACACATCAACATGACCCACCGGCTATCACAGAGGCTCTGCTGACTTTGGTGACACCACTGGCACTGAAAGTAATTGGACAGGCAGCAGCACCACATATAGTCAGTCACAGAGTGACTCAGTGACCCCGACCGTCCCAACACGAGTTGGTGGGCTTTATGTCACGTGACTTAGAGAGACTAACTTCAGCTGTAACAGGGCATGCTGTACCCTCGGCCCATAGTTGAACCAACAGTACGCATTTTATGTGCAGAAACATCTTTCTGGCATCCTGATGCCCTCAGACATCCCGAAGACTCTGCCCGCTGAACCCCACAATGGAGCAGCACCAACAAAGGCAGCAGTTAGGGCTATCAGAAGCAACAACGTTTAAGTTAGGAGGGGCACAGTTTACAAGTAATCCAAAGAGTAAAACACAGTTACCTCTTTCTTTCTTTGCGTTGTGTTCCGACCGCCGTCCGCTGCAATCGCCGATCACTGCTGTGACGTGAAGCTCGGCTGTAACTGAATTAGGCGCGGCGCCGGTCACATTACATTTTTGACTGCACACAGCAGCCCGGGCCGGTGCGAGAAGCAGAAGGAGACAGCGCTGCACGCGCCATAATTAAAGCCCCACCGCAAATTCTCCCATAACAAACTCCCCGCCTTTGGCAGCAGGACGTCACGTCTCCCCCGTCGCGGCGCAAGACGTTATAAAATAAATCAACTTAATCTGACCGGTCTGTCCCGCCCCGGCTGTGACGGTAGTAGCCATTTGGCCTAACAATGAAGTCAAGCTATCTGAGAGTGGCGCCACAGGAAATAATTAGATGCAATGTAGCAGTGAGCTGCCTGCCAGCAGCAGTCTTAGCTCAGCTACAAGCACCAAACCTGCAGGATCTTGAGCAAACAGCGAGAGAGGAAGTTGGCTCTGTCGGCCCAAAGCCGGTAGTTCTGACCGTTTAGCCTCATCCTCTCCCCGTCGCTATATCTTCTTGCGTTAGCAACTGCCTGCCTGAAGAACAAAGTCAATGATCATATGGCAGCTGTTTTGTCCCTCTAGCTTGACACGTCATCACGAGTGCCGCGCGTGATGGAACGAAACCGAAACTTAAGGAGCTGCTTAAATATAGCAGCGGTGTATATTCACTCCGGTCCTGCAGACGTGAATGGCTGCAACGATGTTTTGAAGGTATGGTACTCTATTTCAAACGATTTCTCTTTCCAGTTATCAGTATTACAGAATACAATGTATTTGCTTGTGCTTCTCGTCTTTGACAGCCAGGAATTAACATTTACTGCTACAGACGGAGTGTGGAGACTAGGTTCACGATGTTTTATGATATTGGCGATAATAATGCAGCCCCAATCACAGCCAATTGTTTATAGAATTGTAAACAATGAAGGAAAGAAATAAGCGGAAGGAAGTGTTAAAGAGGAGCTAAGTGACTGAGAAAGAGAGATCGGAATGACAACAAGCCCGCGAGTGGTGCGCGCGCACCACAGAGGAGCGGGGGCGAGCGAGCGCGGCAGCCTGCTCAGCTGACGAGACGCTCAGCTGACCAGACGCTCGTGCGTCGTGGCTGGCCTTTGGATGTGTACGCGCGGCAGACATGTGTTTCCACTTATCGCGCCCGCGTCTGGGCACGATAATTGGAAACATATGTTTGCCGTGCGTACCCATCTCAAAAGGCCAGCCACGACGCACGAGCGTTTGTTGGACTGCTTTTCAAACTTGCTTACATTAAGTCTTCGCCTCTAAGCAGCGCTTGCGCGCTACTCGAGGCTCGACCTAAAAAACTAAACGAAAATATTAAAGAAGGTAGCAGTCTTATGGCATCATTCTGTGGTGGTACCAAATTAATGCAAAAGGCCGGAAAATCTGCTATTTTTGCAGGGTCTGTGGAAGCTTCCTACAGACAGAGGTCCCTGTTAGGAATTTCCTTTTATGCACATCTGTTTTGTTGCACCCGGATTTTTTGGCTCTGGAATCACCATAGCAAAATTAGAAATTTCCAGCGGAATCAGACCTGGAATTACTGATTCCTCAGTAAATTACTAATTTCTAAGGGGACGCTCAGGGTTACACTTGTAATCACCCAGTAACTCAGCCCCTCTGCAACTTAAAAATTCCCCACGTATTGGTAACTCCAGGGAACTAAGCTACTAAGAGGTTTTCTCGGCCGCTCTTTCTGTGGGACTGAATGTTATTTCACCTAGAGTCCTGGAACTGTGCGTACCATTCATAAGAACAAAGATGTGGGTGTCTGAACACAATCAACGAAAGCTCTTCTTACTGTTGTGGGACAGCCAATAGGAAAGAAGATACTGACCGGTCTCCACCTACGGATGGGCAGGGAGGACATTCCACCCATACCAGCAGGCAATGCAGGCTGCAAAGACTAGTTCAGTCAAGAGCTTTCTGCACCCTCTGGTCTCCAGCCTCTCCAGATAAGCTGTGTTATCTCCACCTCCCAGCCACAACAGGCACAGAATGCATTTCCGGGAAACAGGGGCAGATAAAATATTGGAATGAATACAGGTCTTGTCCTAGAATTATCCATTTGTCATTTTAAGATTGCACTTCATTTCAACAGGACTTTTAGGGGTGTTAGGATGGAGAAATGTCAACCTAGGCAAGTTGTTTGGTGAGTAACAATACATTGCATTTTGTGGCAGGAGCCATATTGTTTACACATCAACTAACACCGGTATGCAAAGATTTTTTCTCTGAGTAAATGTGATATGTATTTTACAACGACTTTGCAGGAGAGAATCATTTTTTCGAGGGAGTAGGGTGTCATTAGTGGGTTGTTTAATGTGTGGCATAACAGCACTTGCTTATGGATTTTGCACCAGGACCTATATTGGCTACACAGAATACAGAGTTCATATTCTTTTCATGCACTTAATTTCAGCAGACGTTTGTGGGAGTTCTACATTATTTGGAGGAAGTTGGGCAAAGGCAGATTGGTGTGAAAGTGCTCAAAGTGCATGATTCAGTATTAGTATATAGGGCCAGGTAATATGTATTACTTATTCATCAAAGCATATGCCTTCTTTGCACTTGATTTTAATAAATATTTTGGGATTGTTTAATTTTTATGGTGGTTTAAGCACACTGGATTCTTTACAAAGCATTTGTGGCCCTAAACATATGGTTTTGGCCAAAATTGTCATCATTTAGTCCTGTCAAGAATTCACAGAAGCATTTCTACTATTTACTATTGCATACATTTCTGCCACAAGTATTTAAGAAAACTTCACACAAAATGTAGGGAAAGAGCAGAGCAAGATATGGATTGCACAGTCAGTGATTGAAAGCCCACAAGCTTTTGAGTTTATGGCCATTCTCAAACTCTGATCTTAGCCTTTCCCACTCTGGAAATGGTTGAAGTTTCACTCCAGCAAAGGTCCGACCCTGCCGCGCATCGGGCTGCCTTTTCTCCATTGTGCATAATTGTTCACTATGTAGAATTACAAATTTGGACTGTAGAAGACATGGGATTACATCACATGACATGTCCAATAGCATGAGTGAAACATGCTCCTGGTTCAGCTTTCCTAGCGTACTACTAAGATCATTTGTGAATTCTCAAAAGTGGTAAATCTGCCCCTGTTCGTAGGAGTACGGCTGTGGGTGCATCAACCTACTTCCGAAGCGCCACCAAGCAAGCTTGTCTGAACCCAGCCTCAGCGAATCATTTCAGTGTATTCAGAATTACCACCCGATCTATCCTGGGCCATGCAGTGCTTAATTTGAGCTGGTGGTTTCTGGTGCTCGGCACCAGTACTTAATTGTCAACACCAGCGCTTATGATAGTCTGCCACATGGTGGCGCTGTTTGGCTAATTTAGAGAAGAGCTCAACAACAGTTGTGTTTTAATTCACTGTACCTTAAAATTACTAATATCTGCTTCTCAAGCCATTCTTATAGCTTTGGGGGCCTGGAATAGTCTGAATTGTCACACATGGAGGAGTGTAATGATCAGTAGTAGTGTTGGTACTGTCATTGGCAGCGCTGGCAGGGGCAATGGTGTGTGCGAGCGGAAGTGGCCTCTTGACAAGGGCTACAGCACAGTAGGTTGCTGTAGAATTAGTTTTTTTCAATTATGGGCATTTGGGAAACAGCTGCCTTTCTGTGATGTATTGCAAGCCACTGCATGCCCTGTGGCTCGAGGGGCCCCAAACGCTTCAGGGGCCCTAATTCACTCCGCCGAGGGCCAATGAATATCTGAAGATATTGGAGACTGAGTGGCCCCTCTTCACATTCTGCAGGGTGGCACCATCATTTTACAAAAGTGCTGAGCTGTGACAGGTCATCAAGGACTGTTGACATGCGCCAGGTGACACAGCACTATATTGTGAAACGCAGAGAGAGACCAATCCTGCTTTCGTTTAGGGACCGATGAAAATACTCTAGTGTTGTTAAATATGCACAGTGGCCTGCGCTGCTTCAAGCTTAAGTGCATCACCCTCAAAAGGGCCTTTGTCTGCTTAATGTCAAACCGGCAAGAAAGTTAGCTACCATACTAATTTGTCAGAAAGAAAGGTTTCAGGCAGTGCTTAATTTGTAAAATAATAAGTGTCAGTGCGCTAAGTTATTCTCAGATGCCCGCTGCAAAAGCAAGGGGAGTCCTCAGTAGTTTGCATCCTATCATCACTGACGAGCCACTTGTGCACGTAACATTTTGATGGCTAGACCCACGGAGAACCTGATCTAGGTGGACCTGTTCGAGGTACTGCATCAGAATATCGACTATGGATTTTCAGGCAGAGCTTAATTTGAGCCAGTAGTTTCCAGTGCTCGGCGCTGGCACTAAATTGTCAGCACCGGCTCTGGTGAAAGCCTACCACATGGTGGCGCTGTACGTTTAATTCTGAGATGAACACAACGAAAATTAATAATACCAGCCTCTTATGTCATTATTATAGCGTTGTGTGGCTTGAAATAGAAAGAATTGCCACACTTGTAGGAGTGCGATGGTTAGGTGTTATGTTGGTACTGTCATTGGCAGCGCTGGCAGGAGCAATGGGTGGTGCAGGCTGCAGTGGCTTTGCGGAGAAGGGCCCTGGCACTTATTATTTTTTACAATTTAAACACTGTTTTCAGGGGTCAAAAACATCGATTTCCAAAGACAGAGGACAAAAATTGTGTGAAGGTAAGTAGACACCAGTAAGATAAGGTCTATTATTCTTAACCTCACATATATGTACCCTGAGGGTATACACACCTTCAAGGTATCATCTGACACAGTACAATGTTCTCCGGTCTCCCGCAACCTTCCAAGTGTGCTGAATGAGGCATTTGTGCTTGTCTAACCCTGAACCATCTGATGGCTTAAGGTAATTATGGATACCATTAGGCAATTGTGGGACCATCTCTGGGACGGTGCTTGGTGTCTCTGTTACTCCCTGGCCACTCTTGTAGGTTCCTCTTTTCTCCATAGAATGTCTCTGATTTCAGGCATAGCCAACAAACTTCTACATTGTCTGCCATAACTTCTGACTAGTTTATTATGTCTCATCTTCGATTAGTGATGCACATAACCAGCTTCTGAGCTGATTGAATTTGCCCAGCAATGTCTCCTTCCTCTGCGGCGTGGGTACCTTCTATTTCATATTCGGCTCTCCGATATGGTGTATTCCAGCCATCTTGTGTTTCCGACAATCCTGCTGGCTCATTGTCTTTTTCCTCCACAAGGAACATCTGCACACACTTCACAGGCAATGCACACATGTCTTAAGGGCTAATGTGTCATTCGGTCTCCACAGTGATTTCAAGTTACAACTATTGTGGTTTGTACTGTCCCAGGAGAGGATACTGTCATGGCCACGCCCAGTAATAGAGTTAAATGGGAGCAAATCGTTTTTGGGTGAGGTGGGCGGATATGAGTGATGGATGTATAGAAGCTGTGGATTCTCGTGTGATTATTAAATTGGGAGTGGAGGCGGAAGGTGTAAGAGTGGGTGTATTGTGTTGTAAGAGTGTGTGCAATGGTTTGCCGTGGTTGGCTGGGGTTGTCTCTGTTTAAATATTACTCAAAGCTACAAAGTCCATGGTTTCAAAGGAGCTTGTGTGCAACCTTGAAAAAGCAGTCACTGGAGGAGAATGCGGAGTGAAAACTTAACTTGCAACCTTAAGGAAAAACTATTATTGATTTCGTTTTTCTTTTTTTTATCAATTTTATTCAAATGGAATTTTTTCTGTAATTTGGTTAGTGTGCATTGATTTTTGGTTCTTATTAGTTTTGGTTGTTTTCTTTTTATTTATTTGTTTATTTATTTTTTGCATTTTCACATAGTTAACCAGGAAAACAGTACTGCAAAGCTGGCAGAGGGAAAACCTACATTTTACGAAAAAGTGGCGCTCTGGGGGTCTTGAAAGTTGAAGTCAGGTCTTAAAGTGAATCTGAACGGAGTCAGACGAGGTTCCATGAAGAGCGAAGGAGGGGTTAGGCACTAACTGATACAAGATGTGCTGCACATATGGAAAATCCTACTGCAGACTTACATTGCAACATATACTTTCTGAAAGATGGATTTGCCTGGAATGTAGGCCTATCTCCAGGGAAAGGTCAAAGGGGAAACTGGCTCCAAGATACACAAATCTAAACTGTTCTTAAGGCAGCTTTTTGAGAGAGCTGGCAGTCTGAATTCCATTTTGGCATTTTGTTCCAGTCCATGCAGAAGTTCTGGAGCTCACCTTGTTCAAATTATTTTTGAACACCGTTTCCTTGTCTCTCCCATTTGGCAGACCGCCTGTCCTGCATAAAGTTTCCTGCCACATTGGCGAATCAGTCCTGAGGAAAGGGCTTCCACCGATATTCAGAAATTAATGATGGGAAAGCAACTGTAATATCAAAAAAGAGAGGGGGGACCAGGAGCTAGTTAAAGGTCCAGTGCCCGTGCTCCAAACTAACCATGAAGTCAACAACAAAGAGGGGGGCACTGTTCCACAGTGAGTGGTGCAAAGAACGTACACACTCCTGAGAAATTAGAAGAAGGAAAGGGAAATACTAGGTCAAGAACTCAGTGGAAAATGAGTGGGAGAGACACAATTTGTCTCTGTAGCCCTCACACATCCCTGGGGATGTCATGCTCATCATTGAGCAGTTGCTCCTCGTCGGGCCGGCGGTGCAATGCCCTACGGGTCCCCGAAGGGTCACTTTGGCGGAGATCTTTTGAGAACTGCCGTATGGTGCATGTGGGTGTGAGACCAGAGTCCTAAATGAAGGGTGATAATGTGCGTGCAATGTGATTAAAACTGTCTAAGGGTTACCAACCAACAAAAATTTAATAGAAAGGGTACCCTTGGCAGACTAAAACCCGTAGGTTTAGGAGTTACCCAAAGAGCGTAGTGTGCCCAGGTAACTACCAGGTCGACATGTCTCACGCCCTAGTGGTCATAACGATCCCTGGCGTTTCATCAGGACCGGAAACTGTGGAGGTGATATAGTGCACGAAACAAATATATATAAATATATATATAATAAATAGAAGAGGGTAGCATTAGCCCTCTAAGCGGTCAATAGGGGCAATAGCATAAGGAATTATGGGCTAAAGTATGAGTACAATAGTCGAATATGCCCTCTTGACCGTGACCTAAGAGTTAGGAGAACAGTGCTCCATAGGCTAAAGGCGTAGGGTGCCCGCCTCCAGGCAGGCGTCAGGACGGGGCAGGTCTAATGGAGCTGACACCCGAGTAAATATCTAAGTAAGGTGCGGGCACCCTACGCCTTTAGCCTATGGAGCACTGTTCTCCTAACTCTTAGGTCACGGTCAAGAGAGCATATTCGACTATTGTACTCATACTTTAGCCCATAATTCCTTATGCTATTGCCCCTATTGACCGCTTAGAGGGCTAATGCTACCCCTCTTCTATTTATTATATATATATTTATATATATTTGTTTCGTGCACTATATCACCTCCACAGTTTTTCCGGTCCTGATGAAACGCCAGGGATCGTTATGACCACTAGGGGGTGAAACATGTCGACCTGGTAGTTACCTGGGCACACTACGCCTACGGGTTTTTTAGTCTGCCAAGGGTACCCTTTCTATTAAATTTTTGTTGGTTGGTAACCCTTAGACAGTTTTAATCACATTGCACGCACATTATCACCCTTCATTTAGGACTCTGGTCTCACACCCACATGCACCATACGGCAGTTCTCAAAAAGATCTCCGCCAAAGTGACCCTTCGGGGGACCCGTAGGGCATTGCACCGCCGGCCCGACGAGGAGCAACTGCCCAATGATGAAGCATGACATCCCCAGGGATGTGTGAGGGCTACAAGAGACAAATTGTGTCTCTCCCACTCATTTTTCCACTGAGTCCTTGACCTAGTATTTCCCTTTCCTTCTTCTAATTTCTCAGGAGTGTGTACGTTCTTTGCAACACTCACTGTGGAACAGTGCCCCCCTCTTTGTTGTTGACTTCAGGGAAAGCAACTGTGACATTTTCTTTTTTTTCTCTGAGACAAACTCCACCCCTACAAAAAGCAGGGTTTGCTTCTGAGAAACAAAATAACAATGGCCATGGTGCGCCGGTTTTCTTCCTTTCCATGGGGCAGTTCTTGCCTGTACCTGGTGCTAGCAGAAACAAATCTACATCACTAGTCCCACCCTAGATAGGTATGGCCTCCTCACGCAACAAAGGTGATTCCCTGTGGCGAATCAGCCTATGTCTGTGATTGCCAGTGAAGCTGGTGGGGGCTCCTGTGGCTGCAAATTAGCTGATCCCATCTGAATTGGGCAAGAAACTACAAGTTTGCCAGAACAGGAGTCCCACCAGCTTATTCAGGGCTCCCACTCTGCCAAACTCGAAATGATTCCCTCAGCAGACAAAATCTTTTCCAAACAAAACCTTGAGGCTCGACAGCATTCAACGGTAAGAAGACCAAGGGGTTGAATTAGAGTTTGGAGGAACGGGTACTTCGTTGCAAACGTAACTGACTACCATGTCCACCAAACTGACTGTCCGCCTCATTTAGAGATGGGTGGAGCATCAGCATTTTGCCGACTGAGCCACCAATGGCTCAGTAAATGGAAAGCTACCTCGGACAGCCTGATGGAAAGTCATCATACTGCCAACTCTGTTTAGACTGGGTGGTCTGATGAGTTTTTCCTGCCGTTCACCACTCGGAAAAAACCTGGTGGTGAGGGACAGAAAAATAAATTAACAACCACCCTAGACCCTGCGTCATTAGATGTTTTTTTTTCAATACCAAAGTCCCACTCTGGGAGTTTGTTTTTAAAACGCGAAAACAAATGTTAAACGTTTGGTGGACGGCTGGCAAAACTGACAGCATCAAACCTTTTGTACCTCGAAAGGGAACTGTTGTTCCTTTCATCGTACATAGAAGATCACAGGGCTGGTGGTCATCTCTAAAGAGTACAGATTACTACTCGTCAAGATGGCAGAGTTTAAGTCCTCAACCACGCTTGACGGACGGTACTCCATCCACCAGGGGCTAAATCTGGCCATAAATTGCCCACACATTTTCTGAATGGCTACCTCTATTCTATCTCTCTCCGTCATTCACTGGCCATCATAGAGGAATGTAGCAATTTTCTGGATGGTCTTTCTAACAGTGTTGGCTAAGCAATTTAGTTGATGGATTCTTCCATCTTATTTGGCTTCCACAATTTAGTCTGTTCAGTAGAAACAAAATGCGTCCTTAAGAAGGATAGAATTCTTTCCATGGCATGTTCGACAATATATGGACTTCGCCCAACAGCACACATAAACTCAGTCTGGAACGTTCTGTTCTATTCTGGGTACTGAAGATTCCACTGAACGGAAGGTCTCATTCCCATGTAGGGTCTATGTTACTGCAGAAGACAGTTCAGCAATATGACAATCCAATTTCGCAATTCTCAAAGTGGAAGATTCTACTATTCTTAGCAATTATGAATATGACCTAGGAAAGGTTTTTGGAGAAGGTGCCCATTCAATGCTGAAGGGGGGTTTTCCATGGTACATTTAACAGGGCTGTAGCCATTAAAATGGTTGGTGTTCTTAAGTTACCAAATGATTACATCAGCAAAGTCCTTCCAAGGGACCTTGCCACACTTTCACCGTCTCCAGGAGCGGCCTGTGCAGGTAAGAGCGGTGAGGCTGGGTAGGGGGGGGATTCGACAGACGACCATGAGGGAAAATGAAATAAATAATTAATTTTCCCTCGTCGTCTATTGAAATACAACCCGGCCCCACCGCTCTTACCTGCACGGGCCGCTGCTGACCATCTCCCTATCCAAGTATAGCCAAGGTTTATGAGCTCATGGAATCCACAAAAGGCTATGTATTCCTGGTTAAGGAAGAACCCACGTCTGACCTCGTTGAATTCATGGTCTTGAAGGGGCATATTGATTTTTTATGTACCTTAATATACTTCATGCTTTCAACATTGTTCTGAGGTGCTCTGATTTTTATCGGGTTCCTGGATGCCCCATGGACTGTATGGATCAAATGGACTTCCGGAAGGAATGGGGCGAGAATGGGAACTTAAAGGACCCAACACAGTGGTGTAACACAAAATGATGCGGGCCTCTTGGGCTTAAAGGGCTTGGGTTTGGGGCCCCTTTAATTGTTGGAGGTCCCATGAACCGCAGGGGCTGCAGGGGCCTGCGTTACACCCTTGACCCAACAGTTGACTGGTATCGACAAAGGATGAGCTGGAAAACTCAGCACAGAGTGGGTTTCCACTTCTCTTGGAGGCTCAGAAGCCTTAGTTTTTGTATTTTGAAGGTCCCACTTCATTCTCCCACCACTTTAACTCGGAGACATTTTAAGGCATGGGCAAAGTGGACAGTTGCCCAGGACCCCTATCTTTAAAGGCCCCCCTGGGAAAGTAAACTTCATCTCTCTCTGTAGCTCACCTGTCTATTTCTATATCTGAACCGCTCTTCTTCTCTCTGCCAACCTCCACCTCTGTCTCTTTTTCCCAGCACCATTTTAAGGATATTTTTCGATCCTCAGAAAGACATATTTCAACTGTTGTGCTAAACCCATTTTGAAAATTTGTTTGCCATCATGCAGGCTACAATTAGCACAAAACAGGTTAATAAATTTCAAAATGCTTGTGAATGGATCCCCAAAATTTGTCTTGCCGGGTACCTCAAAAATCCTTAAAATGACACTGCTTTACTTGCCCCTGAAGAGCTGTTTAGGCAGTGAGGAGCCAAAAAGAGTGCCCCTCCACAATCCCCGCCATCTTCTCACATGGTGAAAAGGTTTCTTAGCTAGACAGCAGTGGCGGCTGCCACGGATCGGGGTTGGAGGGGCAGAGGAGGGGTGAAAAAAAAAATGTACACTTCCCTCTTCACGGCTGCCGTCTCTCTCATCCGTCATCGCTTCTCTTACTCACGAGTCCAGGAAGCACCCAGGCTCCCCTAAACCAATCACGAAGCTGCTGTCAGCAGCCTCGTGACTGGTCTGAGTGCCGTGGTTCAGCGCTCAGACAGGACTGGGAGCATGTGCATGTTCTCCACCCAGGCTGGTGGAGAACATGCGAAGTGCGCATGACTGTTTGGCCAGCCTAAGACGGCCGGCCAAACCATCATGCACACGTAGAGAGTGGCCACCACTCCTCCCCCTGCTCTTAACTGCCAGTCCCACCCCACCCCTACAACTGAACCACTGTGGAAAAAATTCAATGATAATAACATGCGTTATTAAAAGCAGTGGGGCGACGTTCCTACGCCTTAGCGGAGGAGCCGCCGCTGGGTCTTCAAGGTGCAGTGTTCCGCGACTTTACCTGTGGTTAGAAACTTGTTATCTAACCTACTTCCGGCTGCAGGGAATTGTGTTTTGCCCCTGTTACTCAGGAGTCTCCTTGTCCAGAGTGGCAGCGAGAAAGCACACTAGCCGCCAATAAGCTTAATCTCCTTACCTGCTTCAGGAAGTATCGCTCTGGACTTCCGGCTACAGGGCAGTGAATAAAACTTTGCAAATAAATAAATAAGTCAGTGGTTGGTGAACTCTACATTCCCGAAGGTCAGTGCATAGACCCTGCTGCAGCACAGTGACTCTGGTTCTCCAAATCCCCATTTTCCTTAAAATTTATGGTTGCAAAAAAAATATTTAAAAATGTGAAGTTGGGAGATCTAAAATTTTGCAACTTAAGGTGAAGTGGTGAAGATTAAATAGGACTCTGATGTCTGCTTCTGAGAATCCTTCGTTTTTTTCTTGCGTGGTTGTATTTCATATCCTGACTCAGAGAGATGTTTGCTTTTGAAATGACTGGTTTAGCAGCTGAACAGCGTTACGGGACTTTCAGAAAAAAAAGCATATTTCTTCCCCAGGAGGGGCCGTACTGTAAAATACTTTGTGTGCGAGAGAACAATCGCTCTTTCATCCGGAGGGGGCCGTCCTTCGCCAGACTCCGAACCCCAGCGTTGAGTGTTTAAGTCTGCAAGCTGTTCCTTACGACGTGCTGCCGGGGGGGTGGGAGAAGTGGGGGCGGCAGGGAGGGGAGCGCCATCTGAGTGACATTAAGCCATAATTTCCAAACGGTAGATTGTTCGTTACGTCTTTGGTGTTAATGTAAGTCAGCAACTTAGCTTGGGAAAATGTCCACGCGAGGTTCGGAGGAGGCGGATTTCAAGAGGCAGTGATGGCGCGTTCATTCTTCTGCTGTGCCTTTGTACTGGGCAGTTCTGGAAAGGCCTGCTGGGGAGGGGGGGACCAGGCGGCTCCATGTCACCAGGAGAATAGTTTACAGTCCTTAGCTTTCCATTTACCAAAAAATTGTTATCAATTGGAGTCTTAGGCCTATTGGTTCACCCGAAATTTAAAAAAAAACTACAATTCCCAGAATGCACCCATTTGGTAAATGAATTCCGAGAACTAGAATACAGGGCCGGACTGTGAACGCAAACCAGCCCTGGCAATTATGTCGGACCGGCGGGGGGCAACTATTACAAGGGGCCGATATTACAGCACTGCTGCAAAACCGGCCCCCAGTAACAACAAAGGGCCCCACCCTTCCGGCCCACCGGGGAAACGTCCGATGCCTGCTAGGGCCAGTCCGGCCCTGCTAGAATACATGTGACATGGACTCATCTGCTCACCATACGTCTAAAAGCCCATCCTAAAGCGGTGTTTACGCACACTACTGCTGGTATAATAGTCAGAAAATAAGGGGATGGTCATTTTTTATGGCAGCTCGAAATGAATGATGAGATATGTACGGTACGTGTAAGCAAAGGCATGCTCCCGAAGACAGCAAGTGAAATACCACGAATATCCTGTTCAATATCTGACATCCAGGTGCGAAGTTTGGTCAGTAAGATCGAGGGGGGAGGGGGGGGCAAGGGGTGGGGGGAGCAGTAGTGGCTTGTACTGGGTGAAAGTTGTGGGGCAGCCCGGGGGACAAAAATACAAAAAAAGAACATACCTGTCTGCCGCTGTCCAGGCTGAGGCTCCCAGACTCCCCTACAGCCAATCCCAGCGCTTCTCTCATGCTGGTGAGAGAAGCCCTGAGATTGGCCTGAGGGGGCTGGTTTTCCATCCCATCAGGGACTGGGAGCCTGCGCCCACTGTTCTCTCCACTTGGCAATGCAGCTCGGGTTGGAGAGATGTCAGTGTGCATGTTGGTTTGGCTGTCCAGAGACACCCGGCCAAACCGACATGCGCACTGACAGAGGGCCCACCACTCTCCCTCTGTGCTTGCTGTAGTGCTGGGTGAGTATGGCCCCTCCACTCAAGACTCGGCTCCGAGAAGAAAAATAAAATGATAATAAGACTGTTATATTATCATTTTATTTTTCAATTTCTGCATCTGCTGGGGGGGGTGGGGTAACGCTCCTCCGCCATAACGGAGGGGCCCCGCTGGGTGTGAGCTTCAGATTTTCCAACAATCACGCTGGTATATAATGTTAGAATGCATTATACAACAAGCAGGGTGGATGAGAGGAGCCTAAGGGGCAGTGGAAAGGGAGAGGAATGCAGCTTGGTAGGACTACTAAGTGAGAGAAAAGGCAATATTTTGTAAAATAACCAATATTTTCGAGGACTTTTAAAACAGAGAGGTAGAGAGTGTGTGTGCGTTTTGGCCTGTGTGTATGTAAAAATTCCTGGTGAAATCCGACAGACACCTCCGCGTAACTGACTGAAAACACCTTTACCCAATTATTTATCCGAAAATACATTTATTAGGGGGTGTAATACCCCAAACACCGCCCAGAAGCTACATCCCTGCTGACATACAATGACACCATTAAGTATGCGTGGACTATGTAAACGCATATTTGAGGGCAAGATGAGAACTTGTGGGCCACAAACCCGCTGGTGGAGCTTTACAGGGCTCGGTGAGACATCAACTGCATCTTGCGCACAGTGACTCTGCTTGAGGTTGAGTAGCGCTGATTTTCACCTGCTTATGCTGCTGGCTCTGAGCACAAGAACGGGGCAGAGGCATAGAGTGCTACGGGAGCCGCACCCTTTGAGTTAAGTCCCGGGTGGAGATTGAAGGCCGCCCAGGGTGCTTTGGCTGCTCAGCCAGGAAGGCCTGCAGGTGGAGCAGAAGATGGAGTGGTGACTGCGGCGAGTGCTGTGTGGGTGCGGGCACGGATTATGGTGAAGCGGATGGGCCAATATACCTGCGGACTGCTGGCTATAAGGGCCCTACCCCCACCTCTAAGGCAGGCAGGAAAAATCAAGGCGTGAAAGTCAGGATTTTGGGGGATTATCCACCATCCAATACACAATATTACAGTTGCGAATCAATTAGGTCTGTCGCCTGACGGGTGGAGGGCCATCAGAATTTTGAGGAAACATCGATGGTGGTGGAGGTGTGATGGTTGGCCTGCAGGTACTGCTGCCCAGACTAATGCTGACAGTAAAGGGGGCTCCCATTGATGCTTTTCATTGGGGGGCTAAAGCCTGCAGGCTGCAAGGGAACTGGAGGACCCCTGGCACTTGGTTCCTGAGGCAGGCAGCAAGAAGTAACCCCCATCTCTCTGGTCATCCTAGAAGAGGAAATGTCAGCTCTGCGCTTCACTGTAAATAACTTGACAAAAGAATCTGCAAATGCGCAAGCAAGAGTTCAAGACACTGATGGAAGATCACTCAAGAACAATATCCGGCTTGTCGGGGTGCCAGAAAAAGCAGAGGGCTCCGAATTATTTGTGGAGGACTGGCTACTCAATTATCTGAAGCCCGGGGGACTCTCTACATTTTCTTTCAGTGGAGCAGGCTCATAGAGCACATGTGCTCTCTCCACAACCTGGAGTACCATAGGGTATGATTGCTTACATCTTTAATCACCGAGATGCCATACTACAGGCAGCCAGAAGACTGGGAGATCTAAAGTCGGAGAACATAACTATCAGAATTTATCTGGATTTCACATTGGTTGTTCAAAGGCAGAGGTGCTCTTTTGATGAGTTTAAATGGCGGCGTAGAGAAAGAGAAGTAAAATATATGATGTTGTTTCAGCAAAGCTATGTATAATTGCAGAACGGAAGTCATGGAACTTTACTGTCCCAGGAGAAGCCTTCGAATGGATTCAAGGATGGAGATCTGATGGAAGGCGGCCCCCTGACAGGACAGGTAGAGGTGGACAGAACATGCACATAGGAAGTATGGCTGCTGCAGCTGGGGAAGAGCACAGCTGACAGAGGCTGTGTTGGCTTCACCTGCTCAACGAGCTGGAGACAGGGGTTAACGCTCGATTGCAGACACAACACAGAACAGCAGCGATAATGGAGAAGAAGTGTAGAGCTCGGGGCTGAATAATTGTCTGTGTCCTACATTGTCTATGGGGAGGGATTCAGTCTTTATAAAGGGGACTGTCTTTCCCCTGTAGTTGTTGTGGAGGGGCAGCCCTTAGGATTGAAGGGAAAAGCGCACTAATACCAGTAATTATACCTGAGGGTAAGTTGTTGAGGTAGTAAGGGATGACAGGCTCCCAGCGAACTGCGGGGAGATGAGGCGGGGACATGGGGGTTTAACTATGTTATAGATAGCTGTGGTCATTAGAAGGCCTCATCAGAGCCAGATAGAATTGCAGCGACACAGAGAGAGAGAGAAATGTAGACAAATATGAGACGTACATGATGGGATAGAAGGAACCTACAGTGGTACCCAAGTAATTTAGAAGATTAACATCCTATCCTGGAATATGAATGGGTATGGTAGTAAAAGAAGGGAATATTGTACCAATCTCTCAAAAGATATAACCCAGAGGTGGTGTTCCCCCAGGAGACCCACTTTAAGGATTACAAACTGCCTAATACTAGCCAGAGGAAGGTATCGACTGATGGGGAATGCCTGTTATGCCTTGGTCTCTGGGGAGGGGCTGTCTATGAAAGCAGTCTCGCTGCTATGGCGATGGAATGCTGACATTGGGAAGATGCTTTAATCCCACAATAGACGAGAAAGCTGACAGACAACATCACAGTTGGGATGCAGGGAGCTCACATATCCAGCAGTTTACTGAGGCGTTTGGGTTGGTGGACGTTTGGAGATACCAAAATCGACCAGTGACACAATTTTCTTTTCATTCTGGGACTATTCGAAGCTGGACTAATTGATCACACAGGGCCTACACGAACATGGGTTCACTAATGTTAGATTCATAGTATAATTAATATATGATCATTCGCCGCTGGTGGCGAAAACAGATGAACAATGAAACAGGGCCTTAAGGGGATGGAAGTAAGAAAGTTGGCTGCTTCAAGGAAGAGAAACGGAGGTGACCTATGACGAACCACAGAGAATTACTTCAGTAAAAATAAAGTCGCTGCAGCATCTGGGATAGTCCTGTGGAAAGCATATAAAACAGTGATTAGGGGTCAAGTAATCTCGTTGAATGCAAAATCTGAAAACAAAGATGGAAAGTGATCCAAAAAGCAGACATCTTAGAACCTGAGGGGCATTTCACGCAGTACCAAGACGATGAGTTGCAGCATCACCTTCATATTAAAAGGCAGGCACTTACTAATAATGTAGCTCAGAATCACTAGTAACCCAGAAAAAGTTATATAGAACGGGTAACAAGGTGCCTAAGCTGCTCGTTTGCTGAGAAAGAGGGATCGACACACCAGATGGGTTGGTAATGTCAGGGGGTTATATAAATGCATAGCCAGCAAATTAATGGGGCATCTTTAGATATGTACTTGGGGACTGTTTTTAACCACCCTTTTACTATTCGGCATTGTTTTTTTTACAGATTACCCCTACACCATGTCCATTATGAACTGAAAATCCATACATGAAGCCTATTTGAGACAAGTAACATCCGAACCTAATATAATTAAAAGAAAAAAGTAATATATGAGCGCTGATTTTCCTTTCTTATGTCATTCTTGACGTGGACACTGAAGGTTGAAATTTCATACACCACCTTCCTGAAATTTATAGTTCAACTTGCAAGAAACATAAATTGTGAGTCCTCCAATCTGTCTAACTTTCCTAAAGCAAACTGCAAGTTGGAAAAATTGCATAAAATCATCTATCAGGCAGTAGCGGCCGGCATGGCTCGCTGGTGAGGCGGCGGGCGCGGGGGGAGGGTCGCGGGAGGAGGGTGTGTCATAATTAAAAAATATTTTCTAAAAACCTACCTTTGCGCCGGGTCCCGCGTCTTCACTGCTCCTGCTCTCACTCTCCTGCCTCCGACAGGAACAGGAAGCAGGCAGCCAGGCTCCCTCCCCTAAGCCAATCACAACGCTGCATGCAGCGTTGTGTTTGGTCTGGAGCGCCGTGACAATGCAGCCTGCATGGAGAAGGCCAAAGTGCGCATGACTGGTTTGGGCAGCCCGAGAGGGCCGACCAAATAGTCTTTGCGCACTCAGGAGTGGGCAAACCACTCCTCCCCTGCCTTGCTCGGAGAGTAGAGCAGCCCCGTGCACCTGCCCGTGCGCAAAGCAAACATAAAATGGTAATAACTAAAAGTTATTACCATTTTATGTTTTGGCTTCTCGCACTGCTTGAAAG
This sequence comes from Calotriton arnoldi, assembly GCA_963921515.1. Lineage (NCBI taxonomy): Eukaryota > Metazoa > Chordata > Amphibia > Caudata > Salamandridae > Calotriton > Calotriton arnoldi. Next base: position 357,345 of record CAWUFW010006450.1, on the reverse strand, counting down.
CAGTGGGGCGACGTTACTCCGCCATAGGTCCTCCGTTTCCGACCAAGTTTCTAGCAAGCAGCAAATATTGTGCCGTTTCATAAAGCACACTCGATCTCCATCCTCTGATTTACAATTGGGACCTGCAATATTCCATGCTAAAATACAGTATTAATTATGCAAGTCAACATTCTAGTTGTTGCCTGCCATTCACTGGTGGAGATTTATATCCAAGCAGCTGAAACATTTCCTCTGTGAGTTTCTTCTGGAAACCCAGGGGGCTCAGGGCTGAGGTAAGAATTCCCATTTACGCTTACATTCCGTGAGGTGAGTCATGCCCAGGTGGACACATTTTCATACAGTGCAATAAAACATTTTTAATGCACCGTCTGACTTATACAGGCAGGCCAAGGTTTGATCAAGTGATTTCTGCAAGATTTCTGCATATTTTATTCACCACTTAATTTACCGTAAATAGTTGGCTGGTGGAAATACACCATGAAATGTATTCTAGTTAGATGGTCTGCTCAAGTTTAGAGGAAGTGGCTTGTGGTTTGGCTACTATAGAGCAGATGGAAACAGGTGCAAACAAGTTAGTAGAAACTATTTTTTTGTGAATACAACATTTGTTGCCAGCATTTTGAAATTGGAATATAAAAGTGTAGATAGTTACTAGAGTGTTTGTTTCCTACTAAGAAGTGTCTGTACTCTAAGATTAAAGGTATTACAGCCCTGGTAAGAAGAGATGGAACCCTACTATTAAAATTCTAGATTCAACATCTGAGAGTATCTGTTCATTAAATAAGGGGTGGGCGTAACTCGTGTAATTCCATGTAGCCCAATCATGCAGAATGTCCACAAAATTACAGGGGATTTTATGGAATTATGTGAGAAGAGCTATTCTGCACTTAGCTCTATTTTCTTAGCACACAAATGTCCCCTAACATCCAAAATGGACGCGAGGATGCATTTTTCAGCTAGGAAATAGCTCTAAATGCAAAAGAATATGAATAGCAAGCGGCACACTTGGTATAGGATTTTCTCCCAACGTACCCCAAGCATTTTGCGTTAGTTTCATAGCGCAAAATGCACCCTTGCACCCAAAATGGAAGCAAGGATGTATTTTGCGCTAAGAAAATTATGGGTAAATGCAACAGAATATAAACAGCAACACAAGCAGCCACTCACACTCTCTAAATGTGCTCTTGGGGTATGATTTTGTCTTCCAAATTATTCTCAATTACGTGAACGGGCGTAATTGTGTTATTATTGGTAATTTTGTGTCAAAAAGTAATGCTGGATTACCAAAATCCCTCCAATTACTCTGACGTAATTGAAATTCTGCCCAGGCCTAATTTAAATCTGTGCTTGATTGAGCTAACAGTAATTGAGATGTTAGTTTGGAGTGTCAAATCAGAGGGCAGTCTAAGGGCGATTCTTTCTATAGGGCTCTTTCAATACAGTCTGAGTGTGAGGATAAATGCCTATGGTCGCTTTTCTGTATTTCGTTATTTGAGGAGGGAATGTCAGCCGAGTGCACACTCCTGTTGATGCTCTTATTGGATAGACCGGAGCATGGGGGAGGGGTGCCACTTTCAGCTATCACCTAACAACTGGAGACTGGTTTCTTGACCTAGAGCATCAGAGATTAGCTGCCAGTAGGACTAAGTTAGTGGTTGGCCAGACAGGTAGATGAGAGTGTCTGCAGCCTACCTCAATAACAATTATTTTGAGAACGTAAAGCCGAGGTCAGAAATGTATAAAGATACATTAATTTCCTGGGGAATTCTCTCTATGCAAAAATCCCCTCTACACATATCCACCCGGCACCCACGCACTGCAGAGGTTCAGTTGTACAATGATTGATTAATCATGATTGTCTTGTCCGCAGTCACTACCAGCAATCACCAGCCCAAATTAAGTCCTGCATATCTGGTGTGCTCTCAAATACCTATTAGAGGGCACATTGATAGAATCCTTATTGAATGAGACGGCTTGTCAGGTAGGCAGAGCGGGATTATTTGACAACTGTGACTAAGGGCAAATGTGAGAAAATCCCTTGCAGGGTGAACCACAAAAAGTCACTAAATTAACTTGTGCTTAACCCTGGGTAGCTTGGCACAAAAAGCAGTAAGGGTTAACATAAAGGCAGTGTGTAAAGTATTTATGCAGCACACAAACAGCAATAAAGTGAAAACACAACAAAAGAGAAATCCCAAACCATTTTAGAAAAATAAAGTACATTTTAATAAATTATTTGACACCAAAAAGACAAAAAACCAGTCAGTAAAACCAGAGGTTCAAAATAGCACCTAAAAGATCAAAGGGTCAAATGCAGACATCTAGTCGCGCAAGACTGGTACAAAGTCGAAAGTTAAGGCCAACCGCGATGGAGCGCAGTTCGGATACAGGAAGTGGATTGGGCCTGGTCAGCGCATACATTCGCACTTAGGAAAATTTCTGAAGAAAAATGTCTGAGAAGGTAAAGTTCAGTGGGTCAAGGCTGCTGGAGGTGTCCGAGGAGGGAGCGTCATCGTCCGATGGCTTTGGGTTACAGCCACGGTGAAAAGTTCTACACTCGGACTTAGTCGCCGAAATGGAAGCTGAAAAACTTCAGCAGGACGAGGCAGAAAGCTGTAGCCGAAGACAGGTCAGATACCCCTTTGGCGAAGGACCACTGAAATGGATTTTCTGCTGTGGAGAAGAACATAGCGGAAGAAATTGCAAAGTCAATCCGACCGGGGACCACCTCGGGCGGATAGGCGAGCAGGTTGGTGTGGGTCACCTCCTGGTTCTCAGCACTTTTTGGCCAAATTTTGTCTGGGTCCTCAGGTTTGGAAAATGGTAATCTGGGCACCTTTAGCACAACAACCATCAGTCCAGGACTGGTGGGACACCTCTTGGATGTTCAGGACTCACTCAGGCTGGGTCCAGTTGCAGGTACAAGATGGTGGGAGCCTGTTATGTCCCTGTGGGTTTGAAGAGTAGGCCAGCAAACTAGCCCTTGGAGTCACTTCTGGTAGTCCTGGCTGCAGGTGTAGATGCAGGGCTCAAAAGCAGGGCTGGCCTCTGAGGGTTCAAGGCAGGCTTCAAGCAGCAAAGCAGTCCTTCTATGTACAGCAGCAGTCTGGCAGAATTCACAGCAGGTCACAGGAGCAGGCAGCCCTCTGAGCGAGCTTCCACAGGTCCAGCAGTGAACTGAAGAGTGGGTCTGAAGATCCTATTTTTTTATACCCTGGTGCCCATCTTCTGGAAGGTGGGGACGCTTATAGAAATGTTCTCTGAAGTGCATGAAACTTCCTGACTCCCCTGCCCTGGCTCCAATCTGGCTGCAGTGACAATACATGGTCATTAAGCCCTTTGTGTGAAGGTAGAGCACAAGCTATTCAGGTGTAAGTGGGGCTGTGTTCATCTCCGCACCCATCCTGCCAGCAAATTGTCAGGATCTCACCTGTGTTTCCGCAGGAACGTCATGGAACTGAAGTATGGTCCGCAACTTCTCCCAACCACCTATTGCGCTTGACAGCGTCTAAGCAACAATGGTAATCCGGGGAAGAAGGGAAACAAATCAAGGAAAGAAGGGGAGACAATCCCTCGTCGCAAACCAGTAACCACAAGATGTCGTCAAGGAAAAACGTCAAGGCAAAACATAAGGCTGTAGATAAAAGGGAACATACATTAAGAGACAAAATGACACACCAGTTTATAAATGAGTCTATGTTCTCTCTTCTTTTACCTAAATGTTCCCTTCTTCTGTTATTGGGTAAATAAAGGAAAGGTGCAGTACAACAGCGTCTGTCTAAAGCTGTGAAACAAAAAGGAATGTATTTAGTAAAGACGGGGTCTGGTGGAGAGAAGCTACTCTATGTTGAATAAGTGTAACTTGCCCACCTATGCCACAGACGTGGAATGTAACACTGTGAGGAGGGTAAGTTGATATGCAGCCAAAAGGTAACCTTATCTTCAGGTCGTAAAACCTCACTACTTCCTTGTAGGTAATCCCAGGCAATAAAGTAAGAGAAGTTCTCCGCAATGCCCCGAGCACCCAGATCAGGTAAGTGAGAGGTACATGTAAGAACACAGAAAACATAAAGTGCAGCGCAAAGCGCTGTTACCGTAACCACGGTCTTGTAAGCAGCAATGTCTTTTTCTCCCCGCTATTTATAGGAATTGCAGGAAACGAGCTGACGGAGGAGCCGAGGAGAGGACGACCCGACTGGAACGTACACCGCGCAACACCGACGAGGATGTGAAGGGGCGCGATGAACCGGAAGTGACTCAGGTAGGCAAGCGAGTTCTAAGGCTGGAACGCGAAGCGCAGTTACACGAGGAAGGCCGGGCTTTGAGCTTGCCAGACCTATCCTCGCGCATGCGCGTCTTCAGCTGATGGCCATCTTTGTAGTCTTTTGGTCCCGTCTTGGTGGATCTCGGCTTGGCAACCGTGACAGTACACCCCCCCCACAGTCCCCCCTACCGGCTTGGGTTTATCAGAATGCCTTCTGTGAAATGATCGTACCAAGCGAGGGGCGTGAATCTGGCTAGCTGGTTCCCAAGTTCGTTCCTCAACACCATAACCTTTACTGTGTATAAGATACTGGAGCCTGCTTCTCACTCTACGTGAATCAACGATAGCTTCAACCTCATACTCAGGTTCATCATCCACTAGCATAGGATCAGGGACATCAGGAAGCCGTGTACCCGGTATCACTGGTTTCAAAAGGGAAACATGGAACACCGGATGGATCTTCATGGAGGCGGGCAGGTCCAGTTTCACCACCACGGGATTTACTACCTTACATATCTTATACGGGCCTATGTACTTGGGCATGAATTTGCAAGACCCTCTCAAGGTTAGGTTTTTGGATGACAACCACACCTCGTCCCCCTGTTTGTAGTCTGGCTCTGGGCGTCTGTGAGCATCTGCCCCTTTCTTATAACTAGCCTTGGCCTTGTCTAGATTTACTAGTGTGGTCTTGTGTATGTCTTGTAACTTTTGCACCAGGTCTACCACTGCTGGAGTAGAACAGGAAGAGAACTGAGGAATAGGCAAAGTCCGTGGGTGATAACCGTAAGTGCAGTAGAAAGGTGTGTGAGCAGTGGAAAAGTGGTAACTGTTGTTATATGAAATTTCAGCTATCCATACTAACTCGTCCCATTCAACAAGAGAGTGTAAGATCTGACATCTGACGTATTGTTCAAAACACTGGTTCACCCTCTCTGTCTGTCCATCTGTTTGTGGGTGGTGACTGGAAGACAGACGTCCATCTATTTGCAATAAGGCACACAACCCTCTCCAGAATTTAGAAATGAACTGGGCCCCCCTATCAGATACCAGCACAGATGGGAGCCCGTGTAAACGCACCACTTGTTGAAGAAATACGGAGGCTAATCTTTGTGATGTGGGGAGACTAGACATGGGGATGAAGTGAGCCAGTTTTGTAAACACGTCTACCACCACTAAGAGGGTAGTGTTTCCCCTTGTTGTGCGTGGTAATTCCACTATGAAGTCTAAGGATACGGTATGCCAGGGACAAGGGGGCGTAGATAAAGGCTGTAACAATCCTACTGGACTTTGGTGAGAGACCTTCCCCTGGGCACATACATGACATGTCTGAATGAACTGTTTTGTATCCCTTCCCATAGCGGGCCACCAAAAGTATCTCCTTAGGGATTCTAGGGTTTTCTTGTATCCGGGATGCCCTGCAAGAGGATGTGTATGACACCATTCCAGGGCTTGTAATCTCAACTCTTGAGTGGGGAGTACTAAGCCACCCTGAACATAGGATAAGTCATGCTCTATGGTAATCTCTTGTGTACCCACTGTCTCTTCCATAACTGAGGTTTCTTGAGCCTCCTTGATCTGTTTTAAGAAGTCTTCATCAGAACACAGGGCTCCAATTATCCTTTCTCTGGCTATAATAGGAGGTGGTTCATCTAAGACTTCTATAGGTTCAAACCGAAACGGGATAAAGCATCTGCTTTCCCGTTCTTTTTCCTGCCTGGAACTGTATAACAAAGTCATAGTCGCTAAAAACTGAGTCCATCCTAATTGCCGCATGGATAGTGCTCTTGCGGATTTCAAAAATTGCAGATTGCGATGGTCCGTTAGAACCGTTATTGTATGATTAGCTCCCAATAGATACTGCCTCCACTCTTCAAAGACTCTCTTTATGGCCAGTAATTCCTTGTCTCCTATTGGGTAATTTGTTTCGGCTGGCGTCAACTTGCGTGAATAATACGCCACCGGATGAAGCTCTCCTGTTTTGCGATCTGCCTGAGAAAGGACCCCCCCAACTGCCACTTGGGAAGCTTCTGCCTCAACCACATAAGGACAAGAAGGATCAGGATGTCGAAGTATGGGTGCTTGTGTGAAGGCCTTCTTTAGTTTGCTAAAGGCTTCTTCTGCCTCAGGAGTCCAGTGAAATATCATCCCTTTTTTCAACAGTTTGGTGATTGGAGAAGCAAGGTCGGAAAAATTGCAGATAAAACGCCTATAAAAATTGGCGAAGCCAAGAAAACTCTGTGTTTCTTTTACAGTTCGCGGCGCTTGCCAACGATGGATGGCTTCTACTTTCTGTGGATCCATACCAAGTCCCTGTGGGGAGATAACGAATCCCAGGAAGCTTACTTGTTGTGCATGAAAGTGGCATTTCTCCAATTTGCAGTACAAATGGTTGTTTTGTAACCGTTCTAAGACTCTTTTTACATGGATTTCATGTTCTTGCAAGGACGGGGAATATATTAAGAGGTCATCTGTATAAGCTATGACATATTTATCCAGCATATCCTTCAGAACCTCATTAATAAAAAACTGAAAAGCCAAAGGGGCATTACAAAGCCCAAAGGGCATCACTAAATATTCATACAATCCATATTTAGTACAAAAAGCCGTTTTCCACTCGTCTCCCTCCTTGATGCGCACAAGGTGGTATGCCCCACGTAGATCTAATTTGGTGAATACTCGTGCATCTTTGATCTGATCAAGAAGGGAGGAAATCAGTGGCAAAGGGTACCTGTTCTTAATGGTAATCGTATTCAGTGCCCTGTAATCAATGCAGCATCTGAGACCCCCCTCTCTCTTCGGTATAAAGAAGAGAGAAGATGAAGCAGGGGACCTGGAAGGACGGATGAACCCTATTCTCAGCTTTTCGTCCAGGTAATCTCGCAAATATACGTTCTCCTTTTCCGTTAAGGAATATACTCTGCTACAAGGTATGCGAGCTCCTGGTTGCAGATCAATTCTGCAGTTATATACTCTGTGTGGGGGAAGGCTAGTGGCTTGTTCTACATCAAATACAGTCTTGTAGTTCTGATAGACTGAAGGTAGTGTGCCTTCATCTGTGCTAGTGAAAGAAATACTGTTCGTAGGATTGTTTGAGGCCGAAAGACCATGGTCTCTACAAAAGTCGTGATTGAAGGAAATTGTCATAGTTTTCCAATCTATAAAAGGACTATGCTGACATAACCATGAGATCCCTAAAATGGCTGGGAATTGAGGAGACTGTATGAGATCAAAGGATATGTTTTCCTGATGTTTCTGTTCGATAACTAACGTCAGCTCTATAGTTGTGTGTGTGATGGGCCTAGACTTCAGAGCGCTACCATCTATAGTCGTAACCTCTTCCCAGGTAGATTTAGACATCTGAGGGATCTTCCATTGTTGTGCCCAGTGTGCATCCATAAAATTTCCCGAGGCACCGGAGTCTATCATTATTTGCACCTCGACTACTTGGTGTTCCCACAGTAAGCGAGAGGAGAGAAGGAAGTGACGTGGCTTACATACCATTATATCTATGGATGAGACAATCAGTCCTGAATTACCCGAAGTCCTTGTCTCTGGAGACTTCGGGCTAGCTAGTTTTCCGAACGCCTCTGTTTAGGTTTTACGGGGCACTCCCTAAGAAAGTGACCTTGCTTACCGCAGTACAAGCATAGTTTCTTATCCCTTCGTCTTTGTCTTTCCTCTTCGCTGAGGGGTCCTCTTATGCTCCCTATTTGCATAGGCTCGGGTTCTTCCACTGCTTTTTCGAGTTCAGGTTTCCTTTCATGATAAGCAACCCATTTACCTTCTGACCTGCCTCTTTCTCTCTTACGTTCACTGATTCTATGATCTAACTTAACCACCAAGTCAATCAGAGCTGTGCACGATTCGGGAGGGTCAACCACTTGTGCCAATGCATCTTTTAGGTCGTCTCTTAACCCCTTATAAAACAAAGCACTACGCTTTTCCTCGGGCCACCCGGCTTCTGCTATTAACCTATAAAACGTGGAGATGTACGTGGTTAAATCCTTAGTCCCCTGTTTTAATGTCAGTAATTCAGTGTCTGCTGAGTGAGTGAAAGTATGTCTATCAAACAATTTTCTGAGTTCTCGCTTAAATGCATTATAATCATGTAGCAATGGATCATTTCTCTCTATCAAGGGTATGGTCCAATTAGCTGCAGACCCCCCGAGATAGGAAATGACAAAAGCCAACTTAGCTTGGTCTGTAGGAAAGCAAGGGGCCTTGCACATGAAATGAAGCTGACACTGGCTAATAAAGGCAGCAAATTTAGCAGTGTCCCCTAAAAAGCGTTCAGGGGGCGCCAAAGGGATAGACGGAGGGGCCGTCACTTGTATCACTGGACTATGTGTGCTAGAACTAGAAGTCCCTACATTGGTGTCAGTTCTTCTTTCTCGCTGTAAATTATCTACCCTAGCGGATAGGGATTGAGTTTCGGCCTGCAGATTCCCTAACATGTGAGCTAAGTCAGCTAGGGTTACCTGGCTAAGCTCCATGGCGTTCGGGCGGAAAGTAAAGCTATTCGTTTGGGCTTCGCGTTCTGTCAGGATCTCACCTGTGTTTCCGCAGGAACGTCATGGAACTGAAGTATGGTCCGCAACTTCTCCCAACCACCAATTGCGCTTGACAGCGTCTAAGCAACAATGGTAATCCGGGGAAGAAGGGAAACAAAACAAGGAAAGAAGGGGAGACAATCCCTCGTCGCAAACCAGTAACCACAAGATGTCGTCAAGGAAAAACGTCAAGGCAAAACATAAGGCTGTAGATAAAAGGGAACATACATTAAGAGACAAAATGACACACCAGTTTATAAATGAGTCTATGTTCTCTCTTCTTTTACCTAAATGTTCCCTTCTTCTGTTATTGGGTAAATAAAGGAAAGGTGCAGTACAACAGCGTCTGTCTAAAGCTGTGAAACAAAAAGGAATGTATTTAGTAAAGACGGGGTCTGGTGGAGAGAAGCTACTCTATGTTGAATAAGTGTAACTTGCCCACCTATGCCACAGACGTGGAATGTAACACTGTGAGGAGGGTAAGTTGATATGCAACCAAAAGGTAACCTTATCTTCAGGTCGTAATACCTCACTACTTCCTTGTAGGTAATCCCAGGTAATCAAGAAGGAGAAGTCCTCTGCAATGCCCCGAGCACCCAGATCAGGTAAGTGAGAGGTACATGTAAGAACACAGAAAACATAAAGTGCAGCGCAAAGCGCTGTTACCGTAACCACGGTCTTGTAAGCAGCAATGTCTTTTTCTCCCCGCTATTTGTAGGAATTGCAGGAAACGAGCTGACGGAGGAGCCGAGGAGAGGACGACCCGACGGGAACGTACACCGCGCAACACCGACAAGGATGTGAAGGGGCGCGACGAACCGGAAGTGACTCAGGTAGGCAAGCGAGTTCTAAGGCTGGAACGTGAAGCGCAGTTACACGAGGAAGGCCGGGCTTTGAGCTTGCCTGACCTATACTCGTGCATGCGCGTCTTCGGCTGGTGGCCATCTTTGTAGTCTTTTGGTCCCGTCTTGGTGGATCTTGGCTCGGCAACCGTGACACAAATGGCCCATTGAGGCACACCTTATCCCTCTATTGTGTGACTGTCTGGGAGGAATTCACAAAATCTGTCAGCTACACCCAGTCATGTGACCCAAGACAGGCTGCAGGCACAAAGGGTTATGGACAGGAAAATGCAAACTTTCTAAAAGTGGCATTTTCAACATTGTTATGAAAAATCTGACTTTACCATTAAAGACGTTTTATCATTACAATTCCATAGGCACCAAACATGATATTTCAACCTCCTCTCAATTAGGTATCACACCTTATTAAATGTACTAAGGAATCCCCAATGTTATCCTATGGGAGGGGTAGGCCTCACAGTAGTGAAAAATGAACTTGGGAGTTTTTCACTATCAGGACATGTATAACGTAAAAGCACATGTCCAACCAATTACATAGCACCCTACCGTATGAGCTACCTAGGCCTACCTTAGGGGTGACATATATAATAAAAGGGGAGTTTAAGGCTTGGCAAGGGTGTTTAAATGCAGAGTCGGCATGGCAGTGGGATACTACATTGAGGCTGTAATGGCATGCCTGAGACATGTTTTGGAGGCCTATGTAAGTGGGTGGCACAATAAGTGCTGAAGGCCCACTGGTAGCATTTAAATTACAGGCCCTGGGTATATGGTATACCACTCTACAAGGGACTTATAAGTAAATTAAATATGCCAATTAGGTGTATGCCAATCAAACCATGTTTTGGGGAGTGATCACAAGCACTTTAGCACTGGTTAGCAGTGGTAAAGTGCACAGATTCCTAAGGCCAACAAAAGCAAAAATCCAGCGAAAATTGGAGGTAAGTAGGCAAAAGGTTTGGGGAAGACCACCCTAAGACTGGCAGGTCTAACAGCATAGGATAGGATATGAATCCTGAATGGGCAAAATGAGCAAGACCGTCTTTAAACACTCTACAAAATTTTGGCCACGGTTCACGTAGGTAAACAACAGTGCTTAATTTGAGCCAGCGGTTTCCGGTGCTTGACACTGGCTGTTAATTGGCAACACCGGCATATATGACAGTCTGCACATGGTGGGGCTGTCTTTCTAATTTTGAGCTAAGCACAACAATAGTTGTTTAATAATTCTGTATACAATAATGATGACTAATACCTGCTGCTCAAACCATTATTATAGCTTTGGGTAGCCTGGAATAGTCTTAATTGTCACACTTGTAGGAGTGTGATGGTTAACAGTTTTTTGGGCATTGTAATTGGCAGCGCTGGCAGGGGCAATGGGCGGTGCAGGCTGCGTGGCCTCCTGACAAGGGCCCTTGCACTTTTCTTACAAATGAAGCACTGGTAAACAGTATGGCTGCCCACAGTCCATCGAATATGCCTTTGCTCTACTGGGTGGGTAAGCTGCAACTCAGTACCCCAGACTAGTACTTAAAAGAAATAGTAGTCCAGGTACAGTAATATATAAAGTTTACTTGTAGTGAACTTCCTGTTGGTGCTATTGTGGGCCCCGGGCTGAGTAGAAGGAAGCAAGCCTATACGAATACGATATGCGCTATGGAGACAGACTCATTGGTGCATGATTGCAGGTTAGCGTTCCAAGGTGCAACATATTGAAATATGTTGTGAAAAATATATTAAGTCAATGAATCAAACATCAACTGAAAGCATCTTGATGGGAACTTCAGTGAATCCACTCAGTACGCTGATAAATTAAAAACTGATGTTAAGTACTGATGTTTGGAGCATGATATTGCTTTATATTATCATATGCGTAGCATGAATTTTTGCTCTGGTGATACAGGAAATGTTTCTATGACCTTCGCCTTTAAACCGGATGACTCCATATGAATGAATTAGTGAAAAAATGAATGGAATTAATTTAAATGGTCTTTTGGGGTTTATCGAGAAATTCGTTTTTAAATAGATTCCAGAGCTGGCCTTCAGCATCAATACATGCAAAATCGCAAGTAGTTTTATCAGATTATCTGTCCATTGTAACTCTTACAGAACAGAGGTGAGGTGGGCAGCTGGGAGATCAAGGGAACCCCTATGAAATGGCAAAAGTACTATGGGCAGACCCCCCACATGTCAGTAACCCGCTAGAGGTGACTGGCTCGGATATAGCCTTACTGGCTTCAACGTAACAAGACATCAAACAACTGACTCTGGCCCAGTCCTTGCGGCCTAATGATTTTTGCTAACCGAAACTTACAAATGTATTCATGTTTTTGGGTTGTGTTATGCATTTTAAGAAAATAAAGGATGACTCAAGAACTAAAAAAAATCAGTTTACAAACGTGAAATTGAGTTCTGTATGGATGTACAAGTAGTGGTGTAGTAAGAGCGCGCCGCAAGCCCATGATGCTAGCGATTGGGGTCCCAGGCCACACTTTGGTAGTAAAAAGACAGTCAAAAGTAGGGTGCAGTGAGGCGTGCATATCCCCAGGCCACGGTGCCACTGCACCTGCTGCACCCTTCATATATCCACCACTGTATTCAAGCAGATTTGCAATGTGAGCAGTGTGTTTTGCTGAGGTGGCCCTTTGTACAGAGGCCAAGTGCCCGCACGCCCACCTTTCCCCAGTTGCAAGCCGTCCACGCTTCCTAGAGGTTGGGAACGGCCTTTGGGTGTCTCCCATTTCTGAACAGGCGCCATTTCTTGACAGGACTAGAAACGCCTCATTGTGGCCGGGCCCTGTGTTTCCCGCGCGCGGGATCTCGGATGCACCCTGCAGGAACCCAGAGCGGTTCTAGAGCCTGCAGGGAAGGTCTGTGGAGAACAGAGGCCGCCTGTTCAGGCGCCTCCCCCCGCGAGGAGGCGTCATAGGGCGAGAAGGGCCCCAGGAAAGGTGGCACTTACCGAGCACTTGGCCCTTTCGGCGGACTGCGGCTCAAAATCAACAGAGCTAATCAGCTTAGGCAACAAGACGGTGTGTGGCGCTCACCTGAAATAAAGAAGTGCTTATGGAGCAGGGAGCTGAGGTGAAAAGTGTGTAAAACATTGCGTACATGTGTTGGCAGGAGTGACAGTTTAATGCACAAGCAGGAGGGGCGAAATCAGGAGGTTAAAGTAAAGGTCAGTTTTTCATGTAGCACTTTAGAAAGTTTTCTGAGATAGCATGCAATTTGAAGATGCAAGACTGTAGAAAGAAACAACATTATTTGCATATGAATAGAGTGCTATATTGGGCAGGGCCGGGCTGGCCGTAGCGGGCACTGGGCATTTCCCCGGTGGTTCACCAGGGTGGGGGCCGGTTTTGGGCCCCTGGGGGCCGATTTTGTTACAGGGCCGTTTTTGCAGCATAGCTGCAATATCGGCCGCTGTAACGAAATCGGCCGAACCCGGCCGTGGCAAACACCCCCAACCCACCGGGGAGCCGGCCCAGCACTTTGCCATGGCCGGTTTTGGTTCCCAGTCCGGCCCTGATATTGGGTATTTTTGATAGGCACTAGAATCAGGAAATCTGTGTGCTGCTAGGCTCAGCGGATCAGCCCTGGAACTGAAAAGCAATGGCTGGTGCATTTATGAGGAAATATAGAGCGCTTTAGCTGCGCTCAAAGAAAGCAGCAATGTCAAGATTATAGCAATTTGAGAAAATATATGGGCAAATAATGCAAAATTGAAAAGTAGATTCTGCAAATTCAGCAGATAAAATGTAAATATGCTTATTTGGACATGAATCATATATTGTGACTAGTTATTTACCACGGACATAGCCATAGCACCAGTTTTGTGTGGTACATCTCCTGAAATGTCTTGAACACAAAGCAGAACGAGTAGCTGCAGGTTGTATGATGGTACACCGCTAGTAAAAACATTGCATGCCTTTCAAACGCATTTGTTACCCCGCATTTGTTTAGCACCCATATGCTTTTACCTCGCATGCCATTACCACACATCACTAAGGTACAATACCCGGAAGGAGTAACTTCAGTACGGATATATATATATATATACTCTTTTTGGGATTACAAACCTGTATCCTCCCCGGATCCGACACTCAAGCCAGAAGCAACCACCATGTCAAGAACAAATCTACATCCTAGATATGCGCTGTTCATCCAGGAGAAAATCAGTAAGTGCCAATTTACAATAGCACATTTACAAATCTATAAAAAACTTAACATCTATCCTATGGGGTTGGAGGTTAAGTCTAAGCCACCTTTAAACTAACTAGTTGTGAATGGTCAGCTACATGGAATATTTTACTGCATAACTCATCAATGGCCCTACTATTGGCATCTATTAAAGTAACCATTCAAAAAATGCAAATGCTTAAAGCCAAGCTACAAAAAGAACTGGAACTTTTAAAGAACACAAAAAGTGACTCTGAAGTGGCACACATACTACAGAGGGTTGCAGTAGTAAAAAGATGACTGCCAGGAATGCTATTGAAATTAAATCTGCAAAACTAAAAAGAGATATGTTAAGATTTCATATACCTCCTCTTCCAACTCACCACTTTCTAAATCATTCTGTTTTTGGAGATTTTCTTGTCAGTGTAAGCCCTGTGAGTAAACAGCATAAAAAACCAGAAGATTTATAAGACAAAAAAGCTGCATAGCATCAGCCAGCTACAACCCTTCCAGACATCCGACCCAGTTATTGACTTGACTGGAGGGCTCCTATCACCAGGTGAATTGAACCTCTTGAGCAAAGGCCTCTATTTCTGTCCTGTACCGAAGGACCATAATATGGCCAACATGATGAGAGACCTAAAAACCTTCGAGAGAAGATGCAGACTTGCAGAATACTTTTACAATAATTCTAATGTTGGTCTGCCAAGCTACCTTCCAGATCCATTTAAGAAGTTCCGCCATCCCAAATCATGGACTCCTCAATGTGGTAGAAATCCTGTTCTTGATACATACATTTTATCCATCAACAAACTCATCAAGGAATCAACACCTAAGAGGATTTTTGATAACATTACCCGAGAAGAGAGAAAAGCTCTCCACCTCCTTCAACAGAGAATGGATGTCATTATAAAACCGGCAGACAAAGGTGGTGCAGTGGTTGCCTTGAAAGTAAGTGATTATATTGAGGAAGGAATGAGACAACTAATGGATACCAACACTTACAAACCTTTAGAAACTGATCCCACAGAAGACTTAAACAAAGAAATTAAGAACATGGTTGTAAGGTACAAGAGCTTAAACCTCATTGATGAAACAACAGCAGATATACTTGTTCATCCCAAACCAAGACCTGGGAGATTTTATATGCTTCCCAAAATTCACAAAATGAACAATCCTGGCCGTCCCATCATCTCTGGCAATGGCACAGCTACTGAGAGACTATCTTTATTTGTCGACCTGCACCTCCAGCCCATTGTACAGGAACTTCCATCATTTGTTAAAGATACCAGTCACTTCCTTCAGATTATTGAAAAATTAAACCAAACCTACACATTTGATGATGATACTCTTCTGGCTACATTTGATGTTACATCATTATACACCAATATACCACATGAGGATGGGCTTATGGCATTATCTGAAGCTCTTAATAAAAGAACTGTGAAAAAGCCATCAACAAATGTGCTTACCAACTTTGCAAGAGTTATCCTTAAATCCAACAATTTTACATTCAATGGTAAACACTATCTGCAGATACAAGGGACTTCCATGGGCACTCGGATGGCTCCATCCTATGCAAATATCTTCATGGGCAAACTAGAGAACTGTATACTTGCTACTTATAGCATCAAACCACTGGTATGGCTAAGATACATTGATGACATATTTATAATATGGAATGCAGGAAGTAGAGCATTGGAACAATTTACAGCTTATATCAACAATATCCATCCTACCATCAAATTTACCAGCAGCAATACTAAACAGAAGCATCATCTCCCTTTTCTGGATGTGCTACTCACCATTCATGAACAAAAAATTACAACTGATCTGTACCACAAGCCTACAGATGCTCATTTGTATCTAAACTGGACTTCATGTCACCCACACCACACTAAACTGAGCATCATCTACAGCCAAGCACTCAGAATAAGACGCATCTGCAGCAATGAGGAAACCTGTAAAGACCATCTACAGGAGCTTGCTACATTATTTAAAATACGTGGCTATCCTCTGCATATCATACAGCAACAAATTGACAAGTCTTTGCAGTTACCCAGAGAAGCACTTATTTGGAATACCAACGGCAGAAACAAAAGTGACAGAACTCCATTTGTGGTTGACTATCATCCATCAGCTCCCAACTACAGAAATATAATGCAAAAAACATTTCCCTTACTGTCTACTTGTGAAAAATTGCAAAAGGTTTTTCCAAAACCGCCAGTCATTGCTTACCGCAGAGCTCCAAATTTACGATCTCTTATTGTGAGAGCTGAACTCAAGCAAGTTGTAACAAATGCAGGGGTTCATTGCTGTGACTCTAAAAGGTGCATCACGTGTGAATACCTTTTACAAACATCATCAGTAACTAGTTCTGTTACAAGAAGGACCTATGGAATAAGACAGCATCTTACATGTCGCTCAACATGCATTATTTATGTGATTCAGTGCCAACAACAAAGCTGTAAAAAACAATATGTAGGCCAAACAGTGAATGACCTCCGTACACGATTCAGGAACCACAAATCGGCAATAATTAATAAGAAAATTGACCAGCCTGTAGCCAATCATTTTAACCTTGTGGATCATTTACTATCAGATTTGAAGATTTTCCCCGTGGAACATGTCTCAAAGGAAGAACTACTGGACTCCAGAGAAAACTTCTGGATGTACCGTTTAAAATCACTGCATCCAGATGGACTGAACATTACTGATAATACAACCTGATTACTGCATATCTCAAGAGCTCTCAGGACTGCATTGATTCCACATTCCAAATGGAATCTTCACTCATGATGCTTTTTGAAAATTCAGCTGTGTCATCTGTGCAGCCACTGAGCAAACCATCTTGTACTACCTGAGGAAGGCGGAAGCTGAAACGTTGTAGTTGAAATATATTTTTGTTCTTTGGTGAATCTATCTGTTTGAGTCACTTCTTTCTTGGATATATATATATATATATATATATATTTATCTTTTGGGGGAGACCCCTTAACCCCCATACTACTTTAAATCCGTGGTAAAGGCCTATACGTGCTAAACTCATGCGGGGTAACAAATGCGTGGTAAAGGCGCTGCGATGTAAAAATCGCGTTTCAAAGACTGTTTGCCATAGCTGCACACCCACAACATTTAGACAGGAGAGAAACTTGGAGAGGTGAAGCTTGATCCTCCTTTTTTACTTTTTTTCAGACAAAAAAGATGTCTAACTTTAGCCCTATCCTGTACAATGCAGAGACTGTCTGGTATTACATATCATCCTTTTGAATGAAATGATGTACTATTCTGACTCTGAAGTTTATTTACTGTTTTTCCTCCATAGAAGGTAGGCGTGGGAACTGATTCAGGGAGCCATTTTAAGCAGCAAACGTGTTTGCAGTCATAGATGTCTGCCTTTACGCTTGTCAAGTGTCCATAAACAAATACATGGAAGGAGTAAAGGCATTTACTTCTGTGTAATTTGATGCCGCTACTGCGTACAATTAGGTTGTAAAACCACAAACGTAGAGATGAGTGTGCAGATAAAGGCAAGGTGTGCTTTGAGAATTTATTTGTGAACGTCCACAAACCTGGGAATATGTAGTTGTTGACAAATGCCCTCTTACCATTCCCCACCCTGGAAATGTTTAGAGTTTTGCTGAGGAAAAGGGCAGGAGCAAAAACATTCCCAGTCTAAAAATGGCAACATAACTTTCCCAAAGTTGGTGGCAGTCTAAGGGGAGTGGTTTATTCTGGAGAAAACAAGAGTACAAATGCAGAGTGTGGTCAGTTTTCCCCAATGTGGAATCGTAGACTTATACATAATTGTAATTGCATTTATATAGCGCTTACTACCCCTGACGAAGCGTCAAAGCACTTTTTCAGCGAGTACCACGCTACTCCGGAACCCATAAAGGATTAGTGGTGAATTAGTATAGTGAAATATGAAAGTGATGTGAGCAATGGACATTGGTGCAATAGTAACATTTATCAAATGCCACATAATGTTCCAAGTAATCTGTTCGGAGGCCCATGACTGGTGCAGCTTTCTGCATTTACAAATGGCAATAATGTTCGTGAATATGAAACTCTGCATCCCTTCATCGCAGTAGTACCACCAGTGCAGTTTTACTGCTGTTATTTTAGGAATTGGGCCCATATTCGGTTTGACTCCCCTATACCCTGTGTGAACTCAGAAATAAAGACCCACCTTGGGCCATGTAGTCAGGGCGTCTGGGTTAGGGCTGCCACCTCTTTCAAGTAGGTTTACATTTGTGTGAAATGTAAACCATCTTGAGAGAGGTGGTCTCCGTAATCCAGCGGCTGACGAGGCGTCAACTTCCCTTTCATTCTTTTGTTTGTAAAAGATATCCAATTCACCTTCTGATAATATCCAAATTAATCAAATTTCTCTCTCCTTGTCTTTTTTTGACAGGTTATAAAGACAGTTTTTCATAATGGGAAAGAGTTTGACCCTCCCAATGTACATGAGAACAGCACTACTGTGTTGGGTTTCAGAAAGTGCTGAACTTCTGTGCCGTATCGTGAAGAGAGAAGTACTGACTCCCCCGGGCAGCTCGGAATAAACTTTCTAAGATCCTGTTGGGGGTGGTTGGTTCCCCTTGGATATATTTATCCCTCAGCTTAACCAGACCTGTGGCTGGCTATAACATTAATTACTACACCGCAACCATGATGCAGACTACCCAACCCCGGGAGCTGTGACTAGGATTATCAACTTACAGGCACCCATAGTAGGTTGCTTTTCACTCTTCCCCTGTCCTGAGGAAGACCCGCATGCTGAGCATGTATTTTCCCTCCACGCACTAAGTCGGGTCGAAACGTTGACATTCGTCCCCTGAAGGGCCTGTACCTTATGTCACCATTGCCCCATCTAACAGATGATACCTCTCTGAACTATTTGTGAATTATCAAAAGTAACAACGAAAATGGCTATTGAAGGACAGGCCATAACTAACTGGTGTTGATGTGACTTATAACCAGTTCCGATCAGAATCATTGTAATTTCTATTTTGAACTATCTTCACTCTGTGGAACCCCCTTTTTATCTTCTTTATCTATTTCACACATGAGCACTACTCCTTCCCCCTTTCCCTGTGGAGCAACCTCTCTACAACTATTATATAACATGGTAATATTGTTTACCTTTTTGAATATGTCTCTGTGAATAAAACAGATATATTTTTTCTTGCAGAATCATTGGGTGTCGATGTTCTTTTCTTCTTTCTGAAGGTGCTATTTTGAAAACTTTGTGTGTATTTAGTACCTTGCGCTGATCTTATGCATGCCTAAATAGTATTAAGAATCATTAATGTCTCTTGACTTAATTGCGTGATAAATAGGTCTAGGACCATTGTTTTTCTATAATACATGATGCCCAGGTCCGTGGACAGAATTGGGTACCCCATTAGTTTATAATGGAACTTGCATCCACAGGCAGCTGACTGGTTGCATAGAAGTCTGGCGGTCCATTGAAACTCTGTCTCCTCACAATTTCTGATTTGTGTTTTTGTCACCAGAAAGTAAAAGATATTTATTTTGTTTTCTTCATATGAATGACATTTTTTACTAAGATCCACCTGATTTACAGTCGAGTTATGTCACCCAAATCATTAGGGTAATGGAAGCCGCTTTACACACTTTTACCCCATCCTGACGACTTCATAGAATGGGCTTTGACCTCGATTATAATGGGGTCATATGGTAGTTTTTATCCAATCTTTAACGAGAACTTGAATCTGCAGTGACTGATAACAGGCATAAAAATATCTACGAAAGCCAGTAAAAGCTAAAACATACTGACTTTTCAACGATCAGTAATCATATTCGTGATATCATAGTAGTTACAAGGCAGTGAAATCGTAGTGGCTGCAAGCAGCAATATAGGTTTTGCAATTGCTACCTCAAGCAAATTTGAGTGACACCTTTGTTGATTTCTATTTTGGAGAATTTGTTTAAAATTTTAATAGCTGATTTATAAGATTACCACAACCAGTTGTAAAGGGTTTGAGAGGGAAAAAACCCCAGTCCGAGAAACCTGTTCCAAATCTCCATTTCTGCCCTATCAAAATCCACAACATTTTCTAAATGAATGACATTCTCCTGGGAGAGAATCCAACTTGACCAATATTGTTTCAGGCAGGATATATTTTCTCTTTCCTGTCCCACATCCTATTTTGTATTTTGACACCAACTACCAATTCCTGTCTATTAAGGAACTGTTGCAAATTTGCAGTCATTTTTGTGAAATTTGGATTTAATGCAAGATCTGTGACCCCTTTTCCCCAAATGACTTTTGCCAATTCCCATTGCCCAAAATAGGTTCTCCAACATTTTGTTCTACTGAAGGTGTAGCTACGCGCTGCATGATTACCGATGATAAAGTAGGCGTTCCAATCTACTGCTTGTACCCCGGAGCCGGAGACCATGATGGTATTAAATGTGGCTCTTCAGCACTGTTCCATTCTATATTAACTTATCTTCTACTTCCGCATTAAGCTGTCATTCTTAAGATTGGAAATACATCAAAAGTGGAGAAATCCTTGCAGGATTATAATAAACATCACATAGCCTTGAGCTATTGACCGGGAGTCATTTGAGTGGACGATTTCCATAATGTCAAAATATTAATGATTAAGGATATGATGTAGAGTTTGGCGCCTTCCACTTTATTACAAGCAAAGTGGCATATAATGCACTTGTAATAAAAAGGTCGGGATCTGCCAAATTGTAAATTAGGCTCCAATTTATTGCTTTAATTTGTTGAGAAAGCTGAAAATGTATTAACAGATTTAGACCACACTAAGAGATTCCCCCTTGAGTCACAGGTGGCAGTTCTTTTGACTTATAAAAGTGCAAGCACATATAATTTGACTGGTTTGTATGAAAATTGAACAAGGAGATTACATTTAACATTTTCCCACAAGTCCTGCCTTCTTCTATTGGCGCCAGAAATGTAATGTTAAAAGCTCAGCATTCATATGGAGTGAAAACCATATGGCGTTTGTTCTACCAGAATATTTCAGAAATTCAGATTTGTTATTTACCTTCCATAAAATGATAAGAACTCATCTGTTCTAACAATCCCAGTTAAGACACAGACTTTATGCTAATGATCTGCGCTTATCACACTTAAGACAGTGGGATTTCACTTTCCGTGCAGTTCTACATAAGCTACTCACTCCTGTGCCGTACAACATGGCATTCTGTTGGATCGGCCGAGGTGAAGCCGTGCACGGGTTCAAGGGCTTTAATTCAGTGTGAACTTCTCTTCTATTTTGAAAATCATTGTGCCTTCTCTATGCCGAAAGGCTTGACCACTTCTGCTTCTTCTGTGCCCTTTGCATTTCTAGGTACTTTATAAATAATCCTGGTTGAAGAGTATAATAATAATAATCTTTATTCGGCATCAGTCGCAGCCATAATAGAAGAAACATTAAAAGAGAATAAAACATCAACAACCAGTTCATTTGTTAGCAGGATAACGCCAAATTGGTTGAAGAGTAGATGATAGAGAATATAAATATAAAACAGATTACATCCTTGCAACAAAAAAAAAAAATCTTGGAATATTTTTAGCGGATGGCAATAGCATTTTGAGCCAGTAATTATTTTAACTATAATTTACCTTCCTCTGGTTATGTGACATCACTTTTAGCATTGGACGCATTTGCATCCAGTATTGGCAATCCTACTGGTCGCTGAAGTGAGATAACTACCTGATGAGTAATGAGTACTTTAATGGCATTAACAACCAGGAAAATCTCACACTGACAATAACACAATAATATAGATTTGTTTGAAAATAGTAGAATTGTGCATTTTTGTCCTTAACACACATTTCCATCTTTACCCCATATTTTGAGTGGTGCTGTTTTTCCTCCTTATTACTAATTCTGAAAATGACTTGTAAATCCACTAGCAAAAAACTGGTGTTAACAAAGTGCAGTCATTTTCAAAGCAATTGACACAGGAGCAAATCACGCACATCTTTGTTGCATGTATCTTTGTGTGGCGGTTCCTCCGCTAAGGCAGAGGAGCGTCGCCCCACTGCTTTGAAGCAGTGAAAGAAAGGAAAAATAAAATGATACTCATGTAATGTTATTATCATTTTATTTTGTCATGCTGTGGCAGCTTTGCGTGACGGGTCGGGGCTGCTCTGCTCACAGAGCAGGGGAGGAGTGGTACACCATCCTAAGTGCGCAATGACTGTTTGGCCGGCCCTCTGGGGCCAGCCAAACAATCATTGCGCACTTCCGCATGTTCTCCATGGAGGCTGCATTACAGCCTGCGTGGAGAACATGCCCAGGCCCGTCTCCCTGGCTGAGCGCCGGACTACGGCGCTCAGACCAATAACAACGCTGCATTGCAGCGTTGTGATTGGTCAGGGGAGCCTGGGTGCTTACCAATCACAACGCTGCATTGCAGTATTGTGATTGGTCAGGTGAGCCTGGCTGCCTGCTTCCTGTTCCATTCCAGACGCGAGGAGAGATGACAGAGAGACGAGGCGGTAAGGTAAGTTTTTTTTTTTTTTTTTTAAATATCCCCTTACCCCCCTGACCTCCTGCCCCGCCACACCCGATCCATGCCAGCCGCTACTGGTACCTTTTTACAATTAGTAGGCTATTTATGAGGCACTTAACACCGAACACAAAGCATCTTGAAGTGGCAGGCATTGCAGTTGCCAAAAAGAGTATAGGAGTCAAAAACAGATACATCTTAATCTTATTCTTGACATTCACAAAGCTAGGTTCCTGTCTTATGTAACTGGAAAAACTCACCATTCACTCTGAAGTAGCATACCTTCTCCCGCCTTTAAAGAAGAGCTCTGCCGGGACCTAAATTAATAGACTCACCTTTGTTTGAGCGTGAAGTCCTAGTTTGCCTAAGTGTGTGAAAGTGGGTTTCTGTTGCAGGAACCCCCTCCCCCCCACCACTTTTTGCCAGATTTCTGATGCACTTTAAATGAGTGTGCACAGGGTCCCTGCCAATCAGGGTCCCAATGCCTGTGTTGTTCTTTCCCTAAACTGTACCATTGTTTCCACAATTGGCACACCTCTGGCACACATATAAGTCCCTTGTAGTACCAGTGGTACCAAGGGACTTGTAACCAGAGAGGGTCCCTTAGGGCTGCAGCATGTATTGCGCCACCCTAAAGGACCCCACACCTAACACATACACACTGTCATTGCAGGCTATGTGTTGTGGTGCGGCTAAACTAAAAGAGTCGACATGGCACACCTTCCTGGGTGCCATGCTACACACCACTGCCTGTGGCATAGGTAAGTCACCCCTCTGGCAGGCCTTACAGCCCGAAGTCAGGCTGCACTATACCATAGGTGAGGTCATAACTGCATGAGCAATATGCCCCTACAGTGTCTTAGTCCATTGTTGGCACTGCAAGTGCAATGAAGCCATTTTGAGTACATGGGCTGGGAGTTTGTCAACACGAACTCCACAGCTCCATAATGGCTTTACTGAAGACTGAGATATGTTTGGTATCAAACTTCTCAGCATAATAAACCCACACGGATGCCAGTGATGGATTTATTATAAAATGCACTCAGAGAGCATCTTAGAGATGCCCCCTGAAAAACAACTAACCTGCCAGCCAGCCACCACCGGACAGGTTTCTGGCCTCATGGGGTGAGAGCCTTTGTGCTCTCGGAGGTCAGAAACAAAGACTGCTCTAGGTGGAGGTGCTTCTCACCTCCCCCTTGCAGGAACAGCAGCACTTGGCGGTGAGCCTCAAAGGCTCTCACCTTGTGTTATGCTGATTTGGGCAGCTCCAACTAGTGGAGATGCCCATCCCCTGTCCCAGCCACACTTTTGGCGGCAGGACAGGCGAGAAAATTAGTAAGCTGAGTAGGCGTGTCCACCTTGGCCTGACACACCCCTAGGGTCGCCAGGAGCTGAGGTGAACCCCTCTCCTCAAAATTCTCCATCTTGGTTTGGAGAATTAGGAATAGGGCTGTGCCCCTCTCCCCAAAAGGAGAGGGCAACCAAAGGGTGTAGTCACCCTATAGGACAGCAGCTCTGCCAAGTATCACGCATCAGGCGTTAGACTAACGCATTACAGTGCGGTGGTCCGCATTACCGCACTGAAATGCGAAGTCACGCATAACGGGCACAGTGCCTGCCTTGCTGTCAAGCCGCAGTAGTGCTGGTAATGCTCACTAAAATATAAGAATGGCAGCGCGCTGCTCCAGACAGGCTTGGAGGCTGGGTAGTTGCTGCTAATTCACTGGTTGCCACTTTGAATTAATAAAAGGAGAAGATTTTCGGAGCGCGGCGCAGCATTCATTCTGACGTCAGGAGGCAGTGTCCAATAGGCGCGTGCTGCAGGACGTCACTTTTGTGGGACGCCTGATTGGCTAAGGAGTACGGCAAATCATGGCAGCGCTGCACGCGGTAAATTAATAATGACCCTGCGACCGCCGGGCTCAACCTGGTCAACCTGGCCCCGGTGGCCGCTGGAGCCCACACTGTGCAGCTTAGCTGTTCCTGCTGCTGAGGCGCCTAAGTGAGGGAGTCTGAGCCCGGGCGGCCGACGCACGTTTGCCGAGGGAGTAACAGGCCAGGACCTTAAGGATGCAGGCGGCTGGACTGTAAACCCAAATTGCCATGGCTCACAAGTAAGTGTGAGTTAGACAGTGTGTGCGCCAGAGTTTGTAAATGATAATCTGCAAAAAAATTACTTTTAACTTAAGCGCGTAGGCTAGCGCGAGATCATCAGTGCCTGCCAATTGGTGTAGTTCTGCCCTGGTCACTGAGGCTTTCGGGCAGGCGGCCGGTCCGGGACTTTTAAGTGTGTGCCTCAGCTGTCTGTCAGGTTGTCTTGGCCAGATTCAGTGCTGGGTACGTGCTGTCTGCAGCCTTTAAGTTACATCATGGACGATCGGGAGTTCGCCCTGAGTGTATTGCTGCCCTTTCACCTCAAGGTAAACTCATGTCCACCTATAATGTTTTGCATTGTATTTCTACTAGCGGGATGTACCATTTAAAAATGGAAATATTAGTAGTTTTCAAAATTGCGACCTAAAATGACCTTTTAACAAAAAAAAGTGCAAAATATCGAATTGTGAAAGATCTCACACAGATCTATCCTGTCACTGGAAACGGCCACAAAACCTCCGTAGTTTGCCAGCCAGCCCCCTTTTCCTTATTCCCCCCACCCCATGCTATCAGGGGTTACAACTTGTAATTTACAAGAATACAAGCTTTCCCACCACACCCACACTCTTTACTTCCCTCTCCATGCCGTGGATGTTCTGCAGTGTGCTCGGGGTTCTGCTAACTCAGACTGATGACAGCACTCTCATAATTCCTATAACTCTGCTCTCCCCTTCTTAGACTCTGGTCTTTCTTTTATGTCTGGTGCTTAGTTTCTCGTTGGGTGTAATTTCTTATACTTATGTTTCCCCTTATTCATTGCATGATTTTGCTGACGAGAAAGTGTCACTCATAGTCATTCAAATGTCACTCATAATTACACTAATAATATGAAAATGTCCCACATCGCAATTTGAAACCTTGGCAGCTATGGGACAGTAGCCATTGACTACTGCCCGACCTCAATAACGCCCTTAAATTTAGTATTTAAGGGCTCCCCTGAACCTTGTTCCTCAGATTCGACAACCTACGAAGAAGAAGGACCGAAGAGCCATGCAGCAGTGGAGAAGAAGACAACAACTGACTTGACCCTAGCCCTACCAACCTGTCTCCTCCTCCAGCGACCCTGCTCAAAGAAATCAGATGGCCATGGCCAGCAACTCTCCAGCAACTGCAGAGACCTGAGCTGCCTTCAATAAAGACTCTGTCTCTCGTGAACACCGGATTTGTCCAGCAAAAGTAACCTCCAATAAGGACTCCAGTGCCTCCTGGAACCGCGAGTCCTCACCAATCTGAACCCATCGCCCATGGCCCGAGTCCAGGTGGCCCAACGATCCAGTGATGTCTCCCCGGCGATCCTGACCAGGGATCCAGTGTTCGACGACCTCTCCTGACCTCCCCCATGACACCTGCAGCCTCATCCTGAAGGGTCCCCCCGACCGGAGCAGGTGAGAGAAACCCGACGCCTAAAGACACCCCTGCACCTGCAACCCCAGGCCTTGGAGTGCCCAACCGACCATGTCCCAGCATCCGCCCACTATCCAGCTCACCTCTCCAGTTGTTGGATTCCTTCAGCCAGTCTTCTGGACCGAGCCTGCAGCCTTTGTCTCCGATCTCCATTGAATCCTTATAGGGCACCCAACGCTTCCTTTGCACCTTGCACCCGGCCGCCCCTGCGCCGCTGGTGGTGCAGTCATGGTGCTTCGTGTTGGCCTCTACAGTGCTGACTTCAGCCCCCAGTGTCCCTGAACTGCGGGTACTTACCTCCAACTGGTGCCTCTTCGAGGTACCCCCAGCACCCATAGGCTAACATTGGGCCCAGTGACCTCTGCACCCAGCCGCCCCAGTGCCGCTGGTGGTGAAGTAGC
The DNA here is from genome assembly GCA_963921515.1 of Calotriton arnoldi. Taxonomy (NCBI): domain Eukaryota; kingdom Metazoa; phylum Chordata; class Amphibia; order Caudata; family Salamandridae; genus Calotriton; species Calotriton arnoldi. The sequence goes on along the minus strand of CAWUFW010006450.1, from coordinate 331,010 downwards.
TACCTTGGTCCGACCCTTACCCAGTGTTGGTCAAACCCTCCGAAGACTGAATTTGTAAGTCGAGTACTTACCTGAAATGATTTACCTGTCTTTCCTCCCATAGGATTGCATTGGTTCTCTCTGTAGTGTTGATTCTAAGAATAATACAAAGTATCTCTTTTGACTTTGACAAACATTACATGCATCTGTAAAGTATTTTGAATCCCTTTACAAACATTTTCCAACTGCACATTGAAAGTATTACTTTTCTGAAAAGCCTACCTACCTGTAACTGAGTTCAACTTGGTTCCTAAAATAAAAGTAATATTTTTGCAAACATTGGCCTGGAGTTAGTCATGGAGTGTGTGTTCCTGCCTTGTATGAGTATGTACAATAAGTGCATTCACACTACCCTGTGATAAGCCTAACTGCTCAGCCCAGCTACCACTAAATTGGGAGTAAGGTATTATCTACTTTATCCTCTGCTATACCTTTCGGGACTCACTGGACTCTGTGCACACAATACCTCTTTTTGGTATAGTATATACAGAGCCAGCTTCCTACACTAAGGGGCCGATTCCGATCTCGGTCGGAGGCGCACCCAATACCATTCGGTCGGGAAAAAAGCCATGCGAAAGCCTGTTTCCCGACCGATCCGTACAGCACACCGAACGAGTAAGTACGATGCGCACAACAGCACAGAATCCGGCCGAGCCGTACTCACCCAAACCAGGTCCTGTTCCCCGACCGAGGCGAATCCGGAAACGCTGAATCGAGTCGCACGGAAGGGAAAATGCAGCTCCGTCCGGCCGAACGAGTACGATGCGCTTTCCGTACGCGCCGAACCCGTCGCTACGCACGGCACGTCAAAGCATCCGGGAGAGGCGCACATAAGCTCCGATTCGCGCCACAACACGATCCACGGCTCCGAGACGAACACGCCAGCGACGAGGACGAGGCGAAGCGACGAGGACGACGCGAAGCGACGAGGACGACGCGAAGCGACGAGGACGACGCGAAGCAACGAGAAGGACGAACGACACGAACCAACCATGAATCCCTTCGTCCCGATCATACCAATATTCTACATTTACTACCGGAACAGGCACGGACGCGTACGGCGCAGAAGGTAAGTCAGACACCAACCACAAAACACATACAACACGTACACGACACATCACACACACACAGAGGGATGCAGAATATACTTACACCAGCAACAGCAGCACCATAGGGGCGGGATGCCCATCACCAATGCCACATATGCACACAGGGGCCTGAATGCGCACCACCACCCCTACCCAGGGGGGCTGGATGCCTACCACTACTACCACCCTGAGCCAGGGGAGCTGGATGCCTACCACTACTACCAACCTTAGCCAGGGGGGCTGGATGCCTACCACTACTACCACCCTGAGCCAGGGGGCTGGATGCCTACCACTACTACCACCCTGAGCCAGGGGGCTGGATGCCTACCACCACCCTTAGCCAGGGGGGCTGGATGCCTACCACTACTACTACCCTGAGCCAGGGGGGCTGGATGCCTACCACTACTACCACCCTTAGCCAGGGGGGGCTGCATGCCTACCACCACCCTTAGCCAGGGGGGGCTGGATGCCTACCACTACTACCACCCTGAGCCAGGGGGGGCTGGATGCCTACCACCACCCTTAGCCAGGGGGGCTGGATGCCTACAACTACTACCACCCTTAGCCAGGGGGGGCTGGATGCCTACCACTACTACCACCCTGAGCCAGGGGGGGCTGGATGCCTACCACTACTACCACCCTTAGCCAGGGGGGCTGGATGCCTACCACTACTACCACCCTGAGCCAGGGGGGCTGGATGCCTACCACTACTACCACCCTGAGCCAGGGGGCTGGATGCCTACCACCACCCTTAGCCAGGGGGCTGGATGCCTACCACCACCCTTAGCCAGGGGGCTGGATGCCTACCACTACTACCACCCTTAGCCAGGGGGGCTGGATGCCTACCACTACTACCACCCTGAGCCAGGGGAGCTGGATGCCTACCACTACTACCACCCTTAGCCAGGGGGCTGGATGCCTACCACTACTACCACCCTGAGCCAGGGGGAGCTGGATGCCTACCACTACTACCACCCTTAGCCAGGGGGGCTGGATGCCTACCACTACTACCACCCTGAGCCAGGGGGCTGGATGCCTACCACTACTACCACCCTGAGCCAGGGGGGGCTGGATGCCTACCACCACCCTTAGCCAGGGGGGGCTGCATGCCTACCACCACCCTTAGCCAAGGGGGGCTGGATGCCTACCACTACTTCCACCCTTAGCCAGGGGGGCTGGATGCCTACCACTACTACCACCCTGAGCCAGGGGGGCTGGATGCCTACCACTACTACCACCCTTAGCCAGGGGGGCTGGATGCCTACCACTACTACCACCCTGAGCCAGGGGAGCTGGATGCCTACCACTACTACCACCCTTAGCCAGGGGGGCTGGATGCCTACCACTACTACCACCCTGAGCCAGGGGGGCTGGATGCCTACCACTACCACCACCCTTAGCCAGGGGGCTGGATGCCTACCACTACTACCACCCTTAGCCAGGGGGCTGGATGCCTACCACTACTACCACCCTCACCCAGGGGGGCTGGATGCCCACCACTACTACCACCCTGAGCCAGGGGGGCTGGATGCCTACCACCACCCTTAGCCAGGGAGGCTGGATGCCTACCACTACTACCACCCTGAGCCAGGGGGGCTGGATGCCTACCACTACTACCACCCTGAGCCAGGGGGCTGGATGCCTACCACCACCCTTAGCCAGGGGGGCTGGATGCCTACCACTACTACCACCCTGAGCCAGGGGGGCTGGATGCCTACCACTACTACCACCCTGAGCCAGGGGGGCTGGATGCCTACCACTACTACCACCCCCACTCATAGGATGGACAATGCATGACACAACCAGCACACCACAACCTAGGGAATGCAAGAAAAAGACATCCCCCAACACCATGACAAGGGTGTGTAGACTGTGTCAAATGCCTACAACACCGAACATGACTTTGAACATACAATGTGACCCCCTAGCACATGTGCCACACATATATGTGTGTGGCACCCACAATGCAAGCAGGCCATGACCATTGTGGCAATGGGGTCCAAACCCCCATCATCACAGTGACCAAAATGTAAGTGTGGGGTCCATAGCTGAAGCACATTTTGAACATTGTGGCAATGGGGTCTAAACCCCCATCGTCACAGTGACCAAAATGTAAGTGTGGGGTCCATAGCTGAAGCACATTTTGAACATTGTGGCAATGGGGTCTAAACCCCCATCATCACAGTGAGCAAAATGTAAGTGTGGGGTCCATAGCTGAAGCACATATTGAACATTGTGGCAATGGGGTCTAAACCCCCATCATCACAGTGACCAAAAGGTAAGTGTTGACAAAGAAAGAGGTGCAACTGCCAAACTGCATGGATGATTCCTGGTCACAGAACAAAAAACACATCAGTGGCAAAGTAGTGTATGTGTCCCATTGCAACATAAATTGGGTGAGCCAAATACTGCAGTGCAAATAAGACATACCTTTGGCCATGTGCAGACAAACAACACCCATGGGGGCTGACACCGTCAACATTCATCAATGACACAATGACAGAAGTGATCATCAGAATGCAGACCCACATATTTGCACCAATGGGCACACAAATGCAGATACCCTGTGGAGACTGCAGATGTGAGGTGAACAGATACCATACCATGGCAGCAATGGGACACACAAACCATGATCATTGTGCTGACCGATGACCTAGGAGTCCCAGGGACAGCAGGGGAAACCCACAAAACTACATACAGCCAATGGTACACCCAAGATATGCCAATGCAGTGGTGCAAATGCACAAACACAAACAGGCAGACCCACACTGCACATCATACACAACAGGTGAGGGGGGGTGCCAGTGTCCCCAGGCAACCACACAACACATGAGGAGACCTGAATACCAATCATACAGATGTGCATACAGTGCCACACAAAGGTAACTCATGGATCCAAATCCCCTATGTGGGCAAGCAGGCATTGTCAGATGAGAGGGAGCACGAATCACACATGTCACACAGGCACGTAGGAACAGCAACTGACACAGCAAGACACAGACACACCACAGCACCACCCCCAGGGCCCCCACAATGTGGTGACCCTGGGCTGCATTACAATCCCACTGTGATGACAAAGCTAAATGTGGTTCACACTGTGAACCACAGTCATGTGTCCTGAGCAACAAACTACCATCACACCTACACAAGCACAAATCAATCAGCATGGCCAGTAAGCCAAGGCCAACATGGAGGCAGGGGCCTAGCCGGGCAACAACTCTCATCTGCACACACTCAACACCACACCCCTCGACCTCCAACAATGTGCAGCAGTGAAGTACACATGCACTGGTGACATTGCACATGCACCCATGACTATTCCAGGGTGGTGGGTGGGAACCAAGGTGCAGAAACACATGACACATGGCCACTCAACAAGACTCCTGAATGTCTGACACACTGCACACTACGCTGTACATGGACATGACGGCAATACCACACCAACCAATGGGATCCCAGCCACAGTCACACACCAATGAAGAAGCCAAGGTCACCCACAAAGAACACACATAGACAACAACCAACATTGCAGCCCGGACCCTGAGGAGTGCCAGCAGTCACACACACAACGTGTCACAATCACTGAAAGATAACACAAACTGGAAATCACATGACAGGGGCAAACAACAAGTGCCAAGGGGAAACCTGACTGTGACCCATCTGCGTCTGCACACAAACTCAGCCCTGACAGCAAACACACCTATGGGTGACACCCTGATGACCAGTAATGTGCCATGCACCCACATCACAGAGAACCCAGGGAGAAGACTTTGGGGGAACATAGGTCAACTCAGCTAGCATCACAAACAGGTACAACACTAGGGATCACAGCATGCACAGCTAAACGGAAGTGAACACACAGACATGCACATACAACACACACCTTGGGCGCAGGCAATGTCACAGGAGTACACACTGCCATGAGGGGACTCCACTCCTGTGTGAGGAAAGCTGTGCCATATGTTGCCTCAGTAGGGCCCCATCATGTCAGCTGAGCACTTGGTCACACAATCAACAATTAGCACCAAATGAGGGCTCCCGTCACATCAGCCTGGTCATGGAAGTGCCAACGGAATCATCAGCACAGATCCAACACACTTGTATATCAATGTTGCACTGACAACACAGATGAGTCCTTCCCCATTGATGCCCAAACCTGCATGTCCAGTGGAGATGGCCACACGGTCAGGGAAGTAGACGAATTGAACAATGGCAGGCACAACAGATGTGCAGGGGTGGATGCCACAGATGTGAAATAGCTAATCTAAGTAGGAAATCCCATTGCCAAATACTGAACACATGACACCCTCAGATGCTGCTATGGATTACATGGATACAACCCAGGATAGGACACATTCCCCCTGGACCACATGGGTTCCTGCACAATAACACTTCATTATCATGAGACCAAATATCACCATCACTGCAGCAAGGGCATGGTTAGCATCATCAACAACATGTACATCAGAAGCATAAGCACTAGAGAACAGAAAGTTGCTTTATTCAGCATATGTGTGGAATGAAAACAAAGTCCAGAAAAAACACAAAGGCCAATGGCCAGTCCATTGTAAAAGTCCAAACAGGGTGACAGTGGCAGATGTCACCCTACGCATGCCTGCACAAAACCAGGGACAATCCACTAGGAGGGGCAACCGGGGGGGCAGGCCAGGCACCGCAGGGACAGGATCAGGGCTCACCAGGAGGAAGCAGGGAAGGGGTGGTGGGTGCTGGAGAGCCACTGACAACTGCAGTGGAGGTGTCTGACATGGTGTGTGCCGGCACAACTGGGGGGCATGACTCAGATGTTGTGGGTGCCGGCACGACTGCAGTGGACCCTGCAGATGGAGTGGACAGGTCCGCCACTGCAGTGCCCAAGTCAGACAGGGTGGTAGTGGACTCCACTGCAGTGCCTACCACCAGGGGAGGAGAATGGGGAACAGGCAAGGTGGGCTGGACAGAGGGGGAGGACACCCTCACCACATCAGTGGCACAGACAAGCGCAGCGGGGGTGTGGTGCCGGGAGAGCAAGTGCAGGGGGAGAAGGCCGGATCCTCTTGGGGATGGTATATCTGTGGGTGGGGGAACCTGGGGCAGGGTGTGGTGGGGGCACCTGTGGAGTGGGGGCCTGAGGGATGGAGGAAGGAGACCTGGTGCCTGAGCTGCAGGGCGGCGGCGGGGTCTTGCTCTTACGACTCCGGGGGCCTTGCGGGTGGGGGCCTCAGTCTGTCTGCGCCTGGGGGAGGGTGTCCGGGGGCGAGGGGCACTCTGCTCCGTGTGGGGGCTTCCTCTTCCCCCTGGATGCTGGAGCAGCTGGATCGGAGGGGAAGAGGCCGAGGTCACTGAGGAAGAGGCGCTGGGTCTTTGGGGTTGCAGGTGAGGCAAGGGAGGGTGTTTTGGAGGGAGAGGCAACTGAGGACTGCGCAGTGCTCGTGGATGCGTGTGTGTGTACCAGGGCCCCATCCCCTGTGAGTCTGGTTTCAGTCCCCTGACTGTGCGTGCGTGTGCGTTTTGTTTGTGGCGTGTGTGTCTGTGTGCTGGATGTGTGTGTGCTGGTGTGTGCCTGTGCCGGTGTGTGTGTGCTTGGGACGGGTAAGGTGCTGGGGAGTGTGGATGGAGCAGAGGCAGGAGGGGTGAGGGACTGTCTGAGGAGGGACACTGCTGCCGTCAGGGAGGAGTCCATGGACCTATTGCCCCTCTGTAGGTCAGACATGCCCGATGAGATGCCCTCCATGAACGACACCAGCTGAGTCAACAGAGCGGTGTGCGCATGGAGGACACTCAGCATGGCTGTCTGCCCTACATGGAGCTGGCGAAGGAGGTACACAGACTCCTCACTCAGGGCAGCAGGGGACACAGGGGCAGGGGTGTGGTGCCTGGCCCAAAGGAGACACGCTCCCGAACATGGGAGCCTCCACGGACCTGGGGAATGGGAGCCGATGGGAGGGCGGTGGTGGTGCTGGTGGTGGCGGGGACAGCAACACTAGCTGGGGTGTGGTGGCTGCTGACACCCGCCTCCATAAGAGAGTCATCCTCCGAGTTGCTCTGGTCTTCAGCTGAGGTGGATGGTGCTGAGGACTCCTCGGTGTGGCTCCCCTCGCCCTCCGTGCCACTGGGTCCCTCCGACCACTCCTCGGCTGCTGACCCAGTCTGGCTCTCCGGCTCCTCCTGGTCCGTGGAGCTGTCCCCTTCCGTGGCCGTGGATGTATCTGCAAACAATGGGGAAACAGACAGACATCAGTCACCTGCACCAAACGCACACACCACTGTGAGCACAGCACATTACAGAGCAAGCCCTGGCATCATTAGTTGTACATTGCTAAAAGTGCCCTAACTGAACAGGAGCAGCCAATTGTCAGTCTGATGCCAACCATGGCACTCACATCCCACATGGCCTTGCACCCATCTGTCTGGTGTCTGTTGGATTGCAACACCCCAGTGTGGACACATGCACCAACTACACAGTAGTTGGACAGTGCAGAGGACACGGTGTGGCATGTGGACATTTACACATCACAGCTCTTGCCACTGAGTCAGTACAGGTTTCCGGATGAAAGGGATGCCCAGAGTCAAATAGGAAATGCATGTGATGCATACCAGCGACAGACACCATGATGCACCCATGTCCTGATAGCCATCGCCACAATGGTGTGCATGTAGCACATGTCACTCCCCTGCAGGATCACCAATAAGTAGACACATGCCATGGCGGAGGCATGACTGCTAAGTCATACATCACTGTCTCAGTGATGTATGACTTGGCAGCCAGACAACAACACTCTGCACTGTGTCACAATAGTAGGTCATGGGGAATGCAAGTCCTGGAGCTGCACAAGTGCACATGTACATCCCCCCCACAACACATCATCTTAACCCTCATCTGTCCAGGTCATACCTATTGGACATATGGGAGACCTGTGACACTACCCTCTGAACCTGAGCCCCTCACAATCTGCTGTGAATGGGGAACAGCTGCCTGAACTTCACATTCGCATACCCCAGTCTGCACGGGCAGCTGATCAAACACCTATGTGACACACAAGTATCGTCTCCTATGGTCACATCTCCAGGGGCATGCTGAGCCCCTACCAAGAAACACCCCAGCAGTCCTGGCAACTAATCCACAGCACACTGACACAGAGGCAGACACCTGAGGGGTCAAATCACTGCGCACAATGTGTCAGCTGATACACGGGAGTGGGAGTACAGAGTGCATTGCATGGCCTGGAGTAGGCATGACTGTCCTGCCCCACATGAATGAGGGATGAGCCCTGGACAGTGGATAGCTGGCTATGTATGTGTGACACACGTAATCTGCACACTCCTGGGGCCCAAACATTGTTCCCACCCGCTGCATGGGCGTGTGCCACATACCCCAGGCACATGTGGTGGCTCAGCTCAGCAAGTGGACCGCATATCAAAGCAACACGCAGATTACATGTCCGAACACAGGCGTTGTGTGAACAATGGACCCACCCATGATGCCCACAACAGAGTTAGGGAAACAGATGCTGTCCCCCACCTTTAGTGAAGCAAACTGCAAGGACACAGTCCCAAGTGACACAATTCCCTGAATGTAAGGGCCACACCTGGGTATCAGATGAGCAGTGGGCAGTGCACAATAGAGGGACATGGCTCCTGGACAACATGACTGCTGCACTGTGGCAGTTGAACCAGGCCAGAGGAGGGCACAAAGCATGTAATACAGAGTTCACAGTGCAGTCTTTGACTCACCCCCTCCTTGCTGCTGTCTGGCCTTCAGCTGCCCATCCAGGTCTGGAAACACCACCGCCAGGATCTGGAGCATGTGGGGGGTCAGGGTCTGTGTTCCGCCCCTCCTGCGAGGAGGCGACAGCTTCAGCTGGACCCGTGCAATCCTCCGGGTCCAGCCCCGAAGGTCCTGCCACCTCTTCTGGCAGTTGCGGATCCGGCGCTTGTAGACCCCCACGGACCGGACAGCCCGGACGATGTCCTTCCAGATCTCCTGCTTCCGATGGGCATTAACCTGTCAGGATGACAAAGTGAAAAGGCCATTACTACACATGCAACATATCCGTGCATGACACAGTTGTATATACATGTCTCAATCACAGGGGCACATGATGTACACAGGCAGTGCAAAGCTGCCCATGGACAGTTTGCCAGACGTCACTACATGGTATCATTGCATGGGAAGTAAAACCTTGTTCAAATGCACTGTCACTGCACCATACCTGTCCAGTGCATGTCACTACACACTATGGGGGGTGACAACTACTCAGTGAGCCTGCTAGCCAGTGGCGTGCAGACTTTCAGCCTTGCTAGTCAGACAATATGCACATTCAGAAAGGCAGTGCACAGAACACTCACCTGCTCCCCTGGTGTCCCATACAGCTTGCTGTACTGTGGAAGTAGGCTGTCCAGCAGGGCCTGGTTCTCCTCAAGGCTGAAGGCTGGGGCTCTCTCCACAGTACGTGCCATTGCAGGGTCCAGAGGGGCAGAGACAGCAGCAGTGCAGTGGCAGATGTCGTCCTGGAGCATGTAGTGCAGGCAAGTGAGCTCTCAGGGGAACAGCCAGCAATATATATGTGCTGGAGAGGCAGATACTGTCCCTTGTGTCCAAAGTGATAGGTCCAAGTCGTTTGCATCTTCTGAATCTGGCCAATAGCAGCACCAAAACACGCCCACAGCATCCTTCAAATCTTCAACTTCATGACATACATGATTTTGCAACATTGTTGTGGGTGACCAACTGAATTTCCAGCAAGCGACTCGTTCGAAATTCGAAAACGCGTCCGTTGCCAGGCAAGGCCATTGTCAATGGGTGCGCACCGATCGGTCCATTGCGGTACAACGCGTACAGGGGTACAACGCGTACCCGCACACATTGAATGCAATGGGCCGGCCGGGGGCACCGATCGGTCCATTGCAGTTCAACGCGTACAGGGGTACAACGCGTACCCGCACACATTGAATGCAATGGGCCGGCCGGGGCACCGATCGGTCCATTGCAGTACAACGCGTACAGGGGTACAACGCGTACCCGCACACATTGAATGCAATGGGCCGGCCGGGGGCACCGATCGGTCCATTGCAGTTCAACGCGTACAGGGGTACAACGCGTACCAGCACACATTGAATGCAATGGGCCGGCCGGGGCACCGATCGGTCCATTGCAGTACAACGCGTACAGGGGTACAACGCGTACCCGACACATTGAATGCAATGGGCGGCCGGGGGCACCGATCGGTCCATTGCAGTACAACGCGTACAGGGGTACAACGCGTACCGCGCACATTGAATGCAATGGGCCGGCCGGGGCACCGATCGGTCCATTGCAGTACAACGCGTACAGGGGTACAACGCGTACCGCGCACATTGAATGCAATGGGCCGGCCGGGGCACCGATCGGTCCATTGCAGTACAACGGCGTACAGGGGTACAACGCGTACCCGCACACATTGAATGCAATGGGCCGGCCGGGGCACCGATCGGTCCATTGCAGTTCAACGCGTACAGGGGTACAACGCGTACCCGCACATTGAATGCAATGGGCCGGCCGGGGGCACCGATCGGTCCATTGCAGTTCAACGCGTACAGGGGTACAACGCGTACCCGCACACATTGAAATCAGTGGGCCGGCCGGGGGCACCGATCGGTCCATTGCAGTACAATGCGTACAGGGGTACAACGCGTACCCGCAAACATTGAATGCAATGGGCCGGCCGGGGCACCGATCGGTCCATTGCAGTTCAACGCGTACAGGGGTACAACGCGTACCCGCACACATTGAATGCAATGGGCCGGCCGGGGGCACCGATCGGTCCATTGCTGTTCAACGCGTACAGGGGTACAACGCGTACCCGCACACATTGAATGCAATGGGCCGGCCGGGGCACCGATCGGTCCATTGCTGTTCAACGCATCACTGTACATGTGACTGGCATATGTCAGCATGCCTGTCTCAGATGGACATATGCCAGCCACAGATAGCTCCCAGGGAGTGAGGGGCACACCTACATCACGACAGCCTGTCCAAACTTTATCATAAGGCATGTAAGGCTGCATTTCCTATTGTGTGTATGTTGGTGTACATGTTGTCCTGTGGGTGTCACCTGTGGGCAGCCACCCCCAGGCTGTGCACGTGTTCATGGGGACAGGATCCTGGGTGTTACGTGTACATGACCACTGTGATGTGCAACTGTTCATATCTGTGCATGTGCCATGGTCACATTTCACAGTGGTGTATGTGTATGTCATGTCACATACCCCGTGAGTCCCATGTGGGACGGTATGTTTGAGCCAGGGTGTCCCAGTGGCACAATAGTGATGGTCCTCCACAGTCTTTGTGCATGTAGTGTTTACAATGTCTCTGATTTCATGTGCACAATGGGAGACAGTCTCCACATCCACGTTGTGTGTGCATGGACTTTGATGTTGTGCGTGTGTGTGTCACAGACGTCCATGTCTGTCCTGCCGTGGCAAGTGGGACCACTACCTGTGGGGGTCATGGTTGTTTTGCTGTGGTGTATACATGATACTCCATGTAATGCCAGTGTCCATGTGGCAATACAGGGTCCCTGGGAATGTACCTGTCGTTGAGCTGTGGTGCCTGGGGCACATCTGTCCTCACATGTCACTGTGGGGGGTGATTGTGACACGGCAGCAGGAGATGGGAACTGTGACACGGCCTCATGATATCCAATGGGCCAACCTGGGACTAATTGATGCCACTTATTGGACCGTGTTGACAGATGTTGGCCATGTATGTACCATACATGTCCTTACGGAACTGCACACTTCATGTAGTTGTGCCTCATAATGATGTATGTTGGGATATTGAGTGTGTTCAATGCCGCATATGTGGGCTGACTGACAATCTTGCTTACTTCTCCTCTGCACTGCAGGGCTCCTGCTGTCCATCGACCATTCCCAGACCTGGCAACGATGGTGGAACGGGACAGCATCCGACGGTACCGCTTCACCAGGCAGCTGATTGAGGATTTGGCAGTGCAGTTGGCCCCACATTTGCAGCCTGGCCGGCCGTATCCTACAGCGCTGACCCCCAAGGTGAAGGTGATGGCAGCCCTACACTTCTTTGCCACCGGTACCTTCCAACATACTGTGGCGACTGCTGGTGGGATGTCACAGACCATGTTGAGCCGTGTGCTCCGCGATGTTTTGGCGGCAATGTTGCTATTCCTGAACCGGTACATCTATTTCCCTAGACTGCGACGACTCACTGACGTGAAGAGTGACTTTTATGCCCTGGGGAGGATGCCGCATGTCATTGGCTCCATTGATGGGACACATGTGGCTTTGGTACCACCACAGGCCCAGGAGCAGGCCTACAGGAACCGCAAGCACTACCACTCGGTCAATGCACTGGTGGTGTGTCTTGCAGACATGACCATCACACACGTGTGTGCCCGTTTCCCTGGTTCAGCACACGATGCCTTTGTGATGAGGAGTAGTCGCATCCCCAGGATGATGGCACAGATGCAGAACCAGCGTGCCTGGCTTGTCGGTGTGTACTGACTTTGTGCCATTGTGTGTGATCTGATCTGTAGTATTCCGCCCACTTTTCCAAGTCAGCTAATGTGCACTTGTCTGTCCGTAGGTGACTCGGGATACCCCAACATGCCGTGGTTGCTGACACCCCTCAGGAACCCTGTGACACCAGCCCAGATGCGCTACAATGAGGCACATGGTCGGACCAGGAGAGTTATTGAGCGGACATTTGGTCTCCTGAAGAGCCGCTTCCGCTGCCTGGACAAGACCGGAGGGTCCCTCCCATATGCCCCTGCGAAAGTGTGCAAGATTATCATCGTCTGCTGCATGCTCCACAACCTGGCAGTGCGGAAGGAGTTGCCTCTCATCCAGGATGACAATGACCAACATCCGCCACCTGTGGAGGATCCTGGCCTGGACCACGATGCCAGTGACGATGATGATGATGATGATGAGGGTGATGTCCGCACACAGCTCATCACCAACTTCTTTAGCTGAATGTGAGTATCCTGAGGTGTCATGTCAATGATGTGAGTTGGCATGATATGTGTAGGTGGTGCTCTGGTGCTGTTGGAGTGTGTCCATGGGCTACTTGACTGGATGTGTGTTGCGATGTGTGCTTACAGGTGGGCTGTACTCCCCAACAGTGTTGACATGCTAACTTGGTTCTGGGTGGGTATCTTGTGACATGTATTGTGCATGAGTTTTGCTGTTCTGTCCTGTACTCCATTGCTTTTTACTGTGTGTCATTTATGTCCTTCACAGGGTACTTTCAGATTCGTTTGGTCAACTGTGTCCACCGACGACGTGATTGCACTTCCAGGCTGGTAGCTGTTGTGTCCCTACAGGTGATGTGCGCCACACCCATGGACTTCCTTCCGTCTACAGTTGTTGACTGTGTGCCCGCTGCCAGGTGGGATTACCTTGCATCTGTAGTGGTTACGACATGTTGCAACTGTGTTATAAACCTGTGCTTCACTTTGTGATGTGCGTTGTCTGTGGTCACACATTTGACTGCCATTTGCTTACTGCACCTGTGGGCTACTTGACTACAACTGGGAATGGGTGTGGTGTCTGTGCATTGCACCGTCTTCCCTGGCAACATCAGTGTAGGCAATGAGTCAGATGGCCTAGGTGTGTATGTGTTGTGTAGCCCTGGTGGTGTGTCTCCCTCATATGTGTCACGTTGCCTTTACTCACATGCCTGTGTTGTACTTGCTGTTGCAGTTCGCATACACAGTGTAATTTTGCAGTTCATCATCCCCATAACAGCACCCACGTTGGAATCACAACAGAGGCAAGAATGGTGTATTAGTGTGTTTATTGTGATACATTTGTGTGAATAGTGCATAGGATGGGTAGTGCTGTACATAAATCTTGCAATCAGAAGTTCCTAGGTGAATTGAAAGTCCTGGTAGACAGAATCCCCAGTATCGGGCCACAGTTGTCTGACACATTGGTCCAACTTGTACTCCCCATGCAATGTGTGGGAGTAGTGTTGCCGTCAACAGGGTGAACAGTCTGTGCACAAAGGTGAACATCCAGAACAGGTTCAGGCTTCCTGGGAGTTGCGCTTGGCCATCGGCCTCTCACTTGCCCCTCTTCGGACGACCCCTCTTCTTGGGGGGGGCCCTCAAGTACAGGCTGCTGCGGTGCAGGGGACTCTCCGCCAGAGTCATCCTCCCTCCCTGTGGCAGTTGCAGTTTGGGCAGCACCAGATGTTGTTGGCACACAGGGAGGTGTGGACTGGTTGCTGTTCATCTGGCGGAGGCATTGTAAAATGTCCCTGTGCACCGCCGTCATCTCATGCAGTGCATCCCACTTGGACTCCACGCGGGACATGTGTGAGTCCACGCGGGACATGTGTGACTCCACGTGGGACATGTGAGAGTCCAAGCGGGCATGATGGGCAGCCTGCTGCTGTTTCATGTCTCTGAGGAGCCCCACTACCTGGCTGAGGTCTCCGGTGCTGGACTGGTACGCATCAGCTATGCGTACCAGTTGTGGGTCATCATGCACACCAGCAACCTCTGCAAGCAGCGACCTCTGTCTCCCACCCCTCCCACCACCCCTGCTGACATGTGCAGTGCGTGCAGTGGCACGCACAGATGACCCTGCTCCACCTTGGAGGTTGGTGGTGGTGGTGGTGTCCATGGCCCCAGGTTGGTCCAGGGTCCCTGTGCTGGTGTTGCTCCTTGTTCTGTCCATGTCGGCAGGGATGGTATTTGTGTTGACAGTCGTTGGAGGGGTGTGTGCAGGGGGTGCAGCTGGTGGTCCTGCTGGTGCTGCAGCTGGTGGTCCTGCTGGTGCTGCATGTAGACTTGCACCGGATGTGCCAGGTTGGTCTTCTTCGTCCGAGGAGGGCAGAGGCTGTACGACACCAGTGAGCTCCGCATCCTCTTGAGCCTGGGACTGGGACTCCTCAGCGTCTGCTGCTGTGTCCCCATCATCACCTGTTTTTGGGAGACACACACAATGTATGTTATGTTTCTGCAGGCATCAATGGTTGACACACATGACAGTTGTGACTGTGCCTCTGGGTGCGGGCCTGTACATTGCATTGTCCTAAGTCGTCACAGTCAGGGGTTGATATTGGTGTGGCACATTGTCCTGCATTATTTGGGCATTTCTATGTATTTGTTGGGGTGTGAACATGGTCTGCATTGGTTGTGTTTGGTTGACAGCCGGCCCTCCTTCCCACCCACCCAGCCAGTCAGTTATCCCACCATGGACTGTGCTTGCATTGCAGGGAGTGGAAGTTGTCTCTCAGGATGTCAGTCAGTGGTGTCCTTCTGTTTGTTGGTGCACAGTTGCCAGCAGGGCCTTGTGCTCCCCACAGCAGTAGCCAGTGTCAGCCATCTTGTGAGTCCTTCTCCACTCCCTGTGATGTGAGCATGGTTCAGGGTGGTGTTGATGGGACAGTTGTGGGGGTGACCAATATCAGTGACTGCCACTCCCATCATGCTATTGCCTCCACCCCACTTGCCAGCATTCCCATACTTACTTGCTTTTGTGGGGAGTTCAGTGTGTGTGGGTGTGAGGGCAATGGCAAGATGGCTGACAGTGGTGTCCTGCTGTTGGTTGGTGTGCAGTTCCCAGCAGGGCCTTGTGCTCCCCACAGCAGTAGCCAGTGTCAGCCATCTTGTGAGTCCTTCTCCACTCCCTGTGATGTGAGCATGGTTCAGGGTGGTATTGATGGGACAGTTGTGGGGGTGACCAATATCAGTGACTGCCACTCCCATCATGCTATTGCCTCCACCCCACTTGCCAGCATTCCCATACTTACTTGCTTTTGTGGGGAGTTCAGTGTGTGTTGGTGTGAGGGCAATGGCAAGATGGCTGACAGTGGTGGCCTGCTGTTGGTTGGTGTGCAGTTCCCAGCAGGGCCTTGTGCTCCCCACAGCAGTAGCCAGTGTCAGCCATCTTGTGAGTCCTTCTCCACTCCCTGTGATGTGAGCATGGTTCAGGGTGGTGTTGATGGGACAGTTGTGGGGGTGACCAATATCAGTGACTGCCACTCCCATCATGCTATTGCCTCCACCCCACTTGCCAGCATTCCCATACTTACTTGCTTTTGTGGGGAGTTCAGTGTGTGTTGGTGTGAGGGCAATGGCAAGATGGCTGACAGTGGTGTCCTGCTGTTGGTTGGTGTGCAGTTCCCAGCAGGGCCTTGTGCTCCCCACAGCAGTAGCCAGTGTCAGCCATCTTGTGAGTCCTTCTCCACTCCCTGTGATGTGAGCATGGTTCAGGGTGGTGTTGATGGGACAGTTGTGGGGGTGACCAATATCAGTGACTGCCACTCCCATCATGCTATTGCCTCCACCCCACTTGCCAGCATTCCCAAACTTACTTGCTTTTGTGGGGAGTTCAGTATGTGTGGGTGTGTGAGCAATGGCAAGATGGCTGACAGTGGTGTCCTGCTGTTGGTTGGTGTGCAGTTCCCAGCATGCCCTTGTGCTCCCCACGACACAGCAACAGTGTCAGACATCTTTGATGGGCCTTTCCACTCTCTGTGGGATGTGCATGCGTGAGTGTGAGCTTGCTGGGCCATGTGGTGGGGGATGTAGAGCTGTGACTACGACTCCCATCATGCTATTGCCTCCACCCCCTTCCCAGCATGCCCATGCTTCCTTCCTTTTGACTCTGCTTCCCTGTGGGGTGGGCTGGCTGTGCTGACAGGATGGCTGGGAGTGTTGTCCTGGCAGTTGTTTGGCTAAAAGTCCCAAGAGTGTCCCTGTGCTTCACACAACATAACCCAGGGTGGTGGTTCTTTGTGGGATCTTGAGTTAGGATGGGAGGCATTGCATTCTACCAGGTGGGTTCTGTGGAGTTTGTGTTGAGGGGGGTGTGAGGGGAGGTGCTTGTGACTATGGTCAGTGCTGCAAGTCCTCCTTCCCACCCAGCCAGCCAGATATCCCACCATGGAACGTGCTTGCATTGCAGGGAGTGGAAGTTGTCTCTCAGGATGTCAGTCAGTGGTGTCCTGCTGTTTGTTGGTGCACAGTTGCCAGCAGGGCCTTGTGCTCCCCACAGCAGTAGCCAGTGTCAGCCATCTTGTGTGTCCTTATCCACTCCCTGTGATGTGAGCATGGTTCAGGGTGGTGTTGATGGGCCAGTTGTGAGGCTGAGCAATGTCTGTGACTACCACTCCCATCATGCTATTGCCTCCACCCCCTTCCCAGCATGCCCATGCTTCCTTCCTTTTGACTCTGCTTCCCTGTGGGGTGGGCTGGCTGTGCTGACAGGATGGCTGGGAGTGTTGTCCTGGCAGTTGTTTGGCTAAAAGTCCCAAGAGTGTCCCTGTGCTTCACACAACATAACCCAGGGTGGTGGTTCTTTGTGGGATCTTGAGTTAGGATGGGAGGCATTGCATTCTACCAGGTGGGTTCTGTGGAGTTTGTGTTGAGGGGGTGTGAGGGGAGGTGCTTGTGACTATGGTCAGTGCTGCAAGTCCTCCTTCCCACCCAGCCAGCCAGATATCCCACCATGGAACGTGCTTGCATTGCAGGGAGTGGAAGTTGTCTCTCAGGATGTCAGTCAGTGGTGTCCTGCTGTTTGTTGGTGCACAGTTGCCAGCAGGGCCTTGTGCTCCCCACAGCAGTAGCCAGTGTCAGCCATCTTGTGAGTCCTTATCCACTCCCTGTGATGTGAGCATGGTTCAGGGTGGTGTTGATGGGACAGTTGTGGGGGGCAATATGTGTGACTGCGACTCCCATGATGCTATTGGCTACACTGACTTGGCCAGCATACACAGAATTCCTTCCTTTGAGTGGTCTTCACTGTGTGTTGGTGTTGTTGTGGTGGCTACATGTCTGGATGTGTTTGTTAGTTCTATTTGTGCCACTGCCTAGCTGTAGTTGTAGTTGTGTTTGTACATGTGATGGCACAGTTGGATGTAACTTTTTTGATGGCATGTGTTGTGTTTATCTGACTGACATACACATTTTGGGATGATTCTGTTCTGGTTGCTGTGTAATTGCTATGAGTGCATGGTTTGACTCTCCCCTTGACAGTGATGTGTGTGTGTTTTGTTGCAGAATATTGTGTACATTTGTTGTGTACTCACCAGGCTCTGGGATGTTCTCTAGTCCATATATGCTCACTGGCGGAAGGATGGCCCGCACCTTCTCCTCCCAGGGCCTGAGGTATATTGGCTTGGCAGGAGGGCCACTGCCGGTGTATTGGCTGATAATGTACTCTTTCTTGAGCAGGTCCCGTACCCTCCTGCGCACGTCATACCACCTGTTCTGGATGTCGCTCTTTGTGCGCAGACATGGTGATTGTGCGTTCACCCTGTTGATGATCCTCTCCCACATCTTGGTTTTCTGGGAGATGGGGGTCTGTTGGACCAGTGTGCCAAACAGCTGTGGCTCTACCCTGAGGATCTCGTCTACCATGACTTCCAATTCACAATCTAGGAACTTGTGATTCTTCTTGGGGGGCATGGTGATGGGTGGTGATGGTGAGTGATGTGTGTGTGTTGGTGTGCAGGTGAGGGTGTGTGAGTGTGTGTTTTGCTGGGTGTATGTGAGGTAGGTATTTGTTGGTGTGCTGATGGTGTGTGGCTTGTGTGAGGGATGAGCTGTGGGTGTGTGGTTGCTGTCTCTTGGGTGCTGGCAGTGGAATGGCATTTGCAAAGGATCATGGTTGTGATTTGTGTCCTTTATATGGGTGGAGTTGTGGGTGTGTCTTTGTTCTCTGTCCCCACCCCCCAGTATTTATTGGCTTTGTAATTGCTTTTTGGCCTTTTTTTGTGTGATTTTTCCTTTGTACTGTCTGTGCATGTTGGAAACGTTCTTGTGACCGAGTCGGACCCTGCATTTGTCTCGTACGGTGTTCTCCGTTTCGTTCACGCTGTGTTTGTGCAGTTTTCTATGCTGCGAACGCGTCGGTCGCGGTGTTTTGTGTTGCTTTGGCTCGGTTTTGTATGCGTGTCGGTCGTACGGCTTGTCCTCCGTCCGACTCGGTCGTGGTTTTCGCGCCTTGCATCGTACTTTGCGGTTTGGAGTTCGCGTGTACGTTTCGGTCGGATTTGTTCCGGGGGCGTGTCGGTCGATTGGATTCGCGTGTTTTTCCGACCGGATTGCTGTTTTCCGTGCGGCTCGGTCGTTCGGCTTGGGTTCGGTACGTGTCGGTCGGATTTTGCACGCCTTGCATCGTACTTGGCGTGTCGGGCGCCACAGGTACGTGTCGGTCGGTATAATTTCCGGCTCCGAGTCGGTCGGTGCTTTTTCCGGCTTGAATCGGAATCGACCCCATAGCCTTTCAATTCACATCTAGGCCACCATTTACCTTCATTAGTTTCGATAAATGTTAAAGACACATCTCTTATGCAAACTTTCTATTAGGTTTCTTCTTTTGCTCCCTTTCACCTTTTTGCAGCAGTTATTACCAGTATCAAGATGCTTTTCGGAGTAAATGTGTGTGCTTTTGATATGATAAAAGTTAATTAATTGTAATGGCAATAGATATAATTTGTTTCTGATATACGAAGGGGCACAGCCTTCCTAGCATTTAGACAAAAGGCAATAACATTTGCACTTAATCTATGTCACAAATGGTAGGCAGTTCAGAGCTCTCCTAGCTTTACTACAGTGATTTGTTCCTTAATCCAACCACCAAAATATTCTTATATTTTTATCTCTTTGGAGGTAGCCAATTGATTTTTTGCACTTCCAAAATACAGGGTATTTCCATAGTCTAATCAAGCATTTACTATAAATCCAACAAGAATGCACCTAAATCTTTTCGGAATGTATTATATTCGTTTTTAGGCAATTTTGATATTACATTTAATACTTTCTCCAGTTTTCTCTACTTGATATTTCATTGATAGGGTTTTGTCTATCCAAACTCTACGAATTTGACTTAGGGGCTGATTCCAAGTTTGTCGGTCCGTGGACTGCCAATCATGGAGTGGCACAGCTGTTGCAGTGCGCACCGGCGGTCCCACCGCCATATTATGAGTTTGGCAGTCGGACCGCCATTGGACTGCTGCAACCGCTGGGGATCCATGATCCCTCGGCGGTGGTGCGGCGGTCTGAGGCCCGCAATTTACTGGTGGTGCCACTGCAGCACCGCCAACCATATTACAAGTTTCCTCACCTCCACATTTTTCATGGCGGTGAGCCCGCCATGAAAAGTGTGGTGGTGAGGAAACTAAGGGGGTGCTACAGGTCCCCCTGTTGCCTCAGGACCATGGGGCTGCATGCAGGAGGGCACATGGTGTGCCCCCTGTATGCATACACCCCCAGTTCCTCCATTGCATGCCCTTAACAGTCCCTGCTGTGCAGGAACTTGCTTTGGCATTCCCATTGCAGTGCCTTTCAAAGGCTCAGCGCCTGGGACCGCCAAAGCACCACCCGCCAGACCCCGAGCGCTCTGGCGGACGAGTTTGGCGGTGTAGGAGTGAGGTGTTGTCGTGGCGGCCCGCTCCCACACCACCAAACCCGTAATCAGGCCCTTTGTCTTTTGATTGAATGTCCAGTGATAAAAAGTAGTTATAACAATATGCAATCTACTTCTTACTCAGTTTCACCGACCCTGTTGAACCTTGAGTTCTACTAATCCCTGCCAGAGTATATGAGTTTTACTGCTGATCAATTGATCGACATCCATGAGTTGATCCACTTCAAGCATAAGCAGATATAATCTCAGTCAGAGTTCTTGCTATCTGTCCTACCAAAAATGTGAGGTTCCTCCAAATATGTTTGATACTTAAGATCTTGATTTTATATTAACTCTCTTCAAAGGTCTTAAATATATGCTACAAGAGCATAGTCATAGGATCGGCCATTTTGGCGCTCCACAGCTGATGATGGATTGAGGCTAATTAAATTTGGCCTCTTCCAGTTAGGAAATATATAAATAATGTTGCTTATAAATGCTTTGAAATGTGCAAACTCTGCGGTAACGAAAGTACAGCACATTTCTACCTTGTGTTTTAAAGCATTTATTTGCACATAGCCGGTGCTTAAGTCTAAATCAATGGTAACACCACAGTCCCTTAATGCTGTATTGGTATTACCATATTGTGGTAATATCTCTAGATTTAGCACCAAATTCTAAATGAGCATATACACTTTGTGCAATACTTTAACAAGTATGCATGATATACAAGTTGTGTTGGTTTTCCATGAGTTCAGTGAGAGCACTGGTGCTTTCATGCATGCATGAATGTGTAGGTGACAAATGTAAAATGCTAAAACCCCTAGTGAACAGCAACCACCCGGGTTTGCTGGTAAATGATGATGTGAGGAAGAGCCACACATTGCCAAAATACACATAAAGAGATCTTTTAACTGAGCTGCTAAATAGTTTAGAAACAAGTTAAACCCACACTCCTAAATTTGAATTTCAACAAATTGAATGATCAAGAGAGAGGTCAACTTTGAGCAGAATAGGATGGCAGAGAAATTCTCAGCGAGGCGTGCTCTACTTGAGGTTACCGTGCCGACTAATGGAGGTGGATTTAAAACTTTACATACAATATTACTCTGTTGCCACAAAACTATTTGAAGTTAGAAGGAAAGTAGATCTCCTTGATGTTCTGTAATTCCAGTCAATCTGGCTCCTAATCCGCCGAGACCACCTATCAGCCCGCCGCCGTGGTGGTGTCAGTCTCCTCTAGCTGCCCTTTGAATATACGGCAAGATATACCTAGCCCAGCTGAGTCAGTGCCAAATGAAACTGTGAGGTTTACATAGGGATTTTTCCTGGTTATTTTTATTTCATTTCATTAGCTGGGAATGATCCTTCAGGGTTGCATGTCTCCAAATTTCTTTACAAAACGCTAAACCATCAAATACTCTGTTATAGACACCGCTCCAAAAGAAATCTACCCTTTATTTTTTATCGGGCACCATTTCTCCAGATTCTGCTGATTTATTTTTGCAATATGCCGTATTGTATTTTTAAATCATTTGCAGACACCGCACAATGGTGCGGTCTCCGCAAGCTCATCGATCAGTATGGCTTTAATAAGAGAATTGTATTACATTTTTTCTAAAGGTACAATATGTGTAAACTGTTATAAAAGCATAAGCTCAAATGCTTTTATTTTAATTTCATTTGTTAGAAAATAGTTTTATACACTTTGAGTCAAATGAAAATTACAATTACGGGCCTGATTTAGAGTGCGGAGGGCGGGCTTTACTCCGTCAAATACTCGGTCGCCCTGGCAGAGTACCCGTCCTCCACATTGAGAGATGTCCACTGGCACTATGGCCATCTCTTAATACTGGGAGGAACCAGCAACACTGCGGATCCTGTCAATGTGTTAAACGTTTGATGGATGACTCCATCAGACTTTTAAGTGATATTTTGTTTTTGAAAAAACAAAAACTAATGACCTCCGCACCATGTGAATTGTCTCCCATAACGTGAAGTCATTTCAATGTTTTCTCTGTCACTTACCCCAGGTTTATCACAGCGATAAAGGAGTGTGAGAACTGGCCATATGACCAGCCAGTCTAAAACGGGCCGGGGGTCAAATGGCCAAAACTTCGACAGCCCATACTCCGTCAGGCTGCAGGAGGAGTATGTTAGTGACGTTCCATCGCTGACATACTTAAGGCCTGGATTTGGTGGAGAGTTTACTACGTCCAAATTGCGATGGAGTACCCTCTCTTCCAAACTCCCTGTTCTTAAATAAACTGCTCATAAAAATAACTTCAATATTAGGATTCAAGTTTATATTTACTACAAATAAATAAATACACGATTAATAAAAATACCTTGACATCAGTGCTTAATTTATAAAAGAATAAGTGTTGAGGCCCAATGTTTTGCTCAGAAGCCCTCGGTCAGCGCTTTTGAATGTCGGTGTGCAGAATACCAAGGCTACATAGTCTTGAGTCCACCTCATGACTTTTTAATAACCGACCAGACACTCTCTGCCTCTTTATCCCACTCTTGCCTCTTTCCCCATTTGTCATCATTTTTTCCATCTTTTTCTTCCTTCTTATTTCCCCTTTGTGTGTGTTTCTCCCTTTTCAAAAAGGTCTGATAAGGAAAAATAAGCGCCAGTCCCCAAAAATTTGTGCTGGTGGCCCCTACCTGCAGCCACTGGTTCAAATAAAGTACGGCCCGACACAGACATAATTCAAATGATTTTTTACTGCAAGTATATCGTTTTTGCACAAAAAGTATTATTTTTGTAAAATAAGAGAAACCCCGTGCTCTGTCCACAGAAAAGCACCTCTTACCCTACCATGAACACCAAAATTAAATTGTTTATGTTCAAATGGCATATTATTATTCACATATGAATGGAGAATTCGATTTTCACTTTTCATCCATCTCCCTCAATAACACTACCACTGATTCAAAACATCTGCAATGAAATAACATTTTTCTAAATGAAGTTTTAAAAAAATATTTGTACTGGAAAAGTGAATTTTCAAATAATCATTTTAGACAAAAAAATAAAAAAGCCAAGTTTAAGTGTTACAGGGGTAATAATGTTTAGTCATGTAATGCACAGTACTATGAATTTAATTATCTCTGGTCACATCAGAAACTTGCCATTGGCCAAATACGATTTTCGAAGGAAGTGGGTGCTCGGTAAGCACTTTGGAAATATCTGTTGCCCAGAATAACATACCTTAAAAAACTCAGACTGACTCAAAATTGGTCTGCAGAGCAAAGAGACCTTGCGGTTAAATCAAATGGCGAATAAGTTGGAGATGTGACATAATGGCGCGGGCTAGGCAATGGCAGACTATACATACGTTCTTTGAGTCATGTCTTCCTCTGAAGAAGGCTGAAGTTTATTTTCATTGGCTATGCCTTTCTAACAAAAATCTGTACATTAATTCATGTGGTACCAAGGCCTAGTATCGGTGTGAGTGGGCACATTTAATGGCGAGTGGGCAACATTGAGTGCCAAGTGAGCTATCAACATTTTCAACACAAATTCATTTACATATATACATATTTATGGGTTAGATGTTTAATAATTGGTCATGTGGGTTCAATCATTCAGTCATTTTGGAGTTGATCGTTAGCAGCTGGCTTTTTTCAATGCCCATTTGAATATGTATAATAATTACATGTATTATATATAGCACTTAATTCTACATTCTGACACTTCTAAGTGCTGTAAATGTCCAGTGTTATTAGCACCAAATATGTTACTCCCTTTATCGAGCTCAGAAAGATGAAAAGCTGACTTGGCTCTTCCAGGAATCGACATTTCCGGGTTGGCCAGTGTGTAAGTTGAACCACGTAGCACTGGTTACCTATACATGTCATATTTTTATTATTTGTATACACGCCTATCTCATTTTTTGCCTATCGTGGGTCTTGCGCCATTTGTTTTGTTTAAGTTGCAAGACCAATGCCAAATGCTTTATGAATCGAGTCCTATTTTAATGTCATTATCCAAGGGTTCAGAAAAATGTACAAAGTGCTTACTCATGAAATAACTACAACAATATTCAGCACTGGGTAACAGACACACCAAAATTCCTCTTAATGTAGTTCTGTGGTCCTACTTAATTTTGAACTTTTGTAAGAACAGAAAAAATGAAAATGCTGCAAAGATATAATCCAGAAAGTCAAATATTCCATAGTCTTCAGTGTGTTTAAATCATGACAACAATTTATGAGCCTCTGACGTATTCTTTTTTTTTTTTTTTTAATACAAATTTTATTGGGTTTTATGGGTGCAACATTTACATTATTGAATAGTACGTCATACATAATGAATTTTCATTAATACAAGTCACGTAGCATAGACGTATTATGTCACACACTTGTGAAGCAGGATATTCATCTGTCAATGCGCAGAGTCACGTTAGTCCACCAGGAACAAATTCACATATATCCTCATTATTACAGTACAGCATAGATCACATGACTAAGGTATGTATTGACTAATATCCAACGCAACTCACCTACCCTATCCCACCCGCATTAACCCAACCCATAACAGAACAAAACAAAACAAGTGCCGCTGTGCTGGTACCCCGTGTTACCTCGAGAAAGGTACCAGGCAATAAGTATTACCGATTGTGGTAGGGAGGAAAGGGGGGGGGGGGAACAGCAAGGCGGGGAGCAAATAAGAGAAAAGAGGTAGGGAATCAGCTAACCACTGTGAGGACCCTTGCCATCAACTCAGTCACTATGTGAGGGGGTATCAATTATCCACTCCACTATTTGTTGGTGGGAGTTGTGAGTCCCCTGAGACCTCCTCCACCCCTGTTTTAAAAAGTTCTATCAATTGTGCCCATTCTAAGGATATTGGTCGCTTTCGTAATCCCCTATATTCTTCCCGATGTAGCGCCTCCCTTTCTGCTGTCGCCCAACAGATGACCTCTTCTCTCCATTTACCCGCGCGTGGTGGCGTGCGGGATTTCCAGCGCTGTGTAATCAGCCTTTTTGCAATCATCAGGGCTAAGCCCGCGAAGCGGCGCAACAGCTTCGATTTTTTGGGAAGCAGGAAAAGGCCCAACAGACATGCCTCTACAGTGTCCCAGGACGTGCGTTCCGTTAAGACGGACAGATTCTGTATGATCTCATTCCAAAACCCCTGTAACGCCGGGCAGGACCACAACATATGTATGAAATCAGCGTCTGGAGCAGGGCATCTGGGGCAGTTCGGGGAGGCGGTAGCATACATTTTGTGTAGCATTTTCGGGGTGAGGTAGGCTCTATGCAAAACAAATAATTGTATCACTTTCAATCGGCAATTACGAGATACCTTTCTAGGATGTTCTAACATTAGGGACCACTCCCTATCCTCTAAGTCTCGTGACAATATTGTTTCCCATTTTTGTCTGAGGGGTCCCAACGGGACATTCAGGTGTTCCCTCAGCCCACGATACAACCACCGAACTAGGTGACGGCCTTGTCCCATTATGTGAAGGGATTTCAACAGATGAAAGGTGGAAGGTTCTCTTTGGTCCACCAACCAGTATTTGCGAATATAGCGTGTAATCGCAGCATGGGTGAGGAAAAGAGTGGCAGGTACTGCATTAGTGCGCTCAAACTCTTCATGTTGCTTCAGGTTGCCGTCGTGAAAAAAATCTCCTACTGTCTCTACCCCCTGTTGTGTCCAAGCTCGAATTTGTGTCGTTCGTATTATGCCACGCATTGTGGGTAAGCCATAGAGTGGGATATTCGAGGCATAAGGAAAGGATATTTTCGCATATTTATGAGCCTGTTTCCAATAATGGAGCGCTATGTGTAAAAGAAAGGGAGGGTTCCGCAATTTGTCTGCTCCGGGGCACAGCAACGCCTGTAGGGTACCACGCCCGAGTTGGTCCAGAGAATACGCTATCTCAAATACATTTTGGCCCGCAAGCCAATATGCCAGCCATTGCAGTTGCCCGACTATGCAGTACACTTTAAAATCGGGCGCACCCATCCCACCTGCACTACTGGGAAGCCGCATCTTGGCTAGTGCCAATCTGTGTCTGCTCGAACCCCAAAGTAAGGAGGTTAATAGGGTGTCTAGTGTTTGTAATATCCATGCAGGAAGAATAACCGGAAGATTTACAAATTGATAAAGAAGCCTGGGCAGCATAACCATTTTGGACACAGCAAGACGGCCCGCTACTGTGAGCGGCAAGGTATTCCAGAAGGAAACTTGGGACCGAAGAGAATTAATAGTCCGTACTACGTTTCCAGCTATTGTGTCGGAAGTGGTTCTGTTTATGTAAATCCCTAGGTATTTAAAGGTCACTGGCTCTACTCTAAAGTGCAATGGACCAAATCCCAAAAAAGGAGCCTCATACGTATTATTGAAAGAATATGCGATGGACTTGGAGGCATTAAGGTGCAACCCCGATAGTTCCCCGAACTGTGCGAACACGTCCGCCACTACTTGCATGTCTTCATTTAAGTCCCGGAAATATAATAACATGTCGTCCGCGTAAAGCGACACAGAATGGACTGTACCCTGTATAGGTATACCTTAGGGGGCCATAACCTGCCGCAGAGATTGAGCTAGAGGCTCGCGCGCCAGAACAAACAATAATGGCGACAGGGGGCAACCCTGTTGCGTGCCCCGGGAAATAAAATATACTGCCGATATATTCGAGCCGGTTTTTGCACGGGCCGTAGGGTTGGTATAGAGTAATTTTATCCAGTTACAATACTCCGGAGGTAGATCGAACTTAGTCAAGACCGCCAGCATATAAGACCAACTCAGAGTATCAAAGGCTTGACGTATATCCAGGGATAGGCACCCAGCACGCGGGACCTGTGTCATAGTCGCATGTAATATAGCATGGAATCAACGAATATTTAAAGAGGTGCTACATTTGGGAACAAAACCACACTGATCTACATGTATGAGTTGGGGGAGCAAGGGAATAAGCCTAGACGCTAGGAGTTTACTTAATATTTTATACTCAGTATTAAGGATGGAAAGAGGCCTATAGGATGTAAGCTCAAGGGGATCTTTGTCAGGTTTCAGCAAAGAGGTGACCAGTGCCTCTCTAGTTGTGGGGGGTAGTGTACCCTCAGCAAGCGAGGTTGTGTAGAGCTGTAAGAGTTTGGGGACCAGTGCCGTCGAGAAGGTTGAGTAAAATTCAATAGGGAGCCCGTCAGAGCCCGGTGTTTTATTACGAGCTAGTGCTTTAATTGCCATCCTTATTTCCATCGGTGTAATCGGAGCTTTCAGTTCTTGGACATCGGCGTCGGAAATCACTGGGAGGTCTACGTCTGCAAGGAAACGAGTAGTAGCATCGAGCACATCTAAAGGAGGAGCAGTATATAACGTAGTATAGTAAGTGTGGAAGGCAAAATTTATCTCAGCCTGTGTGGTGACCCGCGTATGCTGGACAGTATTAATCGCCAATATGGGAGTGGGGGTAGTCGGAGGCGCAATGAGTCTCGCTAATAAGGTGCCAGCCCGGTCTGCCTCAGAGTGCGTGCGAAGTGTGTACGCATTAAAATCAATCAACCTCAAATGTTCTAGTAATTCTGCATATTTGATCCTAGCTGATTGCAAGCGTTCCGCCCCGTCCTCATCTGTTTGGGCCTTCACTTCCTGCGCTTGTAATTTGCCCTCCAACTCTGCATGCTCCCGGACCGCTTCCCTCCTAATCCCCACCAAAGAACTCAAGGATACACCCCGGACCGACACCTTGAATGCCTCCCATTCTATGGATCGGGTCGTAGCTGTACCTTCATTAATTGTAAAATAAGTCGTTATAGCAGTGTCTAACGTGGCCCTATACACCTGGTCTTCCAATTGTAGAAGTTGCATACGCCAGGATAGAATAGGCGTGGGAAGACGTCCCCATTTAAGGTTTAGTTCAATAGGATTGTGATCCGAAATTGTCTTGCCTAAATAAGTACAGTGCGAGATAGTCGATGTGAGTGCAGGTGAACACAAAAAATAATCTTTGCGGGTATGTAACATGTGGCGGCAAGAGTAGAAGGAGTATTCCCGCATGTTTACGTGTTGGGACCTCCAGACATCAATTAAATTCCATCCCTGTGCCCAACG
The DNA here is from genome assembly GCA_963921515.1 of Calotriton arnoldi. NCBI lineage: Eukaryota > Metazoa > Chordata > Amphibia > Caudata > Salamandridae > Calotriton > Calotriton arnoldi. The sequence goes on along the minus strand of CAWUFW010006450.1, from coordinate 302,435 downwards.
TGACAGTGCCGCAGCCTGGGAGTATGCGGTGGTGTTCGGCAAGGGAGGGTGCGAGCGGTCCAGGGATACATCAAAAACTGCATTTAGGTCCCCCCCCAGTAACCATGGGTAGCAGGACCAGTCCGAAAGAACCCGTGATACCCGGGACAGGAAAGCATCTTGGTCAACATTTGGCGCATAAAGGGACCCCAACACCACTTGCGTACCATCTAAGGTCCCACGTAAGAACACATACCTCCCTTGGTCATCTATCCTACTCTCAGTAAGGGAAAAGGGAATTCCTGCCCGGATCCATATTGCAGTCCCTCTAGAAAAGGCAGAGTAGGCTGTGGCATATAACTGACCCCGCCAACGTCATTGCAGTTTCGTAGTTTCAGAGGGTATTAGTTGCGTCTCTTGCAAATATACTATTTGGGCCTTACGGCGGTGTAGTTGTGCTACTATACGATGACGCTTCGGAACTGCACCCATTCCTCTAACATTCCAAGATATGAGAGTATAAGATTTGGGAATAGACATCATCAGGGTATATTAGTGAAACCCCCCTCTCCCTCCCCATCCCCCCACCCCTCGGATCATGCGGCAAAAAGATAAACAGTAAAACCATAACCCAATACTGGGTCCAACGACCTAACTTCGTTCGACCAAACTGTGTGCAAAACATTAACATAGTTCACAGCAAACTGTTGCTATCGTCTACGGGGGAGGCTGCAAGTATCACTGCTGCGTGATAACAATGAACAATTCGTGGATACGCCCATGACAGGGCGGGCCGGGGTACATATTACTCAATCCCTTTTTTTGTACAAATAATACATTTTTGAATTACACAATGCTGATCATTTGGAAAATATGAGATCCTTGGGTAATGCTATGAGTGACATACCATGTCCGTAGGGTGCTGAATAACTGGGCAAAGCCAAGTGTCCAACTTACATATCAGCAGGTCACCCCAATGGATCGTTACTTAGCTGTGTGGACAGCGATGGAAACAGAGCCACACTTCCGTCCGTCTCAGAGTCCGAAGTGGCCTCGATTGAAGGGCTCGTACTAATTGGTGGACGAGTGGGGCGGAAGGCCGTGGCAGATCGCAGTGCTTCTTGTTGACCCTCCATTACCTGCTGCTGCGGCGGAGAGCCGGAGCTCGTGCCCTGTGTAAGGAGCCCCGTCCTGCACCGACGAGGGGGCCGATGCGATTTCGGCTGCGTGGAGTCCAGGCGCCTGGCGGGAACAGTGTCAGGGAAGGTTCTGTCCAGCCAATCCCAAGCACTATCCGGTGTATCAAAAAATAAAGAGCGTTGGTTTTATATGACTTTCAATTTAGCGGGGAACAATAAGGCAAATGTGAGGCCTGCTGCACGGATCCGAGCTTTCACTTCCATGAACGAAAAACGTTTTCGCTGCACGGCCAAGGTATAGTCGGGGAAGATCAAAGCATTTGCGTTGTCCACCTGCAGTGGGCCATTATCACGGGCAGCCTGTAACAGGTGATCGCGGTCTCTATAATTTAGAATCCTGGCCAATATTGGACGAGGGTTGGCACCAGGTACTGGTCGACGCGCTGGAACACGGTGGGCCCGTTCAACGGTGAAATGTGCGGACAGTCCTGTGGGAGCCACTGTATGTTTCAACCAGTTTTCTATATAGATCGTCGGGTTGGATCCTTTCGAACCCTCCGGAAGTCCCACAATTCTCAGGTTGTTGCGGCGGGCCCGGCCTTCCGCATCATCTGCACGACCCTGAAATGAATCAATCTGTTGGCGCATTTGGGACAATTGTTCCTCATGTGCAGCTACCTGTGGCAATAATGGTTCCAGCGTTTGTTCCGCGGACTTCACCTTGTCAGCCAGCTTCCTATGGTCATCCTTGAGGAGGTTAAGGTCCACAGAAATCATGCCCAATTGGTTTTCCAATGCTGTTCTTGAATCCCGGATTTCCTTCAAGATCACATCTAGTTTGTCACCCGGCGGACTGGGCATATCACCCCTCTCAGCTTGAGGTATGTGACCAGTGGAGTGCTCGGATGATGGTGAAAGCGATCCTGTCCTTCCGCCCCTGGAGGTCGTTCTCGGCTTACCTCTGCCCATGGTTACCAGCACGCCCAGCAATGGAGGATCTATGAGGTGTAGCAGGGCCCAATCGCAGGACTCAAGGATGTCACCGGGCGCCGCAAGTGAACTCAGTATGTAGCTGGCGTGCCACAGAGCTTAGAGACCTGTAGAGTGTTGTGAGAGCCGGGCAACGTTCAATCAGTGCGTCACAAGGCAATGCCCCTCTCCTATCGGCTACCGGCTCGGTGGCGTGGTACTGCACTCAGCGGAGCCCGTGTATCCCTCAGTGGAGGTGGTAGTGGTTATGCGGCACCCACAGGGTAAACAACGTGTCCCCAGAGCATGTGGTAAGCCGCTAGATTGATCCCGTCCCGCCGACCTGTTCCGATGAAGCTCAGCTCTATTGGAGGCCCTGAAGAATCCACGTTTGTACAAGAAGAGGGCTCACAGATACTTGAGAGCCCAGGGGTAACGTCCCTTATGTCGCTGGAAACCAGGTACAATGCGTGACAAGGTGCCACCTTACAAAACCATCCGCTGGGCGTTACTGTGTAGGTGAGCTGCGGAATGGATGGAGAAGTGAGGGGAAGAGAAGGCCATCAAAGCACACGTCTCCCCCCGCCACAGCAACAGTGCGCACATCTAGTAGGCCCCAAACAGAGAAGGATGGGCCGGTTCCGGAACTTTAGGCCAGCCAGGCGAAAACAAGTGGCCTCAGGTACCTCTGCAGCGTAGTAGCAATCATCAGCGTCAGACTCCCCATGCAATTACACAGTCCGTGTGCAGACCGGCAGGGGCAGTGCCTCTGGAGCTCTTCACAGACGCCCGTTACTCATTAGGGCCAGTCGGGAGCATACACCATCAAGAGGGAGGGAGGGTCAGGGAGGAGGGTACCGCAGCCACAAACATACCGGCCCACAAGGGGTGCCGCTCCGCTCGGCGGGGGTGCAATCTCAGCCGCACAGCCCGCGATGAGGGGATATATCAGCGGCACCGTCACTCTGGCCAGAACTCCAGGACACACGCAGGCACGCCCGGGGCCCCTCCGACTCACCACAAGCCCCTCACTGGGCAGGCGACGCCAGGATGTCAGTGCGGGCGGTGAGTGAAGGCCCCAGTCAGCATGCCCGAGTCCGGGGGCCCGAGTTGCGGCGGCAGCCGACCCCCAGGCAGCGCAGTCCCGTCGCCGCCACGGGCAAGCCCGGCGCTTCGCAGGCCCCTCCTCCAGACCTGGAACTGCGTCTAACCAGCGAGCCCCGTGCCCCAAACTCGGGCCCGGACGCATCAACGAGTCCCGAAACTGCCAGCACTGGAAGCAGATCGTAGCCAGGCAGTGCCTCGTATATTTGCAGGTAGTAGGCTCAGTAGGGAGTGCCGGATTATATGCGGATGAGGTGCCCCGGCCCGGAGCTCGTCGCTTATGCGACCACCATCTTGGGCTGCAGACCACCCCCCCCCCCCTCTGACATATTCTTAGTGGACTGACTTTCAGTGTTGTGTCCATTTGACGTCTCTCCAAATACCTACCTCTGTCGCCTTTGCTTTGATTGACTCTCTTAAAACCCCATATGGCAGCTCTGACTTCCCTTTGCAAAATAATTGACACTGAACTGAATGTCAGGAGCAGTTTCATTCTTTCCTTATTGACGTCCTTTTGTGCTTTGCAGTTCTTCACACCCACAATTTTAAGCATGCATGGCGTTTTGACTTCCAAAAACAAGAAACCATTTCTTGAGTTCTACACTTCCTAAAGTTCCTTGGAACTTTTCGACTGACAGTGCTTAATTTGAGCAGCTGGTTGCAGGTGTGGCCCACCGGTACTCATTTTTGTCCACTGACACTTACTTCCCTTCATCAGACTTGAACAAGGGCGAGAGAGAGAAAAAACACAAAAGGAGGAAAGGAGAATGAAGAGAAAGAGAGAAAAAAACAGTGACAAAGGCAGTGGCGGCTGCTGCTTAGCGGGGGTGGCGCTCGGGGATAATAAAAAAAATTCACTTACCTGCAGGCCGGCCACCACCTCTCGGTCTTCTTCGGTCGTCGACACGCAGGAAGCAGGAAGCACACAGGCTCCCCTAGCCAATCACGACGCTGTTGTCACCAGCGTGACAGCAGCGGCGTGATTGGTCTGAGAACTGTGGTTCAGCGCTCAGATGGGGACTATGAGCCTGGGAAAGTTCTCCACCCAGGCTGTGCAATACAGCCAATGGAGAACATGCAAAGTGCGCATGACTGTTTGGCCGGCCAAACCGTCATGTGCACTTAGAGCGTGCTCACCACTCCTCCCCCTGGCCACTGCTCTGGCCAGCCCAGCCACACACCTAAGCAGGAATGGAAAAATAAACGATAATAACATTGCATTATTATCATTTTATTTTTCCTTTTTAAACTGCTCGCAGAGCACTGGGGCGATGTTCCTCCGCCTTAGCGAAGGAGCCGCCGCTGGGCAAAAGCAGAAACCAGGAACCTCTAAGAGTGAGATAAAGAGGCAGGGAGTGTCTGGAAACTGTAAATTGTATTTATATAGCGCTTACAACCCTTGATGAGGTGCTGAAGCGCTTGCCACGAGTAGCTCGCCACTCCGGAAACTAAGGTTAGAGGTAGTTAGTAGATTAGTAACATGTTCTCACTTTTCCGTGCAGGATTAGTTGGTTTAAGTTTCTGCTCTTAGCATCTCATGTGCTTGCTCTAGTGTTTCGACCAGGGATACATTCATTGATGGAATCAAGACTACGCAGCCTTGGTATTCAGCAGGCCCGATATACGTCAGCGCTGGCTTCGGGCTTCATAGTAAAACTTTGGGCACCGGCACTTATTATTTTACAAATTAAGCACTGGCAACTGACAGAATTTGTAAGTTAGACACCTAATAACCGTAAGGCGACAACGACGCGCTTTCTAGGAATAATTAAATAAATAAATATTATCCCTGCTTAGCCAGAAGAAAGTCACGTGACTGCATACATGTTCACTCGGTCACACAAGGCCCGCATGTACATGAGTGAGTCCACCAGGAGTTCCTGCTCACCACAGCGCCAAGAAGCCACGAGGTGAGGACATTCAGTCTGTTTAACACCGAGACGTTCGACGTCCAGGACGTGTTTGCGCACCTGTGGGCACGTCCTCGTACAGGCAGACAGCTGTAGCAAACTTTCTCTACGCAATCCCATTAGTCGCCCCCCTACAATTGTGTCACAGACGGGCTAAAGTACACTCGGGTGATGGCTCTGCAAACAGCGGCTGCTTGTGTGGTCTCAGCCGGGTGTGGGGCGGGACACCTGCTGCTGGTGGCACAACATGGCGCCCTCAAGGCCTGGCCCGGAGCCCCCTGGGAAAACGCACGTGGGAGGTTTGTTTCTCATGTGTGGCCGAGCAAACACGGGTAAGGAAACATTGGGGTGCAAACACAGGCCGCTAATTGACAACTGTGAAAACAGTTAACAATCAGCTGCACTTAGGGGGAGCTAGCAAGTATACTCAAGGTATAGTCCGATAGTAGACTTTGTTATCATAAAAATTTATTTGTGTCATGAAACGGTCACAAATGCTGATGAACCTGTTTAAACTTTTGACCGCCGAGAGCACATAAGCTTCTTGCGCACGCTTCACCTGCACACTTTCACTCACGCATCGATTACCTGCACTTTTTACACATTGTGCACTTCGCACATCATTCAGGTGCAAATATGTGTGAATCAAACACGTACACTTTTTATTTTTTACATTTCACGTACAATTGAATGCACGGTTTTCATGCAGCCCAATCTGCCCTGCACACATGATGATGCCATTCTGGTAACACCTGGTGGTGGCGTCTGTTGTGCCCGCCTAGTTCCTGGTTTGCAGCCAAGACTATGCGGAGTCTGGGCACACCCCAGGCTGCTTCCTCCACATGATGTTGTATGGTTGTGGCTCAGCTACAATGTGCACCTGTGCTCAGCATCAGTACCACACTAGTCTGCCTTCCGGCTAGGATTACTCCAGGGCCACTGGAATTATGCGGTAGGGCTGTATAAATTATGCGGCAAGAAAAGGCAAATGATGAAGCATAATGTGGTACATTTTATGATAGAATTACTTCATTGTTTTGTCATTTTACACGTGGACACTGTCTGGGAAAAGGTTTAATCTCATTAGCACCAGTTTAATACACAAATACCACAATAAGCAACAGAAAGGTGACCAGTCTACCTTTGTGAAGGGCCTTCCACTGTGTGGCAACACCTGTTACAGAGATTTTATTAACCTTTGATCCGTTTGAGCTAGAAAGATTTTTTTAAACCTGCAGATTACGCAGCAGCCGATGGATTATCTATCTATCCTTCCATCCATCCATCCATTTTTCTTTCACCAATTGGCGGGCGCCACTGGGTAGTTATGGTTAGGTCTGCGTTTCCACAGTAAATGCCTTTTTTTTGTTTTGCTAATAACTTTAGCACTGTTTGACGAATGTTCACAAAATTTACCAAAAAGTTTCTCTTTTTTGTCTAGTTTGTACATCAAAAGTTTCGGGGTGATCCGTCAAGCAGGGGCCGAAAAAAGGGGGAATCCCAGAAACGGTATTTGCAGTGTTTTTTTTTGTCACAAACTGGGACCACGTAGCACTATTAATGCATGTCACAAATCCCCAGTGTGCCAACCAGGACTTAAATCAGTGACCTTCCGGATACACACAGAGACATTTGAAGTGATTACATTAACCTACTGAGTTTTCCTACCAGAAAAATGCATTTCCCACTGGTTAGTTCAACTCGTGTTTGTTTTTCATTTAAGATGTCTACATTTTATTTGATATAATCAGCTACATGTAAGTGGAGGGCCAATGCAATTACTACAGTATATTTTTTTCTATTTAAGCCATGTTTCTCACCCAGCCCCACACTCATTTACCCCTCCTCCACTGTGCTCAGTATCCCACTTTCCATATTTTTTCATGCCCTTTGACTGCTGATTTCACAGCATATTTCACTGTGGCCAGGGTCAGACCCATATCCTGTTCAAAACCAGCTGCAGGATCCAACTGGATCCCCCCCATTTCCTGCTCTGACTGGTTGGGTACCCCTCAGAAGAGTAAATATATTCAGAAATTTGTAGAGGTTCCAAATTTTCCTCTATGGTTCAAAATGTCCTTATCTTCAACAACGGGCATCTAATTTCTCACAGTTATCCTGTGTTGGAATTTGGAAATGTTGTTTTAATGAATTCATTACTTTGTGGCTTTCCCACAACACTTGATTGGAAGCAGGCGTCCTTCAGACCCAGGCAGGCAGAGTACATAGGGAAATTGATATTTAATTCTGCTCTAAGCCGCTTTCTGACAAGAAAACCTCAGGGAAGCTGGGAGGGTTGCAGGGAAGCTGGGAGGGTTGCAGGGAAGCTAGGAGGGTTGCAGGGAAGCTGGGAGGGTTGCAGGGAAGCTGGGAGGGTTGCAGGGAAGCTGGGAGGGTTGCTGGGAGGGTTGCAGGGAAGCTGGGAGGGTTGCAGGGAAGCTGGGAGGGTTGCAGGGAAACCGGGAGGGTTGCAGGGAAGCTGCGAGGGTTGCAGGGAAGCTGGGAGGGTTGCAGGGAAGCTAGGAGGGTTGCAGGGAAGCTGGGAGGGTTGCAGGGAAACTGGGAGGGTTGCAGGGAAGCTGGGAGGGTTGCAGGGAAGCTGGGAGGGTTGCAGGGAAACTGGGAGGGTTGCAGGTAAGCTGGGAGGGTTGCAGGGAAGCTGGGAGGGTTGCAGGGAAACTGGGAGGGTTGCAGGGAAGCTGGGAGGGTTGCAGGGAAGCTGGGAGGGTTGCTTTAATTGATTTCATTGGTTACTTTTATTTTGTTTATTGCCCCAAAGGGTTTGAAATATATCCAATCATACATTATTGTTACACATTTGGGATAGAATCATTAAAAAAAGGCTAACAGCTAAATAATAAACTCAGATAGAAAACATTTGGCCAGAAGCTCGGAGTTAAAACCACCACCCAGGCAATCACAGCTCTATATACAAGCACTATCCATGAAGACAGAATATGATTTTGTCTGAAATACTTATTCCTGCTCTCCAAGTGCTCATATTAGGCTACCGCAACATCCGCAAATTCAAATATGATTTTAAGAAACTAGGGACCAATCGCTCTAAAGTGTGCTGGGTAAAGTGTCCAGCCTGGAAAGAATGAAAGAACAAATTTACAATGGATTGGAATGGCAATGCAAGTCGCAATATCTTTGCGCTTATACTGTCACCATTGTGATTCTTTGCAAATCACGAGTAAAATGGGGATGCAAAGAGGCACTGCCTTCTGTACAGTGCACAAGGAAATTTATCAATTCTCATAATTGATCATGCAGTTGCAAACCATTGAAAGGTTGCCGACTATGCTTGGCAATTAGTAGCACAGAAGAAGCTGTGTGTGAGGGTAAAATCCTTTGTGAGAATGACACATTTTTAAATCCGGTTGCAGAAAGAGGTGCCCTGTTCCTCCATTTACAAACTGATTTTTCTTGACTTTGTAACCCGGGTCCATATGGCCAGGGAGTCGCCGATGTCCCTTGGGAACCACCTCCCCCATAGACACCACCCGCCTCCACACCCATGTCAGTGATCATGAACACTAGGTCAAGTTCTTTGGGTTGGGGCGTCGTAAGACCCCGGCAGTATTTATTAATACAAATAGACAGTAAAACATTTCGTAATTTTTATGCACAGTAACCCACAAATTTACATTTTTGCTTACAGAGTTTTGTCCTGGCCTTAACAGAGTCGCTAATACATGGGAGTTGCCTGGCCATAACTAAGGTTGTTCCTGTGCATCCATCACAAAACATCTTTCCTGAGTGAGATTATGACAGTTTCCAGTTCCGGGCCCCTTCCTCTTAAAACCCTTGTCCAATCAAAAATGGACATAGATGGGTTCCCCCCCCCCCTTTTGGGAGGACCCCACCCTCCAACCTCACATACTGGGACTGCTGTGCAGGGGGCCCTTCTGCTCACTAGGATGAGTCCCCTGAGCACCCCCTACACCCATCTTCCTCCTTCTAAGGGCCTGTGCTAGCTTGCGCCCACTGAGCATGCCCAGGTGGTTGCGAGGTATGGGACACGTGTCAACGACTGCCACCCCGACCCTCCGTGCCACTGCAACCTTCTTTCAGCTTGCTGCCAACCCCCCTTGGAGGGTCCAGTGATGCTGCTGTTCTTTAGATCTAAAAGGATGCCTTACATGGATCAAACTGTCCACCAATCATGAACTCACCCGCCACAGGCCAGCAGAGTACACCTACTATCTGGCCTCCCCCCAACGTAGCACGGGCGATGAGCTAACCACATGCACAAATTCTCCAGAAACACTTTGTTGTCCTACTCTACGAGTGGACCACATCCTGCAGAAAAACAGCTCACCCTTGATGCACCGTGAGGAATAGCTGGCAGCCTATCCAGCCTAAACAACCTACCCATCCTATTGTTTATCAACTCCCTAAGCTGTGCGGCTGTCGGGGGCATAAACCGATGATGAGGGCTGTGGCTGCAGAGTCGCTGCAGCGGAGCGTGCAGTTGCTGGAGATGGGCGTGTGAGTCGTGAGGAGGCTTGCTCCTGTTGTGTCCCAGGCGGCGTGCGGGACAGAGACCCCTCCGCCCCGTCATGGCCCCTTTTAAAGGGGCGAGCCCGAAAGCGTTGCTGAAACTAACCCGGAAGCATGCTAGTGCTTCCGGGTTCCGCACCCTGGCCAATTTATCCTGCCCAACTCTGCCCAGAGATAACGGTGACCTGCGCTGCAACCTGGTTCAGGCCCCGTTCTCCCGTCATAGGTACGGCTCCCCCAAGTTGGGAGAGCCTCTGCTATTTAATGTGGTGTTGTTGTGCTTTCTGAATTTAATTGTAGAGGTGTAGGACTGCTGTCACTTGCATTCACGTCTGATAGTAGGGTTTGCAGAAGGAATCCTGCTTCAGGAATATTGACGAGGCAGGAGTAACTTTGGTAATCAGTGTGGGATCCCGTACATGTTCCCACCTGGTAGTGCAACCCTTTCCATTTATTGCAGAGCGATACTGTCACAGGGGCACTAGTCTCTTCCTTGGATACAACCAATTCTTGTGGACCGAACTGTTTCTGCAGCTGGTGTTCCTATCATGCACGCAGTTTTTGATGACCATGTGCAAGCACTTGCTGCTGTAGATGAAAATTGCTTATGCGTACAGTGGTAGACCGTAGAGTATTGGTATGGTTCATGAACGCACATTCACTCCTGTTTGTAAAGTCCATGTCTATTTAGCCAATATAACTGGCAAATTATAATATCATAACATCAAAATGCATAATTTATCTTTAATTCTTTGAAGGCTATCTCTGCTTGAAGGATACGCCTCTACATAGTGGTAAACTGGCCAGAAGAGCCCTTCCAATTTTCCCTGGGAGGCTTGGCGCTGTGTGGATAGGGAACATGCCTGAGCTGGAGAGGGAAACCGCACAGCGTCCACATCTGGCCAGTGCCTACATAGTCATTGCCAGCACCACTGCCTGTGTCCTACCACCATGTGAATGTCCCACTGCCCCCAATGCATGGAAAAAACTCAATTTCAAGAGAGCTGGGGTTTCTATGGAAATGGTTCTACATGTAGAAATATGAAAAAGAAGAATTTTCAGGCACTTTCCCAAAACCTATGTCTACCTCCCCTATAGCCTTTTCTGGTACAAATGGCCTGTGTTGCTTAATTGTCAGAACTTTACACTACCTTTGCAAATGTTTTAAATTAGCCGTTTGGTTTCAATTATCTTTGGCTACAAGCTGGGACTCCTGATCACTCTGTCTCTCTCTGAGAGTTTATGTAATCCAAACGTTGGTATGAAGGATGCAACTGACTTCCAATTGATAAGTTGTAATCACTAACAGCTGCCATACATGATAATTCAGTGATTACTGAATTCTGCAAAGTTTCTACCTTTGCTTGGATCAGGTCTCGTAGAACTGAATGTGATAACAGTTCTTTGATCAGTCGGTCCATCAATCTTCCAGTCATTCAGTTTAACAAGATGGGGAGCGGAGACCCCAGAATAATCAAATGCAAAACAGCAGAATTGGAGCTATCCATAAGTTCTCAGTCTCAAAGAGCTTGCGTCAGCAATGTCAAACCGTGTGGTTCAGTAAGGACTAGCACCATCAGAGCCACAGGAGTGATATTTAGTGTCAGTGCAGAGTAACATGTTTACACTATTGATTGTTTAAATATAGGAATCAGGTGCTTTTTTGTCACTATTACTTGCTGGTCAGTTTTGAGCTATATACCTCTTGATAAGACACCTTCTTAATTATTGCAAAGCTGCGTTAGTTATGATTTAAATCTAGGTTTGACCTCTTATGTACATTTGGGGTTAATTCTCAAAGAAATACAAAATATTGTACTAATGTAGTACTTTTTACGTACTCTTACAGTCCTTTGTGAATTGGCCTCAAAACATCTAAAATTGGAATACAATGGGAATAAATTGACAATATACAGGGAATATTCATATGCAATTGTTACAAAGCAAAAGGACTGTGCCACTTTTAATAATAAGGCATTGGACATTTCAAAGCAGATTCACAAAAACATGTAAGTGTACGTAAAAGAGAACTCCTGTTGTAATACTTCCTGTTCTCATTAATGCTACTGTGAATCGGCCCCTACGCTTGCTTTGCATCCTACAGATTTTCCTTTTTCTCTATCTCACCTTTTTGTTTTGTTTGGCATCCCTCCTCACTTTCCTACTTAGTTTTGTGGGTGATGCCTCTTTCATATGGTAGGTTCTATGGCCGGTAACAGGTATCTTGACTCAGGGCAGTGTAAAAGAATATATGCTGGTCCCTAAAGTTTATCTCAGTAGCCCATCGCCAGCAGTTCAAAATGTCTGGATTGCCAAATACCTATGCCGACTAGCTTTATTCCACCTGATGCATCTTTCATCAGCTTCTTAAAACTCTCTGCGATTTTTCTCATTCTTTCAGGTTTCCCCTGAGTTAGCATGTGCCTTGTCAATTGCAATACATTTTGTTAGCTTAAAGGGGACTTAAAGCCCACCCATAATTACCATTGGTTGGCTTCAGCATCACTGTCATTTCCATGCTTCTCATTGGTCAGTGCACACCGGATTCACTTCCTCTTCATGTGTTTGTCCTGTCCCTGGAGCATGGGCTGAGTACTGCTTCCTTTAGGCGCCCAGTGTCCCTCCACTGCTTGTGTGCTTTCAGAGGTACTTTTTTTTACATTTAGTTGCAGCACCCCATCAGAGTGAATGTGTTGCAAGCTGTCCCTCCTCTGCCCCATTCTGTGTTTGCAAACACCCCATTCCTCCTACTCCTCACGCATTCTATTATTGCTTGTCCCTCCAACCCCTTCCGCATTCCATTGTTGCTTACCCCGTCCCTCCCACTGCCTCCCCCATTCTATTGTTGCTTGCCACTGTCCCTTCGCACCATCAACCGCATTTTGTTGGTGTTGCTTGCCATTGACCCTCCAACCTCGTCCCACATTCCGTTGTTCCTTGTCCCATCCCTCCCACTGACTCCCGCAGTCCATTGTTGCTTGCCACTGTCCCACCCACCACCTCCCGCATTCCATTCGTTTTACTTGCTCCAGTCCCTTCCACTACCTCTACTCCATCATTGCTTGCCCACTACACTCGCTCTCCTCCCATTGTCGTTGCTTGCTCTGTCCCCTCGACCACCTCCACCTCATCGTTGCCTGTCTCTTACCCCTGCCCCCTCTTGGTGCTTCCCCATCCCGCCGACAACCTACCCCGTTGTTGCCTGCCACTTAACATCCCATTCCCGTCCTTCAGAAAAACAAAGCGCTACATCATAGCGTTTTTTCCCCTAAACTTTTAGGCATGCACGCAGCAGCTGCACTGCTATTCAACATGGCTAAAACACATCGACAAAGCGAATCGCTCTCGTATGGGCACTACCTATTGAATTTGCCAGTGATTGTATGTCTTTCTTTCCCCTTTGTCACTGTTGTCCTTTATTTCTCTTCCTCCTTCTTTCTGCCTTTTCTGACTTTCTCCCTCTTTCTCATCAAAGTCTGATGATAACAAATAGGTCCCGGTCCCCAAAAATGAGTACCTGTGGGCCCCTGCAGCCACCGCCTAAAATTAAGCACTGCCTCTGGGAAGATACACCACAGCTGTAACTGGTATCTGGGCAGATGTTGGAAGCTCTTGGAGGTAAAACACAAGTAGAAGTTTATGTGCTGTTGGAAATTCACATCAAGTGGCAGATGACGCGTATCCATACTGAAGGCAGGTGTGTTCTTGTGGTTAAGGCAGTGACTTTGGAAATAATTAACTGGGTTTTACTCCTGGTCCCCGCCTTCATTCACTTGACTCACAGGATTTTCAGGAGATTGTCAATGACACAATTCCCATAACTACAAATTTTAAGCCCTATACAGCTCTGTCGATATAGAGTGATGTAAACATAGAAGAATGTAGAAAGCCAGCTATGTCACCTGGGGCAGGAAGAGTGCAGTTGGGATCTAGGGATCATATGTAAATGTATAGATCGAAAAAGCATTTAGTTGAATGTAAACTGAAATATTCATTTTGTTCACCAGGGAATTTAGAGGCAAACCTAATATGGGGCATTAGGGTGGGGGCCCTGGGGAAGCTCACACAATGTCCTTGATGCCAAATTGAAGAGCCTGCTGTACAAGCCATCCCTTTTAGTGAAGACAATAACAATGTCTAACTCTCCCTTCATTACTTAACACAAGGTGCTCCTCAGCTGGCCTCACAAAATACCCCACCCCTAAACAAATCCAAAAAACCTGAAATCAAAATGTATGACCATAAGTAACATGAAACCAAAGCTGAACCTTCTTGTGTTGTAGTGCTGGTGTCCAACCTTTGCTCTCTGTTGCATGTTAATTCCTAGCGATCCACCTTCTCTACTCAATATTTGTTTGGGTGCTCCCCCTTTGGTGCCACACAGCATTGTCTTTCACCTACTCCACCACCGAGTGCCGGAAGACCTTCAAGAACTCATACTTCCCTGATCCATGTTCCCTTGTTGTCTCCATTGGGGTACTTTAGAGGTTGGCTGAACATGGGTATTGCCAATATTCGGCCTTGTTCCTGCCCACCATACTTGTAATTCCGACGGTCTATTTAGAGTTGTCAGAAGCACTGGGTTTACACAGGTGGAGTTTCTGTTGTCTCCATTGGCATAAATCTTTGACCTGATTGGCCGTTTGCCACACAGTTGTCTGGTCAAAGTGATTGTTGGCCCACCTTATTTAGGGCAGGGTGACAATCATGCGTTTCCCCAAACTGGGACCATCACGCGAGGCCCGGCAGCCCTAGATAGGGAAACTGGACAATGGCCTACTGGTACGCGGAGAAAACTCTCTGTGTATCAAGGCCACCATGTTTTTGTTTACAATAAACAAACTCCCGCTTTCGGAGTTTGTTTCTTGAAAACTTTGTGAAGTGAGCGCATCAAACATGGCACCTGCTAAGCAAAGTTCAGTGCCTTCATTGGAATCACCACACAGGTGCCTCGACTAAAAGCACCGGTATCACTGTCTACCCAGGTAATTGTTGACATCGATTTGCCTTTTTTCAATGTTGACACAATTAATACAGGAATACCATTAATGCAGGCAATGACAGATACTGGAGAAAACTGGGTAGCATGCAGCGCCTTCAGAAGAGTGTGACCGGCCGACAGCTGCTACCTTCAAGTCTAAGGGTTTTAATTTACTTGAAGACCTGGATGCAAGGGATGTACGACGGAATCCTGCAGGCATTTCCCCGCACGCATTTACCACGCAGTCAGTACTCAGTGTGCGAAGTTACCACACATTACTTTAGCAAGCAGGTCGTTACAACGACTTGCTTTAGAGGCACTGGACTTTGGGATAGTATAAATTACTATTCCAACTCCAGTCTATGCAACAGTAGGGAAGGTGTTCGACTTAAAAATCCAATATCAGTCCAACAACGCGCCCCCTATAGCAAGTCGTTTTATCGACTTGCGTGCTAAAGTAACACGTGGTAACGTCACATGCGGGGTACCAACCTCGTTGTAAAGGACGGTTGTTGTAAAGACTGCGTGGTAAATTATGTTTCCCGAATGCAAGATGAAGAGAGCTTGCTTATTCAATTCTGAATTCATTACATGAGCACTAGTTGTACACCACTTCTTACACATGCACTCTCGTCTTTCCTCGACACCGACCTGCCGCCATCAGGACTTAATTGAAAAACAGAATTGGTCCAGTGAAAAATGTCCAGACCAGACGAATGTTGCAGGAGGCCATGATTAGAATGTGGCTAAGGTGTATTACATGGTTGTGTCATAGGAGCCCTCCCACCTCTGTAAGCAGCCACCTAACATAAAATCCCCAAGAAAAATCCCATACTTGTCTTGCGACCGCCATGTTGCTTTACTGTCAGAATCGAGAGCCTCATGTTGGCTAACAGTCTGTTTCCACCTGAACGGTTGAGAAGGGGTACGCCCAGTGACTTGTCTCATCCTCGCTGCACACAATAAACAACATGAAGAAGGCCCCAACACCAGACCAAACAAGGAGGCACAGAATCCTCCGCCTTGATATGAAAGAACTTGAGCCAAAGCACCTGTGGGAGCAATATTGACTGGTGAAGACCCGGGAGAAGCAACACAAAGAGCCTGCAGTACCAGCCGTCACTTCTAGTGCAGACAATAGAAATTTCTAAATCCTCCATCATTATGTAATGGAAGTTGTTATCTTGTACGTATGCGGTATCTACAACATGGACACATTCGCGGATCTAACAAATTCATGCATGTGTCACACACGTTATATGCAGTGGCGGCTGGCAGGGAACGGGGTGGCGGCAGTGACAAAAAACAAACTATATATAAAAAAAACTTACCTCTTCACGGCTGCCGTCTCCACTACAACGTTGCTTCTCTACCTGGCGAGTCCCAGAAGGAGGAAGCACACAGGCTCCCCTAAGCCAATTACAACTCGGCATGCTTCGTGGTTCGGGGCTCAGACAGGGACAGGGAGCCTGTGCATGTTCCCCACCAGGCTGTGCATTACATCCTGGTGGGGAACATGCACAGTGCGCATGACTGTTCGGCCGGCTCAAGACCGTCATGCGCACTTAGAGAGTGCCACCACTCTCCCACTGTGACAGCAGCCCAGACCCACCCCGCCCTAACCCAGCCCCGCAGCTAAGAATTTTTTTCACTGCTCTTAGAGCAGTGGGGTGAAGCTCCTTCGCCTTAGCGGAGGAGCCGCCCTGGTTATATGTGGTGTCTGGGCAGAATGAATGGGGTTTACCTGGGCACCAGCAGGACTTCCAAACGATTCTGATGATTGCTGTATGTTTAATGGCACTGCTTGTGTCCAGGCCAGATCGTGTGGTCTTCCGATGACCCTGGCCACTCAGTAAATTTGCTGATGCAATTCAGTTGATTCATGCTGTTGGCTTTGGGTTAGTTCATTGGAAGGAATTCAGACCTGCGACCGAAAGCACAAATAGTAATGTGGATACTAGCGCTGGGAAGCCTTCTGGAGGCCATGCACGCTATAAATCCTGATAGAATGGAATAGAATAGAATAGAACTTTCCAACCGGCTTTATAAGGCAAAACAACTTCTAACTAGAGCCAGTTGCTTGTAAATAGAATGGTAATGGTCGGCAATTTTAGGTAAGATACTTTGTGTGAGCGCTCAGCAATAAATAATTGGTATAACGTGTGGTAAATATGTTATTTATGACATATTTCCTCACCAGCTACCACAACTGTTTTGCTAATGGTAATTTTAAGTACATGACTATGAACAGCTATGATAATTACTGATTAAAACAAAATCCACAAAGCAAATGTATTACTATGTGATTACCACTGATTTTTACCCCCAATGTGTTAATAGACATGCTAAAGGGTCATTTAGACCTTTTGTTAGCGTGTAAAGGTGTGCACATAGTATGTGGGCTAGGATATGGCACTTACTTCTTTCATGAAAAATACGTTTTATTTTTTAAATGTAAAAGCAGGCATGGTGGTCTGCTGTCCCTTGAAGGCCACCATCCCTGTCTTAGCGGCCAATAGGAGTTGCAATTCGCAATCTCCATAATTAATATTCATTACTAAATCGATCTTCGACCCACTCCGATTCTGTATTTTGTGAACCAACCAACTAGTACATAGGGCAATTCGCAAAATCAGATTTGACACGTAAATTCGTAATTTGCTACCGCTTCTTGCAAATCCAACCTTACTACATCTGTCGCCAAGACTCTGCAGATCAGACTTTAAATGTACATTTTAACCTGGCGATTGCAGAGTTAAATCCAGGGCTAGGCAGCTCGCTTTTTAATGTAAAGAGCATTGTTTCCAGTACAGTCAGTGCTCTGCTGTTGCCATAATGGTCGATTACTTTCTATGGTGGGCGTCTAACGGGTTTGCCTTGCTGCTTCCATGACTAAAGCGCCTGGCATCTTTCCTGGCATTTCTGCTGGGGGCGGCTGGACCTGAACCAGCTCATGTGTGCAGCATGGTCTTGATTACTTCCTGATTGATGTTTAACACAACTATGCAGGATGTATGCAACTTATACAGCCATAGCAGCTCAGATGTGTGCTTAATATCCACTGGGCTTATGAAAAGGAAGGCAAAAAAACAGACTTTACAGGCACATACAATGATCCGCTTCTTTATTAATGCTCTGATATGTATAGCAGCGATGGTATGGGCGGCGCTGAACACAAACTCAGCTCTAAGGGGTCTGCTAGAAATTAAGGACATATGTTGTGCAAGGAAAGTGCCAGAAAACTCCTCCCGTCACTGCTTGGCTTACAACAAGACGAATGAAGCAGACATCACAAGAGGATGAAGGACTGGCAGCTGAAGGGGTTGCGCTTACTAGAGTCCCTTGCGTTCACGGCTACTTCACACCGCACAGACGAAGACAGGACCACCATTTGTCAAGAGAAGTGGCCAAAGGGTACTTTAGTACACAACACAGTGGGGGTTTTTATGCACTCTTGCGTGCCTCTCTGAATCGGCCTTGAAATATCCAACTCCCTATCGGTAAAAGTGCAACGAGGGCACCGTCCTATCAATTTTTTACTAATGGTTTCTGAAAGTTCCCTGATTATTTTAATGGTATTCCCAATTTAGATGTTCTGAGGTCAACTCTCCAAGGTATGTAAGAAAACATAAATGTGTATTACAGGAGGATTTTTTTTTTAATGTTCTCTTATACGCCTTTGTTAATAGGACACTTTGGATTTGTGCGGCGTCCCAAAAATGTATATTTTACTTCAGTGCAAAACACTTGGATGCATAAAATCGATGTACAGTCAATCAATCAATCAATCAGGGATTTGTAAGCGCGCTACAAACCTGTGAGGGTCTCAAGGCGCGGGGGGAGTAGCTCCGCTCAGTCGAAAAGCCAGGACTTGAGTGTCTTCCTGAAGATGTTCAGGGAGGGGGTGCATCTGATGTTGATCGCGAGCTCGTTCCAGGTCTTGGCCGCGATGTAGGAGAAGGCTCTTCCACCTGTTCTGGCCCTGAAGATGCGCGGGGTGTCGGCGAGGGCGAGGTTGGCGGATCGGAGGTTTCTCTTGGGTGCGTGGAAGGAGATTCTCTCGTTGAGGTATCGGGGGCCGGTGTTGTGGAGGCATTTGTAGGCGTGGGTGAGCATCTTGAAAGTGACTCTCTTCTCGACGGGGAGCCAGTGGAGTTTACGCAGGTGTTGGGTGATGTGTTCATGTCGAGGGATGCCGAGGACGAGTCTGGCTGCGGTGTTCTGTATGGTCTGAAGCTTGTGGAGCAGAGACTTGTTGATCCCGGCGTAGAGGGCGTTTCCGTAGTCCAGTCTGCTGGTTATGAGTGTGTGGGTGAGAGCCTTCCTAGATTCGGGGGCGATCCATTTGAAGGTCTTACGGAGGATGCGGAGGGTGTGAAAGCAGCTGGAGGCGACGGTGTTGACCTGACGGTTCATGGAGAGGGAGGAGTCGAGAATGATGCCGAGTTTTCGGGCGTGGTCCGTGAGGGTGGAGGGTTGCCGAGGGCGGTGGGCCACCAGGTGTTGTCCCATGCAGAGGGGGAGGGTCCGAGGATGAGGACCTCTGTCTTCTCCAAGTTGAGCTTCAGGCAGCTGCTGCTCATCCAGGATGCGACGTCCTTCATTCCTTCCTGGAAGTTGAGTCTGGTGGTGATGGGGTCCTTGGTGAGGGAGAGGATGAGCTGGGTGTCGTCGGCGTAGGATACTATGCTGAGTCTGTGCTGTCTGATGATGGCTGCGAGGGGGGCCATGTAGATGTTGAAGAGCGTAGGGCTGAGCGATGATCCTTGGGGTACTCCGCAGTTTATGTCCGTGGGTTCGGAGAGGTAGGGTGGTAGGCTGATCCTTTGGGTTCTGCTGGTGAGGAAGGAGCGGATCCAGTCGAGGGCGGTTTCCTGAATGCCCACCTCGTGGAGTCTGGCGGTGAGTATGCGGTGGGAGACGGTGTCGAAAGCTGCCGAGAGGTCGAGTAGGATCAGGGCCGCGGTGTGTCCTTGGTCGAGGAGGTTGCGGATGTCGTCTGTGGTGGCGAGTAGGGAGGTCTCGGTGCTGTGGTTGCTGCGGAATCCGGATTGGGATGTACAGGTCATTCCTGGTAACAAATCTTAACACTGTGGCATGTGGAAGAATTCACACGCTGACACCAGACTCAAGGGAGAGCTACCCTTGATCGAGCCGGATCACAACCCCCCAACAAATTCAGCCACAACATGTGAGCAAACTTGGAGCAGAGCTAGAAGATTTACTATGCCTGTAGAGCATCTGTCACTGTGTCCCAACCCTAAAGCCACTCCAAAGTCACATTACAACTGTTTTAAGTCACATAAGGTGTCAGATGTTAGGTTATCATTGGGTGTCCACTGTTTACCCCTTGCACCGCATCAAACACTAACATAACGGGATGAGTGGATTGAGGACCGCTGCTCTGCGTACAGCGATGCTCTTTCTTGTGGAATAAAGAGGGCTACCCGTGGTTCATTGTGGCTTACAAGCGTGATGCTCCTCTACTCCCCTTCCCGTTGTTGATGAACCAGGTCATGAGCCCGCGCCTCAATGGTCTTCAAGGTGCCCCTGTCATTGGGAGATGAACATGGATACTGAATAGGAGGGGGTCTAATTGTGTAGGAAGAAATCTTTCTCTGCATATTAACAACACCATAGAGGCTATTTCTGCCCGTTAATGCGGATGAAGATCTGGCCTGGACCAATCTGGTTTTGTGACCTAAATGCAATGGAAGACGATAACTTCACCTTCTACCATGAAGGAAGTACCAGAGATGTGGGTTTTCACATAATGAGAATTATTACAGTTTCTGGATGAAAGACACATGACTCATGGCAGAGACAGTTGACGGTAAGTGACTTTGAGGCACTCCATGTGCTGCTTGAAAGAAGGGGGTCCAGGATGCATGGTGTGTGTTGATGGATCGCTCCCTTTTACTGCAGCTTTAGCCAAAGTTCCTTCTTTCATAGGCAACCTAGACTATGCCTGGTCACACACCAGACTCAAACACCCAATCAAAACATTGCCAAGCTGTGGACGTCCATGGTGGACCATGGAAAAAGCTGCATATGACAATGGTTTGTCAAGGAACACAGAAACACAACATGGTGTATTCTGGGTCATGTTCTAATGATTTCGTCTTTATGCTACCCCTCTTCCTGCACTGATTGTCTCTTATTCTTTTTCCACTTTTGCCTTCTACCTTTTTTTAGAATTTGTGGGATCGACCTTAGTGCTGTGGAAGTTCAAAGCACACTGGTTGCACAGCTGGTGTCAAAAGCTGATTTCCCAGTGCTGTCAACTATACTTCAATGAAAGACTTTTTCCCATAACAAGTGGCAAAATACATTTTCCATAATAACATCTTCACGGCTGCCATTCCCCTGTAGATCTCTATTCCTACAGCAGCATGACAGATTAAAATTGCAATTGCTTGAAAAATCTAAGTCCAAAAAACATGAACTTTGGCTTGACTCAAGAGTTAGGTATAGAAAATCGATACAAACGCACAGTCACAGCCAGTGCAGGTAAGAGCGGTGGGGTGGGGGCGGGACGGGGCGTGAAGTCAACAGACAACGACAAGGGAAAAAAACAAGTTTAAAAAAAAAAACATTTACTTTGCACTCGCCGCATCGCCGAGCGCAAGGTAAGTGTTGTTCTCTTTTCTTTTCCCTCGTCGCCGTCTGTCAACTTCACCCCCTATCCTCTGCCCCGCCCCCACCGCTCTTACCTGCACCGACAGCGACTGCAAACGTACGTTTTGATATTTTGTTCTTTGATATCCTGGTCACGATATTGTGAATATTGAATATTGTGCCCTCGATATTCCTGACGTACACCAAATAGGGGGTTAATATCCAACGTTTAAAAAACAGAAGAACATATGCAGAAATTAGTGTTTTCCGTAGAAACATCTGAGCTGCTGATATGGACTCTCCCTAACCATGATATGCAGCTGTACTTTTGTGAAGAGCTGACACAACAGAAAATAGAAAAGCACACCATCACAGATTTGCATGCACTGTCATACATGAACATGAGGACACATCTAATATTCCACTTCACCTCGCGAGCTGCTGGAGTGAGATATACAAATTTCATTTTCTTCCATTAATACAAAGTACAAATTAACAGTCATAGTTTAACCTTGTTCTCTCTCCAGTGAGGAGCTGAGAGAGAGCAGGAAGGAGATCTGATCTTTGTATTTTGTGGCCAATTACTAATTTTTCCTTGATACCTGTGCATGTACATACAACTTTTTTATTTTTTGTATAGCACAAACTTGACCCAAAGGTATCGGAGCACTTTACATGAGCACCAGTTGCGTTACAGACGGGGAGATTAAGTGATTTGCCCAGAATCTCAGAATGTTGAGCATCCCTGCAGAGACTCGAACCCGATTACCCAACTTCGAGGTCAATCGCTCTAGCCGTTAGGCCACATCCTCTTTTGTCTTATACATCATATGTATACAATGAGCACTAACTGCAACTTGTGCTATTGAAGTCAGATGGAAATCAATAAAATGTTGTACACAAACATATGATTACTACATAAAGGTTGTTAAATCGGAGCAAAACACAATCTGATGAGAGAGTAAATGAGATTAGAAAGTGCATTCAAAAGCTAAAAGTTAGAAGGATGCTTGCAATCAGGCTCACAGGCAAGGAATGGTTTTTCTGCATGAAATAAACAGTAAACTAAAATGGGATGAAAAAGGCAGATAAGTGGCTGCCAGTGCTGGTGATTTGGTTGAGCATAGTTAATTTCTTAGCCCATGATTTCATAGTAATGCTAATTAGTCTTTTCACAATAGCACTTTAAATTCTCCATTTTATGAATGAAAACTAGTTTTTACAATTGTGGTTAGGGTGCAGGGTTAAATTACGACTGGGTAAATTTGGACCCGATTTATGAGAAGGCTTGGCTTAATCCTGGAAACTCTGGTATAAACCAGTTGTAGGTCACCCATAATTTACGATTAAGTAATTCCTAAATCAGCAGTGAATCTAATTTAAGTAAGGAGTAAGAGAAACCTAAGTCAGGAGTAAGTGACATGTAAGTCAAGACTAAGGGGCCGATTTCGGCCGGAAGGGAACCGAACGATGGTCGGAGCCCTTCCGACCGAATTGGAGCGTGCCGGCCGGATTCCTTTCCAACCGAGCCATTCCGATGGGCTCGGTCGGAAAGGAATCCGACTCGGATTTCCGGATGGCTTACGACGGGCTCGGAGAGCCCGTCTGCCGTCCGGGAATCCTTCAGTACTCCCCCGGCCGCCTCTTCACGACCGAGGGAGTACGATGGCAGTATTTCACTGCCTTTTCGTGCCGGTCTTTCCGGCACGAAAAGGCCATCGGTAACTGTCTTTGGGGGCCCCCAGTAGGGCCCCCATGGGTGCGAGCCCACCGAATGGCGGCCTGGGGGCACCATAGGTGCCCCTCTGTTGATCCCTGCACCCGGTGGCAGGCACCTTGGGGTGCCGGCCACAGGGTGCAGGGATGAACTGCACACCTGCTTTCACAATGCAAGCATGCATTCCGCTCGGAATGCATGCTCCCATTGTGAAGTATACGAGTGCGACCGAACAGGGTTCGGTCGCATCGTACTTGCAGGGCCGTAACCGACGACAGCAGGTCGGTCGGTTACGGCTCCTGGACGATGTCGGACGGACCTGAGTCCGTCCGACATCGGAATCGGCCCCTAAGTCTCACCTAAGTTCGGAGAGCATCACAGTAAGTTCTAGAGTGAGTCGCAGTTAAGGCAGGCCTATGCCACATTTGTTAATTTAGATTTTTTATTTATCTGCGTTGAGTCTGTTGCAGCTTATTTTTTACACTTTTTAATACCTTTTAATTGTTTTTATATGCACATATATGTAATTGATTTTATGTATTTTATTCATGGAGGACTGTGTTGCTGCCCTTTGTGGTTTTTTAGGAACCGTAATAAAGGATGATGATGAAGAATTGAAAATTGTTTGTGATTCAGGATTTAGATTTTTTTGTGTTTGGATCTCTAGTGAGATTGAAAATGTTAGTTCATGATCGGTTCCAAATAACGTGAAGTTCCTCTTCCGAATGGGGATGCCAAACCCACAAAGTAAATGGAACGCAGGTGGCGCATTACCACAGCTTGTATTTTTATTTTTTAATTATAACCCGATGGTTTCTTTATAGCCGTGTCTAGCCTGAAGGGCTACAGAATGCCGAACAGGAGTACAAACAGCGACGAAGTATAACTTCCCAATGAAGCATAATAACGTTTATGAAGGATAACATCCTAATTGGCGAGGAAAAAGTGAATTTAAGGGGAGATCGGTAAACAGGAATCGATTAGGGTATTGTGAAGGGTTATTGAACGGATTATGGTTGCAGAACAATATTTGATGTGGAGCCACAATACACTTACATACTTGCCAAATGGAAAATCTTGATGTAAATATGGTAAAAGTTTCCTTTATGGGTTCTGTGCCTTTTGTTATCATAAATTGGGTATGTTGATTCTTCGGTCCTAGTGGTTATACGTGGTATTTGAATCCTTTCAGAATTTCATCTCCATTTATTGAACCGTAATTGTCATGGGGAGAGTAATGTGTACAGATCTACCTCTCTGCTTAAGAGGGTGTACAATTGGTATTGTGGCCTGTTTTCCACCTGGCTAACCCATTACCGGTATCATGTTGCTGGGCAGGGGAACAGAAGTCTGATGCATACCCAGTTTATCCCTTGATTTTCTACTCCCAGGCTACTAGGTTCTAGGCCCTATAATAGATACTATTAAGAGGACTTTTTCAAAATTTGTCAAGACTTTTTGTAACTTTACCAAATTTTACACTACAGCTTTGACAAAACTTTAAAAACTTTCAGGTAAAAACAAAATACTGTAAAGTAGATTTGGTAGAAGAAAACAATAATCCAAATCCATTTAGCTACTATTTCTGGTAAAATATTTCAGCAAAAAAGGTTTAGTGGGAAAAATATGTTGCAAAATAAGAAGTTTTTTGGGGAAAATGTATATGTGTATATATATATATATATATATGTATTTTTGTGTTTGTGTGTGTATATGTAAGTATATATAATTTAATGTGTAAATATACACATAGTTAAAAAGAAGTAATATATATTATAGTCTTTGATTTTTTTTTTTAATTTACAATCAAATTTATATTTTTGAAAACATTTCAATAAATGTAAATGAATTCTATAGATAACGTTTAGTAGTTTATTGTATAGTACTTTTAACATAATAGTGCTATAACTTTTTTGTGTTCTTGTATTAAAAAAATATTTGCAATTTGTTTGTATTAAAATATAACATTAAGAAGAATTACGTCTGTGTTTATTCTTTAGTAAACTTTTTTTTACTTTTAACTGTAATTAGCTGTAAGGAGATCTCTACAAAGCCCTCCGCCTACAAGTGAAAAGTAACCAGTAGTAACTTTACACTCAGAAATTTGACTCCACTGCCATCCAAAAAACTGATTACCAAGCTTCAGTTAATACAAAATATTGCTGTATTTATCATCAGTGGAGACCACCTTTCTCACTTTCTGAATAAGCTACACAGTCTGATGATAAAGAAAATCTACGCTGGACACCCTTTTTTAATTATTCATGCAGTTCTTTAAAAACATATGTGTGTAACTACTGATCTGATTTTCACGTGTGTGCTTTGGCATATCAAGTAATTTTTATAGGACACAGTAAAAATATAATAAAATTAAAAAATAAGCTGTAAGGTCTTCTCTCAATTTCATAAATAGAATTGCCTTCTAAAAGTGGTACTGCTTGCTGCTCTGTCAACACATAGGGCCCGATTCTGATGCAGGTTGGAAAAGCTTCCCGACCGAGGGCCTGATTCTGATGCGGTTAGGAAGGCCTCCTAACGGCATTTGCTCCTTCCAAATCGAATCGGGAACGTGTCTTCCCGACCGAGGGCCCAATTCTGATGCGGTTAGGAACAAATGTTCCCATTGAAGTCAATGGGAGTTCAACCAAATCGTATCTGGAAGCATCCGGATGCATCCTACTCCGCCGGTCGGACTTTCCCGATCCGAATGGGTCGGACACCATTTCCCAACCGATTCGGTCGGGAAGCTTTTCCAACCCGCATCAGAATCGGCCCCATAGATGGTTGGACAAATATTACACATACGTGGCTGAATATATCGTCGTCCGCGTCTGTTTTTACTGTCTATTGCTGACTACCTACTTAAATCTCCATTATGAGTAGCCTGGATTGGCCTGCTCAGGGGGATACCCCTCCAAGAGCTTTGAGTGGTCTGGTGCTTCTTGACCTGAAATTACTCGGTGTGGAAACACTGGATCCTGTTTTGCTGAATAACAATTCACACTCTGAATAACCATGGCTGGGAGAAGGGCTGGTGCTGCGGGCAGATACCCGCCTAGCCCCCGCCATCCCCCTCCAGCAATACCAGGCGTGGAGTTTGTTCCCTTCAAACAGACCTCCATCTCTCAAACCTGAAGACACCACTGACCCTCACAGGCCTCACCCCACAGATATCAATGTTAAACTTACTGGAATTGGGCAAAATCTGCCTTAGGATACCAGGATGTCCAAGCCTTTCAAGTTATTCCTTATTCGGGGGATGGGGGCTTTAACTCATGATCATCCTTTGCCCACAGAGAGACACCGACTAGAATCATCAATTCTGTCCCTGGTATCTACAAATAGCGTTAACTTGGAACTTAGAATGGAGGTTTTCGAGTAGAAGCCGTGACCCCGGAAACAGTCTTTGAGATACTCGTTTACAAATTTAGTACACATCTAGTACTCAAATAAATGACCTTTAGTTGTGATACAATCAGGGATGAGCAAGGTTGTGAGATTTTGCTGAAAAAGTGCATGAAGCTTTCTTCGAAGCTGCTCCAGCTGAGCAATCTAGATGAAGGGTGCAAAGCTAAATTTGCAATTGACAAAGTTTGCAAAAATCAAGTTTTGCAGGAAAAGAATTAATCAAAATGCACTTTTATTTCCTGTTTACATGTTGGCTGGTAATAACGGGTTCGGTACAAGCTCCATTTGGCACCCGAAACTGGATGAATAAATGGGCGCAATATGTACTCTTTGCAATAATTTTCCCCCAAGGTTTGCCGCAGATAGACTGGCCTCCTTGTATTATTATTCAGGCTGGGTTAAAATGTTACAAGCTCTCCCCAGTTTTGGATTTATCAGCCTTTTGTGAATTCTCTTTATTGCCACATCGCTCAGCTTGCCTCTCAGACCCTCATTAAAAGTATGCTGGACATTGGCCATAATGCCACAATTCCTTTTGTTGTATTACTGCGATTGGTAATCGTGATATTACGGAAAATTAAGAGTTAAATTGTTAATAACATACGTAAACAGCGCATTTGCATTTATTTCCACATTGGAAGGTGCCAAACCAGAAAGCGAGAATTACCAATGTAGAAAATCCATATTGCCACTTTTGTAAATACAATAGCACCAGTTTTCCCCAATACAAGGATATTTAAATGCACAGAAACCGTTTTTCTGACATTAACCTGCTTTTCACACCTCAAGGCAAACTCTAGAAAAGTCCCTGAGTCATAGGAACAAGCATTGGTAATGCAACGGTTTCGCCAATGTAATGAATAAAGAGCTGTTTTCATCAATCATCGTCCGGGAGAAGGGAAGAGCTCCCTGACAGATAACACAGGAGTGGAGAGGATGTGGTGCAGCGGCCAGAGCTGCTGACTCGAGAGCTGGGGTTCCCGGTTTGAGTCTCTGTAGCGCCGTGCAACATCCTGTGATTCTATGTAAATCACTTAATCTCTCCGGGTGACATATTGTTATATAAATATGCTGCAAGAGTAAAAGGCAAACCTTTATGAAAATATAGTTCCACCAAAGCGAAGGCAATAGAAATGGGGGAAAGGTAAGTGGCACAAATAGGAGCCAATGAGAAGCCAGGAAAGAGAGGAGGCGGGGTAAGTAAGTCCTTTTCAAGCTTATAGTAAAACCAATTGATTTTTCAAACACATCGCAAAACCTAAAAAGGGTTAAAAATGTGAATTTTGAGAACATACCATTATGAGCTAGTGAGAGATGGTGGGATCAGCCGAGGAAACATCTCCTGCAGACTTTTCTTCGAATGGGGATAGATTTGCCCCCTAAACATCTGGAGACATCATTATTTCTTTATGGAGGGCATCCCTCAGAGCTCTCCCACGAGCTATTGTTGTAACAAAATGTGTACACGAGGAAATAAACGGGAAGCTTGGTTTTACAGTGCAACAAAATACATCACAGTCACCGGATTTTGAAAATTGAGCCTTCATTTGCAGGTTTGCAAACATTTTCTTAAGAGGATGCAACACTTGGGACTCAGGAACATACTGTACAAGGAGTTTTAATTTACTGGAACATCTCTTTAAGTCGCAGGGGACAATACAGATTGCAGTGTGCTTTTTACAAATGGCCATTAATCTAATTACTTCAGACTCATATTACTGGTGTATTTTAAGTCTTTGACGTCCTGGAGTTGGGAGGTGAGCTCTTACAGCTGAGCTTTAGGCACTAATATTTCACAGACGGGAAAACTCGAGAAAAATTGAACAACATTTCACCTCCTGTCCCAGAGCCTGGACAGAGTATTGCTAGCAAAAATATTGTCTTCCTATACTTATAATAGAAATGACAAACATTTTGTGACAAAAATACTGTGGCAGAGAAGAGATAAGTCTTGTTTTCCCCTGGTACCTCACCGATATTGTGAGGGACGAGTTACTGGCACCATCATACATTTGGCTTCTCAATCAATCAATTTCATCTTTATCCGGGTACAAAAGTATCCATAAAATTCCATAAAAACACAATAAAAACCACATGCAATGAGCAATAATACATAAATAATTAAAACGTGTGTTTCATAAAAATACAAGTATAAGATCCAAAACGTAACAACCATAACATGACATCCATACAAGGGACAAAGCTGTTTAAGTATACATACAAATCTAGACAGTATTCATCGAAAGACGAGCTCGGACAGCAGTTTTCAAGAAAGCACCTATATGAAAAATAGACTCATCACAATTAAGTTGAAGCAGCATACTAGGTGCTACCCTAAAATCAGTAATATTATGCCTCTTGGTTAGGGGGAACAAAATACGAAATTGGCTTCTCTGGGAAAATCTTTGCCTTGCATTGACATTGGCATAACTTGTCAGCTTTGAGGTTTCTAGATTTGTTGACAGGCACATGAGGGCGTCTGGGCTAATTCATCGACTGCAGGAATATGTACTTAACTTCATGGTCACAGACTCAAAACGTTCAGGCCTGGTTAGCCTTTTATATTTATGAGGTCAATAGAGTTGTGCCACTGTGGAATTTTCTTAGCTGCCATGTAGAGGGCTAATTCCAAAGCTGGTTGGCTGCCATGACCCAGACACGTCACGATTGGCCCATTCTAGTCATGGCCTCTGCAGAGTGAGCGTGGCTTGTACACTTTTGCCAGGGCCTATTTTGGCTTCCATTCTAGAATTGACGGAGTTAATGCGCAGAAACAAAGAGCAGCCCTTTTTAGGAAAGGCCTTCTCACACTGTGTGGAAGGCAGTTGTGTGGCAGCAAGCCAGAAGATATTTCTGTTAGAAATATGGTTTTCCACCTTTAGATGTGGAGGGCAACTAGCAGAGAGCAGCCAGATGTTACAGATAGGAGAAGCAGATATGTTTGTTGAAAATCATATACAGAAACATCGTCTGACCAAAATATTATGTCCAAAATATCTTTTAGAAAAATAGAGCCCCATTGTATGTGGATTTGAGAATGACGCAGTTAATATGATTCGCATGGAAAGCACTGAACAATTGTTATCACATGTCACACAAACTCACATTTTCCAAAGATTTATTCCTGCGTATTTAATTTAATTAAAAAAAAAAAACACTCCCTTGTTTCATATTTGCTCTGTGGCATTCCTACTTACATGAAACTACTTTGTTTCCAGTAATACAATCAAATGTTTCATATGCATTTTTCTATACAGAGATGCATCTTAGTTCAATCAGTTGGACTGGAGAGAGCACTGAATGTGGCCAGGATGGTGAGGAGGGTGAGTGCCTGCCTCACATAAAATATCAGTGTAATTTCAATGCATACACCATATACGCGGTTGATGTAGCCCTTCCTGCAAATTGGAAGCGGTCACTCATAAACCCACTGAGCAGGAGGTGTAGCATCCTAGATGCAAAAATAAAGCATTGTTGCAAAGCTTGTATTGTAATATATTGTATTGTAGATTTATATAGCGCTTACTACCCCGATGAGGCTTTGAAGTGCTTTGCAGATGGGCAGCATGCTACACCTTTCCTAGGGTGATAAAATATGACCATCCTGGGGAAAAAGCATGGGCCAGGAGATCAGAAGATAGGGGTAAGGTCTCTGATTCCCTGTACCAGTACATTTATACAATATTAATAGAGCTGCTAAGGGCTTCAAAGCACTGGACAGAAATTAGGTTGAATAAGAAAGAACAGCCTGAAATAGGCTAGTCTTCACCAGCCTTCGAATCTCAAAGAATGCTCCATTACCTTATTTGCTTAGGTACAGCTACAGTTTCCAGCACTAAACAAAATCCCATTAATCTAAGGATCTACATAGTGTGAGGTTGATTCAGAGTAAGAGCCCGCCAGGTAACAAGCCTACATGTGGGCACTAGTGTTGGCTGCCCACACAGGCACTAGACATGATTTCTCACCCACGCAACAGACATGGCTACACTCCCAGGCGCTAGATATGGCTGCACGCCCAAACACCAAAGATGGCGGCGGTCCCAAGCACTTGAGATGACTGAACTCCCAAGCATGTGAGATGGAAGGGGTCTGATACCCTATACATAGAAGCACTTCAATAGAAGGTTGCAGTGCCAGGTGCTGTGGGTGGCATGACCTGTGGACATGATAGAGAGCAGCACTTACAAGTTCCAGAGATGGTTGCCGTCCATGGCGCTGGACGTGGTAGGGATACAAGGCAGTCCGAAAGGAAAGATTTCCAGATGCTAGAGAGTTGATCACCTTTGTACTACACATTTCAATTCTCCTATGTATTAATGATGGCTGGGGTTCCCTATTGAAGGCCCTGCTCTCAGACCCTTTAGTGTGTAGTGCATTACTGGCACTCGAGATGGCTGCATCCAGTGCAGATCCTCAGCACCGGCACTTAATCAGCAACACCGGCGCTTTTCATGAACACCAGCGCTTTTCATGAGCACCAGTTAAGGACACATTCACATTCATTTATGGTAGGCACGGGGAGATAACATAATTTGCCCAGAATCACAGAATGTTGAGCCGACGCCGAGATTCAAACTTGGTTCCCTAGCTCCGAAGTAGGCAGCTCTGGCCATTACGCCACATCCTCTCCCCACTTCAGTGGTTAGTAGATTGTTCTGTTTTAGGTGGTGATAACAGGAGAAATGGGCTGGTGCAAGCTGCCTCCTGACAAGGGCCCCAGCACTTATGTTTTTTACAAATTAACCACTAGCTGCATCTCAGGTGAAAACAAAAGAGCTGATACCAACTTATAGTTTGTTTGTGACTCGGGCCCACTATGACCAGGGGCACTGAAATTATTCAATTCTGCGTTCATGGCATTTCTGCATATATATATGGATTTAACACATTTGCTATCTAATTCATCATCTGCTGCATAATTTGCAGACTTTACCATAAAGCAAAAATAAATTCAAGCTTAAACACATGAAAGGTTCCAAAAACACTGCAAAACGCGTTGCTTCTCGTTGAAAGGCCTTTCACAATATTTGACTGGTCAGCTCTCAAGGGCCTATTGCTGTATTTGAGTATTAAACTGTTACTAATGAGGTGGAACCTTCTCCCAGACAGTGTAAATGTGTATTAAAAAAAGACAAAATAATGCACTAATATTGTCACAAAATGTGTTGTTTTAAGTTGCATAATTTATATTGTTTGCCACATACTTTAGTCAAAACTGCTGCATAATTTGGCCCTCCCTTGCTGCATAATTCAAGTGGCCCTGACTAAGACCAAGTATAATTAGGACATTGGAATGTTGGGAGCTCCAGTGAAGACAATGGAGTGCTCCGGGCTTCTAATGGCTGGTAGAAGCCCGGAGCTCCAACTTTCTAATGTTTGTTCACAGCTGTTGCTGTGAACCAAGGCCTCACGGAGCCCGAGGGGATTTCAACCATTTCGGGCTCTGTGAGTCCTTTGTTTTACAAATTAGACCATTCTGCCCTCTACGGGTGGAATGTTCTAATAGCCTTAGAGCCCTCCGTAGTGGGCTCTACAGGCCATTAAAGGCCCGCTCCCTTGTTAAAGGCCCTCACCTTTGGCTCAGGCCTTTAACGCTGGAGCGGGCCTTTAATGGCCGGTAGAGCCTGCTACGGTGGCCTCTAAGGCTATAATGGACACTGGAAGCAGGTGATAAGCTGATATTTGACTTTATAAGACGGATGGTCTTCAAAATATACATAGTTTCTGGACCTAGGACTATCAAGCGGCCTTAAGAAACTAAATTATGACTTTATCTCTACATTTCATTGTGCCCAGTTGGCCATTCTTATTAGATACATCGTTTGTGAGTTTCTCCAACTTACTGTGCATGGCCATCCTACAGCCCAGGAGCAAAGCTACCCTTCACACCCAAGACTAAAATGTGTTCTTGGACTCTTTCATGCAAGTTTATTTTTGGTCCTGTCGTCCGCACGCTTCCTGTATACCTCAGAATGAGACAGAGAAGGCTGAGCAGAATGAATGGGGCATCTGATTTTCATCTCCCCTCCCTATGGTAATTTGTACAGGCTATCTTAGGTTGGATGGCACTGGCACTCATTTTAGGCACCTCCTCTTATTTTTCACTAAGAGGAAGCGAACGAGAGGAAAACAGTGACAAAGTGGGAAAGCAGAGATTAAAAAGAACCTGCAAGAGTGAGTTAAAGAGACAGGAAGTATAGGGTGGTGGAAGAAAGGGGCATGACTTGAAACCCAGGCATCCGGACGGGATATTTTCCAAACATTCCATTCCACATGATCATTTGTGTGTGCTCCTAAGAAAATCTTTAGTCCCTGCACTTATTTTTTGACAATAAAGCACTCCGTCCATCAGAAGGGCCACAGACCGGAGACGGGGTGGGTGGGTTTGCTAATGCCATTGGCAGCTGGACCGTTCTCTGTTCACACCCCGTTTTCACGTCAACCATCAATCTAGTGGTTATTTTTCGTATTTTTTTTCTGTCCTTTATTCTGAAATGGGTTCTATGTTTTATGTGTTTGCTTTAAAATCACATACAGCTCTCGATTTTGATACCGGGTGGTCGGAGAGCCAGCCGCTATAGCTGCAGTCAGGAGACCGCCGACAAGCATGCGGCGGTCCGCCTGTCGGGCTGGCGGTTGGAAGTTGTTGGTACCATGGTGGGGGCTTGCTCTGGCCATAGGAATATGCCACAACAGATGCCTCCACCGTGCAGCACCTTCAGCACATCAGTGCACCGTGTGCCATGCACCACGTCGTGCATGGCACACAGTGCACACACAGTGCTAAGGTAGGGGAGTACTACATGTGCCCCCAGGCACATGTTGCTACGGGCTCAGATGCCCAGGAACCCAGTTGGGGGCCCCCTCATTGCCTTTCCGAAAACCTTTTCATGGTGGGGTCCCTGCCATGAAAAGGTTGTCGGAAAGAGCAAACGTAATCACGATGGCGGTGCCTGCCTCGGCACCGCTGCCATTCTGGGACGCTTTTTTTCGACCACCGCTCTGACGGGATCTTTGATCCTGGCGGAGACAGCGGGGTTGCGTCCGACAGCTGTGGGTCCAACAGCCAGTATTGTAATACAGTGGCCGGACCGATGGGCTGTCGGCCCGCCAACAACAGGCCGTCGGCGGTCCAACCGACGACATCGTAATGAGGCCCATAGAGTTTGTGTAATGATTTGCATTTATCTAAAGGCTGAAGGCCAATGAGGTTTAAATGTAAGTAGAGACAATACAGTTTGCAGCAGGCACATTACACGTAACCAACATAACATAATATTTACAATGTTTAAAAGGTTTTATCCGATGGCAAAAGGCAATATATATCATTATTGTTATCATTATTATTGTTATAATGGCCATTATTATATTTTTAGGTCTCGCCTACGCAGCGCGCATGCGCTCCATAGGAGAGACCTTTAGTTATTGGCACAGCTTTGGGGGCAAAAACGTGCACGCGTTGCATTGCTTGCAATGGCAACGCGTGCACGTCTGGCGATTCCCTTGCGGGAGCGCGCGGCGCCATATGGTGGTGCCATATGGTCACAATCATCGCGCCTTGCTGCACGCTCCCGCAAGGGAATCGCGCAGGCCCCCTCCCCTGCTGCCGCGCGAGGCGCGCGCTTGTTTACAATCCCTCTGATTTCAGTTATACAACATTGATGGCATCACCCCCACCCTGACAACTATTTATTTCCAGCACCACTGCAGCGTTTAATTATGGCACAGTAATCATGTCATGTAAATGTACCAATTATAGAGTCCTGTCCACATTCGGGTTGATTCCAGCTAATACCAGACCTCTGTCAACTGGAACAGTTTACGTAGACTAGCAAAAAGGCCACTAGCATCACACCCTCCTGGCCAGCTCTGGGCCAATTGATGGAGCCTGGCGTTATGAGATTTGTTCATCTTCTCTTTAGACTGCAAACCAGCGATGCACGAAAATGCTTGAATTAATCGGAACTGCTGGCGATTATTGCTCTGGGCGCATTCCACACTCATCATTTAGATCGTCCGTCATATGTTGCCGGATTGCCTCTGTTAATTGTTTGTCCACGGGAGTATTTTTCAATGTTGATAAATCACTTATTTTACACTCCTAAAAACTGTGTGTGTTATGGGAACCTTCCTACCATATTTTGCGGGTGCAAATTGCATGCAATTCTGATTTACACACATATGAACCGCCAAAATTGATTCGCAGAACGCCCGTAATTCTTGATTGCCGCATACATAATGTAGAATTGGGCGGAAATTGCTCTTCATATGAATACGTCAGTAATTAGCAGGTGCGCAATATACAACTGCAGTCTGCGTGTGCCTTTCAATCAGGGCCATATGGGATCCGACATCCACAGATTGAAAGGAATCAACATTTTCCTTTTGCGACCGCAAAGCTATTTTGTCTCAGAAGCTTCTGATGCAGACTGTTGCAGGTCATAATGGAAGTTTTCTGCTAAGACCATGACCTGTCACACACAAGTATAGCATTCGCAAATCACACGTTATTGATGGAAACGGTTGCCTACTTTAAGGCGTGGATAGTTTTATGTTACATTTTTTTAGAACAAAAGGTCACACTGAACTATAGTTTCTTTCCCATTCTCCGCTTACCGGGGCAATCCCGAAATTCTTAACAGATCTAATTTGTTCACCCTGGCATACCACAGATAACTCGCGGATTAATCAGACTGGCTCCTGTACTTCTAGAGATATCAGATATTTTTTAAAGGAATTAATATCTATTGGCTCGCCGAGGTAATAATTGCTTGGCAGTCATAGCTAAAGAGAGGCAGCTGTGCACAGTGAAAACAGCACTACCTTTTTGGCACATTGTCGGGGGCCATTACGGAGAGTCACTGTTAGGCGGCATGCAATTTAGGAATTTGAGGTGAGAAACACAACACGAAGTTTGTGTTCGGGCCCCACTGTGAACATTTTACAGGTCAGCAGAGGAGATGGGTTTTCATAAAGTCTGAAACTCAAACTGATGACCTGTAAGAAAGGTGAAATCTGTTCCCTGTCCTGGCAAGATACTTTTCACCCTGAGGACAAAGTAGATATTGTAATAGAGGCTCAGAAATGCATGCATTACCAGACTCAACAGCGAGCACGGATCAGAGGTAGGGGGTCGGTGCAAGAGGAAGGAGGATGCTGGGGAAGCGGCTATAAAAAGAAAAACAAGCATTGGCATAGCCAATAGGTCTTGCCTTTGGGACCTTATAAGTGTTTAGCCATGCAACAGTTGTTGTTGCACCAAGGATATTGTGCTGCATAACTAAATACTTATAAGGTCCCAAAAGCGAGACCTATTGGCTATGCCAATGCTTGTTGTTGTTGTTGCAGTTTTTGCAGTTTTATATAGCGCAAACTCGGCCCGAAGATATTGGAGCGCTTTACATGAGCACCAATTGAGATACAGACAGACTCATTCATTTTTTTGGGACGGGAAGATTAAGTGATTTGCCCAGAATCACAGGATGTTGACTATTAATATTATTTTTATTATTAACATCATATTTGTTACGAATATTGTTAGAATCTTTATTAGGTGTTCATGCAGCGGAGGTAAACCTGTGTGCCATTGGTAAACGGACCCGTAAACACGCGCTCCCTGCAGCTGGCTCTGAAAGGTCAGCATTTTGGAGAAACACAAGTCATCCGCAGTTTATCATTCCCACCAGGAGGGGTCGCTAGTGGCCGAGATCTCAGGGTCGACGGTGGTACGTGCTGAAAAACATCCCACCAGGCCTGGGAAGACTGCTGAGGGGGCGCAATTAATTTCATGTTTGTTTTAATGGCAGTGAAAATTGGTCTAATTCCGGGAAATAATCGCAGCTTCTCTCCGTGTTGCCGCCTGTTACTTCGACGTGATGTCTCTGCTGGTTTATTGCTTTTTAAATAGTCAAACAGATGTTGACATCAGACATCCTCAACCAATCCCCCCTGGGTACCAGTGATGATGGGATGTAAAGGAAGGCTGGCTGTGGCCAATCAAGGACATTTTATCTCAGTAATAGCGGCATTATTACAGCTCAGCATCCCCTCCAATAGGAGCCCTGGCAAGTAGCATAAGCGTAATTAGCGGCCTCGGTGGATAAATTAAGTGTAATGCTGTTTCAGTTGCGGGGGGGATTTAGAGGTTAAACTGATGACCTGGAGTCCTTGATTTTAATCCCAGCTTCACTATTTCCCCATCTCAATTGTCTGATTTGTTTAAAATATCTTGAACTGCCTAAGGCCCAACTTTATAAGTACGTGTAATACAAACATGTGGGAACCAACTGCAGAGCGAATTGAGGTCTTGATTTTGTAACAAAGACATCAGTTCATGGACCCAAAATGTTTCTTAGTAGTTCACTTCCGGTGCTGGTGAATTCAGAGGTTGCTGATTGCCTTCCGTTTCCGGGTTTGAGTTACGTCATGCCGCTTTCCTCTCCCTTACAACATTTCCTGCCTCTTTATCTCTCTTTTGCACTGTTTTTCTATCTTTCTCTTCCTCCTTCTGTCTCCATTTTCCGCCCTTTCTGTCTTGCTGTAGGTCAAAGTCTGAGAAGAAAAATATGTTCAGAACTCCAACAAGCATTGGCAAAGCCAATAGGTTTTGCTATTATAAGATCTATTGACTTTGTCAATTCTTTTAGACATGTTGCACAGCAGCGCTGGCCGAGGTACAACATGGCTTAAAGTAAAAAAAAAAAAAAGTGCTACGACGCAATCTGCATTGACCTTATCATAGGGCTTTTTTTTCTTTAAGCCATGTTGCACAGCGCCCTCGTTGCTGTGCAATTTGTCTTAAAAACATGAAACAAACCCAAATAGCACCCGCAAGAGCTATTTGGCTAAGTTTGATGTTTTTTGAGAGGGACGGGAGTGTTCGAGGGGCAGGGGGAAAGGTGGAGGGTCAGCAACACAACAGACACAGGGAGGGGGCGGCAAGCAACATAATAGAGGTGATGGGGAAGAGGGAGCAGCAACACAATGGAGGGCACGGAAGTGTGCGGGGCAAGCAGTATGAGGGAGATGTAGGGGAGGAGGGATGGAGCATCAGCACAATGGAGGGTGGGGTGCAAGCAACAGGAGGGAGGTGTGGGGGAGGAGGGAGGGAACAGCAACACAAAGGACCAGTGCTTTAAATGGGCCAGTACTGTCTGGTACTGACTACCGGCACTTTCTTATTTTGAGAGGGAGAGTACCGGCACTTCTCAAGAAAAGCGTAATACTTTTAATTGGAGAGTACTGGCACTTCTCAGAAACAAGCAGGTACTCTGGTACAGAGTACCTACACTTCTATTTTTCCATTTCAAGCACTGCAAAAGAGAGTGGACAGGGGTGGAGGCAAGCACGAATGGTGGGAGGAGGGAGGGACTGGAGACACATGCACTCTTATATAGTGCATGTAAAAATGTGTATAAAAAACAGTACCTGCAGGAACGTTTGGCCAGTGGAAGGACATTGGCCGAAGACAGGAAACTGTGCTTGGTCCATGCTCAATGGGTGGGACAAACACTAAGATCCAGCAGGAAGTTAGAGGCGAGCAGGATAGAGTGACTAATAAAAAGCAAACCAGAGTTAGGTGGAAACCAAGCAAAGGTAAGTAATGGTAATTAATGGGTGGGCTTTAACCCCATTTTTAGGCCTTTTTTGTCAACAAAAGATTTTGCTGACAGCGCATGCGCACTGTCTCAGGTGAAACTTAAAAATGTGTGCTGGGGCCCGCCACATTCCACCAACAGCACAACTTAAGCCCTGGGTATACTGGAACAGTTACAAGTTACAACCACCAGTGGCGGCTCATTAATAATGGGCAAAAGGGCTGCGCCCCCCTCCATTAATGAAAAGAACAGCAGAGAGCAAACAAAAAAATCATCCTGCTGCTACTTAAGCAAACTAATTGTAAAGAAACAAGGGAACCCTATGAGTCAGAAGGGACCTTGGGTACACATAACACTATAAGCGACATTGGTCCCTTCAAAAGGGTAATGGACAATGGAACACAGAACCACAATAGGACGGGTGTTAATATTCTCCAAGTGGAGATTCAGTACATTTATTAAATACAAAATAATTTGAAATCATGAAGCAAAAACATATTTAATTTTTTTTTTACGTGGGCAAAAGGTTGGAAGTCAGCAGAATTCCGAACCTCAGGCCTTTATATACATGGTGACTTTGTCAGTAAATACATATTCAGTCAGTCACAATAGCAAAGGCATCTTATGCTCCACAAAAATACAAATGAGCCAGTTTGGAGTCAAGATACAACAGTCGACGACGTTTCGATCCCAACGAGAATTGGGGGATCATCAACAGGACATAGGGATTTATACCTGAGTAATAGCCTGTTGATACTGAATGCGCAGTATCATGAGAGAAACCACATTTGTGTACGCAGTCTGAATCACCGTGGCCACACGTCAGAATTCTGCTGACTTCCAACCTTTTGCCCATGTAAAAAAATGTTTCATATGTTTTTGCTTCATGATTTTTAATTATTTTGTATTTAATAAATGTACTGAATCTCCACTTGGAGAATATTAACGCAGGTCCTATTGCGGTTCTGTGTTGCATTGTCCATTACCCTTTTGAACGAACCAATGTCGCTTAAAGTGCTACTTAAGCAAACAGCGTAACATTACTCCCTTTTCCTAACTGTGTTACGCTGTTTGCTTAAGTTTGCTTTCACCAACAGTTTTGTCTGCGCATGTCTGGATGCTGACTTCACCATCCCTAAATTACCAAGGGAGAATTGTTAAACTCCATGGAAAATTAGGAAAGGGAAGCAGCCCAGAAAAACAGAGGCTCCATGGGCTCCTGGCTTTCGAGCTCAGCATCATATGGATGACGTCGGAAGCTTCCCCACTCATCATACGATTTAAAAAAAAAAACGTACCTTGTGACTCCTCTTCCTGATGCCGTTACCAAAACTGATCACAGTGAAGATTGGTATTGGAGGATGCAGCGCATATCAAGGCTGCTGCATGAGGCAACTTTGCATGTTACGGTAAAAGGGTACCTGAGCGCTTCAGTGAAAAAATAACTTTAGACACATTTTTAAATGAACTCAACCTGCGACGAAACTTCCATTCTGGAAGTTATCTCACTGTGGCTGCTGTGTAATTGTGAGGGAAAAGGCAAATTGGAAATCCTTTAGAAATAACAGTGTGCGGCTTCTGCTTCCCACCTACGCTCTCACTTTATGTCCCAAAATTTAAGATCGAGCATTAGCCTTTAATGTAGTATGGGAGACAACCTTAATGTTACCCCCATGTATAATAACTTTAAGCACAATTAGGCTGACTTTCCTCTTTGTTCACCGTCTTTGTTCACTACTGGCACCATCATCGGTGGGGAGAAGGAGGGCATGAATTTTGCCTTACCACCATTTCTTTGAAGTTTTCTTAGGGATGGTTAACCACCAGCAGTCTTAAGGAGGGTAGAGTCTCCTGTCACTCCATGAAAGTAGGGTTTGCTTACTTTGCTCACTCTCTTCAATTCGAGGCAGGCATTTACGCCCTGTCACTTTCAAAGTTCAGCAGCCACCACTGCCAACCACCCTGTTAGGTTCCATGGCAAAATATTGACTGCAAAAATAGTGTGACACAAATATATTCTCTAAAAATATAATTAGCAAAAATATTGTCTTCCAAAACTTATTGTAAGAATGACACATATATTGTGACAAACATATTGAGGCAGCAAATATCGTCAAAAACAAGGTAACAAATACAAATGTTTATTAAATGTAAACTGCAAAGTAATATTTTTAAAACATGATTACGGTTAAACATAACACAATGTAAATAATATTCTTGTAATGCACTATATATATATATATATATATATATACCCCCCCCGCCTACTGCAGTTCCAGCCACTTTCGACAGATGCCGAGCCAATTGCATCAGAAGAGATTTTTCTGAAAACAACATGAAACATCCAAACGTCGACTATATCATCAGCCCCTAAAAAAGTGGCTTCGGAAATGTTTATACCACATGCTATTGTGACGAATAAGGAATGCGCACCTTTTATTCTGTAAAACACATGCATCCATTTCAGGGCGATGAGGAGTAAATGTTTTAAAATAAAAAGAAGCCTCCGACTAAAAATCAGCAACGAGGTGAGGCACATCCAGGTGGTGCTGCTGTTTTATTTTAACTTTGTCACAGATCACACTGGGTGTCAGCGGGCACTTGAACCTAGGTCTACACCCCAACACCCTGCCCATGAGGCAGATGGCACCCCGTCCTCTTCTGCCTGGCGTGGGGTGGGGTGAGCCCCAGCAAAGCTGCCGGTGGCATGGGAAGCCGCGCCGCCCTGGAATGTTTGCTGGGAGACCTTTGATGGCCTCAGACTGCGAACAGCTGTTGGGAACAGCTGTTGTTCCGTCCTCTAAACGTGAAACTCCATAAAGTGCAGGAAGGAGAGGGCATTGGTCTGATTACAGCTGAGCGCGCGCGGGCTGCTCAGACCCGCAGCAGAACAGGCGCCATTTTGTTAAAGGCCTGTGGGGAAATGGGAATCTTTTGTGGCGGAGCGTTGACCCTGAAAAGGTAGTGAGGCGGGATGGAGTCTTAACCTGTCAGGTATCTCCTGGCACGTGACGGAGCCCGTGGGCTCTGAGGCTTTTGAAAGACACCGGTCTCGAATTCCCGGATTTCCCCGTAGGCTACTCTGCAGCTGACAAAATGGTGCTTTCGTGACATGGTGGATTTTCCTGCAAACCTAGATGAGCTGGGTCAAATTCAGGGGCGTAACACAAGCCCCTGCAGCCGCTGAGGCGCAGGGGGGTCTCATTCCCATCAGGGGCCCCCCAACCGGTCTGGGGGCCCCAATTTAGTCCTAGTCCAATGTATATCTGTGAGATATGGTAGACTCAGGGGTCCCTCTTTATATTCTGCGAGGGGGCCATCACTTTGCGTTACCCCACTGGGCAGAATTATCGCATCAGATGTTTTCTTAAACGACCGACTCTGGATCACACCAGGAGTTATTCTTTGTCTTTTGCCCCAGTCAACTGCAGATTCCATTTTGTACACGTAGGTCCTTATTTAGAGACTGATGGACCGATACGCTGTCACAAACGTGGCAGCTGCCCCTTTCGCCATATTACCAAGTGCCAATTCAGTTCATCCTAGCCTATAACACCTGTAAGAGATCTGGGCGGTTTGACGGACTGTAACACCTGCCGAACTCTAAATAAGAGCTCAAGTCCAATCATCGTATCATGTTATTGTTCTTGAAGGTCTCCAGGAATTACAGAACCAATCCCTCATTGGTTACAGCGTGCAAGATGCCGGAAGTACCAGTGGGTCATTTTGCAGCTAAAAAACTCTACTTACAAACCCCAAAGATTCCATTAGATAAACCAGCCGGTGCAGCTCAGTGCTATGGTAGCCAAATACCAAGCGTGCCTAGACTTTCCATCATCTCATGAGTCTTTCTTCGATCACCCTAGGTTTCCTAACTCTTTTTATTACTATTGCAGGTTCTTTTTCATCCATTTTCTCGCTTTGTCACAGTTTTCCCATCTTTCTCTTGCTTTCTATCCTTTCTCTTGATCTGAGTCAAAGTCTGAGGGTGAAAAGTCCCAGTCCCCAAAATGAGTGCCGGCCCACACCTGCAACCACCGGGGCCCTCCTCCTGGTGGATCCCCACAACCTATATCACTGTCCCACGCTTTGCAAGCAGTAGCCGATCACTTTCTTCAATCAATCAGTCAGTAGGTTTGTATAGCGCTTTTAGTCACCCTTGAGGGTATCCAGGCGCTGATTACCAGTCTTTGACTTTCCCTTACCAACCACTTTTAAAGGATAGCACAGACTGGTCCACTGGGGAGAACAAATTACTAAAATGGAAAGGAGCTGTGGACTGATGTCTGGAATTGTCTCCTTTGCAAATGGAGAGCCAGGATCGAATCCGGGCCTCAGCTCAGCATCCTGCAATTCTGGACAAATCGCTTAATCTCCCCATGCCTAAATAAATGTGTAACGTAATCTAATGGTCTTATAAAGCGCCCCAAGGCCTTTGGGCCGAGATCGAGCTATGTAAAACTGCAAACAAAAAATGGATGAATAAAATTCTTCCGTGGTGTGTGCCAAATGGCTCTAGGATGAGATCAAGTAATGAAACAAGACATTTCTTTGCATTAAGTCTCTTCTGACTTATATCTCCCTTTATTTGTTAGCAAAAAGCAGATTAGGGTTAATGTTTATCCTTTTCTTCTTTGCCCTTTTTGTTTTTTTTCCTGTGTAAGAATGGTTATTGCTGAAGAGAAATAGTATTACTTTTTTAACATTTGTCTGTATTTATATATATTTTTTGCTCTTCTTACCAGTATTGGCTCATATTGTTTGTATTCTACGAAAAAATAATTAGCAAGGCGCGTAGTTTGACATTTTTAAAACTCTTTTTACTAAAACATTGCTCATCATACAGTGTATAAAGGAGATGAACACAGTTTTTCACAAAAGGAAGGTGTCACTGAAAGGCCTTACAGTTCCAATAGTAGAGTCTGAGTTCAGATCGCAATGGCGCTTTTACGGCTTAGAGTTTGATATAGAACAGTCAGTACTTTTAACACAACAAAATTGCAACGCCCTGTCACAGTTCCCCTAGTTTAGCACTGTGTCGGTGCCCCTGAAGTCTTGCCAGCTCCCCCACTCCTTCTTCCATTGTTTGGGGCAGCCACGGCTCTGATAAATCACCTCTTCTGCCCTCTGGCACCAGTCAAGGTCTGATTCCCATTCTGCAATGTTTGGGGGAGTATTTGTGCCCCATTTCCTTGCTATATTGCGCTGGGCCACTCCGGTTGCCATTAGTTTTACATTAGGCTCCGATTACGAATCTGGCGGTCCACGGACTGCCAGACTCGTAGGGGGGCGGCGATGGCGGTCTCCCCACCGCCCTATTACGAGATGGGTGGCACACCACGAAAGTCGTAATCAGGCCCTAAATGTGCACTCATACTCTAGTGCCTGTTTGGATTTTAACAATATAAGCAGACTTATTTAATACAGCAATGCATTCATATAAAAGTATTGTCACTGTAGTACACACAGTTATTTAACCCCTTCGCTGCTAGGCTTTCCCCCGTGCCACTCCCTCTTTTGGCTATTTGAGGTAGTTCGCGCTTAGGCCCCTATAACTTTTTGTCCACAGAAGGTATCCACATCAAATTTGCGGCCTTTTCTTCCAACAAACTGAGAATTCTAAAAGTACCCAGGTTTGCGGATTCCCCTGGAGGGGACTGAGAAATTAGGCAAAATGCAGCAACATTTTGGGTTTTCGAGAAAAATTGGGAAAAAAGTGCTTCAGAAGAAAGCGTCTGTTTTTTCCCTGTAAATGGTAGGAATGAAGGGTTTGTGGTGCTAAAATCACAATCTTCTCATCTTTCAGGAACAGGAAAACGTTTGTCAGAAAACCAAAATTTTCTACACAGTTTTGGCATTTTACTGGGGCATAGCCTATTTTTCCGATTTTTGTGTGCTTTCAACCTCCTTACAGTTAGTGGTTGAAATTGGTGTATAACCAATAATGGATCCCAGAAAACTATACATTTCTGAAAAGTAGATACAATTCTGAATTCAGCAAGGGCTCATTTGTGTAGACCCTTCAAAGTTTTCCTATAGAAAGGAACCGTTGAAATAAAAAAAAATGAAATTTAGTTGAAAAAAACAGCCATTTGTGCCTACATTTTCACTTGTAACTTCTAACTATGGTAGATTTTTGAAAGCTATATATTGTTACATCCGCTGGACCCTTCTAGTTACAGGGATATATGAGGCTTCTAGGTTCACCAAGAGCCCGAGGTACCCAGAGCCAATAACTAAGTTGCACCTTGTAATGGTTTTTCATTGAGTACCGGGTATACAGTAATTCATTTGGTAAAATATAGAGTGGAAAATAGGTTTCAAGGAAACTTATGTATATCTGAAATGGGAACAAGATATGGAGTTTAGAAGCAGTGGTTATTTGTGCATTATCTGGATTTGTGGGTACTCATATCAGCATATGAATTAGACGGTATTGTACAGAATGACTTCTTTTTTACACACTGTCTTACATTTGGAAGGCAGAAATGCATAGAAAGATAAACGGTAATAACACTTGTTCTACTATTCTGTATTCCCCTAAGTCTCCCGATAAAAATGATACCTCACTTGTGTAGATAGGCATAGAGCCTGTGACATGAAATGGACCAAAACGCAACGTGGACACATCACATTTTTCCACTGAAAACTGACCTTTTTTTTGCAATGTGCCTAGCTGTGGATTTTGGGCCCTAGCTCAGCCGGCACCTAGGAAAACCTAGCAAACCTGTACATTTGTAAAAACTAGACACTCAGGGAATCCAGGATGGAGTGACCTGTGTGGCTCTCAATCAGGTTCTGTTACCCAGAATCCCTTGCAAACCTCAAACTTTATTTTTAAAAAAAACTAATTTTTCTCACATTTCTGTGATGGAAAGTTCTGGAATCTGTGGGGAGCCACAAACTTCCACTGACCCAGCATTCCCCCAAGTCTGCCGATAAAAATGATACCTCACTTGTGTGGATAGGCCTAGTGCCCGCGACAGGAACCAG
Organism: Calotriton arnoldi; assembly: GCA_963921515.1. NCBI lineage: Eukaryota > Metazoa > Chordata > Amphibia > Caudata > Salamandridae > Calotriton > Calotriton arnoldi. Next base: position 257,511 of record CAWUFW010006450.1, on the reverse strand, counting down.
CCCAAAACACAACATGGACACATCAGATTTTTCCAGTGAAAACTGACCCTGTTTTTGTAATGTGCCTAGCTGTGGATTTTGGGCCCTAACTCAGCCGGCACTTAGGGAAATCTAGAAAAACTGTACATTTTTTAAAACTAGGCACCCAGAGGAATCCAGGTTGGGGTGACTTGTGTGGCTCTCACCAGGTTTTGTCACCCAGAATCCCTTGCAAAGCTCAAACATTGTCAAAAAAACAAATTTTCCTCACATTTCTGTGATGGAAAGTTCTGGAATCTGCAGGGAGCCACAAACATCCACCTAACATTCCCCCAAGTCTGCCAATAAAAATCGTACCTCACTTGTGTGGGTAGGCCTAGTGCCCGCAACAGGAAATGGCCCAAAACACAAAGTAGCCACATCACATTTTTCAGTGAATCCTGACCCTTTTTTTGCAATGTGCCTAGCTGTGAATTTTGGTCCTTAGCTCAGCCGGCACCTTGGGAAACCTAGCAAACCTTAACATTTCTGAAAACTAGGCCCCCAGGGAAATCCAGGATGGGGTGGCTTGTGTTGCTCTCACCAGGTTCTGTTACCCAGAATCCATTGCAAACCTCAAACTTTGTAAAAAAAACACATTTTCCTCACATTTCTGTGATGGAAAGTTCTGGAATCTGTAGGGAGCCACAAACTTCCACCCACCAAACATTCCCCCAAGTCTGCCAATAGAAATGGTACCTTACTTGTGTGGGTAGGCCTGGTGCCCGCGACAGGAAACGGCCCAAAATGCAACATAGACACATCACATTTTTTCAGTGAAAATGACCCTTTTTTTGCAATGTGCCTAGCTGTGGATTTTGGCCCCTAGCTCAGCCGGCACCTAGGAAAACCTAGCAAACCGGTACATTTCGGAAAACTAGACCCCCAGGGAAATCCAGGATGGGGTGACTTGTGTTGCTCTCACCAGGTTCTGTTACCCAGAATCCCTTGCAAACCTAAAACTTTGTAAAACAGAACACATTTTCCTCACATTTCTGTGATGGAAAGTTCTGGAATCTGTGGGGAGCCACAAACTTCCACCCACCCAGCATTCCCCCACGTCTGCCAATAAAAATGGTACCTCACTTGTGTGGTAGGCCTAGTGCCTGCAACAGGAAATGGCCCATAACGTATTGTGGAGACATTAGAATTATTTTTCACGAAACAACCTGGTTTTGCAAGGGAGTCACCTGCGTTTTTGGTCCCGGGCTTGACGGCCATCTAGGGAAACGTACCAAACCCAGACATTTCTGAAAACTAAACACCTAGGGGAGTCCAGGGAGGTGTAGCTTGCGTGGATCCCACGATGTTTTCCTACCCAGAATCCCCTACAAACCTCAAATGTAGCTTAAAAAATCAAATTTTCCTCACATTTCTGTGTGGGAAAGTTGTGGGATTACCAGGCCGACATGAATTTCCTACCACCCAGCATTCCCCCAGGTCTCCTGATAAAAATGGTACCTCACTTGTGTGGGTGGGCCAAGTACCCGCGACAGGGAAGGGCCCAAAACATATTGTGGAGACATCAAAATGATGTTTCATAAAACAACCTGGTTTTGCAAAGGGGGCACCTGCGTTTTTGGTCCGGGCTAGGTGGCCATCTCGGAAAACCTACCAAACCCAGACATTTCTGAAAACTAGACACGCGGGGGAGTTCAGGGAGGTGTGGCTTTCGTGGTTCCCCCAACTTTTTCTTACCCAGAATTCCCTGGAAACCTTACATTTAGCTAAAAAAAAATCACATTTTCCTGAGACGGAGGAAAACGTTGGGTGGTGGGAAATTTGTACCAGCGCAGTGATCCGACAAATTTGGGGGCATTGGCATGCCCATTGTGGGCAGCCCCCACCCCTCTTATAAAAAAAATAAATCATCCCAAGTTCCTAGTGGGCTTTCTGCCCTTCCCGAGGGGCCAGATCGGGGGCTATTGCCCCCATCTGCATCCCGGGGGGGGGGCAGAAAGTCTGTGGCAATTTTTGGGAGGGGTGGGAGCATTATAGTGCCCATTTAGGGCAAGCCCCACCCCTAAGTATTAAAAAAAAATCCCTGGTATCTAGTGGGCTTTTTGCCCCCGGGGGGGCAGATCGGGGTTAATAACCCCCATATGCCTCCTGGGGGGGCAGAAAGACTGTCCCTTTTGTGTTGGGGATGGGGGCATTGGCATGCCCATTGTAGGCAGCCCCCACTTCTCTTTTATAAAAAACAAAATCATGCCTAGTGGGCTTTCTGCCACCGAGGGGGCAGATCAGGGGCTATTGCCCCCATCTGCCTCTGGGGGGGGCAGAAAGACTGGCAATTTTTGGTAGTGGTGTGGGCATTATAGTGCCCATTAGGGGCAGCCCCCACCCCTAATTATAAAAAAAAAAATCCCTGGTGTCTAGTGGGCTTTCTGCCCCCCCCGGGGGGCAGATCGGGGGTAATAACCCCCATCTGCCTCCTGGGGAGGCAGAAAGACTGTCCCTTTTGTGTTGGGCGGTGGGGGCATTCGTATGCCCATTGTGGGCAGCCCCCACCCCTCTTTCATTAAAAAAAACAACCATCGCTGGTGCCTAGTGGGCTTTCTGACCCTCTCGGGGACGCAGATGAGGGGCTATTGCCCCATCTGCACCCAAGAGGGCCATAAAGACTGTGGCAAATTTCAGGGAGGGGTAAGGGCATTACAGTGCCCATTTAGGGTAGCCCCCACCCCTAAGTATTAAAAAAAAGAATCCCTGGTGTCTAGTGTGGTGTCTGCCCCCCGGGGGGCAGATTGAGGGCTACTGCCCCCATCTGCCTCGCAGTGGGGCAGAAAGACTGAATATGCCCATTTAACAATGGAGGGGAGCAATGACCCTCACCCAAGGGGCCACTTCCCCCTCCCTTGTGTTTAGTGGTAGATCCATGCTTGGGGATCGCCCCCCTGCAGCGATCCCCAAGCAGGGGTCCACTAGGGAAGGGTGCCATTGAAAAGGGGAGATTCTCCCTTTCCAACGATACCTCTCCCATGTGTTTCGGTGCTCGGGGGCTGAGATAGCCCCACAAGCACAGAAGAAGTGAAACTGAAACGAGCCGATCGGCTCATTTCAGTTTCACTTTCAATGTAATGACGTCAGCACGCCATGCACGCGATCGACATTACATTGAAAAATATGCCTCGGGAGGTTGGGGAAGTTCTTTCCCACCTGCCAAGGCAAACAAAAGGAAATCCCTCTGCTGTTTTCAGCAGAGGGATTACACAGTGGTGTCCCTTAGACGTAACAGTTACGTCCACGGCACACCAGCGTAACCATTACGTCCATGGCACCGAACGGGTTAAGAATTTCGCATCTCTTTTTGACTCTCGAAGTTGTTTACACTACACAGATTGTGGCCTACATGGAGTACCCGTCAAAAGTAGATGTAATTTCTGTATTGTTCTGTTTTTTTTTTTTTTTTTAATTAACAGGCCTACATTTCTATCTATGTTTATGTGCAAAAAAACAAAATTAGGATGCTTAATAATACTTTTATATCTAGAAGCATCCAAATGTGTTTTGTTGGAACCCCCAATGAAATCCACTTTCTTTGGCCCCAATTGGCCCATTCAACCACAAGTGCAGAGAAACATCTTATCAGATTCACCCCTCTGAAGAGGCTATGCTGGCCAAGTCAGAAGGGTTCCGGGCTCGAAGAAGTTGATCAGCAGTTGTCAATCTGCTCTTGGCAAGCAAAGTTACCCTTGTAGCAAGACCCAATCATTCTAATCACATCCATCACTACAGTCTACTAACCAAACCATCAAATGTGCATTTTCCTGTTAAGCAAATTGCAGAATTCATTGATTTATTTATTTGTTTTGTAAAGTGCTGTCTTCTGATGGAACCCACTTCATAGCACAGATCTTCATTGGCTCACTCGAGAAGGGTCTGTATCTGTAGTGGGTCGAAGATCACCTGAACTTTTATCGAAACCTAAGTTTTGTCGATGGACATTTGGTTCTTCGAGAGGCTACATCCCTTGTGAAGGAGAGGGGGCAGCCCCAGTGGTTTCAAGCTGTAATGGAAAAGTCTCTTGGATGGGGCTTATTTCCAGAATTGTCTGGAACACTGCGAAACTTGTGAAATTATGGTGACATTGTAGGAAAGTAGGTCTCTGTTGCAGAAACCTCCCCACTTTGTGCTAGATTTCTGATGCACTTTGACTGAGTGTGCCCTGGGTCCCTGCCAATCAGGTTCCCAGGGCCTGTGTTCTTTTCCCTAAACTGTACCATTGTTACCACAATTGGCACAACTGTGGCCTACCTGTAAGTCCCTTGTAAGGGGTACCTATGGTACCAAGGGCACTGTAGCCAGAGAAAGGCCTCTGAGGGCTGCAGCATGTATTATGCCACCCTCAGAGACCTTTCACAACAAACGTGCACCACTGCCATTGCAGCCTGCGTGTTTTGGTGCAGCTAAAAGTGACAAGTTGACATGGCACACATCCCTGTGTGCCATGCCTACCCAGCACTGCATGAGGCATAGGTAAGTCACCCTTAAGGCAGGGTGCACTATACCTCATGTGAGGACCTATCTACATGAGGAGACAGGCCCCTATAATATCTAAGGCCATTCTTAGATATTATAAGTGCACAGTAAAGCCATACCAAATATATGGTCTAGAAACTGGTCATTACGAGTTTCGCAGCACCATAATGACTTTACTGAATCCTGGGATGTTTGGTATCAAACATCTCAGAATAATAAACCTACACTGATTCCAGCGTCAGATGTATTATTCTATGCACTCAGGGGTCCCTTCTAGAGGGGACCCCTGAACCAAACCAACCACTGGTGGGTTTCTGACTGGTGAACACCAGCCTGCCACCACGAGACAAGTTTCTGGACCCCTGGGGTGGGAACCTTCGCTCCCTTGGCCCAGAAACAAAGCCTTTCCTGGGCGTAGGTGTTCACACTTCCCCCAGGTCAGGAAGAGCCATCTGTGGCAGGGGAGTTTCAAAGGCCTTGCCGCCTTTTCAGCGTGACCCCCAGCCTCTCCCGCTATCAGGAGCAGGCCCCCTTCCTGTCCTCTCCCCTTTTTTGGCGGGAAGACAGGCGGGATAAATTAGAACAGCCCAGAAGGTGTGCCCACCTCTGCCAACCCCACCACTTAGGTGGGGGAGGCGAGGTGAAGCATACTCTTCAGTGCCCTCCATCTTGCAGATGGCAGGCACTCCCCAATCAGGGTTAGGGATTGTGCCCACTCCCCCACGTGGGGTGGGCACACCAAGGGTGTAGTCACCTTAAGGTCAGTAGCCAATTGGCTACTGACCTCGAGACCCCTAAAACGCCCCCTAAAGACAGTATTTAGGGGGCAGCCCTCAACCCAGAAGGCAGATTCCTGCAGCCTACGAAGAAGACGGACGGAAGAAGTCGCACAGAAGAGGAGATTGTAGAGAAGACCTGACTTGGCCCCAGCCCTACCAACCCGTCTGCAGTTTCCAGAGATCCTGTGCCAAAAGTCGACTTGTCCTGCAGCCAGTGACCTCCAGAACCCTGGGAGGACTGACTGCCTTCAACAAAGACCGGATCTCCTGCGAACAGCAGCTCTGTTCAAAAGAAACTCCCAAAAAAGACTCTGAGCCTGCTGAGGACGAACAAACTCGATGCCTGGAACCACCACTACACCCGTCGCCTACGGCCCGAGTCCAAGTGGCTCACCAATCCCAGTGAGGTCCCCCAGCATTCCAGAGTCTGAGTCCACCGTGGGTGACCCCTCCAGGACTCCCCGACGTCGCATTCAGCTTCTGCGCGGAGACCCCCCCAAACGCGAGGAGCCCGGTAAGGTGAAACCCGATCTCGAAAGGCACCCCTGCATCCGACCACCCTGCGCCTTGGAGAAGAGGACCTGAGGTACACCCAGGTCCCTGAGCCCTCCAACTTACCTGCCAGGCTGTTGGTTCCTCCCGGAAGACTTCCCGGACCGAGCCTGCAGCCAAAATCCAAAATCGGCAACCTCCATAGGACTGCACTGTGCTCCTGACACCTCCTAAGCACCCTGCACCCGGCCGCCCCTGCGCCGCTGGTGGTGTGGACTTGGTGCTGACCTGGGACCCCCTTTGCCCTGATTTTAACCCTAGGAGCTTTGCTCCCAAGACCGAGTGACCTGCCTGTGTGCAGTCCCCAACCCAGGTGCCCCCTAGCCCCATTGGCTAACATTGGCACCCTGCACTCTGCACCTGACCGCCCTAGTGCAGCTGGTGCTGCCCCTCGAGTGCCAACCTGAACCTTGGTTCTATCTCCCAAAACTCCCTTCTCAAAACCGTTTACCTACCTGCAAGCTTAACACTTCGTTTTTCTCCATAGGACTGTATGGTGGGTTTTTCTGAAAAATCTTCTGTGTTGAACTGTCTTGTACTGCAACAAAAGTAACTTGGTGCCAGTAAACGAGCTAACCTGCTTACTAATGTCCTGTGTTGCTTAGACTGTGTTAGGAGTATGTTTCATGCTAAACTAGAGAAGTAATCTTGAGGTAATCAAAAAGTAATTACAAGCAATTACTTTTCCTTTTCTCAATTGAAAAAGTAATCTGGATGTTCTTACAAAACCAGTGTTCACTGCATTTTGAAAAGTCATATTGTTTGAAGAGTTTAACTTACCTGCTACTAAGTAAATCTTGGTTCTAGAAATAAAACAACAATATAACTTTTTATACAAACAATTGGTCTGGATTCAGTCTTTGAGTGTGTGACATCATTTCTTGCCTGAGTGTGTACAACAAATGCTTAACAGTACCCTCTGATAAAGCCTTACTGCTCACCCACACAACCACAAACGAGAGTAAGGTATTATCTACTTTAGCCTCTGCTATACCTCTGTGGATCCACTGGACTCTGTGCACACTATGCCTTACTTTGGTACCGTATATACAGAGCCAGCTTCCTACAGATATTGTCACAACTAGTTCTAGAGTTGAGCTCCAAAAACCCGAATGGACATAACTACATTTGGCATTAAGACATAATTTCACTGTGAATGCTCATTTAAGGAGAAACGCACGTAGACCAGAGTGGTCAGCCCTTCGGCATCTGAATAGTGAACGCGTGCTCTGTAACAGAAAAGCCTGGAAACCTGCACTGCCAATCAGATTAGTTTCTTCCCACTATCCACTTTGAAATGCACATTTCCTGGTAAGAAGAGGAATCAAAGCCAGTGGAACTCTCAGCCTGAGCCCTTATCAGTCCAGACTGCTGGAACATATGTCAGACGTCCAGGTCTGTGACAAGTGAGCAGCAGAACTATATACGCCTTGTCCTCGTGATCGACTGCAGAATCCTAGCATAAGAGGCAGATTAAAGGAGAACTTGTTGTGATGTCAGTATTTGCATTAAACTGGGCCTCCAAGGCGTGGTAGACCTTGGCGCCAAGATGCCAGATATGGCTGGGAGAAAGCAATCGTCATGTTATAGTGCTCGCTTTTCTTCGAAGGAAAAGGGACATCTGCAAACTGTACAAGAGCCCATCCACTTTCAAAGAAAGCTAGAAGGAGTCTTTGGATATTTTTACTTGTAGGCGCTGAGCCATCGCTCCCTTCTGACCAGTATCGACCCTTGGCAAGGACACCTACCTTCCAAGGCTTCTTCGTGATGGTGCTGCTATCACTACTATGAGCCTGCCATCCACCCAGCACCCCCTACACCAGGGTAACAGGTGTAGATCGTCCGAGTTCTTCTGGAAAAGTTAGGAGACACTGGACCGTCACCATTGATTCATGATTGCTTCTGGTCCAGGGGAGTCCAACATAGGACCTGCAGGGCTGCATCAGAGTCATATTCTCAGAATGTAAATTTGGTTCAGTTTAGATTTATTGAATTTACATGATTCTTTTGAGGTTATCATGAAAGCTGTACATTGATCAAACACTCTTAGAACTATGTTGGTCACCCCTACTATTTTGTGATTGATTTTAATATCTGCTTATGAAACAGGAGCACCGCTTCTCTAATTGTACAGTACCCTCAGAACAGATAATGCACGAACCAGCCTGTGGATTGATTACACTTTCATGCACAATGCAAATGACATAAGATGGTATTCTTCTCCAAAACGCCGGAAGCAGTGAAGAGAGATAAGGCACTACTTGACCTGAATGTACCACACCTTTAGGCCTAGGTAACCTCCTATGTGTTGCTGATGGGATTTGGGAAAGGTATGAAGATGGGATAACAGTTGCTGTATCTAAGACCCCAGGAGTAGCAAAGACCATGCCAGCGGCGCAAAAAGATAAGGCTGGTGTAGAGATTGCTACTCCTTGATACCCCAAATTGCATTTATGATATCCTGGGCTGGTTGTAGGACAATGTTACAATTTATGAGTTTGCCTCAGTATTGAATTTAATTCCACAAGGTTTGTATGCAACAAAATGTTAGTGGCACTTCAGAATTACAAAAGGGGTTTCTTTACCACAAACTCACTTGTGGTTGGTAAACCGTCTTTGTGACTCTATTGTTAACCAGTGCCATCCCTACCTATCTTGCTGATCCTAGTTTAGTGCTTAATTTGACCAGATGGTGATCACCAGCACTCGATTTTGGGGCCGGGCTTAATTTCCAGCAGAGTTTGACTCCGAGCAAGAGAGAAAAAGGGAAAATAGTGACAAAGAGAGAACGCAAGGCTGAAAATGAATCTTCAAGAGCGAGCTAAAAGTCAGGAAGTGTAGCAGTGGCGGCCCCCCCCATTTGGGCAGAGGAGCGTCGCCCCCCTGCTGCCAGTGCAGTGCAGCAAAAATGGGAAAAAAACGGTAATAGAATGAATTACCGTTTTATTTTTCATTGCCCCCAGCCCGAGCAGTGTTTGGGGCAGGTCTGCTGCTGACTGGCAGCAGGGAGCGGTGCTCACTCCACCAGTTTTCACCGCGCAAGTGACTTTGGCCGGCCGTCTGGTGACGGCCAGCCTGACTTGCGCAGTGTAAACCTCTCCGCCTAGCTGTTTCAGACAGCTGGGTGGAGAGCAGCTGGATCGTCGAGGCAGCCCGCTCCAGCCAATCCTGGCGCTGCTGTCATGCTGCTCATCTGCAGCATGAGAGCAGCATCGGGATTTGCAGAAGGGGGTTCCCTGAGGCTCCGTGAAGTGTGCCTTCGAGCTGACTGCAGAAGAAAGAAGAAAATGTGGAGAGAAACGTGGGTAAGTAATTTATTTTAAATGATCCCTTGGCCTCCCTCCGGGTTTGTCTGTTGGCCCCCACGACTCTCCAGTGTTGAAGGTCACGGCCCGCCACGGAAGTGTAGGGCAGTGGAAGAAAGAGAGATGAGAAAGAATCAAGACACGGTGACATGGGTTTTCTTTTTTTTTTTTACAAATCAAGCACTGTCTCCTTAGGAACTGGTACCGGTCAGCTTTACAAGTGAGAACTACATGGGAACCCCAGTGTGGTCATTTTGAAAAGACAGGGGATGAATGAATGTTCCCTAAATGGGAGCAACAGTTGTGCTCTAGCTTCTATGGAAGGTAACAACAGAGGAGATGCAAACAATATGAATGCCTCATCCTTACACCTTAACTGCATCCCGGTCAAAGCAGAAAAGTAGTATTCAACGGTGTGGATCCACTATACACGCGTTTTCAGTGCAAACATGAAAATATGAACGTGTTCAATGGGAATCACTCTTTTCTGATCAAACATTGAAAGCAAACGGAATTAAAATCCATAATCTTGCATATCTGTTTCTGTTCCAGATGAACAGATGGAAGGGTGGGCAAAAGGAAAACCTGATGAACAAAGAGATAATGGGTGTGGTGCAGTGAGAAGAATTTTGGGGATGCGTTCACAGCATGGAGTAGAGGCGGAAATGGATGACATCATATCGGGTGTAGAGAACACTCTTTATATAGAACAGACCTGAGAGTTTGACATGGGGAGTAGGAGGGAGGAGACCGCATTACGGAGGCTTGAAGGCAGGACATGTTGAGCATTTGCAAGATAGCTCAGAGAACTAATGCACCCACTGCAGAGATCTGCGAGAAAAACTGGTGACACGGTGGAATCCAAGATGGCCACTCAATGTCTTTTTCTTAAGTAGCTTGAGATCAGTGCTTGTAGAAGTGCTATATATAACAGTATTAATTATTTCTATTTATTACAATAACATTTGGTGGTCAAAGATGTAAGAAGGGGGATGGGATGGAGACAGAGTAATTATCTAAGTTGGATTTACTTGAATAGGAGCAGTAGAGATCTCATTCTTCTGAAGAGGTCAACAATGGGGGGGGGAGTGGGTGGTAAAATGGAGATAGAGGACATTGTTGGTCTGTGAGCTACATTTAAATGTGTAGGATGAGGATTAAGCAAGCAGTGCCCTCTTAATAAATGAAATTAAATCAGACATGTCAGTGTAAGGCCCAAAGGCAGGGTGCATGGTTAAAAGTGATTTACGTACGGAGATGTACGACTGTGTAAAAGGGTGTCTACTTCTGTACGTATGTTTCCAAATTAATGGTATACACAGAGAAAATTTCTTCCTGTGCATAGGAATACGTTGATCTGCCTGCAATCAGAGGACGTATTGACATACACCTGATATTACAAATGTAATTTTACTACAGGTAGCATGTTACTACATGCAATGTGTACCTCATGGGAGAAATGATGCATACAGTACAAGTACACTGTGAAACATTTTAAGTGCCAGGAATAGGAAAATGCCATACCCTACCAGAACATGACACGATGCAGCAATAACAACCTAAAGCTCATAAGTGCAAGCAACTTCCACAGCCCTGCCTCTTCCACTTTTCCACACGAGAGTTTGGAGACAAAACACCATAGCATTCTACCCTGCAGATCAGTAGGAGGCAGACATTGTGGTGAACATACAGAAACACTGTGAAGAACCATAGGGTCTTCCGCCACGCGCCATTGGTGGAGCAGTGAGGGAGGCTATAAGGGGGATGCCACTGATCGGGTGAGTGCATTAGGAATGGAGGTAAACACCAGGGGGGGGGGGGGCAAAGAACTAATAGCAAGACAGGAGGCGGTGCATGAAGAACAACATCTCGCGAGATAATGCCCACAAATGAGAAGAGTTAGCAACATATGTCAGTCCCTACACGCATAACAGAGCCAATCATGCACATAGGGCCAATTCCAACACATACATAATCAATGCACACATTTAAAGCAAAGTAGCAACATGCCTGTGTGTAATGCCACATGTCGACCCAGAGTCAAGAATGCAAAATGTCAACAATCATCCCATTTACTCTTCCAAGAAGATGTGTGTGCATACCCTGTGAAGGACTAGCGATGGTGTACACCCTTGTAAATTGTAATGCACTGTTGCGCTTGAACGGCAATGCATTTAATGTTTCCTTTTGGGAACTGCACTTTTCTGCAGACTAATGTACACTTCTGTAGGGGTGTAGGTGTAGTTGAATACTGCATCCATAATCACCTCCTTTTTCCTCTTACCGCTCCCATTTTTTAGTAGATATTCCTCATATTTGGGATAAAACTCTTGAATACACCACTTTTATAACTTTGTAGTACTTTTGCATGCATATAATTGTCTGTAGGCACGGTGGACATGTGTGCGAACATATGTCAGGCAACTTCTCTACTTAGGTTTCAGAATTGTATTTGTGGATAGCCAGGTGACTTACGCTATAGTTGTACGCTAGACATGCTTTTCTACATGGAGTGCAATAGCTTTGCTAAGTTGACTTTGCATGTTGAAATGACTCCCCTTTTCGAATGTAAGCTGTACAAACTACTTTATGTGTGGAAGTGCTCCTTGTGAAAGGTCAGAATGCTGTCACTCACAGTGAAGTTGGTCAATGGCTGAAGTGGGCTGACCCACAGTGACAAGCTGCAGTAGCTGGAAAGAAATGTGAGTGACACAACAACAGACCAATGAATGAATATGGCTGGCTGAAAGACCGTATAACTATGTGTATTGTATGGGTAATTTTAATAAAATGGAAATGTCTTGGCTAACGTAAGACCTAAAAAGAGTTTGAGCCACTGGTGTGTTTTCTGCTCAAGTCTGAATAAAATGCAATTTGTTTTTCCTGAAATTGTTCTCTATACCTGTGTTAAGATTTTCTTGATGGTCTTCCGTACTACAGAAGACCATATTAATTCTACCATGAAATTAGTGAGACAACCTACAGCCTCGCAAAAAGAGCAGGAAAAACTGCAATATAAGCCAAACTCACATAGTAATGGCACCTGAGTCATCAACTCTGGAGCTGGAGATCCGGGTTCGAGCCTCGGCGTCAGCTCAACATCGTGTGATTCTGGGCAATTCACTTAATCTCCCCGTGCCCATGGACAGCGCCTGAATATCCTCACGGGTGATAAGCCGCGCTATATAAATCTACAAATTAATTCATTCATTCATTCATCGATTTTTGATTAACGAGGAACTGAGAAAAGCCATTTTGCTCCATTCCACGCTTCTGGCACATTTTTGCATGGGGCCAAATGGATAAATAAAGCGCAAAATCTTAAAAAACACATTCACAAAGAACAGACTGCTTACACATCATTTTATCAGATTTGTTTGCTGGAGGCAGGTCTGGTGGACTTATGCTTCCATTCCAGGGAGCTGGTTTAGACATCGAATCTTGGCAGGACTACCGAGCCCTTCACGGTTCCGCGTCAGATAAAATGACTACCAATGATAATAATAAATAACTCCTATTTGTAAAGCGCAAACATATCACCCCCTTAAGGTTTCAAGGCGCTGGGGGCCGTCGGGGAGATTAAGTGAGCTATTGCCCAGAGTCACATGATGCTGAACTGAGCTGCCACCGCCGATCGAACTGTGACCCCGTGCTCCCGAGTCAGCCGCTCTGGCTGCTGCGCCACACCTTTCCCCCTCTCTACCATTGACTCAAGTAAACATAAACATGAAGGGGCTGATTCACATAAGTATTTATGAACACATGAAGTAATACTAGGGGAGTCTCTTTTACATATTCTTAAATGCCATTGTAAATCGGGCCCCGAAATGCCCAACTCGCTATTAGTAAAAGTGCAAAGATGGCAGAGTCATTTCTATTTGTACTAATTGCACCTTCTTAAAAATCTTAAACTCTCTTTCTGAGTAACCATTCCTGCTATACGCAGCCTTTTCTAACCTATCTACTCATCCCACTCCCATAAATCACATATATTTCCTTCCGTGGAACCTCTCCTTGCAATCTAAAATAGCTCATCACCTCCACCCTATTTGTTTATTTAATTTCTTTTCCACTTGCATGAATTCACTCTAATAATAATTACACCTAATGACTCCTATTAACTTAATGAGCCAAGAGAAACTAGAGGAAATGCTTCGGTTTCATCAAAGAACAGGAGTAACCCGATAACAAACAAATTTACAACAATAATTAGTAACTGCTGGGTTAACCACTAACTTTGGGTTATGGAGTAGCGTGCTACCTGCCATAAAGCGCCACAACGTCCTGTCCAGGGTAGGAAGCACTATATAAATACGATTACAATATAATATTAAAATTCCCTGAAAATTCAAATTTTATTCCAAATATAGATGTTTCGGGCCAATTCACAAAGGCAAGAAAGAGCAGGTAAAGACTACTCCACATGGACTACTTTACGTAATATAAAATGCCTTATTATTCAGCGTCAAGATGCTCCAAGGAGTGAACGTGCACATTACAATGATATGATGGGACGAGAACAAACGGTAATGTCATTGAAATCAGTTTATTCCATTTTTTCCCCATTGAAAACAGATTGCTCGGAGCAGACACAGCATGTTCTAGTCTCTATTACACAAGCTGCAAATATGGAAGGTGAAGTTGCCATGTTTTTTTGTAGTGTCTCAATAATTTGATCCTAGATGTGTCCTGGCGTGTGTAGGGTCAGTGCCAACTGTGATGACAAAACCTAAAAAATCCTACGGTTTGTGCGCGCTCTAAACACCTGTGGAGAGTCCACAAAGCAGGAATTGTTGAAATGTCACTGCTGTGCGGAGAAAAAACTTACACGTGAATCATTATGCGGTGGTGCGTATATTTAAGAAGGAAACTGGATGTGGAAAAAAAAATAGAAAAGAGCCCCAGACATATTAAAACAAGAGGAAACTGAGCCAAAGGAGATTTGACATATAATTTCCATGGTGTAAACACATTACACCGCTGATAAATGAATATTCTTATAATGCCTCTTAATATGAGGTAATGGAAAGTGATGTGACATGACAGGATACCATATGAAAAATAATATAATGGGTCATTCATACAATAAATATTTGTATAACATGAGCATAGTATGATATTAAATCTGCTGAGATATTTATGTATATGTGTGATCTAATTTAATGTGCAGTGAGATATGGTGTGACTTGGTTTTATAGGCTATGGTGTGATATATGTTGGGATATGAGATTAATGTGACAAGAGCAGATATCTTATGATTTCAGATATTATGTGATAAGGCTTTCCCAACCTAAACCCACCTATCGTGTTTTAGGTCTATCCTAGAGACAGCTTTAATAATCACACCAGTCTCATGGATTTATTGAAATCATAAATAAAAATACATACATTTCTACAAGCATGCATGTCATTAAATTGTCCTTAAAAGTTTACATCTGCTCACCCAGCATTCATCATGGGGCAACGGATCAGCCCACTTCAGGCACTGGCTGTTTAGAACAATGAGTGACAGCATTTTCACCTTCAAATGCATATCTGCATAAAAAGTGTAGGGCCACCCAAATTTAGAGCTAGAGGGCCAATCGCTTCTCCTTTTTACCATTTACTTTTGAGATTTTTTTTTCGGAGTGTCAAACACCTCCCCAGAGGCATTTTTATTTTTTACTTACATTTTTATTTTTATTGTAAAGATTGCTGGTTTGTCAAGGCAGGATCGATCGGCTTTGCTGAAGCTTGTTTTCGTTGTCTTTTCCTGCTTCATGAATTGACTTTCAAGGTAAAGCGCTATAATATCTTCTGATTGTACAGCTCAATCTGAAGAGTTGAAATTAGAAATAAGATTGGATTTTTTTATGCTGTTCTCCAATCAAATTTAACATGCTGTGATGTACTATATTTTGCGGCGTGACGTATCGCAATTTGATGTAATCTGAGATTTGATGACATAACAAGAAGTGATCTGATGTGTGTTGATGCAAATTAATGTGCCATAGGATATATTTTGGCATGTATGTTATAAAGTGATGTGATGTATGCTGTGATGTGATGCTATGATGAGATGTGATGAGATATGCTGTGAAGTGTGATATGATGTGGTTACTGTTTTATGTGATATAATGTGGTGTTATGTGATACATCTTGATGTATATCATATAATATGATATGAAGTTTCATTCTGTGAGGCAGTAAACAAAGTGATAACACAAATGTGATATAGTATGATGTACTGTGATATATGTAAGAAAGTGTTGTAAGATAATATTGTGTGGTGTGATAAATGGTATGTGATATGCCCTGATTCTAGGTATTATGCTACAGTGTGATATATGACTTGACACTATATCTTGTTATTTGGTGACAAGGTAAAATATAAAATTAAATGGGACCCCCTGCTTGACATTAAGGCCCTGATTATGACTTTTATTGGAGTGGTGGCTTGGTGGTGCATGCCGTCGCGCCACCGCTCTGCCGAAGGTCGCCGCCGCCCACCCGCAGATTACGACTTTTAAGTGGTCTGGCAGGCGGGTGGCGCGGCGGTGCCTTTAAAAAAGGCACTGCAATGGGACTGCACAACAAGTTTCCTGCATGGCATGGACTCGAAAGTCCATGTTGTGCAGGAACCTATGTGCATGCACACAAGGGGGCACGTTATGCCCCCCTGTGTGCATCCACATGCGGTGGAGGCACAGAGAGCCCTGTAGGGCCCCCTTTGTTTCCTCTATGCCAGGGTTTTCATGGCGGTGGAACCGCCATGAAAAGCCTGGCGGAGAGAAAACCAGTAATATGCTTGGCGGGACCATGACGGCACTGCCAAGCATATTGCGGCCTCAGGACCACTGTGCACCTCCAGGGAACGGCGGTTCCCTGGTGGCGGTCCCAGGGCAGTTCTACAGCCCAAGTTATCGGGCGGTCAGACCGCCGGTGTGGCGGTGGCTGGACCGCCACTGTCGTGCCACCACGAGTCTGGTGGTCCTCGGACCGCCAGACTCGTAATCGAGCCATTAGTGTCAAAAAGAACACCGAAGCCCCCACCAGGACATCTCAACACACCTCATCAGGGGTACCCTTCCCTCTTCTATCCCTCCACTATCCTTTTTCAATCCAAATAGCAAACTCACATGTCCACCGCTCAAATTAATTTCATATCTCCCTATACTAATTCACCACTAATCCTTTTTGGGTTCCGGAGTAGCGTGCTACTCGCTGAAAAGCGCTTTGACGCCTCGTCTGGAGTAGTAAGCGCTATATAAATGCAATTTCCATTACATAAAATGGAGGTTGCTGAAGCCTTTTGTCTCTTGTGGATTTTACAAGTCCTCAATGGCATTTCTTTTCACGTATTTTCCATACTATGGCAGCCCTCCACAGGGGGAAAGTCATTGCACATTTTTGTATATCCTCCCCCCCCCCAAAGTATGTGCCCGGGCAGGCGCAAAGAGCTTGTACAGGAAAGGGCTGGTTTCCTGTTGGTTTCCTGAATGGTGCTGCGGTCATCGCAATGTTTTTCTTGGCTGGAAACCCGACGCAAGGGCATGAGACTCGCGCCAGATGTATGTTCCCCTCATACAGCAACATGCTGAGGCTGGAGAGCCGCTATCTGGCTGCAGAATCGAGCCGCAGGGGGGCTTCATGTGTAGACATAAACAATTGCAGATGGAAAGCGGCTAAAAAGCCGACACAAATGAGAAAAGCTGCTCAGAGACCAGTGGCCAACCTATGGACAGAAAATTGATCCCAAAAATATCTAAAAAATATCATAGCAAAATGTTAACAAGAACAATATCTTGACTATAAATAAATACAGGACACTATAGATTTACTATTCTTAAGTCCATATCCACGTACCTTAAAGGTATAAATGTTGTCCAGGTACATAAATGTGAAGTTAAGTATAGTACACCTATATATACCTATCTTCACAATAATTTTTGTTGTCATTATGGTTGCTATAATATTTTTGAAGCATGATATTTAGAAGACAATATTTTAGTAATACTCCATGAAGAATGAGTGCTATTTTTTTCCTATTGTACGTAAGTTGTTTCACGTTTACCCCTTCCCTTAATGTTTGTGCTTCGATGCCATCAAACTGATAAGATGCTGTTACACTGTATTCATGAACTCAAGGCAGTTGATTTGGGGTTTGAAGCAGCGACTGTGGTTCCCCGCTCCATATGGAAGCGAGGAACCCTGAGATTTCTGACAGTAAGGCCTCAGCTGCTTCTGCCATCAGAATCCCTTGAGTTAACGACTCATCCACCATAGGGCCACCCACTCACAGAAGCAGTTGCTGCGCCTTATTTAGGGGGCAGGGTAGTGACTCATCCCCCATAGGGCCACCCACTCACAGAAACAGTCACCGTGCCGTATTTGGGGGCGGGTAGTGACTCATCCCCCTTAGGGCCACCTGCTCACAGAAGCAGTCACCGCACCATATTTAGGGAGTGGGGTAGAGGCTCATCCCCCATAGGGCCACCTGCTCACAGAAGCAGTCACCGTGCCGTATTTAGGGGGCGGGTAGTGACTCATCCACCATAGGGCCACCTGCTCACAGAAGCAGTCACCCCACCATATTTAGGGAGCGGGGTAGAGGCTCATCCACCATAGGGACCCCACTCACAGAAGCAGTCACCGCGCCGTATTTAGGGGCAGGGTAGCGACTCATCCCCCATAGGGCCACCCACTCACAGAAGCAGTCACTGTGCCGTATTTAGGTTGCAGGTAGTGACTCATCCACATGGGGCTACCCACTCACAGAAGCAGTCACCGCACCATATTTAGGGAGCGGGGTAGAGGCTCATCCACCATAGGGACCCCACTCACAGAAGCAGTCACCGCACCGTATTTAGGTTGCGGGGTAGCAACTCATCCACCTTAGGTCTATCCGCTCACAGAAGCAGTCGCCGCACCGTATTTAGGGTGCGGGGTAGCGACTCATTGACCATAGGGCCACCCGTTCACAGAAGCAGTCGCACCGCCATATTTAGGGGGGAGGATAGCGACTCACCCCCCATAGGGACACCTGCTCACAGAAGCAGTCGCTGCGCCATATTAAGGGGTCGGGGTAACGACTCATCCACCATAGGGCTACCCGTTCACAGAAGCAGTCGCTGCGCCGATTTAGGGAGCAGGATAGCGACTCATCCACCATAGGGTTACCCGCTCACAGAAGCAGTCACTGGCCTGTATTTAGGGTACGTGGTAGCATCCATCACTCTGCCGGTCATGGGCAAAAACTCTCTGAATAGATTACTGAAGTGCAGGAAGAAAAGTCACTGAGGGGTCGATTCACAAAGGGCCTCCGCACTCGTGGCGGAGACCATGCATTTGTGGTGGAGGGGCCTGCACTCGTGGCGGGGGCTCCGCAATGGCTGACTGCAGTACAAGGTCCTGTCACAACTGCAGGGCCTCTGCCATGACTGCAGTATGAGGTCCCGCTACGACTGCGGGGCCTTTGCAACGAGTGCGGAGGCCCTTTGGGAATTGGGCCCAGAGAGTCATGATCATTTTCTTTATTTATTTTTCAGAAACAAACTTCTACTTTGTGGGTTGGTTTCTGAAAAGCGAAAGACAATACAGATGCATTTGCAGCGCAGAGTTCAAGCCAGTCAGGCACGGATCAGTCGATGAGGTACGCAGTCCACCAGTGCGTGGTGCACAGATAAGGGCCTCTGCCGACTGGTTGGCCAATGGGCAACCTATTTCGGTCGACGTGGCCTCCTAAGTTTCAGTAGCGGATGGTGAACAGCGTCTTTAACCTAGTTTGCTTCAATCTCTATGCACAATATCCTATGGGTTGTAACTGTGCATCTAATATTTAAAAAAAACACTTATTGAAAGGCTCCTAAAAATGAAATCAATGCAATAAAATTCATCCACGTACAAAAAATACAATATAAAAAGCCATGGAGATACAAACAAGCATCAATAAAGATTCCTATGCAGTCTAAAATAAAGGAAAACAAAAGACAAACACATATTGGCAAAGCCCATAGGTCACGCCATTCATCATGATGTGACATGGCAAAGTCCATAGGTCTCAACAAGCAATCATAGGCATACCCAACCTTTTGTCTTTGCCAGTGCTTTTTGCTGATGCTGTTATGTGCCGGCATAAAGATAAACAATCTTGTTTGCCAATGCTGAACTGGATTGGCAACGAAAATAACCAAACAATGATGATGAATATGTTTGCATGCATTATCATATATACATCATAAAGCTAGGGCAGCCCCACTGTGATGACATGTACTAGCTCTTGCTTCACCAAGCATGCATGCGCATATGTCATGACTTGGCGGCCATTATGTTTTTTTGTTTTAATTTACCATTCGAAAATGGCCAATGCTTATCTTAGAGCAGGAAATAAAAATATAATAAGTGTGCAAAAGCTCATTTGTTTGTAGAATGTAACAATCAAGCAGTAAATTGCCATTATCAAGCCCTCCAAAAAGAGGAAAAACGTAAAATAAAAAATATGGGTGGAAAGGTGGAGCGCGCAGGAAGTAAAGCAAACAATTACGAGTGGTGGAGCAGAAAAGGAAGCAAAGCAGGAGCTTGGTAGGAGTTAACTAAATAAAAAGAACAAAGCAATAAAAGCCAAGAGGGATGACAAGAGACAGGAGAAGCAATGGACACGCTTGGAGGGATCAACACAGAGAACACAAGTGGTGGAGATACCAGGGGAAAGCAGCCGATGGGGAAAGAGCAAGAAACCACATACACTCCTTTGGAGTGCATGAGGCAAAAAAGAAATAGTAAATCCCTGATGTGCAGCAGTGGAAGGATACAAGTTATCCTATCAGAATGATGGCAAAAATGCTCTGATGGAGGGACAAACACAAGAAGACAGAAGAAAGCCATTCAATAAGATGCGAGCAAATGAAATAGGCAAGAAAGACAACCCATGGTAAACAATGGGCTCCATCTAGGCCCAATGTAACTATTGTTATGGTCCACAATATGTCTTCAACAAAAACACCTAAATGTTGTCTGTAGGGAAGACCCAAAAATGGGGACATGACCCTTTTCGTGGACTAATGATAGAAGCCAGCCTCCAAAATGAACAATAAAAAACTATTAGCCACACTAAACTACCATCACCTGCAAGATGGCAAATTCCCACAGGACTTGGCTGCCGTGGATTACCCAAAGGTGTTCAGAAACTGATATTACATTAGTCGAAACTCCTTAGAGATGCCAGACATTGGCAACCTCATCCACGTTTTTTGTTAGTCATATGCCGGGATACGGGGATGACCGTAAATGCTTGATAACATTTGTTCCAGATACATAGCTATCTACAACAAACCCTATTACTGTTTAGGCAGAAGTTTAGATATATGGCCACTGTTCTTTGCAGTGGCCCCATTAAGTTATTAAGAATACCTCCTGAAATCAGAAAACAGATTTAGAAACTCCTTAATTTATCATGTAGTTCCCAAATTTGTGATCTGTGGTGACATAATGGTAGTTGACGTGTATAAGGCAAATAAAGGACTATGCAAGATCGGAACCCCCATTTTACAGGTTTCGATCCAGACTCTCATCTTAGGGGATTTACATCTGCATCCTACTCTTTACTATGCTGGGAATGGGAAGGTTGTCGACTCGGATTCTATTGGATCTGTCTTCAACGATTAAAATAATGGAAAGTGCCGTGGTCTTCAAATTCCTCGGGCAGGAATTTTCATGATTGTGTTAAGCCAAGTGACTCCAGTGTATTGACAACAGGCTGGGTCTTTGGCAGATTTTCAGGATTTCCACATTAGATTAGATGACATACAATCACTATAAATGGAAATTATCTTATTAGATGTTGGTTATCCTACAAATATGACCCAGATCTGGAACAACTGGCCCTGCCTTGAACACCTTTTCTTTATGTTATTATCATGACAGATAGATGGCAAAAAGAAAGTAGACTGGATAATTTTACAATATGAAACAGGAAAGTGGATTGATTAAGGACAGCAGAATTCCATTCCTGCATTCCATATCTCAAAATGTCATTTTTTTATCACCACCCGTTTCCTATTGAGTGACAGGGACTGAAATCAGAAACAATTGATTGAAGAACGCAGTGGTCGCTGGACCTCCCTCCCTCTAATGCCCACAGCCCACATTCCAATTCATAGTTTCCAGTTTGCATATTTATACCACCCCTTCCAGATGTTGATTTCCAGCATGTGGTTTGTGACTGCAATTATGGTTGCAAACGGTTATATTTTATTGTGAATTATTGGGACGTGAGGACGACTATTTCACATTCTCTTTTCCTAATGATCTATAAAGGGTCATACAGTGTACATTGGGACCCTCAAAGACATTCAATTGTGATTTGCAATAGGCTTTTCATACTTCACTTCTTTGGGTTTTGTGGCCACCTGATCCATTAGTACATTAGCCCCATAGTCACATTAGGAACGCGATTGGAATACAGAATTTGACTTATTTGAAGAATTAAATGGAACTCATGCACCTGAATGACTAGTGGTGAGATGGTGGCCATAGACCACATATCAATTCCTGAAATGGTGGCAAGCGATGCCTACAAAACAATGGCACGTTCCTCTCAAATGATCAAGCTATCAGAACCTCTGCAAACTATCAGTATGATATTAGTGTTCTAAAACTCGAGAAGAAACTGCTACGAAAGATGAGTAAGTATACTTGTTTTCCAGCGGCACATGGAGCATAGTGTATTTTCATTTAGGTGCCATCAACATGCTTGGTTTCATATCTCAGCACAAAATGCTAGAACAAAATGCTTTGTTTTTGCTTTGTTGATCATCATTTTAATTTTCCAATACTCCCTATGGATAAATGAAGACCTAGGGAGTCATATAGAGATTGGCGGATGCCGGCCATCCACTAAAAAAATATCAGGTACCACTTTCATCTACCTCGGGTTCTTCTGCCCTCTATAGAGGAAGGGGAGCTGCTGGGATTCTAGCAGCAGAACCTCAATCGGCTCCAAACCTTGACTTGGGGGTCCATCCACAGCTTTACTGGTAAGTCCCAGTGACGGTAGCCCTGTACGAATTAGGACAGGGCGACTGGTGCTGTTTTCCATCCCCAGGACCACCATGCGAAGCATGACATACCCGCACAGGATAAACATGGGCCTTGAGACACAAGGAGGAAACTCCCAGGGTGTCAGGGAAATAGTTTTTTATGACACAAACTCCACTCTACCATCAGTGCCTCTGTGAATCGAGAGATTCGCTGAAAGCATGGAGATCCCGTCCAGGAGGATGGTCCTCTGTCAAGATACAGAGCCTGGGGCCTTCGGTGACCTGTCAGACCTAACTAACTATCCTATTCTTTATAAACTATAGAAAGCTGACTGAACATTCAGCTTCTTGCCATTATGATTACTGTGTTATATAGTTTCAAATCTACTTCCTTCAGTAAACCTTGACTCCTCAAATTTAGCTACCAATTGTAAGTCAAGTGAAGAAAGGTAGGATCATGGTTAGCCGACTGGAGGGCAGTATCAGTTAATGCCTTCTGTCCATAGCAGTAAGTACTCCCAAGCATACTGCACAGGAATCCCTGACTACCTCGGAGTATAGAAAAAAAAGGACTCACCTAAATTTGTTTATTTCTTTTTTCTCCACCTACAAATTATATTTCCAGGAGGAGAAATTCCTTCTCCTCTTCATAAGTATATGTGTCTATTTGAGTGCCTTCCATATCTAATTTGCACAATTTTGAATATCTATGTGAAAGTGGACAAAAATTTACTTTGTAGGCATTTGCCGCCCTCTGAACGGTCAGTCCTATGATACAGGATTTGCCAATAAATTTGTGATTTGGACCTATTGACTCTGGTTGCTGTCATGGAGTATAGGTAGAATGCTTCCCAAAATCCAGCTGCTTCCTGCTAACCAGGTTCCACAGTCAATGTCAGTGGCATTGCAGGGCTCATTTAATCTTACATTAAAATGTACGTTAATGACCGTCTAAAGATGGATTTCCTGTTCATTGAGTCGCTTATTCTGTGTTTGTATTTCTAAGTGCAGGCATGCTGTTCATCATCACAGGTTTCTAGGCTGCAGGTAACCAAAGTTTGACTGGAGAATGAACAGATGGAACCATGATCTCAGACCAGGGTGGGTGCTGCCTTGCCCGGGGGAGGGGCAGTGTTGAAACCGACAGGATGACACCACTTGCACTGTACATTGGTTGAGTAAGCGATGGGATTGAGGTAATCGCTTTACAGTGTTTGCGTAATGTAAAATGTCTGCTGCTTTCAGTTGTCAGAGTTTGTTCCATTTCTCATTTGAAACCCCAGCTTTGGGTGGAGATGAACAGAACACCCGTGAAAAACCCCCTGGTATGGCCTGTCCTTCAGGGCAGGGAGGCCCCGCCTGCCACCTTTTTGCAAACATGTAGAGTGTCTGTCAGGCTGACAAAAGGTCAGCCTGATAGACACTGTTTATGTTCAGGTCAGGCAGCGAGGAACTATGCATGCACTAAATGTGCATGCGCCTGGCTGCCCCGCATGCGCCTGGCTGCCTGAGCTGAACTTTCCTGGGCTGAGGATTTCACAGCCCTGTGGGCGTGACCTCCTCAGCCCAACAAAGCGCTTGGAGGTCCTTCCCCTCATGGAGAGGGGGCGTGTCACTAATAGACTCAGACATGGGCACTTCGGTTTTAAGCCCTGAAGTGCCCAGTGCCGAGTGTCCATCAGTGATGCTCGTCAGAGTGGGGTGGGGTCAGCAACTCTCAATGATCCTCATTCCACTCTGTGACAAGTAAGGGACTGCAGTCAGCCAATGAGAGGAGGTGGCAGTCCCAGTCCTCCATAGGATCCTTGGAGGCTTCCCTCCTGCCACCCGAGATCACCGCAGTGGACCAGCTTTTCATTTTTTTTAGTGTCTGGTGCATACGTGTGTGTATGTAAAAATGTATGTGTTTTAGTGTGTGTGTGCTGTGAATGGGTGTGTTCACGTGTATGTGCTTGTGAAAGGTGGGTGTATGTATGCACGCATGTAAATATATGGGTGTAAGTGAGAGTGCATGTAGATGGGTGAGTATGGGTGTGTGTGTGTGTGCGCGTGTGTGGGTGCCCACTCTGCCACTTGCTGAAATTATCACTTGCCACTGCCCTTGAACTACCCGTTAAGCATCATCTGATAACTTTTCCAATGGCCTGGGCTCCCACTGGATTCAGCCTCTTAGAAAGGTCCCTTAGCTTCTGTCCTTACGAGGCACCCAAAATAGGTGCACATGGCCCGGACTCATGCCAGATTGTCAGAATAGTCACATAAGATAAATTTACATGTAACAAATCAACAAATATCTCATTTACTTTTGTCAGTTGATATCCTCAAACTCTGATATGGATTCAGCCCTTCTATACCTAGGTTTGACACTCCTGCTCTAAGCGATAAAGATAAAACACGGCTTGTAGAATGCAAAAAGTTGTCATGTTTCAGAGATGCTGGTCCTCTGACAGCCTCCTCCATCGTTGAATACCTACCCAGGTGAGCTAAGGCAAACTTGATACCTATAATAGGAATGTGTGGGAAACAGGGAATCTGAGTGAGGGAGAGAAAGAAGCACATTCTCCAGTATGCAATAGTACCAGTTAAGGGACAACACAACTCCATCTCGTTGTTGAGGAGAAAGGACTGAACCAGCTGGAACACAGAGAACAGCAGGTAAGTATGAGGCACCAGCCAGTTAGAAATTCTGATCACACATGTTCACAAAGCACACCAGTTGCTAAGGCAGGTGTCCATTTGATGAGCCTTTCACCAACCTGGAATCCAGCCATGAGCCCCAGGACGCCTCTTCAAGCAAACAGGTCCAGGGCTTGAATGAAAGTAAAGGACACTCACTAAATGCAAAGATGAAGGAGGTCTAACTTGAGAACTGAGTGAAACCAATAGGGTTGAAGACAACAAACCTGAGGAACGAGTATGAGTGGGAAGTGGTATGAGAGTCAAAAGTCGATGAAACTAATGTCACCTTCCAACGCAATGTTTATGATCCAAGAGCGAGCTCAAATATGGCTCTCCCACCTTTAACCAGGAAATTACCCCAATCCAGGAAGTGAGTGACTAACTATACTGCAGTTATCAGTCTAGTGTTCCCATTCTCCTCAGTTTCCAGTGATCCATCTTCCATCCGTGCCAGCCTCTGTGATCCATGTGTTTCGTTCTTTGTGCACTGAGCCTTAGCAAGGGTCTTCTTTGCCCTGGTACTTATCCTCTGACAACTCTTTGTAACTATTGATCATCATAAAGAGCCATGAAGGTGCTGACAACTCTCCATCATGTTCCCGTCTTCTAATTTAGCCATTTCTCTCTGTTCTATGGAGTGGAGATGAAGCCACCTTTCTGGATCAGCCCACAGTGGATAGGAAAGAGCATGGAAGAGAAGGCCAAGCAATAGAAGCCACAGTAACCGATGACAGACACCACCCAGAGGTAACCAGGGTTTGAAATCTATCCTCTGTGCTCTTCCATTAATGACTAAGATTGCCTTTTTCACTCATTTTTTTACATTTTGTTTTATTTTTAATGAACTTTGCGTGCTTTCATAAGGGTCAAAATCAATTTGATGTGAATTCTTCTGATACCATCTTTTTCAAAGACATTCTGATGTCATAGAAGTCAAAGTGTCTGTGATTTTACTTACTTTATGACTAATTTCTTGCTCAAAAGAAACCATCAGAACCAGCTCTAAAGTTTAAAACTTCCCAGTAGAATCATGTGCTTCATCGTGGAACAAATGAATGCGTAAAAGGGTTCGGAAATCAAGTGCAATTGTAAACCCATTTGATATCAACACATGCACAAAACCCTGCAATATGTCACATTTGGTGAGAGATCATTTTTGAACCGCAACCTGATTTTAGGGAGATATGCCTGCATAGGATTCCGTGCCATTTATATCATTTGAAACTACTTTTCATTAAAAATAAGTTTTATTTGCAGTTTTAAATCCAGGAAAGATATACACTAACATTGAATTTGACAACATGCCACAGTCCATGAAGGAGTACCAGCACATCACGCATAAATAACATTATAAATAATACCAACAATTAACTTTTACAATCAATGTAAAAAGGAGGCACATAAAATAAATAGTTAGAAAAACTATTTGGTTTGCAATATTTTAAAGAAAATTTGCTTTAGTGAAACATTATTGAAACCATCATACTATTAACTAATAGAGGTATTGTTTTTATTATATCTTATGATAGTAAGGAATACACCTAAGATCGGAACTAGTGAAGATTGCGTAGTAATTTATCTACTCACACTATCTGACATGATTAATAAATGTAACATAATGTTTCATGACACAGAAGAATTATTATTTTAGATATGTGCTAAAACCCTTGCCCAAATATTCTAGCACATGATTCAGAGTTGTAATTTATCCAGTTCCGTAATTTTGCTGAGGCAACATTAGCTACATTTCATATTAAATATTTTTATCTGAAGTATTTCAACCAAAACAATCCAATAATGTTAATTGCAGATATTCAATCAAAATGTTACAAGATTTGATTCTGAAGGATAAGGCAATACAACAAATTAGTTTACAGGAGTATACATTTTTGGATGCCCATGATATGTTGGTTTAGATATTGAAACTAGAAATTATCCTGAAGCTTAAAAAAGCAGTTCTTGAAGATCTTGACCTACGATCTGCCAGACAAATATATAATGGCACATATATGGTTTACAAAAATATTGCTCCATTGGCTGTTAACAATCTGTGATTAATTTCAATGGGGCAATATTTATTGGAATTTATATTTAGCTCACAATTTTTTGTTAGACGATATTTAGGCTGCATTATTCTGGTACCATATCATTGTTTAAATATGCATCTTCATACAAAACATTTGAGGTCGAATCCTACTCAGATCTAGTATTTGAGAATCACTTTTATACAGCACTTAATTAAACCCTTACTGATAGCTTGAACTCCAGTTTAAGAACTGGAGAAAACTATAGCGGTGGGACAGGCTACCCTATCATTATGGGGCTAGAGTAAATTTCTGCAAACAATAATGCTCTCTGAATATTGTATAAATTAGGAGCACTGTTAATTGAATTGAAGAAGGTTGGAAGAAACGAATGCAACTTCAACGTAAACTCTTAAATAAGGAGGGAACAATGTATTTTTGATTAGCAAGATGTACTTATGAATGCAGATGTATTGAGTTTACCAAATCTGTGACTATATTATGGCGCTAGCATTCCTTCAGGGTGGGTATAGGAATAAATACAAACAAAGTGGCCATGAACCTGGGAAGAACTGGAAGAAAGAAAACGTTCTGTACTGTAGAACTACAAGTCAGTGGAGTCTGCATCTCTCTATTGATACTCGAGTGAGTAAGGCGTGGACAGCTGCTGCAAAATAGTTTAACATGCAAGACCCAAAGAATGTACGTTCAAAGAACATTGTGACCTACATATCATCTGAAAAAATATTATGTCCTAAATAATCTCTATAAAATATTGCCCTTTTGGAATTAATATTAGGAAATTTAAACGCAATGCAGTGATTTTTGTAAACAAAATTAGGCTGCAGCATTTATATAAGACATAACTGTTGTTATCAATTTTTTGTCTTACAATCCACTTCGCTTATTTATGGAAACTCCAAGCCACAATTAAGAAGAATGAAGAGGATCTGACATATCAAATAAGAAAGGTATGGGTCTCTCCCTGAACAACTACTTTTGTGTGGCAAAGTAAAGATAGTTGAAGTATTTTTAATCTGAACTTGAAGAATTGGTTAAGACCCCATTATATAAGTGGTCTCTAACATCTTCCAAAGAATCAAATGTGCTTAAAACCGAAGCAAAGCCATCACAAATATTCAAACAAGGCTAAATTTAAGAATTTGATTGATTAACCGACATTTTGAATTAGAAGAAGAGTTAGGAGACAGAAGGTGAAGTTAAATGACATAATAAGTGTGGTAGAGCCTACTTAACTGCGTTCTACCATTATATTATGGTTAAAACATTGCATCCGCTATCACGACTACCAATATATTTTAATTGTAAGGCGATGTGGATTTAAGAATAGGAAATATATAGGAAGTACCTTGATGATGTAGGACAGTGGTTTAGTACACAAGATACTTCTGTCGGCGGATATTGTGATCACAATATAGTGACATGCAACCCCACGTGAATCCTCAATAGAGTAATATCTTATGAAAGAAGACAATACCCTACTCAACTAAAATTAAGATGTAGACAACAGAAATTACTCATTCACTTCTACTGGACTCCTCAAGGACTACAGAAGGTAGGTTTACTTCTGCTGGAACTGGGCTCCTGAAATAGGATCATTTAAGCAAACAGTCCAATTGTGCAAAAAATTAAGCAAATTCTAGGTGGAAGATAATTAAATTGGAATCTACTGCAGTTCCTTAAAGTGATACAATATGTATAAAGTCACAAGAGCAATGGAATAGGTATGGGCAGTAAAAGCAATCATCGGGGAAGTAGAATAACAGTGGGAGCCAATTTTGCACAATTATTCCTGCATGTGTTTTTTAATCCTTTTTATTCCTTAATCCTGTGCACATTTTGGTAGGCTTAACATGTGACTAGAGAAAAATAAAATTGAGTCATATTTGAATGCATAACTTTGAATTCTCAATTTGGTCAGTATTGGGAGTTACTGCCAAATTGTTACTATTAGTTACTCATAATGGGGCCCAAATGTGTTTTTTTCTGTCCGTTCTATGTCATTACAGACAGTGTTTCCAGGTCTGACTTTTGTATGATAAACAAAGGAATTCTGGGTGGGTGTTGTTTTCTTGTTTGTTTCTGAACTTGTAAACTAACACTCCTGAAAACAATGATTTGAGGTCAAAAGTTTAGAACTGGAGACTGTGTCCATTATGACCCGGAGCGAGAAGGTCAATCTAGTTGTGGTTAGATGTACCTGATTATTTGGTTTCTATCAGCATTTTGTGTGAGGCTTTCATGCAGTTGTGTTACTGAAAGGGCTGCAGGGCTGAGGTGCAATTATCTTGACAGCATGTAAGAAACATTAGCCATTCTGGGAATCTTTTGAGCTCATTTCATGCATGTCCACTTGTGGTGTGAACAGTCCAGATTTTTGTTATACAGAGACAGATTGTTCCCTCAAACTCTCTTACACCAGGCGACTCTGGACACTTGCACACCTACAACAAGCTTCCTTCCCACAGCTTGACTCCTTGAAGATTGACGCACCTCCCCGTCCCAGGTGCCATATTGTCTGTCTACAAAGTTGCTGACCAGATTCAGCAACACAACATCATGGCATCATACCTTTTGAGTGTTCTACACATCTTGACCTTCAGAGACCCACAAGCACTTGCCTTCAATATTCAAAGTTTAATCTAGATATGGATGTAAATGGAATACAATCTGCCTCATTGGAGTGTTATTGTGCCATGCTTATTTTGAGTGGTGGTTGCAGATGGTGGGCACCATCATTCATTTTTGAGGAACAAGACTTATTTGCCAGCTTCAAACTTTGCCCTAGAGCAACAGAAAGAAAGGCACAAAAAATGAAAGAAGGTAGAAGAGAAAGGAAAACAGTGAAAAGGGGAGACGGCCACGGATGAATTAGAACCAGCAAGAGTGAGGTAAAAAGACAGGGAATGTAGGATGAAAATGCATAAGATGGAATCAAGACTAGGCAACCTTGGTATTCTGCAACCCTTCTTCGGAAGTGGGCTCCTAAATAAAATCATTCAGCCTCTACACATATTTTAGTTACAAAGACGCTCTGATTTTGTGCCGTAGAAAAGTCCAGTGTGGCCTATTCACAAAGGTAAATATACATAGGTATATGTACTCATATGTATATTTACTACTACACCGAGGTGTAATTCTACACTTTTTTCTGCTATTCACCACTTCTGAATGTGAAGTTATTCCTAGATGAAACTCTACACATTTTGCTATTCACTACTTCCAAATGTAGATTTATACCTAGGCGTAGACTTGCATGTCTCACACCCCTCAAATCAGGGACTGGAGCCTCTTACAACAGGATTTACAAGTGTAAATGTACTACTAGTAACTTTGCACATGAAGGTAGAGATCACTGTTCCCGTTGCAGAGATCACCCTATGAGAACGTATTGGGAAAATTAGTAAAGTTTATCATTCTTTATAAAAAAAAAATCTAAAATATTTTAATGTATAATATAAATTAATTTAAAATATTTTGTATTTGCCTAGAAAAATTAAAATAAAATGTAATTACCCATTAACTCATCAAATGTGTACTCAATAATTAATCTAACCTTTGTTTTTTGAATGTATTATTAATATTTTTATCAATACTTTAAAAATTCCACACCCACTTACATTTTTATTTTTAATATTTGATACATTTTGGAAAATGTCATGGGCTGAATTAATTTAAATTATTTTACATTTTTCAGAAAAAGTTTATTAGTTTATTTTTAACTACTTTTATGATTGCATTTTATAATTGTTAATTAATACTTATATATATTTTCTTACAGTACAAAATATAGATTATATATAATTTACATTTCAAAATAATCGAATTAATTTTAAATTTGGTCCTATGCATTCTTATTTTATTTACCTATCTATGGTAGTGTTTTACAAAACCTGGAAGAGGCTATTTGTGGCACTTTACTTACTCAAAGGCTGGGCTGGTGTAAATTTACACCTTTTGACACCTTTAGAACTGTAGTAACTTTACAAGTGTGGTTTGTGATTAGTAAAGATCTTACACTTTTGCGTGTGTGTGCTTGCATTTACATGTCCCTCCCTAAACTGCTCCATAAATGTTTCCTAAACCCTTCCTGTTTAGTAGTAAGTTTTCCTCATTTTCCAGCTGCTCCCATGATCTCTCCCACATTTGCATAAAAAATACCGACACAATACCTACGTGGCAGAAACCTCCACACAGATACGGTAGGAGAGTCGGAGACCTCATCCCGTGGTTTGTGAATAGCATTTTGTAGTATGTGAGTAGCACCTCTTTACATATTGCTAAATTCAGTTTGTGAATAGGACCCTTCCCTTCTACTATCATCGTCAGGACGATGCATTCCCAGCACATTCCTGCCTCTATCCCCGCACATGTGCGCTCTGCACAGGCTCACCAAGTACAGATGATGCACTTCGCTGTCCTCCAGGAGGGGAGCTCTGTATTGGCCAAGGATAACTGAAAGGGAACCCAGAACATGCGAATGGCGTGAAGCCCTAGGGAGCGCATATTTCTACCATGAAGTAGTCGCGCCATTGAGCTCGGAAATCTGACTTCATCTTTTAATTGGAAACAGGAGAGCCTTGTGGCTGCCCCCATTGATCCTGCATTCCAAGAACTGCCTCTGAAGCGTGATCCGTCATGTTTTTAAAAATATTTGTATTTTGTGAGCCAAGCAAAGAACTCATCTCAAGACAACAGATATTTGTACCATCAGACTTGGAAGACATATATTAAACCTGCCTTGGTCTTAACCTGTGACTTTTGTAAAGAGATTGAATTTTAACAATATCTCACCATTATCCCTTAATTACATCAATTTTGTTTCAAAAATTTGACAGTCAACTAGGCCGATGAGTTATTGTTCAGGAGAGATTTATGATGCTCTCTTCATAATTACCTTCTTGAGGTGATTATGCTGAAGGTCTAATGAGCCGGCTGGAGTCTGACATAAGTAATTTTCAAACCAATACAGATATTTCCTGGAGCCAATGTAACCAAGGGACATTTAGCCCATGGTTGTTCTGGCACATCCCGGAACTTGGTGCGGCCAGCACTTACTATGCAATGCACCCCATTAACGTCAAGCATTGGTAAAGCCAATAGGTGTGGGTTTAATGTGCCAAAGCATGCAGCAAACTCTCATTCAACGCAGTGAAGAAACAAACGATGGAGTGCATTGGGCTAATTTGCCTTTGATACAGTCCAGTTTTGGGTGTATTTAAAAAAAACACAGAATACTATAGTTTTAAAGTAGTTCCTCACGCAGTTCAGTGCAAGCAGTCGTGTGGAGGCAGAAGCCTGCATCCAAACAGCCAATAACATTTGGTAAGAGACAAATACTCCTCTAGGTGGAGCCATGATGTGAATGACAAAGTCTCAAGTCAGTGGCTGAAAGAGGCTAAGGGCCTTATTATAATATTGGCAGTCGGATGGACCGCCAAACCCGCGGTGCGGCTATCGCCCAACTGGTGGTCCGACCTCCCTATTACAAGTAGGGTGGTCAGACCACCATGGGACCGCTGCTGCCGCCAGGGATCCGCCTAGGGGTCTTGCAGCAGTCTGAGGCCCCTAATATGCAGGTGGTGCAGGTGCAGCTGCAGCACCACCAATCATATTAGGAGTTTCCTCACGACCACAGTTTTCATGGGGTGAGCCTGCCATGAAAAGTGTGGCAGTGAGGAATCAAAGGGTGCCCTACAAGGCCCCCTGTTGCCTCTGCGCCAGGGGATGCATGCAAGGGGGCACATGGTGTGCCCCCCCCGTATGCATGCACCCCCAGTTCCTGCAGGGCATGGACTTGACAGTCCATGCCCTGCAGGAACGTGCAATGGTGTTCCCATTGCGGTGTCTTGCTAAGGCTCACATATGAGCCTTAGCACTGCACCGCCGCGGGACCGCGCGACCTGCATTCTAGTCGGAATCCGGCAGGCCTTCTCAATATGGCTTTGGCAGTGTGGCAGCGGGGCGCTGGTGTGGTGGCCCGCTGCCACACTGACAAAGTCATAATAAGGCCCAGAGTGAAGAAGGGCAGTGGTTGAGGGGGGCAGGCACAGAGCCCATGTCTAGTGAAAGCAAAAGTAATTTTGATATCTTTAGTTTCAAAACCCAGGCCTAAAAAAGCACTGATTACAGGCATGAGGTAAGAGGACATGGGAACTTAGAGTTAGCATGCGCACTGGAGACAGCACACCCCCGCCACACAAACAAACATTTACACAGACACACACACATACAGTGGTTCACCTTGTAGTGGTGTCTGAAGGCCCTCAAGATAGTGGAGTATCAGGCTACACCCAACCTCTCGTTGTTACTCATTTTACCAACCTCAGAAGAAGCAATGGTGTTTGACCAAAATATTGAATGAAAAATATTGTGGATCACAAATATCATGGCTAGAATGTCATGATGTCACCAATATCGTGGAACATACAGTCAATGGTAACAATATTCTTTTTTTAGGAAATTAAAATTGTTTTTTAAAATAAAGTTATATAAAATATTGTCATTTTTTAATGTAGTTGTCTACATCATTTTTCAAATTGTTTGATCATTTTTACCTATTTTAGTTTTATAACTAATTAGTATTGTAATAACATTTGTGTTTAATTGTTAATTATGTAAATTAGTTAATTATTTATTTTAATTATTTGTCGATGTTTAATTAATTGTTAATTAGTTTAAACATGTATTTATTTTTTCATTGTTTAATTAATTTAATATTCACTAATTATATAATTTTAATAGTTTTATTTCTTTTTAAAGCAACATTAATAATTTATGATTTCATATTTGTTTGTATTTTTTATTTTTTATTCCAGCATGAATTTTTCAGGGTGGTGGGCTGGGAAGTGTTCTAATGGAAAATAGTTTTACATTTTTTAAAGAATTCTTTCATTTGTAATGTTAGATTTTTATTTATTAAATGTTATTTTATTTGTTTTATTTTTAATGAATATTTTTATTATTTTCAAGATATTTTAAATGTAAAAATATTTTTGGGTCTATATTTAATTTTGTTTTTAATTTATGAGTGGGATTGGTAAATTTGACCCCTGCAAACAGTTTCCCCACTGTGGCTCAAATTGGAGTTGGAATAATAAAACTAACATCTCTAAAGTCCAACACTTTCCCTACTGCTGCTTAAATTGGAGTGAGAAGAGTGAATCTGATCCTTCAAAAGTCAAATGCTTTTCCTACTTTTGCTTACGTTGGAGTGGAAATAATAAATCTAATTCCTCCAAAGTCCAACAACTTCTCTACTGACGCTTACGTCGATAGGGGCAAAGTAAATCTCACTGTGTGAGTGGCCAGGCAGAGGGGGGTGTGTCCTTGGCATGGCGAGGTGGGCTTTGGGCCTTCTGCTCTGCCTATACATCCACAGCATTAGAACCTAGTCTGGCACCACCTCCCATTTCCTATAGAGATTTTAATTGAAGCTCAGCCTCGTACAGCGTTCACACCTGGGGTAGAATCCCTTTCTGTGCAAGGGTTTCAAGTTCACCCTGTGATTGTGCCTCTTCACTGTGTGATTATGTGATGAGGCATGAATCCGTGTGAGATGGGAGATCTTTGGGAAGTATTGTGGTGCCTTTCCAAAGGATTTTGTGGTGCAGGACATCCGGCCAAAGGCACCTTCTGCACCAGGAAACCAAGAGCACAGACTGGCTGGCAGAGTCTAGCTACACCATGAGCAAGTTGGCCATCAGATCGCCAAATAGAACAGAAGATTCACAAAGATTCCCAACATTGTGGGCATCGCGAAGACCTTACACTGCCCCTACTCAAAAGAAGTCACAAAATGGCATATGGGTTTTATAAAGAAAGGTTTGCCAATTACTTGACATTTTATCACTTTGTGACATAGAGCATGTATCTATGAATGTGAGCTTACCTGCAGCGGGTCAACCCTGAGAGGATGCCTGCAAACAAACCTTGGACCAGCTGAGTGAACTTGGTGTGGAGTGGTGTGTTGGGTTTCCCTAATGTTGCGTCCTAGTGGAGATGGAGGGTCCTGCACCCTGTTGTTTGGGCCCATTGAGGTTGATTTGTGGTTAGGTTGTTTTTGCAGGGTTAATTGCATAAAGAGACCCTTCGCCTAACCCGTCTCGGCTGCCATGGTATAAACTGCTGCTCAGTTTTTGTCAGTCCCTGTGCTGTACAACATGGATATTGAACTCGCATTCATGTAGATTAGCAATATGATGGGTTTGTGTCTGTCTGCCTTGGTGTTGGTGCACTGGTGCTGAATTGCAAATCTCTTATAATTAGATGACATGTTCAATTCATAACTTAAGGGAATTAACTTGGTTATGTAATTTGTTTAAAGTCCCTTGATCAATCCTGCCATTTATGGTTCATCAGACGAGCTCTCTATCTGGTGTTCTACCTGATCCCAGATCCCCAGTTCCATTTGTCCTTGTTTCCCTTGCTGGTTCACAGAGTCCAACATCTGTTTTTCCAAGTCCTTTTTCCTAAGAGTTAGTTTAACAGTCTTAGGTTCCTTGCTTGCAAATACTTTTTTATTTGATTTCCTCTACACTTCATCTCCTTAGCGTGTTTCATAGCATGGCCATGGTGGTCTTAGATAAGTTACTCCCGCAGTATTTTCAGCCTGTGCCAGATCATAACAGCAAGTTGTGAGCCAGTTTCAGAGTTTGTATGAGGTTATCTACTGTCCAACCCTGGATTTAAACTATGGTAAGTGGTTGATGGAGTTAGGGTGGTGATGTGGGTTTGAGGAATGTATTTTTGATGGGTGGGCATTGATGCAAGAGGGAGAATATACATGTGGTGTTGGGGCTATCCATGAGTAGTCATCTAATTTCTCAGAAAATATATGGCCTGGCCTGATTTGGGGTTGGTGCTCTACTGAGTTGTTATTATGAGGGTTACGCAGGATTCAATCCTTGTGTTACCAATGTAGCTTATGAATTGTCAGTGGTGTGTGCTGGTGTGAGCTGTGGTGGTGGGTTGTGTTTGAGGTTTCTTCACAGTGACTTCCAGTGTTTGCTGTGTGGTGTTGTTATGTTGAGTATTACGTTGGATTGTTATGTGGTTAGTGAGTGTAGGAGTGATCTGGGATGGGATGCATGGCGTAGTCTGTTCGATTGTGATGTGTTTGCTATTTGTTGAACATTGATGCGTAATGTATGCACAGAGTTTGACAGTGATACGTGGAAAGGATTTTCCACGTTTGTACAATGCAACATGACATTTTATATTTACAAAGGGAGGAGGCTGATGGAGCATGGCTTTTGCAAAACAGCTATGTACATCTGAGGCCATACGTTTCTTCCCTGGGTTCGTTTGTGGTTTTTGAGATAATGTCATCTTTTTGATATTTTTTTTATTTTCTCTTTTTTTCCTCTTTGCCTTGTATGTTTACTCTCACTGCCTTTTAGCATGGGGCTCTCCAGCTGAATCTATTTTCTTTTATTATTTGAACTTTCTTAATGTAATTTTTCCAGTTTTAACCCATCCTCTCAAGTCTCATGTAGCCATTCCCAGTTAGGATTACCCTCAACCAGTGTTTAAATTATAGAAAAATAAATAAATATTTGAGCAAATCCCGGAGCCAATAAGTTGATATAAAGAATGAAAGTACTTAAATCTCCACTATGACTCATAGGTAAACAAATTAAAATGTCCTTAGTGGAACTCTGGTTTATCAAACTTATGGTCTATAAATGTTAATATTATGATAAAACCTAATCAAAAACTTAAGAAAGAAATAGATCTAAGACACAGGTATTGCTGAGCACCTCACGAAGGGCCTGAAAAAGTTTGTCTGCAAAATCCAATGAGCAGCAAACAGTAGAGCGATGAGGCATTTAAGGTGGAACATCCTGTGAAGTCACAGAACTCAAAGAGTGTGTGATGTCACTTCCAGCACCAGTCACATTTTGAAGAATGTTTATCAATGAGCGAAATAGAGTTAAATGACAAGAAGAGGTGGATAAATGGAGGAGAGAGCAGACAAAGGGTGAGCTGCAGCATAGTAGGTTTCTGTAAATGTGCATTTTAGGTCTCTAAGCATCAGTGGGCCAATGTAACTATAGCTTCTAGTCCTAGAAGTAGTGACTCAGCATCTGAGCTTAAGGGCTAGAGGATGCTCACGGGGGGTGTGGTAGGAGAGGTGTGCTCTGGGGGAAGAGACCATAGGCAGGAGGTCTTTAGTAAGAGTTAATGTGAAGACAAGGAATTATGTTCCATTGGTCGTACATCTGGCTTAATTTTGTTACTGCAGAAAGCTGTGGCAATATGGAGTCCTAGCTTCGAATGATCCGGGGAGCGGCGGGGACATGTTATGGGTGGCGAGGGAGGCAATAAGCACTCTTTGAACCATGAACTTAGGTAGGAAGAGCTTTATAGCGACTGTAATGCAAGGTGGCCATAAAGATAATATAGATCAGTAGGTGCAGAAAGTAATGTGTAACATGCAAATCCCAGGCTCAGTCCTCGAAGCACTACATCAACCCATGGGAAGGAATGTTGGATGAGAAGGGACCATGCAAAGGGTGAAGACCATTTCAGATTCCCTGTCTTGCAAGCGGCGTAAGGCGTCATGGGCACTGATGCAATCAAGGAAAATGTCCCTTCCCTGCTTCCAGTTGGGTAGCAAAAAAAGGAACCATAATGGGGACATAGTTGGCTCCTAACACCCCTGGGCCAGGGTGCTGCACTATTGATATCTACGTCACTCAGCTCATGGTATTTGCCCTTCAAAGCTTCTACAGGAATGTCACCATGAGGCAAACATTTCACCACAGGGCAAACACCGACACACTTGGGACGCTGGTGTTTGCCCCACAGTGACTGCTGTTTTTGTGTTTTTTTATATGGAGATGCCCCAAATTCTCCTCTCCCCTCTGCCCATGGGCATTTCACCACCTACAGTTGCAGCGCTGTTCATTTAGATGCTGCAGTGCAGGCTGCAAAATGCCCGTTAGCCAACAAAACGTTACACAAAGTCCGCGTACGGTTACCACTGTCTGGATAATGGGCTGCAAACTATACGAAGGCCAGAGACAGTCCTGAAACAAAAGATTGTCTGAAACCCTTGTGGTAGGCTGCACAGCCATGTTCCCAGATCAGTTCAACCTCAGATTCCCTCTATTTAGTGTATCCGAACTATGTGTTCCCGATCCCTGTGGTCACCCGTTCCCTGAGGTCAACCCGATCCATGTGG
This sequence comes from Calotriton arnoldi, assembly GCA_963921515.1. NCBI lineage: Eukaryota > Metazoa > Chordata > Amphibia > Caudata > Salamandridae > Calotriton > Calotriton arnoldi. The sequence goes on along the minus strand of CAWUFW010006450.1, from coordinate 219,447 downwards.
TCGACCCGATCAACTCTGGCCTCCCACTCTGTGTTGAAGTAGGAGCTGTCTAGAAAGTGGAAGGGCCCCATTTAGGAAGTCTGCATTGTGCGACCATGACCCTTTGGCATTACCCCTCCCTTCCAATGAAAGATGCCCCCACAAACAATTGGTTAGAATCATAATTTTTGAACATTGCATCTCTTGGGCCTGGTCTTGGCTTCCCCTCAGTGCCCAATGTAGGTGAACTAGATGTGGCCTCCAAAACTAGTTTCTTGCAGTCGTTGTGGGCTCCGATGGAACTCAGCACTGGGGCTTTGTGTTGCAGCTCTTCCTGAAGCTGAGAAGGAGCCTAAGATCTTCTGGAGCCCTGCCCATGAACCACGGGTCCACAGACAAACGTTGCACGGAAGGTGTATATCCACATGTAGTGCTTATTTTGTATTAAAAAAGTGCAGGGTCCAAAGGTATTTTTAGGAGCCCACCGATTGTGTGTGTAAATGCTGGTGTTGCCAAATACCACGGCCGTCTAGTCTTCATTCCACGAATGCCTCTTTCTTCCACCACCAGACACGACCTGCCTCTTTATCCCAATTCCACTGGCTCTTTTGCACCCCTTCCTCCTCCATTTGTCACTGTCCTCCTATTTTTCTTTTCCTCTTTTTTCACTTTTCTACCTTTTTCTCTATTGCTATTGGTGAAAGTCTGCTGAACAAAAAGTCTCAGTCCCTAAAATTGAGTCCTGCTGCCCACCACCTGCAAATATTAAGCCCTGTGTTCACCAGTGGAATAGTTTGACTACTGACTTCTTACCAGCTAGAGTGAAACTGAAGGTTTGAGATGGCTTATTTATGAAGGAAGCACAAGTAATTTAAACTGTTCTATTGGGGGAGGAGCTTACTATTTGTCAGCATCTAGAACCGGTTCCGTCCACTATAACCGGGGCCTTTCACTCCAACCTGAGCGTGGTGGCATGTTGTTCTTGTCCGTATGTGTTTGGGAATCCTTGTGATCTGTGAATGGTGTTCCTTGTGTTGGGGGGGACCATGCAGCACAAGAAGGAGGTGCACCTTCAGGTAGTCTGCGCCGTGTTCGACAAACCACAGATTTTGTGGGTCAACAGACACATCCTGCCAGGCCTGACATCTGCCCTGAAACATTGTACGCGAGGAGTCTTCTTACGAGATCTCCCCAGCAGAAGCCCATCCCCACTTACGATGTCTTGCCTTTGACAACTCAACCCCTATCCTGATGTCTCTTTGGTGCTCCTGTCTACGGCGCTGTAGGAAGCCTGAGGAAACCCTTGCAAAGCTGATCCCTGCTCTGCCTGGCTGGAGATGTATGTTTTGAAGATGAGGCCACTTCTGATTTGGCCCTGGACCTCAACCTGTACACCTTGCTTGCCCTAAGTGATGCCCTCCAGACCCAGGGGCTTATTTATGAACCCTTGCAACACTTTTGCGCCGCCGGTGCGTCACTTCTGGTGACGCACCGGCAGCGTTAAAAATGCGCCATGTTGTGCCCTCTTTACAAAGTGACGCATCTAGGCAGATGCGTCACTTTGTAAACTCCTGCGCCACATTATACCTGCGTCAGGTATAATGTATGCAGGGTGAGCGTTCCCGCGCATCAAAGCCTCGTAGAAGTGGCGCATTGAAATCTATAAGATTTCAGTGCGCCACTTCTAGGACGCCATTGCGTGAAAACCTTACGCCTGCCTCATGGCAGGCGTAAGACTGACGCAGGCCCTTTCACATGGGGCTTGCCCCATGTGAAAGGACACATTGCTGGAGTTGGGTCTGTTTTCAGACACACCCCAGCAATCCGTCACTTTTGCGCCTACAGATACGTCAGTAATACTGACGTATCTGTAACTCCTTGCAGGGCCGGACTGGCCATAGCGGGCACCGGGCGTTTCCCCGGTAGGCCGCTAGGGTGGGGGCCGGTTTTGGGTCCCTGGGGGGCCGTTTTTGTTACCGGGGGTCGGCAATATCGGCCCCCTGTAACAAAATCGGCCGAAACCGGCGCACGCAAACTGCTCGGCTGCACTCCCTCTCACCCCAGGGGGGGGCGGCTGAGCAGTTTGCCAGGGCTGGTTTCTGTTCCCAGTCCGGCCCTGACTCCTTGTGACATGATGCGCCGTACTTTAAATACAGCGCATCTATGGTGTCGCAAGGAGGGCGCACTGTGAAGTGTCGCATTGCTGTGTTGCATAAATGAGGCCCCCAGTATTTTGTACTCATCTTGACTTCAGTAGGAAGCTCCTCTGCTCTAGCTGGGAGGAGACGGAGCATCAGATCAGATCCAGGACGTGAGCTTCTTTGCAGCTGGAAGAGACCTCAGCCCCGCTCCCTGCTTGGCAGAAGAGGGCCACTGCCACCCGCAGAGTAGAGAAGCGCCCCCACACCTTGAAGCCAGGCAAAGGCCCAGATGACTAAATCCTGTATGGGTGGGCAACCCTAGGGAAGAGCCCACCCTGGAGCCACAGGGACCGGCAGCTCATGCTAACGCTTCTTGTTGAGATATGTTAAACAACAGGTCCAAGGACGCGCCTGAGGCAAAGATGGCGCCCTGCTTGTGAGCCTGCGCTGCCTCCGTGGACATGCACCTACCCCACCTACAGGCCAGTAGTAAACACTAGGGTCAAAGGGCATGGGGAGCCTACTACATCCCTATTATGACTGTATTCTACTACCAATCCAGAGGGCAGGGTGCATTTTCAGGTCTGGGTTTTGACAGCAAAGCTGTCAAACAGACCTCTTGTAAACAATGCACATAGAGTGGGCTTTGAATCTGCAGCTTTCAACAATTGGCTTTGTGCGAGCAGCCTTTTCCAGCAACTGGCTTCAGACTTTGTCAATCATGCCTTGGCTCAGCCCAGTGAAGTATTCATCTATAAACTAATGCTATTGGCTGTTTGGGTGTATCCATCTGTCTCCATTTCATTCCTTGCATCGAACAACATGAACGGCAACTTTATAACCACAGCCTTCTCTGTCCTCTCCTGCTGGCCTCCTATTGATCTTGAGTTAATTGGCCAACACCACACTCATTTCCATATTCACACAAAACTATTGGCTTTGCCACTGCTTGTCCTTGTCACACTAGGGTCCTTTGCACCCTTGCCAGCCAAGAGGCGGAGAGGAGGTGGTGTTATGGCCAGAGCTGCTGACTGTGGATTTAAGGAACCATGCAGATTTGAGTCCCGGCGTCGGTTCTGCACCATGTGATTCTGGGCAAATCACTTAATCTCGCAGTGCCTCAAAAAATGAAAATCTGTCCTTGTCTAATGTAACTGGTCCTCCTGTAAAGTGCTTCAATGCGCTTGGGCTGAGCTATTAAAAAATGTAACAGCGTCATTTTGTTGTATGCCACGTAGAAATATCTGAAAACACACTGCCTCTCAAGATTCCTCTTCCGAAAAAAAATTGGAGCACGATGATTGGTTTGCAACTAACCAGTTCATCAAAATCGGATTTCATTCGGGGTGGGTGCAACGGCGCTTTTTTATGTCTGATTTGCCTTTCACTTTTACATTTTCCTCTAAATGAAAGTGACAGTTCTCCAACATGTGATTTCCCCCAAGGCCTCCTCCCCTCATTAACACTTTGCTCAGAACATGCTCTGTACCTGGTCAGCAGCATTCCTGGCCTCTGCTGTATGTCTTGTGGTCTGGCAGCTTTTCATGCGGAGTTAAGAAATTTGGGAAGAGATTTCCAAAGAAAGCAAGTTTGGGGCGCTGTTTCATGTTCTTGTGTAGACTTTATAACCCCCAGAAGATCATAGGGAGGGGCTGCAGAAGCAGAACGCAAACCCTCCTGAGCTGTCAGACAAGTTTGCTGACCCAAGACTGCTGCGCAAATTCCTCTTCCGGTTTCGTACATTACTAGTTGTATTGTATTGTAACTGTATTTATATAGCGCTTACTCCCCCTGACGAGGCGTCGAAGCGCTGGTAATTTAGTGGTTTCTGCAGAATTAGCATAAGACCTGCATGTGTCTTCTTAGATGCCCATGTGGAGCACATGGTTACTGCATAAATAGACCACAATGTTCCTAGCCAGCTTACATCTACCACGTGCAGGGGCGTGGCTTGGTCAGTAAGTTTGGGGGGAGGGAGGTGAGCTTCAGATTTTACAACAATCAGGCTGGAATATAAGGTTTAAATACATTATAGGACAAGCAGGGTGCATAAGAGGGGCCTAAGGGGCAGTGGAAAGGTAGAGGAATGCGGATTGGATGGAGTACTAAGAGAGAAAACACAAAATTTTGTAAAATAACCCATATTTTTGAGGATTTTCAAAACAGAGAGGAAGTGAGTGTGTGTGCGTTTTTATCCTTCTGAATGTAAACATTTCTGGTGAAACTGACAGACAACTCTCCATACCCGACTGAAAGCACCTGTACCCAACTATTTATTAGAAAAGACATTTATTAGGGGGTGTACCCACTCTGAAGCTACACCCCTGACTACTTGTGGTTGTTCACCAAGCATACAGTAACATAAACAGTTGTTACGTTGTCTTTCTATTGTGTATATTTTTGAGGCCTATTTGTGAATGATGCAAGCCCTTCTATTTCCCAAAACAAGTCCCACAAGGCATGCATTGCCACTCTCCAGACTTCCGCGCCTGATGTGCTAGTGCCGGGCGACATCGCAAGTGGCATTTTGGTGCAGCCTCTTCAATGCTACCCGGGATTATTTTTGCGACAGGAAGGAGGTACAGCTAGCCAGAGCACATTTGGTAGGGTTGGTAGAATTCTGCCCTAGTAATATGGATTCATATGGAATATGGATACTGGCTCAGCTACAAGGACCGCCAGCGAGACAAAGAATGCAGTTTATGGTGCTATGATATAGGGGCCTTCAGGAAAGTAGCCCTTCATAGTTAAATACAGAAGTTTCACAGTAAATCTCAACTAATCAGATGTTTTTAAAAGGTACATTCTTGGCAGAAACTGCAATATACAGTGTATGCTTGTGTGGGGGTCATTTGTGACACCTAGCACTGATGATTGGAACCCCCTGGACATCATAGAATTGATCGGTTTGTTACCATATCAGGGATATAGGAAACGCCATCTTTGCGGAAGCACAAGCTAATGTCTCTGTTATCTGGTAACACAAAGCTGAATACAATTATTAAAATAAATACAAGTAAAATAAATAAAATCAATGGCAAATATTTAGTGAGTTGCACATAAATCATTCCTTAATTCTCTACAACGGAAATATTTGCCCAGTCATTTGTGTTGTGATTAGAAAAGCATGACTCGCTGATTTAATTTATGGATGAGTAGGCAGCTCATCATCTTATGAGATATGAAAGTAACGGGCTACTTAACGCAAAAATTCTTTGACTATTTCCACCATGACATGTGAAGAATTTCAAATGTAAATGTTCAACAACAACAAAACAATGAAACACAAAAAAACCCTGACAGCGGCCCGGCCTCAAAACTGCCAATGGCCCTCAAGTAGTGCCATGTTGACTAGCGAAAAAGGAATGTAAGGTGGCCTGTGGGAACTTCAACTTGTTTTAAACTTGACCAGGTGATGGCACCTTAGTATGAAAGTGGTTTCGGTTTGCCAAAGGTTTGAAAACAGGTAACTTCTTCGATTCCCAGTCCAGACCCGGCTTGGCACTTTGGGCTGGACTGTTCCTATTGCAGCAGGCCCACGACTGATTTGCATAAGGCATGGCAGTTCTCTGTCTAAAATGATGACATGATACACTAGAATGCAGCCCTGAACAGTCACAAGTAGCTGAGATTAATTCAACCATTCCACCCATCATCTTTTGTATATTGCAGTCGACCCCCTAGGTGCAAAGAGTATGCCGACGTGGGTCCCGTTCTCACAGTGCGACTCGACTGAAGCTGTATCTCACTGATGAGACCTAAGTAGGCCGAAACCAGGATATTTTTGTGTTCTCATCCGGAGGTGACCTAGCCGGCAGCTTTGGATGGACTGTTTCTATTCGAGTAAGAAGAAGACTGATTTCCATATGGCAGGTTTCTACCTAGAGTGGCGTTGTGGTAAAACAAACTATGGACTGGAATGCGGCCTGAGCGATTGCCAGTGGCTAAGATTGATTCAAGCATTTCACCCACCACTTCGCTGTAAATAGTAGTTGATAAACAATATAAAACCTAGTACAGATCCTTCAACGTTAACTTTGTTCAGTTGTCAGGAACTGGCCAGTATCTCAGAGGTACCCAGAGGAAATCCAAAGAAAAAATGTGTCAAAATCTTAATCACTATGAAAATTCTTCTGCACCAGAGATTACAATACAAGGCATCTCAGTCTGAGCATTTTAGCAATTGTGTTCAACCCACAAAAGCTGTCCCCTAGAAATCTATCACCGGGAGTAATGTATCGGTAAGCTATGGCAAACAGCGAAGACTTGGGCAGCATTTCAGCAACCCCAGATGACTTTCTCTGCTCTCTGCTACTTCTGCCCTCTACTGATGAAGGGCTCAACCCAGAAACACGTGTCTAGAGATAACAGCACTGCCTGCACCAACTTTGGTGAAGAAGTACAGCAACTTTGAAGTAAGCGTACTGCATTTACCAGAATGCAATGGTGGGGAACTGTGCTGGGATGAGAGGCGGTGTTTCCCCCCCCCTCCCCCGAGCTATGGCAAACAGGACTGTCATCAACTTCTATTACATTTAACTCCACTGGTCACATTCCAGAGCACATTGTGCCCCACAAATTAAGTCTTGTCCACTAATTGTAAATGAGGCAGTGTAAAAGGAGGTAATATATGTGTCGGGCTAATTTAAGTTCAAGCACTCATTTTCATCCTGTTGGGTAGTCTCTTCTAAATGGATTGTGTAAAATGATAACTTAATGGTTGGATTGTCTAATTATCTATATTATTGTTGTTGCTGTTATTATGTGCAAAGTCACCCTAATGCATCATGGTGCTTGCTAGAACTGTCAGGAAATCATAAAACAGAGCTGCGGAAACACAACGGAAGATAAAATAATGAGGAAGATTTTGAACCTCTCCTTAAAACCTGGAAGTTAAAGGTCAGATGACTGTCAAAAGAAAGGGTGTGCCAAGGTTTGGGTCCCTTGGCCCCCAGTTATCTGCCTCTGTATTTCTCCATGGTGTAACAGGCACATTGAAGAGTTCTAGAGCGCAGTGATGGTATCAATGAAGATGGAAAAGTTGAGTGTCATCAGCTACGAGTGCAGTTCAAAGCTGAAAGTCTTGGTCAAGGGAGAGTGTTGAGCTCTGGGTGACCTCACGCCAATGGATTTTGCTTTTGGGAGAAGACAAGTTCAAGGAAATCTCTTGGCATGTAATCAAGGTCGGCCGATGTCGGTTTACATTTTTATGCTCACATACACCCTTGTGCAAAAGAGCATGTGACGCCTCTTTCCAGAGAGGGTTATCTTTATGTGATGTGTAAAATTGTGCTTTATTGTTTAAGCCAGATGAGTCAGAAGGAAAACCCCAGTCTTCCAGGAGTGACATCCATGCTGAATGATGCAGCCCCTGAGCTCCACCCTTAACTATGTTTCTGTGTTTGACAAATACGTGCAGCTGGATGGCGGCCAATGACAACGCTTGGGAACGAATGGGGAAAGTGAGTCGAAGCAGGCGAGGGTAGTGTGGCTTGTGTCTAATGGTCCTTCCCCCGTGAAGTTGACGCGCCTTGCCAAAATATTCCGCAACTTGCAGCTGAGTCCACAGGTCATGGGAGTGGTCATTTCTCCAGGATTGAGAAAGCAGCAAACTTCTGGAGCCCCTGCCAGTAAAAGCATGACTCAGTCACTTATTTCATGAGAGTGAGGTAGAACGAGCTTAATGAATGTGTATCTTGTTAAGCGGTGATGGTAATAGGACGTACAAAGTTCTCACCCTTTTGATCTGTCTGTTTCAGTGGTGCGTCTAGTCAAAAGTAAAAAGTTCTTACTTAATCTCACTTCATTAGCAATCACCAACAATAGGGTTTCTGAAATGTCTCTTTGTTTTTGCTGGTGTCTGGCTGGGTTAGTAAACCTCTAATGACATCATTCACTAAATGGTCCATTTAAGGAGGCATAACTGAGGCAGAGAGTGATTGGAGTGACAGACGATCTGAGGAAGATCAGATGGCTCTCAGTAGCCAATAGACTGTAGATTGGATGGTAATAAAGATCTTCCAAATTATAAGTGGGCAGTCTGAGACCTGTAATAGGGGACTCATTTAGATGTATGTGTCTTTCAGAATGTACTCCAGGGGTAACGTTATTTGTGGTGGGCCAGAAAACAAGAAATCTCAAAATCTAGACAAATTTTGCTCACAGAATAAATTTGCCACTTTTTTCCACTGATTACGTCCACTGGGCGGAATTTCATGAATTTGCAGTGTCTACAGAATTTTCGCCCTTTCCACCTCCGCCCCACAAACTATTAAGCCACCACAGACCACCACGAACTGGAGACATTTCGGCTCATTTTGTGGATGCGGAAAAGAAATTGTGAAGCTTTTCGCAGAACTAAAATCAACTAGAACTAACCATTACCAAGTTTCCCAGTTTAAGGGAACTTTGGGATTCTGAAAAGTATAGGATTGTTGTAGGGCCCACTTTCCATTACCTAATGTGGAAACTAAAAAAATAAAAATCCTCACTGTGGCAATCCTCAGGGATAAGTGTCGTACCATCAAGGGGGGTCTCGTGGCATCTTTTGATGTAAGCATTAGCGAGGAATTCGTAAAGCTTTATGACACAACATAGGACATTTCAAGAAATCTGCAGTGTCTAATCTTTGGCCACAATTTGAGTGCTGAAAAATTATTTGCAAATTAACTACCAAATATGGGTGAAGTTGGTTTAGCTTTCATGTGCAAGGAAGGCACTCTCCCAATGATTTGCCATAGAGCTCTGGAAATCTTGGGTCCCTCTACAATTCCTCCACATAGCAAGGGAAGGATCTGTACATTAGGCAAAATGTTCTATTCTTGAATGTTAATTGGTTGTTTAGTTAGTACTGGTCTGCTGCAGGGTCTAGTTGGATATGACTTGTCTAGAGTGATGGGTGCTTGAGATGTAAAGCCGGATTCAGAGGGTGACATCAATGGTAAACATGCTCAAACGCCATGCATTCTCAAATGGTAGTACCACTTTTTTAAAATGACCTCAAACATTCCTTTCCCGTCAATGGAACCTCGTCCGTCTTCTGCCATAAATGACAGAATACCGGCCATCTATCCATGGTCCTCCACCGACAATGATGGAATTGCCTCTCTGAAAGACTGTCTTTGGAAGTGTAACAGACCTTGAGGAAAAGATACAAAAGTCCCCCAATTTGCTGGGCAATACCAACAGTATGTCAAGCAAAATATAAAGCCACTCACAAATTACTTCCACTTTTTGGAACTATTTTTCTAGTGCCCAGATTTGATGGAAGTTCCACTATTTTATATAGGTACTAGTAGATTTTCACCTGAGTAATTCTCCCTCCCCCAAAGTGGTCCCCACCGTCAAGAAGACACATTTTATAGACCCTTCTTTTTAAGTTGTCTTAAGCATATTCTCAACCCTCTTGTTTTCCAGAAATATAAAGATGCCTTACTGAATTTACATCGGTTAGGCAGCCCGAATGTTGCTTTTTCAAAATGTCAGTTAGAAAAAGGAAATCACTGGATGGCTGAGGAGTGCCGCCCTGTTAGCCACTGAATTTGTTGTCGTAAATTCGTGGAGGGTGCTCTCCCTGTGATAATGCACTTCACTGAATTTATTTTATGCACTTTATAGAGATCGATTTCCTTGGATGTAATAGCAGCGGCAAGTTTATTTATTACCTAAATTGTTTTTATCGGTTTTCTTGTTTTAAGATCTAACGTATTGCATGTTATCGGTTTTTGTTCTTTCATGATTTTACATGCAAAATCGAATAAAGATATTTGATTGATTGATTAAGAACACTACTGTTTTTTTCTTTTCATGAAGCTGAAATGGTGAACCCGAAGTTCAATTGAAAAACTCACCAGAAAAACTATAACTCAAGCATATTTTTCCATTAATTCGTTTGGAGACTCTTATGTCTATCCAGGATAAATAGAACACACTCAGTGTGCCAATACCACCGCTCCCCTAAATGAGGCCCTAGGCTCGATGGCGATTTCCTGCAGACAAGCCTAAAGATAGGAGCAGTGCATAATTTGTGCAGGTGTTTTCCGGTGCTCAGCACCAGCAAGTAATTGTCAAGACCGGCACTTACGTATAACAATCCACCACATGGTGGCGGTGTCTGTCTCTTTCTGTATGGAGGACATCAGTTTATCAGTTAAATGCACATTATTTTAATACATCTGTTTATTGTTTTATTATTTTTGAGAAAAGAAAAACAGTACAACCAAAATAGAACTTCAAGGCAGCATATCGCAATAATGTTGAACAACAATGGCATACATCGGGGCATCTGTGCCCACTCCGCAATATACGATAGTAAGTTACAAAGAAAAGGTCTCAATCTCCATCAATTGTAGAACCTGACAGCCAAGGGCCCCAGATGTTGTGTTGTTTGAAGTCTCATCCTCTCCATTTGTATATTTCTTTCTCTACGTTACAGCTGTAGTCAATTCCTCATGACCAAGGGAATATCCGGATAGGGTCTGGGGCTCTCAAGCATCTAGCTATGTTCCTTTTGGCTACCATATATCTGAGTCTGGCTAGCAATCTTTGGTACCTAGTAATAACCCAGCCCTCCATTATCCCCAGTAGGGCTACTCTCGGGTCCAGCTTCTCCGTAGTCTGTATGAGGCATGCCAGTGGACTGTGAATATGGCATGGAAAAGGACCCATCTGAATCCTCACAGTGCCAGCAGCTCGGCTACTCAGCTTGCCCCGTTTTCCACAACCGGTCCGGGCTGTAGGCTGTGCGGTGGAAGTAATTGAACTCTATGAGTGTAAGGGTAGCCAGGATAATCAATAGCTGAGAGGCCATCTTAGATTCCCGCCAATCGTCGTCTTCCAGTTCCTCAACATTGTCTTTCCACCTCCTGTGTAGTGTGTGTAGGAGGTCAAGAGAGTCGAGATTCAGGGATCTGTAGAGATGGGAAATGCCTTTCCAGCCCATTGCACCCATTGTGAGCTTAGCCCCCAGGGGACTGTAATCTGGGACTTCCCCTAAGGCTGCCATGTGGACCTTTAAGACATGTGGTACCTGCAGGTAATTAAAGAGCTGAGAATTGTGGAGCCCAAATGCAGCCTTAAGAGGATCAAAGGACAATATGTGGTCGTAGTCGCACAAGTCACCTAATGTCGAGATTCCAATCAGGTCCCACGCATGAAAGCCCATCCGCTGAGTTACATGTTTTAGCCAAGACACAATCCACAGTGGGGTGCTGTCCATTTGATGTTTGCTACGGAAGAACCTCGCTGCCGGAGATTGAATCTCCGCAAGGTCAGGGGGAGTATATATGGGTGGTATTGTAACACATATAGGAAGTGGGGGACTACTAGCATTTTCATGGCAGTTCCTGTCAGTAGTGCAACCTGAAGTAGCCTCCTGAGCAATACCTTGGGCCTCGCCCATGTTTATTTACAAATTAAGCACTGTATAGGAGCATACATTCTTGTATCACCAGTATTCACCAGGAGATAGAGGGAAGATTTTGAAGCATCCAGTCCTAGGCAGCCCTGTATTTTTTTCTCAAATTATTTGTTTTCCTCTGTAGCAGGCAGATGGTCAGTGCCTCAGCCATTCCTCTCTCCAGATGCAGACACTTAGCTGGTTTTCCTCAGATTATTTCACACACATTGTCAGGGGCAGGGAGAATATGCCTGAGATACAGGACTGGCAATTTATGTTTCTCTGGGGGGCCATTTTACTGCCATAACAAAACCTCATTTCCATGCTTGTCAGGACAGCTGCCAAACCTCCATCATGGAAGGTCCCATGGGAGAACATGGAGGCCAATGAGAGTATTTGAGGGGGTGGGATCAAAATAAGGCGGCCCACCCATAAATATGGTGGCGTCACATTTTTAGAACAAATTCCAACTAAACACATTGCCTGACTATATCTAGGGCTCAGACTCTGGTGCAAATTGCACACCTATTAAATACGGATGTATGACGTTACAACGCAAACTATTACAACGCATACCTTTACAACGTGGTTTTTACAACACAAGTTCCATTACAACACATGCCATTAAAATGCAAGCCATTACAACGCATGTTCCATTACAACAAAAATTACTATTCTAACATCGCCGGATGCTTACCTCAGGGAAGGTGCTGGTCCGTGAGGGTTATGCGTTGTAATGGCACACGTTGTAATGGCATGCATTGTAATGGCATGCATTGTAATGGAACTTGCATTGTATTGACTGTGTTGTAAAGGCATTGCGTTGTAATGCCTGCGTTGTAAAGGATGTTTCCCATTAAATACCAATTGTACCTGATTCAGTATTTACCAAATTCGCAATATGCACCCTCTTATGGACCTCTGATCTCAGAATAAGGAAGACACTGTGTAAACTACATTTGATTTAGGGCAAATTCCCATTTGCTTTAGAAACAGGACTAGGGCCCTGGTTGTATTCAGGGTCTTGGCTGTTTGTTGCCGGAAGACACTGGGCTTTCCAGTGTGCATGGCATGTAGGCCCTGTTTGCAAGTACGACACTAACCCTGATGCAGGTGCAAACACAACCTTTTCGTCTTTTTTTTTTTTTTTTTTTTTATTAAGTTTTTTGAATAAACAAAATATACTACACAATAAGACATAAAGCAGTGTACCCAACCCCCCCCCCACCCACACCCCGGCATGGCAATCAATTAGCCTTCAACAATACAAAGGACATATGCAGCAAACAAAGAGCATGGTGGTACACAGTAAGCAATGCGAAGTGAGACAGTTGCGATACCAGTTCTTATCCCGTGAAGCACACAGCATAGCACAATCCACAAGGGTACATGGCATCACTGATCAGGGTGGTGTAACAGATAACCAGTTAATGGGGCCCAAAAATCTTTAGGTCGGGAAGCCTCAGGTATTTCTTCAGCATAGACTTCCAGCTGATCCCTACAATAGAGTAACTCTTGCATCCATTTCTTAACAGTGGGAACAGTTTTTGCACCCCAGTTCAACGCCACAGCTCTTTTTGCCAGCAAAGTTGAGACTGCGACTAATCGCCGATTGCAGGGCTTGAGGCCTCTAACACTGCCTAGAAGACACACCTCCAGATTGCAATGCACAGGCTCCATAACAACAGCCGTCAACACCTTCACCACCTGAGTCCAAACGCACGCACGCCAGCACATGCCCATGCCAAATGGAGAAAGTCAGCATCGGCTTGCCCGCACCGGACACACGCAGCACTCTCACGCAATCCAAACTTACATAATTGCAGAGGGGTATAGTACAATTGGTGCAAAAACTTAAAGTGAATCATACGGAGATTACAATTTGATGTGAGACGCCCAGTTAGCGCACAGCAGGCCTGCCACTGCTCGATCGTGAGTGCAGCACCCAGTACAGTATTCCATTTAACGAATGAGGGGTGGTCCCCAGGCTCATTCTCCCTCTGAGAGGCCCTATATAGTCTAGTAATCAGACCCTTCTTTTCAGCTGTAGCTAGCACCACCTGCAGCGCCCGCATTGTCCTGGGCTCAGCCGGAAAAATCCGGGTAGATATCCCGAACAGCTTGCCGCACCCGGACGAATATGAACCCTAGCATGAAGGTGCTACGTCGATCGCATTGTACACTTGTCAGAGTGCGAAACTGCCCCTTCGTATATAAATCTCCCATAGTAGTAATACCCACAGCAGCCAGCTCCCGCAACGCAAGCTTCTCCCGTGAAGCCGAAATATCCGGATGCGCCGCGATAGGTAGCAACGGGGCATATAAATAGGGAAGTTGAGCTCTTTTGGCTAGGGCCCTCCAAGCCCATGCTGTACAAAGGGCAGGATTTATTTCCGTTCTAGGGCCACCAGTGCCTCCAGACAGGGTGGCTGCCGGAAGAGGCAGAGGGAATACCGCGTCCGCCTCTATTGCAGTATGGGGTTGGAACCGCTGTGGAAAGTGCCAGTAATGCGCAAACTGCGCTTGTGCGCACAGATAGTAAAGCCGTAAATCCGGTGCCTCAAAGCCACCACGATCAAAGGGTTGCACCAAAACATCCCAGCTACACCTGGGTTTCTTACCCCCCCATACAAACGTAAGTAGCGCAGATTGTAGGGTACTAAACAAGGCAATATTTAATCTGATAGGGATATTAACAAAAAGATACAGCAATTTGGGCAAAATAGTCATTTTAAGAACTGCGATGCGATCCGCCAACGAAAGAGGCAAACGTGTCCACCGCTCCGTCTGCTCGGTGATCCGCGTTAGCGCCCTGCCATAGTTCTCAGTGATCACCCGATCCGGATCCCTGTGCAGCCATATCCCTAGGTACTTTACCGGGTCCTGAGTCCACGCCAGTGGGAACTCAGTTTCCACTTCTAGGGTTCCAGCAGTGAGCGGAAACACAACAGATTTCGTCCAATTTATTCCCAAACCCGAGTGCCTCTCAAACTTAACGTATTCCCGAAGCAATGCTGGGAGATAAGTGGCAGGTTCCCTAACATATAACATCATATCATCTGCGTAAAGGGAAACCACCAATGGCCGTTGACGAAAGCTCAGGGCAGCCGCTGAATGACACTGCCGGAGCTTACAAGCCAGCGGCTCCAGCGCGAGCGCAAAAAGCATCGGTGACAGGGGGCAGCCCTGACGCGTTCCCCGCTCTATTGGGAAGGAGGGGAGATCCACCCATTTACTCGCACTCGTGCCAATGGCTCCGTATACAGCACCCGTATCCACTGTAGGAAGAACGGGGGGAATCCCATCCTAGTGAGCACCGTAAGCATATAGTCCCACTTCAGAGAATCGAATGCCTTTGCTGCGTCCAGTAACACAGCAACTGCCTGGAAACCGGGATCAAAATAATGCAGTGCGGAAAAAAGCGTACGCAGGTTATGGGTTGTGGACCTGGCCGGCACGAAACCTGACTGATCCGGCAGCACCAGAAGAGAGATCAGTGGCTGCATCCTAGTAGCTATCATTTTAGCCAGGATCTTGGCATCTATATTGATTATAGAAAGCGGACGATAGGATTCACAGCGATTCGCAGATTTATCAGGCTTCAAAAGAGTCACCAGCAGTGCCTCCTTTAGAGTGGGAGGGAGATGTCCATTATCGTAAGCCTCTGCAAACATCTCCAACAACCATGGGGCCAACTCATCTATGTAGGCTTTATAAAACTCACTGGGGAGTCCGTCAAGTCCAGCGGCCTTACACGTGGGAAGAGACAGTATGGCCAATTTTACGTCCTCTACATCAAAGGGCTGGGTGATGTATTCCCTATGTCCCTGGGACAACCAACCCAGTGCGACATCATCAAGATAGTTGCTCAGCTCCGTCGGCGGCACAGTCGTACCCCTCTCGTACAGCGTTGTATAATATTTTACAATAACATCGCAAATTTTGGGTGTTGTGTAGTGAGCTACATCGTCCTCGTCCAGCATCTCAGTAATAGGGGCCTGACTCCGTGGCGCCGATAGTTTCTGGGCCAGAGATCTGCCCGGACGGCCCCCCTCCCCATAATAACGAGCCGTGCAACGTCTCGACCTGTGCAATAACTCCTGATCCACAGTGCTATTATGCTCCGTAACGAGCTCTCGTATCGCTGCCATCGTGCTGAAGGAGGGAGACTGATCATACTCACGCTCCAACTGAGATATTTCTGCAGCAAGCCTGCTTATTCTACGTCTAATATCTCGCAACACACCGGCTTGCGCTCCTATACATGTGCCCCTGATTGTCACCTTAAATGCCTCCCAGAGAACTCCCGCACTCTCCACTGAGCCACTGTTTTCCCTAAAAAAGTCCGGATCGCCTCCCCAATAGTTTGTTTGAACACAGGATCAGTTAGAGAAGTAGGCTGCAGTCGCCACGTGAAGGGTGGCCGCTCACAGGTTGGTACCTGTAATTCAAGTATAACAGGGGAATGGTCAGATAATGTCCTCGCCATGTGACCAACCGTCCGCGTCCAAGTACACACAGTGGCAGATACAATCCAGTAATCTAGGCGGGACCATGTCCCGTGGACAGAGGACACGAAGGTGCTTTCCCGTTTCCCTGGATGCTGAATACGCCACACATCATGCAGATTACCCGCTTCCATGACCCCCAACAATGTCTCCGATGCCAACTTAGGCCTGGTCGCACTACTGCCCAACCGATCAAGCTCTCCATCCAGACATACATTAAAGTCGCCTCCCCAAATAATCTCGGCGTCAGGAAACCCAGATATCCGGCGCCACACATCCGAGAAAAAGGAGGGATCGTCCACATTCGGACCGTATACATTCACCAACAATACATTCAAGTTGCCCATTTGGCCATATAGCAGCGCCACCCGTCCCTGCTCATCCGTTTCAGACCGAATCACCGTAAATGGGACTCCTTTCTTAACTAAAATCAGTACACCCCGTGAGTAGGTAGAGTAAGAAGATGCAATGCGCACCCCGGCCCACCTAGCCCCCACCTTGCATTCAGATGTTTGAGTAAGATGAGTTTCCTGAAGGAACGCTACCTGCACGTCCATCCTGTCTAAGTATGCCATTACTGCCCGTATCTTTTTGGGGGTGTTCAGACCCCGCACATTCCAGGTCAAACACTTCACCCTGCCACCCATACCACCCGCGCCGCAATACACTTCCTGACAGCTAAAACAACGAGTGTATTCTGCATCCCAGCTTCTACTTGTCTGTAGTATATCACAATAGCTCGTATCGTAAAATTAGCTTGTGCCAATGCCGTACCCAAACCCCTAACTCCCCCACCCCCACCCACTTCAGCTTCCCCAACGTGCTAAAGCCATCCCAATTGAATACAACGTGCCCCGAACAAAAGTAACAAAGAAGGACATATGTGTGGGGTACACCCATTAGAGGGGGTGCCAGAGCGCTGCTAACCTCCCGTCTTGCAGGAGGCGGCTGAGCAGAGCTAGGGACTGTACCACAGTGCCTGTAGAAGGTGCCACCCGCGTCCCATCCATTCTATAGTATATTCTCTGAGGGAGGCACAGTGAGAAGACACCACCCATATTACAGCATGTACCAGAGTGAGAAAGGACACATATACACTATAGTCCCAGCCGAGGTCGATAGAGTCCCACTACTATTCTTCATCGCTGCGTGCAGTACTGGACTCCCGTCGGTTCCGCTTCAGATTCTTTGCGTGTTCTAAGGCCGCCTTAGGATTTGAGAAGATTTTGGAGTCCCCCTCCGGGCCAATTCGCAGCCTAGCAGGGTAGAGCATTGCATACTGTACTCCCTCCGTTTGCAGAAACTTCTTCACCGCTCCAAATTCCCTACGAGCCGCCTGCACAGCAACCGTAAAGTCAGGAAAGAAGGCCAGAGCGTTACCCTGATGGACAATGGAACCTTTATCTCTGGCCATTCTAAGTATAGCGTCACGATCCCTATAGTTCAACACTCTGGCTATAACCGGGCGGGGAGGGGCCCCCGGTGCCGGGCGCGCCGCCAGGGAGCGATGTGCACGCTCAACAATGAACATGGTGGACAGCTGCTCTGTGCCAAAAATATCTTTTATGAGAGTCTCTATAAAGATCTCCATTTTACCAATGTTGGTGGACTCCGGCAGCCCCGTGAGGCGTATGTTATTGCGCCGAGACCTCGCCTCCAAGTCCTCATTCTTGGCCTGTATGAGGGCCAGTACCTTTTCCATGTTCAATGTTTTGCCAGCCACCTCACTCAGACCGTCCTCAGTTGTAGATACTCTCTGCTCCACCTCACCCATGCGTGTGTTCTGCTTCTCCAGTTGAGCCGACATATGGTCCAGGCGATGATTCACCGCTGCCATGGTGCCCTCAATAGATTGCAGGCTGCGCTGCATGGCCAGCAATGTGGTCTCGAGCGTGGGGGTGCATCACTAAGGGCATCCGCCTCAGAGTCAGAAGCTGCCTTTTGCGTCATCTTCGAGGATTTTCGCGCCTCAAAGGTGAGTCGCGGCTGCGATTTGTCTGTTCTCCCCATATTTCAAGCACTACAGCACGAGCCGCCCAAGTGATATGTGAAGGAAGAGCAGGTGCCTATGTGAGCCACAGAGAGACGCCCACAGCCGACCCCGTAGGCTGACGCAGGTAGGCACTCCCTGGTAGCTGTAGTAGTGACCACTCAGGCCCTCAGTAGTGCCGCACCCAATCCAGCGGTCAACAAGAACTGAAGGAGAAACAGGACCCACTCGGCCTCACAGACTCCAGCGGCCAGAGCAGCTCGATCAGCTAGGCACAGCAATACACCACTCCACAGCAAGCAAGCAGAAGGAGCTAGCACCTCATCGAAGGAATCTGCCGCTTACCCACCCGGTGTATGTTACAGCCAGACAGTCACAGACGACGAGGGGCGGCCACCCCAAGAGCAGTATCTCCAACAAGGGTATGCCAGCTAGTGCTCCAGAGCAGTCAGGCGGGTCCCCGGCTCCAGGTGCAGCTATACACCTATATAGTGCAAATGCCTATAGGGAACGGCTCAGAGCTCCACTGCCGCAGAGTGACAGCCACCAGGCCCTACATCACTCAATATAAACTTTCTCCAGAGCGGCTTCCCAGGCCCAATCACCTCCGATGCTCCCCAGTCCGCAGGATGATGGGAGAGCGCAGCCCCAGCAGGCGACACCCCCAAGGTCAATCAGGCCGTCTCACACAAGGCTCCAGCGCTCCTCGCGCCCGTCCCCTTCTCCACCCCCCCAAGCGCTCCCCACAGCTCGCAGAGCCTGACCTCCTCTCCCGGGCCCACACCCACCTCCGTAGTTGCGAGCCCAGTCAAGCCAAGCCCCACTCACCGCAGTCGGCACCCGGAGGCCTCGGTCAGCGACGGGCGCCCTCCAAGCAGTCAGGAACAGGAGATCAAGCGCTGATCGCCGCCGCCTCTCCTCGCGCCGCGGAGCACAAGTCCGGCCCACAGGGTTCACGCGGCCTCCTCTCCCTCAGTCAGCGCTGCGATGGGTGCTCCGCTCCAGCGGCGATGTTCCCACTCCCTCTGCGATCGTCGGAGTCCGGCAACTGCCCTCAGCTAGTCCCGCCGGTGCGGACTCAGGGCCGCTCAGCGGTCGCCATCTTGGTCCCGCGCATCGGGAGCTTCAGCCGGGATCCACAGCTCCTCGAGCACGCCTCACAGCGCCAGAGTCCCCCCACAGAGGCAGGAGGGCGTTAGCTCGCAGTCCCCGTGCCAGCAGGACGCAGATGGCGCGATATGGTGGCGGATAATTATCGGATATAAGCTCAGCCGGGCAGAGCTACACTAGCGTGCGGCCATCTTGCCGTGCACCCTCTAGCGCCCCAACCTTTTCGTCTTTAAGTTCCTACATGGTGAGATCTCAGCACAGGAGGCCTGGTTCGGATCTGGGGCCCACGAAGTCCGCCTAGGCTGATAGCATCATGTCAAATATGTCAGTAGGTGCTGAATGGTTATGGTGCCTTGTGTCATGGTGGGAGGCAACACCCACCACAAGCGTCATCCTGAGTCCCAAATTATTGTACATGGTCCATTCGAATGTATGAACGCAAACATTACTGCTGTCAATCCTGGCGTTGGCTGATCTGAACTGCGACATCTAGAGGTGAAGGGGCCTCGACTGTGCAAAGCTGTGGCCATCCTTTCTGAGTCGCTGCTGCTTGACGTCTTTAATTTGTAAATAAATAAATAAATGCAGGGGCTTTAAGTTTTTCATAAAAGCCACCACTGCTCGTGCCAGGGTTGCTACACACCAAGGATGTTTCATCTTGATTCCACCTCATGCTGCTTTCTTGCACCATCCTACACTTTCTGTCTCTTTAACTCACTCTAATCTCCACCATCCTACACTTTGTCTCTTTAACTCACTCTAATCTGTTTTTGCACCCGGCACTTTTTTATTTTGAGTGGGAGAGTACCTGCACTTCTCATGAAAAACGTAATGCTTTTAATTGGAGAGTACCAGCACTTTTCAGAAACAAGCAGGCACTCTGATGCAGAGTACCTGCACTTCTATTCCTCCATTTCAAGCACTGACCAGAACCACATGGCTATCCTGGCCTGTGGAGTTGAAGAAGAGGACTTGCACAGCCATCATGCCTTTAAAAACTATGGAGAGGCCCCTCGGGCTGTAGCGCCGAGAGGCCCCACATCATGAGTGATATCTCAGTAGAGTAGTCAAGGCTTATTCTACAAGATGCCAGGAGTTAGACACTCAGGAATAGCAGGACACAGTAAATATCACACCAGTGCACAGTCAGGGCTAGACCTTCAAATAACATCTGTTTAATTTAGGACACTTAGTGTATTTATTTAGTAAGTGAATTTTTTGAAGAAAGCGTGATTGTCAAAGTGACGTGTCCTTGAGCTGAAAAAAGTAGACGATGTTATCTTACTTTGTCCTCCATCATGAATAGCCAGTTCTTAAGATGTTTCCTAAATTTAAGCAGATTAATGTGGCTTCTCTGTTCTAAAGTTAGTGAGTTCCAAGTTTTGGTCATCTGGTTGTAAGAAACTGGCTCTATATATACTGCACCAAAGTGAGGTACAGTGTGTATAGGGTCCAAGGGTCTCCAGAGGTTTGGCAGAGGTTAAAGTTAGATAGAACCTTACTCTCTAAAGTGGTAGCTTGGTCGAGCAGTAAGGCAGTATCAGAGGACAGTGTAAAGCATTTGATGTACACACTCAGTCAGCAAATGAATCCACACACTCAAGAACTGAACTCTAGGCCAATTGTTTTGTATACAAAAATATACTGTTGTTTTATTTTTAGAACCAAGCAAGCCTGGCACAGGTAAGCATAAAAATACTTTTCAGTAGTAAATTACTTGTATGAACACAGTTCAAAATTGCAGTGTAACTTGTACTGGTTTTGGTTACAGTTTTAAATAAGCAGTTTGCAACACATTGCAGGTATAGTACATTCAATTAAATGGGCTTTTTAAGTAAAATGCAGTTAATTACTTTTCAGATTACTTTTGCTAACACAGGACTGGATCCTAGATTCAGCCCTGGGACATTTCCTGAAAACAGGTGAGTAATGCGTTTTGGTTAAAGGTGCGATTTTTAGAGAATATTATTGCAATTCAAAAGTTGACAGAAACTTTTTCACATAGAATCACCAATGTTATCCTATGGAAGGAAATTCAATTCACCGGTAAGTTACTTTTTAGTTACTTTTCTTACTCAGTGCTGGACACCTAGGTTCAGCACTGGGACCTTTCCTGCAAACAGTTGAGAAAATTTGGTTAGGTTATTTGTGCGATTTTTAAGGAATATTTGTATGTTGCAAAAATCGACAGAAGAATTTCTGGTAAAAAACAGGCAATGTTATCCTATGGAGGAAAATCGGGTTATCGGAAAGTCACAGTTGTGATCACTTTTTCTAGTCAGTGCTGGGTACCTAAATCCAGCACTGGGATCTCTCCTGAGAACAGGTGAGTAATTTCGATTTTGTTATTCGGACGATTTTTAGTGAATATTTCAAAGTTCCAAAACTCAACACTTAGAAGAATTTCCAAGTGAGAACCAGTCAATGTTACCCTATGGAGAAAATGTAAGTTATCGGCTTTCAGGTAAGTACTCAGCTGGCAGAGTTAAGGTTCTGGGGCAAGACTCAGGGGTCTCCCAGGTTCAGGATTGTACTGTTGTTACACCCTCAGCGGCACAGGGGCGGCCGGGTGCAGAAAGAGTAGGCCCAATGTTAGCCTATGGCGGGCAGGGGGCCTTTGGTTGGTGGCTGCTAGCAGGCAGGCCACGCGGCTGTGGGAGCAAAGCTCCTGGTCACTTACTCAGGGCAAGTGGGGAAGTCGAACAGGGTAGTTGGTGCACCCTCAGCGGAACTGGGGCGGCCAGGTGCAGTGGGCTTTTGGGACGTCGGGCGCCCAATGGATTTCAATGGGAAAACTGCGAGACGAACAAAGGCTGCAAACTCGGGGACGGTGATTCTTCAGGTGCGACCACCACTTCGAGAGGTAAGTTGGGAAGCTGTAGGTGGGGTAGACACCCAGGAGTTGGGCACAGGGGGCCGTGGGGCGCCGGGTGCAGGGGTGTCTTTAGATGTCGGGAAATCTTACCCTCTGCTGGTCGCGGTTGGAGGGGTCCCTGGTGTTGAGGCTGCAGGCGTCGTCAGGAGCGTCGAGGTGAGTCCTTGGGTGCTGGATTCTTGGTCACAGTCGCCGGGGGGACGTCCTCGTGGTCTTTGTCCACTTTAGCTCGGGCCGGGCTCGGCGGGTGCAGAGTGGGCAGGATCCGCGGTTTCAGGCCGGGGCCTGGGGTTGCAGATGTTTGAGCAGAGCCACTGCTCGTCGGAGTCCCAGTCTTTGGTTGAGCAAGGCAGTCAGGTCCTCCGGGGTTTTTGAGGTTGCTGACCACTGGAGACGCCGGGGTTTAGCAGGAGCAGGTTCGAGGGTCGTCAGGCCGGTAGGGCTGGGGCCAAGTCAGTTGGTGTCGTCCTCTTGTTAGCAGCTGCACGGCTGGTCTTCTTGCTTCTTGTTCTTCTTGTAGTTTCGGAATCGGGATCTGAGGAAGGAAGGTTCAGGGTGCCCCTAAATACTGAATTTAGGGGCGTTACAGGTAGGTAAGGGCAGGGACCAATGGGTCCCTTCCTGGGCTGGGTACACCCCCTACTCTGCCACTCTCCAGTGGGAGGGGGCAGGAGCCTGTCCTTGGTTGGCTGGGTCCCCCATCCTCAAGATGGCGGGGACTCGAGGTTGTGCTTCACCTCGGCTCCCCCACCTTAGGGGTGGAGTTGGCAGAGGTGGGCACACCTCCCTTCCTCACTTTGTTTTTCCGCCGGGTCTCCCGCCCAAAGTGGGGGGAGAACCAGTGGGGACCAGTTGCTGAGTACAGCAAAGTGGTCTGGAGAGGCTCACAAAGGCGGTATGCCTTTGAAGCTTCTCCTTCGTGAACCCTGCCCATCCTGGGGGAGGAGGCTTGGCACCTCGTCCCAGGATGTGCATTGTTTCAGGCCCCCGAGAGCGGCAAGCTCTCGACCCAGGGGTCCAGAAACATGTCTGGTGGTAGCAGCCTCGGCAGCCACTCAGTCAAGTCACTGGGAGTTGGTCGAGTTTCAGGGGGCATCTCTAAGATGCCCTCTGTTGTGCATTTTACATTAAATCCCACACTGGCATCAGTGTGGGTTTAATGTGCTGAGAAGTTTGATACCAAACTTCCCAGTCTTCAGTGTAGCCATTATGATGCTGTGGAGTTCGTAATGACAAACTCCCAGCACCATATACTCTTAATGGCAGCACTGCACTTACAGTGCCCAGGAATGGACCTGGGTACTGTAGGGGTACAGGGCTCATGCACCTGTACCCTCACCACTGGCATAGGGCACCCAGCTAGAGGGTGACTGATGTATGCCAGGGCAGTGGTTTGTGGGCATGGCACACAGGGATGTGTGCCATGTCGACTCTTCACTTTGTTCTGCACCAAGACACGCAGTCTGCAAAGGCAGAGTGTGAGTGTCAGGGTACAGGGCCTCTAAGGGTGGCACAATAAGTGCTGCAGCCCTTGGAGGCTTTCTCTGGTCACAGTGCCCTGGGTACCTGTGGTACCATTTACCAGGGGCTTACCTGTGGCCAGAGATGCCAATTGGGTTTAGGCTTTAATGCAGTTAAGGGAAGGAACACAGGCCCTGGGTACCTGATTGGCAGGAGCCCAGGGCACACTCAGTCAAAGTACATCAGCAATTCAGCAAAAAGTGGGGGCATACCATGCAAGAAAGAGGGCACTTTCTCACACTGGTAGGCAAAGGATCTTCCACCTTAAACAAGATTTTTTGTAGGTCTGGCCTGCAGACACCTTTAGCAGTCTCGTTAGCATTGTATTTTGCAAAAACAAATGATAATAAAATATAAACCTGGATAAAATACACAGAGAGGCTTTCAGATGGCCCTCTTCAGCCATTGGACTGTTTAAGTGTCATTCACATTTTGTTTCTGCCCACCCCAGCCTCCAGCATAGAGTGAAGGCCAGCCCCATTCAGCCGTTGGCTATCTTACTGTGAGTGACAGCATTTTACAATATACAAAATGGCGCTAGCAACTTGTAATTCTGAGATTCTGTCGCAAATGTGTTTATTGCCTCTACGTGCTAAGTGCTACATTTTCAAAAAATATTGAACTATGTAGTCAAACATCCTGTGGAGATAGTTGGGGTGTTCAGAAAAGTCTTTGGGGTGACGGATGGATAGGCAGTTCCGGGACTGGAAGATACAATGTATTCAGACTGGATTTGATCTGTTTGCATTCGGCTGGGGTGGCCGCTCTCTGAGTGCAGGTCTGGACCACTCAGTGGGTGTGAGACGCTGCTAACGAGCGTCCAGCCAAAATGATTACAAATAACTTTAACACAAAGTCCATGGCCCAAACAAAACAAAGGTCATTTTCGAGGTAAAGATGCAGTTTTAGGATGAGATGTTCCAAATTCTAGGGGTCTTCTTAAAAGAGGCGCTGGGATGTGACAGTAAGCGTCCAACAGGATAAAAGGAGTGCTATGTTAGTTTGCAGTAAATTGTGTCATCTTTGGCATATGAGTATGTATATCTATAACAGTGCTGCGAGGCAGTATAGCGCTATGCAAATCGTTCTTAACAGAAAAGAACGCATTCTCCAATATAACATTTTCTTTGCACTGATCACCAATGTTTGCTTCTAACCAGCTAGTGGGTATGAAATGTATCTGCCTCAGAAGCATGAAAGGCTGAGTGGATCAGCTAGGAGTCGAAGCAGTGAACAAACTGTGAAACTCTAGTGCCTAATTGCCATATGTTGACCAAATTTGGCGCTCAGTACTACTATTGAGCGTTGTACAATCATTCCTTTTCGCAATTAGAAACCTGGTTGATTCGAAGTCAAAATGTATTATTTAAATTGCTTTCTCTTAAATACCTTTTTGGGTATCTTGCACAAGCTGAAAGGGGCAGTAACATCAGGTCTTTGGTGTGTCTGTGTGAAGCCGGCTCTAACGAGAACGCCGATCAGACGGCACGACCTCTGTTGGAATGCATCGATCCCCGGGGAATGTCCAGGAGAGGGGCCCTTCCATGGGGGTTCGGGCTGGAGAGTGGAAGCCTCCAGGGTTTATACTGTAAGGGCCCTCTCTGCCCACCCCAATCAGCAACCTCGGCTGTGTCTACCGGCATCGGTGTAATCACGGGCACATCTGGAGGTGATTTAGACCTCTGGAAATCGCTCAGTAAGGCCTGCGCTACCCCCATAGGATAAGGAGGTGGGGTGAGGGGGGAAAGGTCAGTTTAACTTTCTCTGTTTTTTTTTTCCGTCTGCCTAACTAGAGGCCGCGGTAAAAATATCGCCTCTGGTGTCGAGCTGCAAAGAAATCCAAAACCTTTTATATGACAAAAGGACTTGATCGAATCTTGTGGGACAGCGCCACCAGCTGGTCATCTCCTGCCACGACCACGAAAATCCAGCATATGCATCATACAGCGGGTGCATAGCAGCCTTAGTTCCTTGTTAAAGGCAGCTGTTCACTTTTATAGCCAAATTGCTAGTCTCACATCTGGAAACTGTACTGCTTGATATAATAAAGGATGAGCAGACAAGGCTCGTTTTATAGCAGTGCAACATTCCAGGGAGGAAATTAAAACACAACTTCAACTCAGATAAGTACTGCCAGCCACATGGTTTACCCATGAAACCTGCCTGAGTGTAACCTCAGTTGACTCCATTCGGCTCCACCTCCAGACGTTGTGTTTCTCCAACTATTGTAAGATTCTCAACCGAAAGAGAAAAGCGTACACCCTCTCATGTTAGAGTTACACGACTTATATTTTCCCGAATCCGCAGTAGTCAGGAGTACCTCTTGAAACGTTTTGTGACACCCTGACTAAGTAAATTCAGAGCGAGTTATGCAGGCTTAATTTAGAATATACTCTTGCACAAAACATATGAAAAGACTTTTATGTTGCTACTTCTGTAATTTACTTTTCTTTTCTTTCAAGGGTAAATATGAACCCTTGGAGAAACTCCCTCCGCTGCATGCCAAACGAGATGATGTGGCGTAACTGCCAGAGCTGCCGACTTTGGAGCTGAAGAACGAGGTTCGAGTCTCAGCGTTGGCTCAACATCATGTGATTCTGGGCAAATCACTTAATTTCCCCATGCCTACCAAAAATGAATGTGTCCTTGTGTAATGTAACTGGTGCTCATGTAAAGTGCTCCAATACCTTATGCCAAGTTTGCGCTGTATAAAACTGCAAAAAAGAAACGTATCTTTCCATTCCCAACCTAGGGAGCAATTTACCTCTGCCATACTGACAGCAGTAAATCTCTGCTGCTACCAAAGAGGGAATGGGTCATGGACAGTGGTGGCCCCCATATATAAGAAGGAGGAGCCTCGGGGGGGAGTGTTTAAAATAATATAAAAAATAAAAAGTTAAACTTACCTGCTGCCGGCTGCCTTCCGCTCGCGCCTTGGTGCTGGCACTTCTTTGTCTCAACAGACACACTGTGACTACGTCACAGACTCACTGACCAATCCCCGCACTGCAGAGCAGCGCGGGGATTGGCCTGAGCAGGCTAGAAAGACGCCCTGCTCAGGCCATGGAGCCTGTGGGGTTTCTCCAGCCCGGTTGCTTAATGCAGCCAGGCTGGAGAAACATAAATGTGC
The DNA here is from genome assembly GCA_963921515.1 of Calotriton arnoldi. Taxonomy (NCBI): domain Eukaryota; kingdom Metazoa; phylum Chordata; class Amphibia; order Caudata; family Salamandridae; genus Calotriton; species Calotriton arnoldi. Next base: position 192,796 of record CAWUFW010006450.1, on the reverse strand, counting down.
ATGTGACTTTTGGTCTGACTGAGACGGCTGGCTGAACACACATGAGCACTTAGAGAGTGCACCTAGCACTCCTCCTCCCCCTCCCATGCCTCGGGTGCTCCTTCCTGTACACGCTGGCAGAGCCAGTGGCTTAAAAATAAAAGGATATTGAAATAACATTTTATTTTTTTGCTGCTGGTTCTGAGCAGTGGGGCGTGCTCCTCCGCCATTGCGGAGGGGCCGCCCCTGGTCATGGACAAGTTTGTGAAATGTGTGCCTGTTTCTAATTATTACAGTGTATCGTCCTTTGGAACTCCCACTTACCCCCAGTCCCCTCCCCAGGAGGATTTACACTTGACTTATATGTACGTCTCATCCCTTATTACGAGTTCATAACCACCTCTGACCTTTGTGACCTCAGGATGTACCCTTCCTCCAAGAAATATATTCCTCCTCTGTGGTTTTTAGGTCTCGCCTAGCGTTGCAGCACGCATGCGCTGCTCGCTCTGCGAGGCATATTGTATTAGGGTATGTTTTAGAAGTGGAGTGGAAGCCCCGCCCATCTTTTTCATTGGCTGGCGTCATCGTCCATGGTAAATGCTGGCTTCCGATTGAAAATTAGGCTTCTTAGTCCCTCCTTGTTACCGCCCTGTCTCCTTTTGGGACCGCCCATCAGGACTGGATCATTTACTTGCGGCGTTATACTGTCTCCTTCAATTACTGGATAAGAACTTTATTTTCCATTCGCGCAGTGGGCCCTCTGTTTCCTGACTGGCACCAGCTCGGCCGCCGAAGCCCTGCACATTCCAGCTCCGGGCTGACATTCCGGCGGGCAGAGCGCCTGACGCGCAGCGGAGGAATGTGGCCGTGGGGGCCGGAGCCAAGGGGTCTCTGCGGCTGTGCATAGCCGGGCTCCTGTGTGTCACTGCTGCCTGCTGCCTGCTGCCTCCCTCGTGTACCGGGATGGCTCCCGGTGTGCACCCTCCCTTGGGCTCTGGTTGCGGCCGGCAACTCAACTCTGCACCAATGGCGGGGGGCCCGGAGATGGCCTGCCCGCGTCCTGCGGAGTCATGATTGCGGTGCCAGTGCCTCTGTGAGTACCGATGCGGCACCTTTGAAGTATCCGAGCACGGTAGCTTCCCCTCGCTCTGCAGGAAGTGCACTGTGCCGCGTTCCCCCACCGTGAGATCGTGAGGGCCGCGGGGAACAGAGGCCCGATGTGTCACGGAGTTATCATGGGCAGTGGGAGGGGGCCTTCCACGCTGACTGAGAGAGGTCCACATTTACATGATGGCTTACTGCCTGGAAGTGTTTGAAAACGAGCCTTTGGCATTTGTTGTCAGCCTATTGTTGATGGTTGTTGGTGTAAGAGAAGGGTTAGAGTGTGTGTGTGTGTGTACATGTGCACGTACACGTGCCATGGTCACTTGTCGATATGGATTCACTAAAGGTGAGGGATGTTTGCTAGTGGCTAACTTGCTGACTGCCGAACCAGGAGAACTGACTTCCCTGCTTATTCTCTTGACGAAAATTGTGTGATCCTGGAGACATCAGTTTGCCCCCACGTGCCGTGCCTCAGTTCATACATGTTAAAAAAAAAATCTTCAGGCATATTCACAATACCAAGCGCCATCTCTAGTGTACATTGAAGTACTCCTTTAAACCAGTAAGCTCCCAGAAGTCAGAAGTTTTCGACTTCGGCCACTTTGTGAAACTATCTTGGATTTTTCAACCTGGCTTTCTTTGCAAGTGTTTTTGAATTTATGACATGGTCAACATCGCTTGGATTCGTCTTAGTAAAATAGAGCGCTTATGTGAGTTGTTACCCTATTCAAAATGAATACATGAAAAATAATTCAACACTGACCATCGGGGGTGGTTTGTAGTGCAGCCTGGCTGCCCACTGAGAGTTGTGACATGGCATTGATTTTTTTATAGCGCAAACTCGACCCGAAGGTATTGGAGCGCTTTACATGAGCACAAGTTACAACACACAAGGACACATTCATTTTTGGTGGACACAGGGATATCAAGTGATATTACCAGAATCACAGGATGTTGAGGCGACGCTGAGACTCAAATCTTGTTACCCAGTTCATTAGTCGGCAGCTCTGGCCGTTACTCCACATTCTCTTGATTTGTTGAACGGAGAAACCCATTCATGTTCTAGCGATTGACTTGTGAGGAGTGAGGTGCCCTTGGAATCTCAATGAACCTCTCTGCCCAGTGTGTGCTGATGGTCCAGCTCCCTCCTGGCGAAAGAAGAAAGTGGTCTCGGTTTGCTTGGAACAGCAGTGTCAATGTTAATGGTGGGAATCACTTAAAGAAGAGTGTAGGGAACTTCACAGTGCCAAGAGGGCCGCCATCTCCTGCCTGGAATGGCCATCCTGGTGCTTCGCAGATGCGTGTTGACAACACTGCACTAATGTACAAAAGCATCAGTGTGACACAGTGGACTCTTGGTTCTTGCATCATATTATTCAGGCTTGTCAATTGTCGCTGGTATTGCTGTTGCAAGTCTTAGCACGTTGATGACCAGTCAGTGAGTGAGAGCAGTTGTGTTGTCTTGTATATGGAGCTGACTGTCTTTGATGAATAATTGTTGAATTGTTTTTGGGAAGTATGTCTTTAGCTCATGCAATTTGAGACTTTCTTAGACATCTGCACCCAGTGATGGCTTTTAACCGCCCAGTCACAGAACAAGCATTTGCAATGCAATAGGTCTCGCATTTACGCGAGTTTGAGTTATTGGCATTGTAAATGACAATGCCTTTATTTATGTTTTTAAAAATAAAACATAAATAAAAGGCATTGTCATTTACAATGCCAATAGCTCAAACTCGCGTAAATGCGAGACCTATTGCATTGCAAATGCTTGTTACTTTTGCAGGTAATTGCTCTCCGTCTGTCTCTTCCTCTGTCTTTCCGCTTTGTTTGCTTTTCCCTCTCTTGCCCTGTTGAAATGTCTGATGAGGAAAAATAAGTACCGGTCCTTAAAAATGAGTGGCGGTGGGACCCACCGGCAGCCACCAGCTCAAATTAAGCACTGGTGATGTCATTCACTGGTTGGCCCCTCTAAGCCACCAGTGAGTTTTTCCGTTGCCAAAAAAAGAACCATTTCTGATACTTAGATCTGAACTATCTCCAAATTGTACTTATTCATCTACAGATGTGGGTTCCAGCTGGTTACTCAATCCATCTTGTGAGTCCCCAACCGTGATGTGTTCTTTGCCAACGTGACTTATTTTTTTCTCTTGGTCAAACCCCACCAATGTATGGAATTTACCACATCCGATGATTACCTGGTTCAATAAACTGGTCAACCCCACAATTTTCTCCAGGCGTATTTCTGCTGGCGGAAAAGGCCCGATAAAAACCACCCAAAAAAGCACCAAAATCCACATCATCCTTCATTTTGTAAGCGGAGGTAATTAATGAATGAATTTCAAACCCTGGTATTTCAGACTTCACCATCTGCAATAATACATCTCACCCTCCCCCCAGGGCACTCATAAATAGGGCTTTAAGGTTGATTTAGACCAGTGCTTAGTTTGTAAAATATTAAGTGCCAGGGCTCTGACCAAGAGGCCATTGCATTTGCACCACCCATCGCCCTTGTCATCGCTGCCAAAACAACTACTAACCATCTCTCTCGCATGCAAATGCGACAATTCAGATTATTCCAGGTCCCCAAAGCTAAAGGAATGGCTGGGGAGGCAGGTATTAGCAATTTTAATGTATATTGTATTCCTAAACAACCGTTGTTCTGCTCATCTCTAAATTAGATGAGCAACGCCACCATGTGGTAGACTGATCTAAGTATGGTGTTGACAACACCGGAAACCAATTAAGTGCTGGTGCTGAGCACCGGAAAGCACCGGCTCAAATTAAGCATTGATTTAGACTCAGGTGGGTGTCACATTAGGCTGCCAGTTTGCAGCGACCCTCCCTTCTCACTTCCAGGAGAAGGAGTGCCCATGGTATTGACATCTCCGTGCCTGCCTGGTGGGGTCCATTTTGATGAAACTACTTCCACCAGTCCGTAGAAGCACTATCGTAACACTGAATGCAGAGCAGGTCGCCATGTTGCCTGGGTCTCTTCATCATTTCCTTTTGTTTCGATGTAAAAAACAAACAAACAAAAATAATTCCATGATTCAAATGAAAAGTTTTCTTGCTGGGCATGTGGGCAATTGTTGATTTCTCCTACTTGTTTTTGCCATGAACTAATGGCAAACATGGTCAGGGAAAATTACCCTAAATAGGGCATTCCTAAACGGGGCAGCCCTGTGGCGGACAGGATGCTCCTAATGCGCCAGCGGAGGCTCTGCCAGTGCTCGTCGCAGTTACCCAACTCTGAACAGGCCGGGGAAACCAGTGCTTCATTTGTAAAAAACATAAGTGCCTGGGCTCTCGTCAGGAGGCCACTGTAGCTTGCACCACGCATTGCCCCTGCCATGCTGCCAATGATTGTAACAACACAACTAATAACCATCCACTCCTACACACGTGACAATTCCAACTATTCCAGGCCCCATAAGCTATAAGAATGGCTTGGGTGGCAGATAATAGTAATTTTTAATGTAAATTTAATTAATAATTAACTGTTGTTGTGGTAATCTCTAAATTAGCCAGACAGCGCCACCTTGTAGCAGGCTGTCACAAGCGCTGGTGTTGACAATTAACTGCTAGTGTCGAGCACCGAAAACCACCGGCTCAGATTAAGCACTGAAAACTCAAAGTTTGACCAGGGGGATCCTACGATTTATGAAGGGACTCCTTTTTCGACTCAAAGAGGGTCATTACGATGGCGGGCGGACAAAGTCCGCCCGCCACCGTAACGGAGAATGGGACCGTCCGCCATAGGAGCGGCGGTCCCGCCATTGGGATTAGGATGCCACGGTGGCGGTGGCATTCCGCATATATTGAATTGCGGCGGGCGGTGCTGTAAGCAGCACCCGCCACAATGCAATATATGCAAGTTGTGCCTTTGCATGCACACCGTGACCGGCACCGCGGGGTGCCTGCCACCTTGTGCATGCAAATGCAGGGGGGTACCATAGGTACCCCCCATGTGCACCCCCCATCCCCGAACATCTGGGGGGCCCACAACGAGCCCCCAACAGCAAACACCGTATGCCTTTCCATGGCGGCAACGCCGCCATGGAAAGGCTGCTCTCCGCCGCCATACTAATATGGATGGCGGTGTCTAGCAGACACCGCCACCATATTAGGCCCCTTACCGCCCGGTCCGCTGTCGGACCGGCCGAAAGCTCGGCGGACGGTCTTTCCGTCTGCCGGGGTCCCCCCGCCATCGTAATATGGCAGGGGGGAACTGGCATGCGGTCGGTGAGAAATGGCGGGCGGATCGCCACCGCCATACGGGCGGTGGCGATCCGCCCGTCATTATAATGACCCCCTGTTAGAAATGGGATCTCTAGTTGGCAAGGGCTTGCACCTTTGTCCAAGTAGGGACCCTTCTTCCTAGTCAGGGTAAGGGTGTTACACTCGTGAAGTAACCCCTGCTCACCCTCGTGGTAGCTTAGCACGAGCAGTCAGGCTTAATTCAGAGGCAGTGTGTAAAGCATTTGCACATAACCAACAGTAATACAGTGTAAGCACTACAAACGGACACCACACCAGTTTAGAAAAATAACCAATTTTTATATACTCAAGACAAGACCAATTACGACACAAATCCACAATACTACACTTTAAAAACGAATACTTGATAAGGTAACTTCTTCTTTGCAGGAATAGTCCAAAAACAAAGTTACGTATGCAGTCGGTAGCTCCGTCCGAGCCTACCGCGATGCTGAAAACAACAGAGTCTAACAGTTCCAGCCGACCGCGTCGATACGGGCCAGCAGAGTCGTGAACAGACTCGGTCACAGTACCTTTCTCGTTGTGGCTGGTACGGAGTGTGCGAGCCGGTCGGCGTTCGTCGCGGTTGCGGTGCAAGACGGAGCGATGCAAGGTGCGGCGTCCTCGATGCGGTGCAGGCAGCGGCTCGATGAGCGTCGTGCAGACGGAGTCGGTGAGTCCAAGGCGTGCGATGCAGGGTGAGACGATGCTCGATGCAGTGCTGACAGGTTGCGATGCAGGCGACCAAGCCGGAGTGCGGGAGCTGGCGTCGGACAGCGGTGCGAGTCGGAGCGGTGCGTCGCAGACGTGCGAGCGGTGCCCCAAATGCGGTGCGGTCACGACTCTTGAGCCAGTTGCAGCGACCGCGTCGGTCGGGTCCGGCTGGTTCAGTGAAGCGATGCGATGCGATGCGAACTGCGGTGCCCACAGGTCACGGTGCAAGCAGCGGCTCGATGTTGGCGGCGTCGGACGTCGCCCACGGTGAGACCAGGGTTGCGATGCGAAGCGGGGCGATGCGGTCTGCGGTGCAAACAGGTCACCGGCCAGGGATGGATTCGGTTGACGGAGTCGGTTGCAGTTCCCTTCCTCTGTGGCAACTGAAACAGCGTTCCAGAAGCGGTACCCAGAGGCTTGTGAAGTCTTTGTAGTCCCTGAGACTTCTTAACAGGAGGCCAGCTCTGTTCCAGGCCCTTGGAGATACTCAGCACAAGTTTGTAGAAAGTTCAGTCCAGTCCTTTCACTGCCCAAGACAGAAGCAGCAACTGCAGGCCAACCCAACAAAGCAACAACACAGCAAAGGGGCAGTACTCCTCCTGGCAGCTCTTCCAGCTCTTCGTCTTGGCAGGTTCCTTGATTCCAGCGAGATCTAAATTCATGGGGTCAGGGCCCCAATATTTATATCCCAAATTCCTTTGTTCTCTGAAGGCAGAGAGGCCTTTGCCTAGTCCAACCCAGTTCTGGAGCACTTTGTTGACAAGTCTCCGTCCCTTCTTTCAGTGAGTAGGCCAGGGACATCAGACGCACCACAGGAGGTGGAGCCAGCATTGTGGAGGGAAGGCACTGTCCTATTCAGGGCCCAGGTGCAACCCCTCCCACCCATCTACATGTAGATCTTGCTATTCAGCCCTGTGCTGACTCACCCTGTCTCCTGGCATCCCCCAGCCCCTGTCACTCACACTCCAGACAAGGAATACACAACCTCGCAGAGGCAGGCTTGGATGGTTAGACAAGAAAATACCCACTTTCTAAAAGTGGTATTTTCAAACACAGAATGTTAAAACCAACTTCACTAAAAGATGCATTTTATCATTCTGAGTCCAGGCATACTAAACTCGAATTTCTACCACGTTCCCGGGGTCAGTTAGGATTATAAGCTGTAATAATCAAAACTGCCCGTTCTGGCCTAGGGGGAACAGGTAGCCTTGCAATAGTGAAAACCGAACTAGGCTGTAATTCACTATCAGGACATGCCACACACACCAGGGCATGTCCTACCTTTCGCATACAACGCACCCTGCCCACAGGGGTACCTTGGGCCTACCTTAGGGGTGACTTACATGTAGAAAAGGGAAGGTTTAGGGACTTGCAAGTGTGTGCACTTGCCAAGTCGACATGGCAGCCCCAGGCTGCGCACAGGCTCTGCGGTGGCAGGCCCGAGTTACACTTTACGGGCTGTTTGCGTGGGTGGCACAATCCAGTGCTGCAGCCCACCAACAGCATTTGATTTATAGGCCCTGGCACTCGCAGTGCACTTTACAAGGGACTGACACATAAATCAAATAGGCCAATCATGGAAACACCAATCCATAACACATTTTATACAGGAGCACTTGCACTTTCCCACTGGACAGCAGTGAGGAAAGTGCGCAGAATCATTACACCAGCAAAAACAGAGTCAAAACCGGGAGGTCAGAAAGCAAAAAGTCAGGGGAAACACGCCAAAAGATGCCAAGTCTAACACCCCCTAAATGTGAGGCAATTGAATGTGTGTCTTTGCCCACCATGCCGTCTCCTAATTCAAATTGCTTCCTGCTTTGTGTTTTTATCTGTCTGCAAAAATAAGTTAAAAAGGCTTCAATGAGAAAATATAGAGGAAATAAATATCATTTTACATACATGCTATATAAGGTACAAAAATATTGACTACAAGAATATTGAGAACAAAAATATTGGCTATATATAGGTCAGTATATAACTATAAAAGTTGTACTCATAGTGGGGATTTATCACGGGTGAGCATTGATCCTTTGTTGGCGGCGAAGCTAAAAGAACACAACACCTTGGAATTTGGGAAAGAGGAGGCGGTAGAAGCAATCGGATCCAGTCTCCCAGAAAAAGCACCAGGCCCTGACCTGATCCCAAACGAGCTTTTTAAAACCCATCTGGCAGTTTGGGGTCTCTAAATGAATCATCTTTCAAACTCCGTTCTAAAAGGCATGAAGATCCCCATCACTTGGCTTTCCGCAGAGATTATTCCAATGTACAAGAAGGATCAACATAGTGTGCCAAGCAACTATCGTCTGATTAGTTTAATAGATGCCTCACAGAGGATCTTTTGCAAGCAAGTTCTGGCACACCTTTTGGACTGGATTAAGAGCAATGTGATATCTTATCCCCAGGCAGGGATTAGAAGTGGCGTCAGTACGATAGATCAGATCTTCCATTTTACTGCCTATTTTGGAAGACTGTAGCAATCAACGGGGGTTGGACTTTTTGTTGCCCTCGTTGACTTGCATGCAGTTTCCATCTAGTTCCTAGGGTAACTTTTTGGTCAATCCTGGATAAGATGGGCATCCTGCCAAACCTGCTGGCAATCCTTGTCGAGCTCCATGAGGACAACTATGCAAGGGTCAGGTGGGGGAAGCAGGGACAATTCACCGACCCCATAAGTATCTTGCGGGGGTGGGTTAGGCAGGTCTGTGTTTTGGCCCCCTCACTGTTCTCACTATACATAAATGATGTAGGAGAGTGCCTGCCTTACTTTTTACGGTTGACACTGTTGATTTCTAAATCACTTAAAGGCTCAAAGCATGTTTTGGATGACTTTACTAAATTTTGAAAAGAGCCTGGGCATAAGCTCAACATCTCCAAAACAAAATTCATGCTATTTAACCCTGCTAACAGTAAAAAATATCAAATGTAAGTTGGTTGCTGGAAATAATGCTATCGAACAGGTTACCAATTTTGACTACTTATGGATAAGATTAACACCAAACCAGGATTGGTCAATGTGGGTACAAAAATCGCATTGCTCTATCCTTCTTTAGTTGACAAAATGGCTAAAGATTTATAACAAAACCTGCTCAAAGGGGGCTGTCCCTCCTATCGAGATTTACAATGTGAAGGCTCTGGGAGCCGTTTTGTACAGTCCTGAGATATGGGGTCATGCTAATTGTAATGTATTAACAGAAGTAGAAAATAATTTCCTTGGGTCGCTCTTTGCTCTTCCTAAGAGCTCGACTATGACCCCGCTGCATCTTGATTTGGCGTTTAGGAAAATTTCCAAGAAGACTGAGTATAGGAATCTACGGCTTTGTATGCAAGCATATAATTTTTTATTGCAATTACCAGATGACGAAACGCGTGGTCACATGACTGTTTCTTAAAGCCGCAATGCGCTCCAGGAGGTCAATGATCTTAGATTAATTTTAGTGTATCGTTGAATCAGTACTTGACTCTGTTTTAATTTTGGTTCTATTCATCGGAGCCTGTTTTTATCCGGATTGTTAATCATTAATATCCCAAAACTTATGATTTTATGTATTTTACTTGTGTGTTTTAATAATTTGTGTGTATACTATTGCTATTCTTGCAAATATCTTGCATGCTTTTATGGCTGTTCACAGCCGAATAAAAAGAATTCTGATTTTGATTCTGACTCAGTATAGGCCTTTGCTTTATTGGCGTAAGCTATGGTGCTCGCCTGCACTAGGAGTGTATAGAAATGTTTTAAGGGACCTTTTGGTCTCACCTGGTGCCCCTAAAGTTCCATGGCTCAAGTACATTAGAACTACTCTAAGGAACCTGGGTCTAGACATGCTCTGTGTAAGGCCGGAGGAATCTAGTTCCATTCCATTTCCAAAAGGGACTTTAAATTGGCCTACTGGGAGGATGTTGTTTACGGATCGGTGCTGGTATAGGCTGGGAGGCTCAGGCCGTAGAGCACTTGAAACACCACCATTCCTGTGTTAAAGCCAGCTTACCCCACTCAGGAAACCAACTGCACCATCTCCAATAGCTGGCGGCAATAAAGTGCAGCACTTTATCCCAACTTCCAGTCGACAAACTGTTGTACAGTGTATCCTCATACTGGGGGACTCATCACAGCTTTAGCCGCGGTACTGCAGGACGGCGGTCGGCGAACTGATGGAGGACGAGAAGCACTGCGGAGACTACCGGCGCTGAGGCTACCGGGGCAGGAGCGGAGGAGCAGAAGGCGGAGATTGTGGGAATGCTGGACAATGACAGCAACAGCGAAAGCGGCTGGGGTGAGCAAACGAAGTGCAGGGTAGAGCGGGAGCTGCAGAGAGTGAGCCCAGGCCCCCTGCGGAGGCGGCCCAGCTAGGACTGGGTGTGGCTTGCAGGGAAGCCTGGTGAGCTCTCGCTCGGTCTGCAGCTCCTGCTCAGTTCACAGTCCCACTTGCATTTGCCTTGCTTTGCTCGCATCTGACTTGCTTTGCCCTGCTTTGCTTTCCCCGCTGCCAATTGCTAATTGCTGCCCTTCATCACCGCCTCTCCCTCTTGGGTCCAGCCATCAGCCCTTGGAGTGTGCGGCTACCTGCTAACTACTGCCCCTCACCACTGCCTCTCGACTGAGGTCCCGGGGGTTCAGCCAGCAGCCCTCGGATTGTCCCACCATCAATTATTGCCGCCTACCACTGATTACTTCCCCTGGGCTCACCCACCGACTCTAGGTGCGTGCTATCAGCTATCAACCACCAGCTCCACTGCGTACCTGGGTGTGCTCTGTGGTGAGGTCGCATGACAACATCTAAATAGCAGTTCTCCCTCACTCGAATGCATTAAAAGAAAGGGCGTAAGGCAGACAACCTAGGGCCTGAAGAGGAATCACTGAACATCAAGAACAGCGCTAATAACAGCTAATCAATCAGACTGACTCAACTAACAATTCAACTCACAAATAGAGGTGCACACCAGCCGCACCAGCCGTACCAGTATAGGTCCAGCAATAGCGACAAACAGTACAAGTACACGAGTAAGGGACGAACCCCAAGGGGAGAGACAATATGAGATCCGGGAAGGAAAGAAGGACGGCTACTTCGATAATCAACATATGGAAAAGGAAGAGCAAGTGACTTAATGAAATCGACAAGAAAAATCCAACGACGGAAGAAAGCGACATACCCCATTGTTTGACTTTGGTAGATGTAGACTCTACCTCATCTACCAAAGTAATAAACACCGGCTACCAGCCAAAAATCTACACAAAATTTTCATTTGTGAGGGACACAGGGCGGTATTATGCTCAAGTAATGAAAACCTCAACAGTCTGCCCTTCCCCACTGCTCCCAGCGGTTGCAGATCAATTACTTTCCGTAACTGACAAGTTAGAGCTAACATCTGAAGAGAACACAAGCATGGCCAAAGAATCATTAGACACAGGTAGCTATCAAGGAATAATAGCCCCAAAAGGGGGAAGTCTTGATTCAGCAAAGAAAAATACAGATGCACTTTGCTCTACTCATTCCACATCAGAAGCATCCAAGGCGAACTTGATAACATCAAGCAATAACTGCAAAGGGAACACACCCCTTGCTTTGACGGAGATCGCCGGGGGTTCAGGTGCTCCGCTTGAACCAACAATAATAATCTTGTCAAGCACAAATCTAACCCCAAAACGACCTGTTCAACTGAAGCTCACAGGGCAGTATCTTTAATGAACCCAGAAAACCTCGTACACGGCTTTGCACAAACACACAATGGGGTCTCTTATAAAGGGGAACAAAAACGAACTACCGACAAGGACCCCCAATTACAGGAAATGAAGGAATCGCCATACATCTGCCTGATGACAGATCAGGAGGTTCAGTGCACCTCAATCTGCTCTGGCCCGCCCAAGACACCACAGGGCAATATTAATACGGATCCGCAGAACGACAAGGCAGGCTCAGTCAATTTATCAAGTTCAATTGACCTGGATACAGATTTACATCAACTTACAAACTGCCCCGAAATTATCTACAGCGAACAAGAAAAGAAACATAAAGAAGACACAAACGGCGAAGGAATCAACACTTCATTCCTTATAACGCAAGAATGGGAACGGATGGTAGCCTCCCACTCCTCTGACTCCCCCCAGGAGGATGACAAGGATAACAATACTCACCAAAACTGCAGCAACAAAGAGGATCAAATGGGTACAGAAAAATCATGGTCATCCTTGTTTAATACTATGCAATTATCAATAAAAGCAATGCAGTATCATTCTGACAAAACGGATATTCAATTACCTATTCTCAACTCCCTGGCTAATCATGTCTCACATTGACACCTGACTTTCGGGCATGAATAACTTGATCAAAAGGGCCCAGGCAGAAACAGAAATAATACAAACACACTGCACCTGTGCTGCTATAGTCGACAAACTCTCAACCCTCCCAGCCGCAATGGGGGACTTCGTAGCAGATATAAAGAAGGCAACAAACATGGCAAGGACAGCAGACAGAGATAGCCAAGAAATGGGCCCCATGGAGGAAACATCTAGTATCACAGTCGCGACGACCTACCCAGGCACGACCTACAAAGGAGTCACCTGAACCTACATGGGCACTGCCCCATTCTAACTTCATCACAAATACATCCAACACGACAGTAGAATACATCAGCGGAAAGGATCAAGAGGTGAGGGTCAGCGCAGAAGGGGGAGAACACAATGGTCATCACAAGGCCAACATACACACCAAAGATCTAGAGTCCACAGACCATCCACTGCAATTCGCAGGAGAGTGATCAACAAGAACGTGCATATGCCCGCAAGAGCAGCCTGACGATGCAGAAAAAGAGGAAATAAAACATAGCCGAAAACAGAGGAGGAAGGGTAGAAAGAAGAAGAAGGATATAACGGCTTATTTTCAAACTGGCAATGAAACTTCAATCATAAAAAGCCCGGTACAGAGGGTGATCTGTGGACGATCAATATCAAATGTGGATCACAACTTCAGCCAATCAGGCACAACAACTGCAGCGGGCACAGAACCCAAAGGGAAAAAGGTTGAAAATGATTTGACCGACCCCATCCCCGAAGCAACCGAAGGGGATCTTAAGACCATAAATAACAACACCTCTGTAAGGAATGCAGAGTCAGTCCTTATAACGAAAACAACTCCCCCAATTATGGAGGGGCTGGCAACTCAAGTTAACTCTAAATTCCCATATCCAGGAGGGACAGGCCCCTCAAGCAAACTTCCAAAGTGACAATCACCAGTCACAGCCTAAAACTTGTACTATTCTGTTCATTCCTGAGTACAAGTCCAGAAGCCGGGGGGATATCCTCAACAGAGGGAATATCCTACGATTACTTACATCAATTAGTAGCCTTGTGAATATAAGATCTCATGACCTGGAAACAATTGAATTCAAGGAATTCAAACAACTTTCAGACTACCACGTAACAAAGGCAACCTGGGCCTCACACAAATAGTAAGGAGAATTTTGGGAGAGGAAGACCAACTAAGTGCTTGGGGAATCAAAATAAAGCCCTACCAAAAACCGGGTTACCCGGATCCCCTGTTACCAACCAGACATGAGCAGGAAACCTCATGAACCCAGTCCCCCAGGAGGAAGATACATTCCGTGCTCAAAGGGGCACATAGCACGTACGTACTGCAGACAGATTTAAAAGACTGGAACCCAGTCACCAGATCAGGTGACTGGACCTGGCTAGCTAGGACAATAAATCCACAGAGTAAGAATACCTGGCATGGAGCTCAACAACATCTAGCAGACAATTTCCAGCTACGAATCTGTTCTTTGAACATAAATGGATTGGGAAACAAAAGAATGGATACAGAACTACTCTACTTCCAAAATTTCGAACTCATTTTCCTACAAGAAACCTGGCTAGACCAACCTTTCCTTTTGCATGGCTTAAAAACACAACATATGCCTGCAGTAAAGGGCGCCAAATTTGGGCACCTAAAGGGAGGACTTACAATCTATTCCTCAATTAAGAGCATAAATGCGATAAGGATGTGGATGCCAAGTCAACTCCAACAAACGCTATAAAAACACTCAGAGTGGACATAGGTGAAGGCATCAATAAACAACAACTAATATTGTTTAATATATCCCTTCACCCATTGGATCAACGGAGTAAAACTCTTGGGATCCGAAATAACAAGAATACTTTCAGAAGAATCGACATCCAATTTTCTGGTAACAGGTGATTTTAACATGCATCTTTTGGGGCCCCGAGAAAGGGACAAATTATTGGAAGAACAATTCTCGGCATGGAACATCCCCCAGCAGGAAGAATGTAACTGGAGAAAGCAAACTAGGCTAGGTAAGAAACTTACAAGGGATATGGAACATCTAAGCTTTTGCGCACTAAACGGGCATTTTCTGGGAGACCAGCCCTCGGCGGCGACATTCTACAATGCATCAGTCAGTACAATAATAGATTACACCTTTGTAACCCTACCCTAGTTCCGCAAAATCGCAGATTTTCAGATAGATACCGGGATCAAAGTGATCCCCTACCACAAGAAATCACTATGAACATACTTGGCTCAATACCAACCCAGCCAGTGGATGTAAGAAGCTGGCTCTGTATACACTATACCACAATGAGGTATAGTGTGCACAGAGTCCAGTGGAACCCCAAAGATAAGCAGAAGTAAAAGTAGATAGCACCTTACTGACTATCTGTGGTAGTGTGGGCGAGCAGTAAGGCTTTATCAGAGGGTAGTGTTGAGCATTTGTTGTACACACTCAGGCAAGAAATTATGTCACACACTCAAAGACTGAACTCAGACCAATTTGTTTGTATCAAAAATATTATTTAGTTATTTTATTTCTAGAACCAAGCCAAGCCTGGTGCAGGTAAGTGAAATAATACTTTGCAAAATCTTATGCAGTGATTTATAGTTGAATACAGGTTCAAATGCAGTTGGTTGAATTACAGGTAAGTCAACAGTTCGAAATTACTTTTTAGTAACTTTACAGATTACTGTGCATGTTACTTTTTAAGTTACTTTTGCTAATCAGGGTGATATGCCTAGAAATCATCCTGAGACATTTCCTAGACAAAAAGGTAAGTAATTCACTTTTAGTACATTTGCAGTTTGTCAATGTTACATACAAACCAACTCCACACTTAAGGCCCGATTTCAATGTCGTTAGGAAAGGCTCAAAACGGGAGTCGGATCAAGTGAATCCGAATCGGACGACCAAGTACGATGCGAGGACGCCGTCCGGGCTGACCGAATCGGTTCCCAACACGTTTCCGGCGTCCGATTCGTTCAGAGCCGAATCATGCAGCTCAATGGGGACGGTTTCCGTACAAGCCAGTACGATAACCGATTCTGACAGCCGTACCGACTCGGTTTTGCTGAGACGAAACGGCTGTGGGAATCGGACTTTGGGGGCCCATAGCAGGCCCCCCTTATCCCAGGGCCCTCCGAATCGGTCGCGGGGGGTACCCATGGGTCCCCCCTTTCCATGCATGCACAGTGTGGTGGGCACCATGGGGTGCCCGCCACAGGGTGCGCGCTTTTCCCCACCCACCCCTTTTTTCAATGGGAGCCTGTGTGCACGTTGGGTTCCCCCAGGGTCGAGGATGCACTCTCAGAACACCTTCAGTGGCACTAGGGCGGCCGGGTGCAGAGTGCTGAGGCCCAATGTTATCCAATGTGGGATAGGGGGCCTCCGGTTGGTGGCTGCTCAAGAGAAGGCCACAAGGTTGTGGGAGCAAAGCTCCTGGTGTTAGGCTCAGGGCAAAGGGGGATCCGATTTAGCACCCAAGATGCACCCGCAGCGGCGCAGGGGTGGCTGGGTGCAGGGTGCTGTTTTGGGGTCGGGTGCCCTGTTGTTTTCAATGGGGATTGCCGGTTTTGGTTTTTAGCTGCAGGCTCGGACCAGGAAGTCTTCCAGGAGGAGCCAACAGCTGGGCAGGTAAGTTGGAGGGCTCGGGGATGGAGGTGCACCTCGGGTTCTCTTCTCCAGGGCGCAGGGCGGCTGGATGCAGGGCTGTCTTTTGAGGTCGGATTTCACCTTACTGGATCACTCGCGGCTGGAAGATCTCCGTGCAGAGGCTGCAGGCGACGTCGGGGAGTCCTAGAGGGGTCAACCCATGGTGGACTCGGACTCTGGAGCGCTGGGGGACCTCACTGGGACCAGTGGGCCACCCAGATTCGAGCCGTAGGCATTGGGTGCAGTGGTGCTTCCAGGCGTCGAGTTTCTTTGTCCTCGGCAGGCTCAGAGTCTGTCTTGGAAGTTTCTTTTGAACAGAGCTGCTGTTCACAGGAGATCCAGTCTTTGTTGAAGGCAGTCAGTCCTCCCAAGGGTTCTGGAGGTCGCTGGCTGCAGGATAAGGCGACTTTTGGCGCAGGATCTCTGGAAACTGCAGACGGGCCAGTAGGGCTGGGGCCAAGTCAGTTCTTCTCTGCCATTTCCTCTGCTGGCGTCTTCTTTCGTCTTCATAGGTTGCTGGAATCTGTCTTCTTGGTTCAGGGCTGCCCCCTAAATACTGTATTTAGGAGGCGTTTTAGGGGTCTCGAGGTCAGTAACCAATGGGCTACTGACCTTAGGGTGACTACACCCTTGGTGTGCTCACCCCACGTGGTGGGAGTGGGCACAATTTCTAATCCTGATTGGAGAGTGCCTGCCATTTGCAAGATGGCGGGCACTGTAGAGTGGGCTTCACCTCGCCTCCCCCACCTGAGGGGTGGGGTTGGCAGAGGTGGGCACACCTTCTGGGCTGTTCAACTTTTTCCCGCCTGTCTTCCCGCCGAAAAGGAGGGAAGACAGGAAGGGGGCCTGCTCCTGATAGCAGGAGACACTTGGGTCGCGTTACAAAGGCGGCAAGGCCTTTGAAGCTCCCCTGCCACATATGGCTCTTCCTGGCCTGGGGAAGGTGTGACCACCTCCGCCCAGGAAAGGCTTTGTTTCTGGGCCGAGGGAGCGAAGGCTTCCATCCCATGGGCCCAGAAACATGTCTCGTGGTGGCAGGCTGATGTGTACCAGTCAGGGAACCCACCAGAGGCTGGTCGTTTTTCAGGGGGCATCTCTAGATTAACCCTGGGCGGTGAACTACGCTCCGCTCACGGAGTTTGCAGAGTTTTCTGCACTCCACGTTACGCGGATCTCGCGGAGTGCAGAGAAAATCTGCTACGCGTAGCGTAGCAGACATTTTTGCTCACTCGCGTTCCTCAACGCCAAGTTGGCGACCGCAAGCGAGCAAAATCAACATCCCGGCGAGATTTTTCCTCGTTCGCGATCGGCAACATCAAGTTGGCGAGCGCAAGCGTGGAAAATAAACCTCCCGGCGAGATTTCTCAATGCGGGGGGGTCAGGTTTCTCATTGCGAGTGGTCGCGTATGCTCGCGACCGCTCGCGATGAGAAACTGCCCGTTTGCGTTGAGACAGCTGCCGCTCGAGTAAAAATCTACTCGAGCGGCAGAAAACGACCGCTTGCACTGTGCATGATGCCGTTTGCAATGATTGCACAGTGCGGACAAGCATCCGGCACTGTGCAATCACCGCGAACAGCATTTTCCTATCGCACTACGCTGCTCGCGTAGCTCCGCGTAGCGCGGCAGAGTTGTTTTACCGCTTCGCGTAGCGCAACTCCGCAAACTACGCCCACCCTTACTCTAGATGCCCTCTGAGTGCATTGTATAATAAATCCCACACTGGCATCAGTGTGGGTCCATTATGCTGAGAAGTTTGCTACCAAACTTCCCAGAATTCAGTAAAGCCATTATGGTGCTGTGGAGTTCGTAATGACAAACTCCCAGACCATATACTCTTTCTGGCTTTACTGCACTTACAATGTCTAAGAATGTACTTAGACACTGTAGGGGTACAGTGCTCATGCAACTGTACCCTCACCAGTGGTATAGTGCACCCAGCTAGAGTGGTGTCTTACCTATATCATAGGCAGTGGGTTGCAGGCATGGCACACAGAAATGTGTGCCATGTTGACTCTTCACTTTTCTCTGCACCAAAACACGCAGCCTGCAATGGCAGTGTATGTGTATATGTGTGTGTGTGTGTGTGTGTGTTAAGGTACAGGACCTCTAAGGGTGGCACAATATGTGCTGCAGCCCTTAGAGGCCTTCCCTGGTCACAGTGCCCTTGGTACCCAAAGTACTTACATGTGGCCAGAGAGGTGCCAATTGGGGGTACAAAGTTACAGTTTTAGGAAAGAACACAGGCCCTGGGAACCTGATTGGCAGGGACCCAGGGCACATCAAGTCAAAGTGCATCAGAAATCTGGCAAAAAGTGGGGAGGGTACTGCAACAGAAACCCAGCTTCCTACAGTGTAGGACCCCAGTTCTATTCACGCAGTCAACTGCAGAAGAATTAAATTCAAAACTCGCCAACCAGAAAAGCTGCTGGCCCTGGCAAAGTCACTTTGGGATGAAACCAAGGGTGCAGGTACTAACACACTAATATGCTGGGATCCTTTTACTAAAAAGTTAGGAGAAATGCATCCAGAAAGCAAAGGTGCTCATTCACCATTAAGAGAAACACTTCAAAAACAGTTCCCCCTTCAACCGTTAAAGAGGCCATTGAACTACCTTCCCATCTTGCAAAAATCCCATTTAAGGGAGCTCAAGAAAGCAACAAATAGAAAACTACGGAGGCTCTGGCGAACAGGCCCAGACCCTACCATCCAGGAGGAGCCAATGCAACTAAAAATAAACAAGTAAAAGATAATCTAGCACGCAAAAAGGGAAGCGGAGGACAAGTTGTAAGCCAAGCTATTATATGAGTCCAAGTCTAAGAATAGCACAAGATTCTGGCGCACGATAAGCAGCTTACAGAACCCAAGTGCCCACGGAGCTAATTCACATCTAATGGAAGAAGCCTGGGCAACCCACCTCCGGCACCGCTTCAATACAGAATCTGAAGGATTCATGATTGGGAAATCTAGTCCCAGCTACATATCCGGGGATAAATCTCCTGACCAAACCAAACCACTAACAACCGCTCCATTCTCACTTACAGTCAATCAGATTAAAAACAGAATAGCAAAAGGCAGGCTAGAAGGTGCGCTGGGCCCTAACGGGATCCCACCAATCCTGTTTAAACAAGACCCGGACTATTGGGCGACAGAATTAATGCCACTTTTTGAGCAGATCTTGGGAGGAGAAACAATACCAGCTTCTTGGAGTGGGTCCATTATATCTCTAACATACAAGAGAGGCAACAAGAATGAAGCAAAAAGCTACAGGATGATAGCATTAATAGATATCAATGCTAAATATTATGCTGGCCTTCTCTTGGATGAACTCACAGATTGGGCAACTGAAAAATCTGTCATTTCCTATAACCAGACGGGTTTCTGTAAGGGTATGGGAACTACTACAAACACACTCACCCTCTCCCTCTCAATAGAAGCTGCAAAAGCCACAAACCTATCACTTTACATGTGCTTCATCAACTACTCATCGGCCTTCGACAATATAGACAGGAGGAAGTCGTGGGCTGAACTCAATAAAAGAAATATACCTCCTGCTCTCCTGAATCATCTGATCCTTTTACACATTGACACTTGGGTCCAAGTGAAGCTTGGAGTCGGTGACTGCCTGTCCAGAAAACTACCAACTACAAAGGGGCTGAAACAAGGGTGCGTGCTGGCCCCGATTTTGTTCAACCTTTTTATGGCAGATTTATCTATAGAGTTGGACAATTGCAACTCACACGCCCCAAGGATGGGTGGACTTGCCCTTCCCAACTTACTCTACGAAGACGACCTTGTACTGATCAGCCGAACCCCGATTGGACTTCAACATCTACTAGACACCACCCAAAGTTTCTCTGCTAATTACGGTCTAAGCATCAACTTAGACAAGTCTAAAGTGATGCGATTAAACCACAAAAAGTACGCATCGAACTACTGTTGGTATTTGGCTGGCCAACTAATAGAAGTATAGCAAGAAGAACAAGGAAACCCTGGAAGTCAGCGGGGACCAAGGGTGGAGTTGTGCTTTACAGAACAAGGGTCCCACACATATTGGAATGCAGAATAACAATTTCACAATTTTATAATAAAAATTGGAATTAACAAATGTTTTAATATAAAGATAGGTATTTAATGCGAAGATCAATAAAGCAAGGGAATGATAACACGCGAAAAAATAAAGGTGAGCAACCGTGGCAAGGCAGAGGAAATCAGCCGATTTCCTTACCCCAGGCAAGTGACTTTAAAAGTGACTTATCAGTTTGTGTAAATATAAATAGACAAAAGTCACAGTTGAGGTTACATCTCATACTCCACAGTAGAATATAAATAGCGGTATAGAGTTGAGAATGTATGTGTCGACGACGTTTCAATCCCGCAGAGAGTATCGGGATCTCATCAGGACTAATAGATAGAACAGGTGCCTGAGAAGTTGCCTTTTGTGCCGCAAGTTATGAGAACCGCGATGCAAGGGGCCAATGTGAGATGCTGGCAGTGGGTTCCAACCTGAGTATAATGGATAAGATCAAGGTCTTGGAAGGGGTGGCAGCTCCCAGCCAGGAGGCTGCAAAGTAGGTGGGCGTGCCGGACGGCAGGCCGCTGGTTGCGATAAGGTCACCGCAGCCCCGGATTCGGGAATTAGAACCGAGCGCCGGCTCGATGGCTGATGCGGGAGGGACAGTGGACACCCGTGGGATCAGGGATACAACGTGCAGTGGCGGACAATGCCGGCAGGCTGAATGGAACCTTATCGCAACCAGCGGCCTGCCGTCCGGCACGCCCACCTACTTTGCAGCCTCCTGGCTGGGAGCTGCCACCCCTTCCAAGACCTTGATCTTATCCATTATACTCAGGTTGGATGCCCGCGATCCATACGAACTCCCACATACCAACTGTCTCCTGAAGGAACCCACTGCCAGCATCTCACATTGGCCCCTTGCATCGCGGTTCTCATAACTTGCCGCACAATTGGCAACTTCTCAGGCACCTGTTCTATCTATTAGTCCTGATGAGATCCCGATACTCTCTGCGGGATTGAAACGTCGTCGACACATACATTCTCAACTCTATACCGCTATTTATATTCTACTGTGGAGTATGAGATGTAACCTCAACTGTGACTTTTGTCTATTTATATTTACACAAACTGAAAAGTCACTTTTTAAAGTCACTTGCCTGGGGTAAGGAAATTGGCTGATTTCCCTCTGCCTTGCCACGGTTGCTCACCTTTATTTTTTCACGTGTTATCATTCCCTTGTTTTATTGATCTTCGCATTAAATACCTATCTTTATATTAAAACATTTGTTAATTCCAATTTTTATTATAAAATTGTGAAATTGTTATTCTGCATTCCAATATGTGTGGGACCCTTGTTCTGTAAAACTAATAGAAGTAGTCAAGGAAAATAAGTCATAATAGACAATAAAGGCACGTTCACGGCACAAAAAGAAGCCATCGGTAGAAGAAGAAACTCAATAGCGGCAGCATTAAAAAACATCAAACATAAAACTGCCGGCCCGAGCCTCATGCTACTGACCCAGGCGCTCCAAGCAAAACTCATCCCAACCATCCCTTATGTGAGTGAGTGTTTGAGGGGAAGAGATATGGTCACCTTGGACAGTACAGTTTCAAGAGTAGTAAGAATGATATTCAAGCTACCTAAATATACTTCACCAGCCCAAATCAGATTGGAATTCGGCTTTCAGATGCAAGAAATTGCCCGTAAAGGTGCCTACCTCAAATGCTGGCATAAAATCAAAAGTGCTGAGGCCCGGTCGTTGAATGCACACTTATGGAAGGAAATACAGTCAAAAAAAGAAAGTGCGGCCATGACTACTTGCCAGCCTCGATAGATTGTTGGGGCCTAAGGGAACTTTGGGAGGCCTCGGGGACACATAACAGCTTCAAACACCTTGTTAACAAGACAGTGAAAAGGGTTTCCGTGGTGGAAGATAAGGCAGTGCTTAAAGGAAGGGCCCACGGATGGTACGTCCTCCAGAGCAACACCAAGCCCTTCTCCCAAACTTACCTAGGTGCAGGATTCCCAAAGATAATAAAGCAGAAATATCTTCACTAGTGACTAGCGATTCTTCCGACCATGGTGCACCTGCCTCCCTGGAAACGAATACAGACAACTACTATCTTCCGCCTATGTGGGAAAGAAAAAGAGAACGTGCTCCACTTATTGTGCATCTGTGGAAAGCTGCAATTTGAACGTCGATTGCTACTAAAACCCATCTTCAAGATCAAGGGGATAAAATATTGCAGGCAGGCAGTAAAAGCATGCTTTGAAGGTGGCGAGGTTCAGTTGATCTGCCCTTTTGTACGATTCATGGACATAATGGGGAAAAAACTTCAATAACCAGCAGCTAAAGGTTTAACAACTTCTTGCACTGAAACTAAAAGGTTCTCCACAGGGATGCTGGTTTGATAACAACTAACAAATAAGCAGAACGTTCCACTCTGCCTTATCCAGTTGCATAACCCTTTTTGTTATTTCCTCCGTCCCATAGGCGGAACACAGCCTTACTCAGCAATTGGGACTCATGAGCCCGCAGTTTTCATTCTTATGCTCTGGCTCATCACTCTGAGCTTTACAAAAACTCACCTAAATCTCGAGCTAGAGACTAATAGTACTGCAGGCACCAGTTAACATCACTTCTGCTGTCGACAGAACAACTATGCATGTTGCTGGCTCTCTTTTCATCAGATTGTCGACTATTCATTTTTATACTACTGCATTTTGGGACCTTCTATCTTCCTATATTGAAAAAATATATATATATATTAATATAACAAAACTCTTTTTTTTTTACAATTCATTTTTATATAGGGCGTGAATTTAGTACAATTTCTTTGTATAATAAGTTAAATTGCAATTTCTGGTCTTAATTCTGGAGAAGTTGAGACATTACTGTTATCCTTTTATTGCAATGGTTTCAAGTAATCACGCAAATAAAGTTATCTTATCTTATCTTACTGGGAGTATGTATCCGCAGAAACTATTCGTAGTAGTAATGGCAAGCTAACTACAGAATTCATCAACAACAAAATGCTCCCAGCATGTGAAAAACTGTTGACGGAATTACGTCTCCTTTGGCTAGGAAACTGTTCCTACTATTGAGATACCAGTCTCTTCCCACTAGAGCCTTCTGCTCTAAGTGGGCAGACCACATAATGTGGGTGATGTTTGCCCAGCACGTATAGGGTCTGTGGAGAACAAGCCTCACATTTTATTCTTTTGTCCGGCCTACGCCCAACAAAGGAAAACATGGCTACTCCCTTTGTGTAGGAATCTGGGCACCAGGAGGCATCTGGAGGCCCTTCGGGCGCTAAGGACGGACTCCTCTAGGTTGGTGGTATTTGCCCCGTATTGAGATACCTTTTGGCTGCCTGGATTTGGCGCTCAAAGTGTATCTGAGCAAGTGAACGGGATTTGCCAAGTTAATAATGTAATATAATTTTTATCTATGATTTGGTGAGGTGACTGCATTTTTATTAGAGATTTGAACTTTGAGCCCAAAGTTTTTAATGGTGTTTTAACTCAAATGTAAGTGGAACTGTGCCTTGTTCGATGCAGAGTCCAATCAGAAATGGCACTCTTCCTAGTGATTCGCTGCTACATCCGACGAACAGTCTAACTGGAAACAGCACTTTAATCCTTATGGATTTGCTGTTACTTTGCACATTCTTTTGAGTTCAAAAGGTTAAATGAGTGAGGGCTGTATGTGGCGACTCATGTTATTGTGCCTGTATGTTATTTTACTACAGGTTTTACATGTTTAAACTATAAAAGTCCTTTAATTCATGCTTAATTTAAATCTGGTGGCAATGTGTCTTAAATTTAAAGAAGAGCTTGAATGGAAATTTTTACCCTAAATGTACTAGAAGTTCTTGTACCCTGCTTGTACTCTCCTTGAGCAGCTATATTGCACTGTGTACAGTTGAGCCAAGACCCAGTAGGATATGTTGTATATAGCGAACCTTGGCACCACAATACACTGCCTTTTTAGATGGTTAATTTATTTATGCATCTTAAGTCTAGACAATGTTAAATGTAGTAGGCATTGTTTTATTGCAATTATGAGGTGCAGGGAATTGCATATGACGCTTTGTATGAAATGCCCCAGTTCGGCGCATGTAATATTTGCCCTGCGACTTTTCTCTTTCATGACACCTATCGATATTGATTAGGATGTGTTATATATGCTTTTTAGTGTACTTTTATGATCCTTGGTTGATCAAAATAAAGTCTATGACTGACGATATATAAAAGTATTTAACATTAAAATAATTTTCAAAAATAAATACTCTAAAAATGTATTTCAATAAATACATATATAAAATATGAAAAGTAAGCATACATTTAGTAATGTAAAAAATAAAAAAATAACTAAATTAAAACAACTAATTTGTAAGCTAATAAATTAATAGTGTCATTAAATACAATTTTAATAATTACAAATGTATACCAATAACTGTAGACATGATAAAAAAAACTGTATATAGTTCATAAAATAAAAAAAATGTAAATGATACATCGTAATTTTTAAATTAATAAACATTTTACAACGAATACATTAATAAAACTAATATTGCTCACAGAATAAACTATAAAAATATGAAACTTAAAATAAAAATATAAAATTACAGTAAATTCCCATTTTAAAATTAAATAGCAAAACATATGTAAAAATACAGAAAGAAATACAAAAATTCAAATAAAAAAATTACAATTATATTTACTATTTCCAATTCACCCTGACCAGCAGTAGAAACAATTTATGACCTTAAAAAACTGTTTTTGTTTCTAACAACAAATAGTATTTAAAATTGCGAACACACAAATTAATAATATACAAAAAATATTAAATAGAAGTCAAAGTCCTTTAGTGGGGCTAGACAGCACAATGTGACTACATCAAATATGGGGTCTTGATGAACTTAGGGTGAAAGCTAAAAGCTCTGAGCAGGTCAAACTTGAAACTTGAGAGCCGCTGAAGTCTACTCACCACCAGGGTCTTTTTTCTGTCTTTTTCTGATTATGCCCTCTACATTTAGACTTAGGGCCTGATTTAGATCTCAGCAGACGGATTACTACATCACAACGGTGACGGATATCCTGTTCGCCGAAATATAAATCCCATAAGATATAAAGGGATTTATATTTCAGCAGATGGGATATCCGTCACCGTTGCGATGGAGTAACCTGCCACCGAGATCTAAATCAGGCCCCAAATCTAAATGTAGAGGGCAAAATCACAGTCATTTTTCTGGAGCTCAAATTCATCCACGAATGAAAGACCAAGGGAAAAGCAGTGCAGGGCTTCCGAATGTCAGCAATCTAGTCCCAGTGGAGCCTCAGACTGTTCTGCAAAAATAGGAATCTTTGCCCATCTTGGTCACACATCTGTCTGGCTACTTCACCACTTTTTCTTGGTCCTCCAGAGGCTGAAAAGATTTTTAAGCTTCAAGTTTTCCAAAAGTTGGGTATCTTCTTCTAAGGAGCTCCAAATGCTCTAAATGAAGATCTTGAGGATACAAGCCACAAATCCACGGTGGGAGTCACACCTTTGTACCCCTCTTCCTTAGGCCCACCCTCAAAAGTCCCCTCCCCGCCCCACCCTTCACTTGCTGATTCCTCTTTCAAGGTGCCAATTTATCCTTGATTTCCATGTTGACCCACACGTCCAGTTTCCCTGACCCTTTGAGAACAATTTTCACTGCTTTGGGTTTAAGAGAAATCAGAATCTAAGTCCCCTTCCTGCCTCAGGTAAGCATGTTATCGTCCCCTCCTTAGTTTCTCCAGGTTACAGCAAATCTACTAATTTCCAGATGTAAGGAGCACCAAACTGTGGTGGCAGATCATCAGTTTGTGGAGGATCTTGAACTCCCCTCACAAGCAGGGGCACCATGAACCCTACTCTTTGCAACTTGAGCTGGGGTGCCAAAGAGTAGTTCTGTGTAACATGAAACATTTGTGTTTGTGGCTCCTTTGACTTCGATCAGATGCTCATACACACCATCCCTTGCAATGCAAGGAATGGAGAGATGGTGGGAGTGAGGGAGGAATAGAGAGAAGGATGGCCCGATGCAAAGATGGATAGCTAGAAAGGATGGAAGGGTGCATGGAAAGAATGATGAACTGAGAAAGAACAGATAGAGAGCTGGATGCAGAGAAGAGAGGCCGGATAAGGAACAATGAATGGAATGATGGGTGGAAAGAAGGAAGGAAGATATTGGTAGGAATGAGGCATGGATGAATGAGAATGAAGGATGAACTGATGCATGGTAAGAAGAAAGAATGGATAGATAAAGACAGGAAGGAAAATACAAGCATGGAGCGAAAGAAGGATAGATAAAAAAAGAAAGAAGGGTGGATAGATGGATGGAAAAAGCCAAAGGGTGAATGAATGGATGGAAATCTATAGGAAGGATGGAAGGAAAGAAAAATGGAAAGAAGGGCACAAGATTGTCAGAGGACGGAGAGACACAAGAAGGGATTTTCAGACATTTAGAAGGAACAGTGCCTCAAATGACTGTCTGGGGCCATATTATGTATATGGCGCATTTTCCTTAATTGCGACAGGTGCACCTTTTAAAATGCAGTGTATTAAGATGAATGCACTGCCAAAGGGCAGCCACGAACTCGTGTCACCCCCAGGGCAGCACATTCAGGTGAAAAACGGAGCGGCTGCTTTGAAGCCTCTCCGTGTGTTCACAATGCAGGCGGCACCCTTCTGCACTGTTAAAGGGGATTAGAGATCCCCTTGCAGGCTGGTGCAGTGAGTGACTGCACCCGCCTGCAAGGGGATGTCTGGGAGTCCATGGGTCCCCCCTTCACCACCTCCAGAGGGCTGCCATTAGGGTCGCACTGTAAGTGCGCCTCCTGAGAGCTTCTTTGCCTCTGCAGCGCGGTCGCACAGGCAAAGGAATTCCCTCCTTTGCTCCTTGCCCCCATGAAAATGAGGAATGCCCTCTTGAGGAAGCGCTGGCGCTGTATGTGTGCCAGTGCTTTCAGTATTCAAAAGGGGACACACAAGCATCTGCGGCCCCTTCTGTAATACCAAAGTGCACCGGGGGCGTGCAAAGCGGGCGCAAACAGCTGGTGCACCCTCGGGACACTTCTATAATACGGCCCCTGGTTTGCTTGATTCACCTGCTTGCTCTGTGCCATTTTTGATTGTATTTTTCTGGCTACTACCTTGTTCACAAGGTTCCCGCAAGCGACACTTTCCAATGTTGCAACATCTTTTGTGACTTATGGTTAACTCTGTCCATGACAGCACAATCATAGGCATTTCCTGAGATAGTAAAAGGATATCTGATCTGCTAGAGCTCCCCAAGCCCAGCCACAGGCTCATCTAATAAAATGAGGCAAGGGCTTCTCGCCACCAATGAAGAAGCCATGTATATGGCCCTGTCCCTCTCCTCCCCCTCGCATGCTGATGTTATATGGGTGTGTTAGGCTATCTATTTACCCTTCCCTTGTTCTGCTGATAGGAATCTCCCATTATGGCTTCTTCATTCTTCAGGCAGACACTGATGACTGTAATTCTAACCCTTTCCTAGGCAGCATTATGTTTAGGGAGTCTGCATATAATCATGTTAGGAGATTGGAGGTTTAGAATGCCAGCGTAGGGGGCTGAAATAGGCTTAGGCAGAGATAAAGAACTTTTCTAAAAATATCCTTGTGTTTTTGAGACTTTATACTGAAAACTAAGGTTGACCAATCAATTATATTTTTAATAAATGGTAATATGTTTTGAATTTAACTCCTAAGCCTATTTACATAAATGTGCATTTTTTACAGAAATTAAGCCCTAGAAAATGGTTGCTTTAGAGACTGCAATAAATAGCACTTGAATTCTTTTACTACATAGGCATGTCAGTCACACATGAGGCACAGCTGCGTGCTGCAGCGTGGTCTACAGCTGTCCGTGGCTGATGGAGCAGCCCTGATGGCAAGTTTTAAAGTCCATCATGTTTGATGGAAAGCCACACTGTGGCCCCTGTGCGGGATCTGATTTTATGCCACTTGTGCGGATTTTAACTTGGCATTACAAGCCAAATATACCAATTGCTCATCATTTTTTAGAGATCAGAGCACATGCAATGGAAGGTGTTTAGAATCCTCCCAGCGCCTAAAGGTTTAAAGATAGCTACAAATCAATCCAAAAGATGAAAAAATCTGGGATCATGCAAGAGGGTGAATATTCGTACATTCCCATAATTTAAATAAATACATCTTTCACAAAACTTAACTTGAGCAGAATGTGGTGTCATCCTAGAGAAAGAAACACTACTTTAAAGCTCAGTAAAATCTGATACACAGAAATAGAAGCTGAGAATGTGAGACAGCCAAAATATAATTCTGCTACTCTAACCTTTAGGGCCAAACTCCAGCTCGTCCGAAGCACCAAAAGTCTGTATGCCCATGTCAACTACTGTTACACCCTTCAAAACTCAAGTTTTCAAACAAAAATATTTTACAATAATTGTAGTTGTTTATGTATTCCACTAAGAGGCGCTGTGGTACGTTATAAAGAGGTGTTATAGCGGTTCGTTTTTAGGTCGAGCCTAGCGCAGCGCGCATGCGCTGCACTAGGAGAGGGCCTCTTGGAATCACTTCAGACATTCAGAAAGCTTTCAGAAAGCTCGTGCGTGTGGTTGTCGCATTCTATTGGCCTTTGCGTGTGGCTTTCAAAAAATGAAAGCACGCAATTGGCCAAAGGCGGGTGCATGTCCCACCTCTTCTTAAAATGTTCACTCCCATGGCGTTTTGCTCTCGGGAGCGAGCAGGGTGCCATCTGTTGTGGATCAGGTTTCTAATTAGCGCGGTCGCTTTCACTTTCGCAGCCGCGCTTGTTTAAATGTGCGTTCCTGCACTATGTGTACTCACAACGGGTCCCGAACAGTAATGATGATTCTCTTAACCCACATACACATGGCGATTAGTATACCTTTATTTCGCTTTTCCCCTAGGTTAGTCTCCTTTCTATGGCCGTGAAAGCATGGTATTTAAAGCACACAAGAATGGCGACTAAGTAGAACGCCAACGGAGTTACTTTAGGTGGCTTCAACAATTGCTCTGGTGAGCTATATTTTTTCAGGCAGTTTTTATCTTTTTATTTACCATTCCTAAGAGACTACTTGATCTTGTTGGTTTCACCAATTCATACCGCCATAGAGAAATTGATTTGTGTGGACCCTAATCATTTGCGATACATGTGGCCCCAGCAGGCAAACACGCATTTCATATTCACCCTCCCTGCTGGGGATTCATTGCTTCACGGTGGTCACAACTTCATTTGACTTGCTTCCACTGGGATACACAATTCGGACATTCGCTCACATGGCACGGTTTTCAGTGAGTTTGTATTCTCTCATAAAAGCACAACTTACAGAAACACGGAGGTGGTTCACCGACGCTTGCGCGGCAGTTCTAAACTATTTCTTGAACCAGAACCAATTAGGCAAATGGATAGTTTTTGTATCCCCGGGACGAGATGATTGCTTAGTAATTTCCACAGACTTTCTTGTAAAACATAGCTCCCACAGATGGAGGGCCCCTCCGATCCCCTGGAGTTGATGCTTTTCTCCAAGGTAGACGAAATAAACGTCAGTGGGCTCTCTCGAATTGCAGCTGACCAGGCACGGGTCTGGTGCAGCGGGGGGTGGCACTTGGGCTTCTCAGGGCTAAGCAATGCTCAGCAGCAGCACAGATACAACTGGCGGCTCAATGCTTAGTATAACAGCCGATTGCTCTATGCCTGTGTTGAACTGGTACGGATAAGGTGAACATGTTCAAACTATCAGTGTGTTCAAATGTCAAAATGGATAAATAATGCTATAGTGGAATGCACTGCATACTTTGGTCCTCTTTTCCTGGCTAATTCCAGTGGCTCTGATAACCTGCTGCCTTCCAGCTCTAAAGTGCGATTTGCCATTGTCTACTATTGAAGCACTATAAAAATACGTTGTCTGAGTGCACTGCTTGAGAGTTGCAAAGGGTGTATATGTAATGGAACTGGGGCTCAGTAGATGTTGTAGCACCCAGGATAATGTGCTGCATGGCTAAAAACTTAAAAGGTCCCAAAGGCGAGACCTATTGGCTATGCCAATGCTTGTTTTAGGTTGTTTATGAAGTGTCAGATGCCGGTTTTAGCGTTGATAGCGACAATCTTTGTTGGCAACCCTCACCACATGCCCTTCATCACTCCTTGGCCCCCTCTAACATTTAGTCACATTTAGTCATTGTGTAGCCCTACTCATCCTAATGTAGGGTGTCAGAGAGCTTACATCACAAGCATGAGACAATGAGTCATACAAGTGTGTAAATCAATGAATAGGAAATGTTACTTAAGACAATTAGGACTACATGGTGTAGGAATCACATGTCATCCATACTGGTAGACATTATATGTCAGGAGTGTGCCTTAGAGAAAGGAAGGGGCAGATTAACTAATTTTTTATGATGTGGAGTAACCAAACGTGTTGTGCTGCGTTGCGTGAAAAGGAGAGAGCACAATAGCACCATATTAGTAAGATAAGGAGCTGATGTTTTTCCTCTAGTGCTGGTGTACGTTAGGCAGCCTTGCACCAATGCTCACACCCTTGCACTATAGTGCAAGAGTGTATGTGTGTGATGTCATGCATAGGTTTTATACTGGAAAGATACCCTTCCGGCATAACATTCTGTGCTTTGTCTGTGTTCTGTACAGTGCACCACACATGCAAAGTTGGAAAGGTTTGAAGAAAATAAATCTTTTCTCCCACTTTACGCCTGCCTGAAGGAGGGGTACTTTTTGGTGCAAATCCCTTCAAACCAAAGTGAGTAGATAGAGATTGGCGTCAAAATAAATGAGTGGGTGCATGTAAGCGTCTATGTACCACCCATGGAATGCCTCCTTGATGCAATGTAGAGCACAGTGCTACTTAGTGTTACTTTATGACAGCTTTCAAATGCAATTAAGGGTTTGCGCTGGAAAGTAAACCATAAAACAAAATTTTGTACCAGGTTTGCATCACTTTGTTGAAGCAAAAAGGTATAAAGTGTTAGTAAATCCACACCATAATCTCAGGATTTAAAGTGCAGCACAATGATCGGGGTATCATACTAATAAAATTGTATTACTAACCAAAGTAACCCTTTTTACCAATTGTAGATTAAAAAAAAAGATTGAGGAAAAAATAATAGGGTTCTAAACCAATGCTTGAAATTTGCATGTGAAGCTTTGATGCCAGTTGATAGCTCAATGTGCTATATTAGAAGGATTGTAACATATGAACTGCAAGTAGCAAAGGGATCTCTGTGACAAAAGTAATAACCCACTGAGCTATCTACATAAAATATAAATCTGTCATCTACATGTTATATATTATGCTTTGTAGCAGGAACATTAACCCTCCATGCTACTTTATCATGAGTCGGAACAGTGTCTAGACATACCACAGATCTCTCCATCAAGTGCATTAACCACCAGAGTTATCATGGCGTTGTTATTATCCCCTGAAAATGCCGGGCACGCAAGGATCTCTGCAGGTTTCTCGTATCTCACCTCAGCCTGGCATTCAAAGGGCTCCCACGCGAGCTTGGGGTGCAGTGCTGCAGTACCGTTCGCACCACCCTAAAGCCAGAATTCACCCACAGGAAACACCAGTTGCCACTTCAGCCCTATGCAAAGAAGAGAAACACAGATTCATTTTTATTTATTCATTTTTTGCAGAGCACACAAATTTGAATTTGTTCATGATAGATTTAAAATCCTGAATTAGATCTCATTGGAGTTTTCCCAGATCAATTAATTCCTTATTGTTTGAATCAAAATCTCAAATGGAAGTAAACAATCCTATAATTAGTACAAATCTAATTTCATGATCAACATTTAAAATAAGAATTGTTCTTGTTACATTAACAAAGACAGCCCTTTCCAAACTTTTTCAACTTTGAATGTGTGCTGCACCGTACAGAACACATTTAAAAAAGAAGTTAAAAAGTTAAAATGGCAAAAACAATCTCTCGAATTTGTAGGGGACTAGATGAATATCAAAGCATCTTTAGTGGCATAAACGTATTTTCTTAGAAATTAACACAGGATAAATAAATGTACTTCATGCCTGCTACAACCAGTCTAACAGGTGCTTCTGCCATAGACCGGGTGTGAAGGCGGGTGAGGAGGTTCAAATAAGTCTTTTCTGTTGTTTGTATACTCGCTCCATCCATGATGATTTACTTTTTTACTCTCCCTGCAGTGTTTGTGGGCCCTATATTGTGGTAGCCAAATCATTATTAAAACTAACAGCACCTGTAAAGCAGTTGGCAATGATCTCATCAGGGCATCCCTTTCTGTTCAACAGTCATCCATGATCCTGGTCAGTTGCAAGTTTATTTTGCTTGACTAGTACTCAGGGGAGAAGGAGAAAACACTGGTTGATGTGGTGGGTGCACAACTGGGCACATGGCTAATTTGTGGGAACACGTGTTGCAAGTTTTGGGTTCCCATGGCATTGTGTTCCTAGGCTAGGTACTTTCAGGCAATTCCTCTTTTTCAGACCGGCACAGCATGCTTTCAAGTGCTTCATTTATAAAAATATACTTCCTGTTTAGTTCACTCTCGCAGGTTCTTTTGCACTCCTCCTTTCACCCTATTTTTCTATCTTTCTCTTCCTCCTCTTTCCCATTTTTTCTCCCTTTCACTCTCTTACTCAGGGTCAAAGTCTGATGATGAAAAATATGTTTCTGTCCCCACAAATGAGTGCCGGTACCCACAGCCTGCAACTACCAGCACAAATTAAGCACTTCAGCAGTTTATAAAAAGTAAATCGTAATGATTATCAGAACATTCAAGATTACCGACATATTATTGTCGTGGCCGGTCTAAAGTAACTGTTGGTAGCTCCCATTTTCTGCTTAGTGATTGAATTGGATGCGCATGTTTCTTTGCACGATGATGGCCTCCGCTTGTAGGACCACGTTCACATTATTGATGCTATCACATTGCATTCCAGTTATATACCGGTCACTACCATTGGAGAGGCATCGAAGGGATTTATTTCGGGGAGCACGCTTCTCCGGGAACCCCGGCTCGGTGGTTAATCCAGTGGTTATTATATTGGGATTAGCCTTGAGCTCTCAAGGAAAGCGAGATAACAACGAACAGTGGTATTGTTTTATAGGAGAAGGGCGCCACTCAGGAGAATAGCACTGATATCGTTATCGGTATGTCTGTTTAATCTCGGTGCTGTAAGGTGCGGAGAACCACTGATCTCCCCAAAACCGGTGGTAAAAACCACCTACACATACAAAAGAAAATCCTCAGCACACGAACGTGATGTAACAACAATCATTAGAATGCATAAGTGTGAGTACAGAATTCAATACAGAAAAGTAAATTCTTGTTCTTTTCTTTTATTCCTTGAATCACCAAACAGCCGACACGTGTTTCGTCGCTAACAGCGAAATCGTCCTGCGACTTTATCAAGGCTATGTTCTCTGTACGTTTCTCTTTTAATTGTGGTGATACTTCCAACCCACAAGGGGTTCTGATTCTTGTGACGTCCTCTACAGTTGTGTGTTTATCCAAAAGAGTCCAAATGTATCACTCTGTCTCTGAATCGTTATACGCAGTGATCCATCTCCAGACGTCAAGTGTCACTGTGGCTTGGCGGGTACTCGGCCATGAGGAGCCCCCTCGGGTGACTGGGGGTTCCAGTACTAATAACACAACACGCCCTCTCTTCTGGATACCCTGGTTCCTGACCAGGCTGAACACCAGACATCTCAAGCTTGTCCCTCGTTACTGTCTCCGCTTACTGGCACAGTAACCGCAAAGTTACCCCTGTTACCCTGGTGCACGTCCCTTCAAACCGGGCAAGGGCAGAGACTGGAAGAGACTAGGCAGACGACAGGATTCACGTTAGTAACTGCTGGTGAATGCCCCGTCGTGTCCTCTCCAAAACCGACCTCCGTGCGTGCCCCGCTAACGGTGGCTGGCCTGTGGTGCACTCTCCTGGCCGTCCGGAACAATCTTCCAGATACTTTAGAGTTCCCCATTACTCTGCGAGTGTCGGGCTTTTCCAGCTGTTACATAAAGAGTCAGAGCCCCTCCCTTGTACTCTGCTGCTCACAGTTAACCGGTACACAGCTCTAGCGCTCACTGGCTCTTAAGGTGCCTCACGTCTCTTTAATTAGAAGCGCCCGGCCGTGATACTTTAGCGCTCACTGTTACTCTGCTCGCAGTGGGGTCTGCTTGGATTTTCGATGGGAGCATATCCTTAACATTCTATTGATTCTTTGTTCCTCAGGAGGGGGTCATCCTGACTGTTCCATTTAGCGTCAGCAACCTCTCTCAAAACTCTCGTGCTCACTGTTACTCCGGTGGGTGCCGGTCAATATCCTGGCTGTACCAGTACGCGTCAGCGCCAACAATCCCCAGATACTCAAGTGCACACCCCAGTGCGTACTGACATATATCCTGGCAGTACCTTTACGTGTTAGAGCCCCCCACCCCCGATACTAGCTCACTCGTACTTGGTGGGTACCCGGCAAGTACAGGCAAAAGTCGCTACCGCTGAATTCGAGGACATGGACACATCCAATCACGGATTGTGTATACAAATAACGCACGGCATTGTCCCGCGAGTGCTAGGGGGGTGTGGGGGGGAGAGGGGTGTTGTCTACTAAAGTAAAACGCACGCCATTGTCCCGCGAGTGCACTGCTGAATTCTAGGACATGGACACATCCAATCACGGATTGTGTATACAAATAACGCACGCCATTGTCCCGCGAGTGCTGGGGGGGGGAGAGGGGTGTTGTTTACTAAAGTAAAATGCACGCCATTGTCCCGCGAGTGCTGGGGGGGGTCGGGGGGAGGGGTGTTGTCTACTAAAGTAAAACGCACGCCATTGTCCCGCGAGTGCACCGCTGAATTCTAAGACATGGACACATCCAATCACGGATTGTGTATACAAATAACGCACGCCATTGTCACGCGAGTGCTGGGGGGGGGGAGAAGGGTGTTGTCTACTAAAGTAAAACGCACGCCATTGTCCCGCGAGTGCACCGCTGAATTCGAGGACATGGACTCATCCAATCACGGATTGTGTATACAAATAACGCACACCATTGTCCCGCGAGTGCTGGGGGGGGGAGAGGGGTGTTGTCTACAAAAGTAAAACGCACGCCATTGTCCCGCGAGTGCACCGCTGAATTCGAGGACATGGACACATCCAATCACGGATTGTGTATACAAATAACGCACGCCATTGTCCCGCGAGTGCTGGGGGGGGAGAGGGTGTTGTCTACTAAAAGTAAAACGCACGCCATTGTCCCGCGAGTGCACCGCTGAATTCGAGGACATGGACACATCCAATCACGGATTGTGAATACAAATAACGCACGCCATTGTCCTGCGAGTGCTGGGGGGGGAGAGGGGTGTTGTCTACTAAAGTAAAATGCAAGCCATTGTCCCGCGAGTGCTGGGGGGAGAGAGGGTGTTGTCTACTAAAAGTAAAATGCACGCCATTGTCCCGCTAGTGCTGGGGGAGAGAGGGTGTTGTCTACTAAAGTAAAACGCACGCCATTGTCCGCGAGTGCACCGCTGAATTCGAGGACATGGACACATCCAATCACGGATTCTGTATACAAATAACGCACGCCATTGTCCTGCGAGGGCTGGGGGGGAGGGGTGTTGTCTACTAAAGTAAACAAGCCGAGAAATGAAAAGCGCGTCAGCCATTGTTGAAGGCAAACGCGGTATCTGAAAAGAAGTGCTTAGCGGCTAATTAAGAGACACTGTCTCCCCGCAAGTAAAGGACCGAATCCCGGTGGGCGGGGCCAAGCGGACAGGGTGGCAACCCTCAGTGTAATGATTGCCTCCGATGCAATCATTACACTGTGTTTTGCATCATCCATGACGCAAAACGACGCGCACCAATCAAAATTGTAGGCGGAGCAGCGACACGACTTCTGAAATCGTATCGATTCCAAGAAGCCCTCGCATGGCGAGAGCAGCGCATGCGCGCTAACGCCAGGCGAGTCCTAAAAGTGGAGAGGCACAAATCAGACGTTTTAAGTCAAGGTCAGTTTTTCATGCAGGGTTTTAGGATTATAGAGGCCTAGCACGGAATACAAGGATGCAAAACTGCAGAAAGAAACAACGTTATTTCCAGGTGAGATAGTGCTATATTAGGTACTTTTGATAAGCACTAGACCACTACTTCAGCAAAGACAGTTTATCAAGTCATAGATGGGAAGCGTAAAGTAAACGCTGGACCAATATATAATGAAATATTGAGAGCTTCAGGCTGTTTTCGAGGGAAGCAGTGACCGGGTGATCTGATCACCGGTCACTGCTTCCTGACAGCTGTCAATATTTCATTATATATCGGTCCAGCGTTACTACGCTTCCCATCTGGCGGCTGGTGGAATTTGAAACTGGTGGGCGTATGCAGAGCGAATCAACGCATGCAAGCGGGCGAAGCGGCTTGAGCCAACGACAATAAGGGGGGTTTGGGGGGTTCTCCCCCACGAAAGTTATTTTTGAAAATTGGCATCCTTTTGGTGCGATTTTCAGCACTATTTCTGTGATAAATGGACTAAAAATTCAGTTCTTCTAGGCATTCATAACAGAAAACTCATACATTATTTCAGAGAACTTCTGGGTTGCCAAGCAAGTCTGCCTTCTGAAGAGGGCTAGGGTACTAAGCAAGACTGCTTTGGCTCTACCCTTTCCAATAGAAAACACTAGTTAGCGATGTGAACAAGTTCAATGGACAAACCTGGGGTCTAGGGAGAGTCCTTCTCCTGAGAAAGAAATTTTAAAAAGATTGGCAATTGGTGCATTTTAAAGCAAATGAATGCAGCGATAAAGCAAGGCTTATTAAGCAGTGGGAACGTATAGTCTTGAAATATTAAACACATTAAAAACTGCCCCGTATCTTCTTGCATTAATTTGTTCAACAGTTACTGTAATATGTAAATTATTCTGTATAGACAACTTTAGCCCTTTAAAATGTATGCTTGCCCAGTGTCTTGCACTGCATGCAGCATTAACTTTGGAAAAATATGCTCTAACCAGACTTCGGGAAGCACTCACAGCTGCTGACTGTAACCAGTCATATAGA
Source organism: Calotriton arnoldi (assembly GCA_963921515.1). Lineage (NCBI taxonomy): Eukaryota > Metazoa > Chordata > Amphibia > Caudata > Salamandridae > Calotriton > Calotriton arnoldi. The sequence continues at coordinate 155,676 of CAWUFW010006450.1, read as the reverse complement.
AATATGTGCAGACAGGTCTTTAAGTGAGATGAAAAAAGTGGGTGCTCCTATAAAGGAACATGCCAAATACATTTCTGTGATTCCCATAGTGTGCCATCAGACCGGTATTTTGGTTTCTCTCTGAGATGTAATTTTATCCAGATAAATGGCACAGCAACTGACATACGCCTAAAGCCTGTCAGTATGATTGGCTTTGTCACTGGGTGTTAGCTATTTAAGATAAATGAGTAACAACAATGATTTCTTATAAATAATTAACATTGAAAATGTTTAAATTCTGAAATAGTGAGTCTGTGAATTAAATTGCATTGAGGCCTGTGGAAGGAGTGTTGGCCTTCAATTATGTTTGCTTTATGTTAGATATGTATCCTCTTTTTCTCTGCATATCTTGTCCATCTGCACATCTTTAAACCCCTCTCTTTCCTCTTCAGCATCCTCTTTTCACTCTTCCCCGAATGCCCTTCCTCACATCTCTGTCACTTCACCGCCCCCCAACATGCACTGCACTCCCTCAAATATAAGCACCTTAATTTCTCTTACTTTTGCCTTGCAAATATTTTGACATCAGTGTACCCCCTTCACACACACATTTCCACAGAATTTCAGTTGCAAATGGAATACACAAACATTGTTCTGTGTGCTCTGCAGAGAGCCAACCCACTGACAGGTACTTTGTTTGGCTTTAGCCTTAGCGCCTGCATGCTCAATCAAAGTCCCTCATAAACACCTGGCATGGCTCAAGCCTCAAAGTATGCACAGAAAAAAATACAGATAAACAACAACATTATAAAATAGCTAACTCGTGGGGAATGCAAGATTAAATAAACATGTAAAATAAGAGAGGAACTAAATCGCTAAAATGCATTCCCTCAACGTTTTTAACATTCATTGTTTGCAAGTCAATCTATGTTTTTGGCATCAGTGTTAACTTAGGGGCATGTACACAGGGCCAATTTTAATGCCATACATCAGGAGGAAACTTCTTTATCAGTATATGGTGCACCTGAAGGACTCTAAACCAATACCGCACAAGAATGCAGCTCTAACCCTACAATGTACAAGACAGAGATGTGCCCCTACAACAGAGCGCAGCTGTGCACATGGCGCATCAGTTTCACAGAAGGAACCGGCTTTATAAGTTCACCACTGCAATAGGACGCCATGTAAAACCGTAAACCACATGTCACTATACAACGTTATACTGGGACACAGCTGCATGTGCAAAGCAGTTCCAGCTCTCTGCTGGCTCCTGAAGGACAGGCATGCCTTCTTCAAGGCCCTCTTCATCACACATTGAGCCACTCGCGGTGTAGGGACCATCTTCCTCCAGCAGATACTCCACATGTACCAAACAAGAGGTACTCTCAGTTCAAAGACAGCCCTGCTCCTGAGTCCTCACCAATCTAAGGGACAGAAATTCCTGCATCATTGAGACTTTGCTGTACAAATGGCCAAGCTCTGCAACTCTTTGCCAGCAAGAATCAGACACTTTTTTTACTCTAGAGTTCTGACAAGCTGTAAAGATCTGGCTGATGCAAGTTGACTGGTCATCCCATCCGGACCATAGTCCCCTCAAAAACAGGTTACACCCACAAAGCACCGCCCAACACACTGACAAGGCCACTAGCTGAAGATGGTATGTACTGCCAAGCTTGACTCCACGTCACACTCTTCTGTGACACTAGCATAACACCAAGGCCACAGAAACAGGAATGGGGCATTGCTCTGTCCCTTGTACATGATACCCAATGCTCTCCATTATGCCACGTCATAAAAATGCAATCTGCCAGCCACACATATCATGGAAGGCCGCCAAAAACCTGGCAGGGACTTTGCATTGCTTCCAGCCCCATCTGTGGTACGAACATTCTACTTAACGATTTTACACAACATGCATCCCAATGTAATGTGATTCAAAACAACAACATGGCAGACTTTGTAAAGGGACAGAGCTGTACACACAGGGATCCCCGGGGCCGCCACGCTTCTGATTACCCACTCCCTGTTCTGTAAACAGGAAGGTGCTGCAACCAGGGAAGGGAATAGCCAAAGAACCACGGAGGGAACCCCTGGCCACCCTTATGACTGCAAGGTGCGCGGTACCACTGCTGTCACAGTAGATGCCTTTAGCGTTGACGCGAGTCTCGGGCCCAGCGTCTGCTTCCTGAGAGGTGAGCGGTTGTGAAGGAGTTCCCAGTACAGGGGTTACTTACTTTGTGTACAGCACCGAGTACAGGGGATAGAGTGCGTGTATCCCTATTGATGAATATGGGCACCCCTATGTGGGCTGTTTGCAAACCATGCTGCTGTGATGATGCAGTGAAGCAAGCATACACTTCATATTACGGACAGGCTGTTAGATGTAATATTTAAAGCACATCTCGTGTGCTTGCAGGTTTTTACTATTACTAAAAAGTTTAAGAAACCCGTAGTAACAGAAATAGAACAGGAGTAGGAGGCTCTACTCTCCGTTTGATCTTGTTCAGAAGGGTTTAGATTCATGGAAATCGACGGTAGGGTGTTTTTCTGGTTCGTAGCTGCTAGCCCTCTCCTCTCATGTCTTTCACCTTTGCCTGGGCTCCCTGTCACTGGGCACATCTTAAACCAATTTAAAGTGTGACACCTGAATAAACATGTTGTAAAAGTGTTTATGTATTGAAGTGGGTCAGTTCAAGGTATGGTATTTGGCTGGAATTTCCAATTTCTCTTTGTTACGGGATCGGGCCTGCCAGGGGGAGGAAGTCTGAGTTGAATTAATACATTTGTTACGGTGGAAGGAGAATGGAAACTGCCCTAACCACAAATCAAACCGGCTCTTTCATTCATGCCAGTGATCGAGTTTTTCTAAGAAATATAGGCCGTGGCACAGAGCCACTGTAACTTTATGTTCAGAAGGGAAATCTGGATGGTTATTGGTTTAACGTTGGCTCCTGAGATTCGCTGTACGTTCTTTCTTAAGTTGGAGCCTAATAGCCCCACACAGTCGCGGCTCGTGGGGGGGGGGGGAAGGTGTCGCGCGGGGGTGGGGGAGTTTTAAAATAAATTAAAATCTTACCTGACCAGGTCCGCGCCGCCTCGGGTCCTTTGGCGCCTACACTGGAACTGACTGGAACAGCCGCATCACTGCTGGCAAGTGGCAACCCTCTCCAGCCAATCCTGGCGCTGCTGGAGCGCCAGGATTGGCTGAGGCTAGGAATTACTCGCCGCCCGCCTGCCCATTAGGAGACCGAGGTTTGAGCCTTTGCTCAGCCCTCGCTCTCCTAATGGGCATGTGCTAGCCTAAGCAGACACTAGTGCGCATGACTGGGCACGGCGGAAAAATTCGCCGACCTTCACAAGTCATGCGCACTTGTGCTGCTGCCTGCCCCTGGTCTGACAATGCCTGTCAGTCAGCATGACGTCGGACCGCCCACCCCCTTCCAGACTCTGAAGGGGGTGGGCGATCCGGCGTCATGCTGACTGACGGGCATGTCCAGTTCTCCCTCGGCGTCTCTGAACTTAAGTAAACTGAGTTTACTTAAGTTCCAGAGGCACGCCAGCTGCGAGCGAGGGGGCAACGCCCCAGCACCCCCAATGGACGCACCGCCACCGGGTGATCATAGTAACATGAGAGCATGTACAGGGAAAATAATGCAAATATTGAAAAGCACAGTCTTCAAATGTTGGAGCTGAGATGTCTCTAACGTCCACCATTAAAGTGTGAATCACAGTATTTACAAAACCAAAATGGGGGCCCTTTGGATGCCCCTGGTTTAGCGTGGCACTGGATGGGGCCCCTTTGGATGCCCCTGGTTTAGCGTGGCACTGGATGGGGGCCCTTTGGATGCCCCTGGTTTAGCGTGGCACTGGATGGGGGCCCTTTGGATGCCCCTGGTATAGCGTGGCACTGGATGGGGGCGAGGATAGCTTCCCAGACAGTGGAAGTGTATTGGTTTGGCTTGATTGAGGTGCATGAAGTTCAGCCTGACTCCATGGCATAACATGAAGATATGCAGCCTTCAGGCTGCTTTTAAATCAAAAAGCGATAATCCGATTTAAAAAGAGTTTGAAAACAAAATTTCAGTTCTTTTAAGTGAAGGCAGGACAGGGCATCTTTGCCCTTAGTCTGGAAAAAATGTTGAAATATCGATAGATTACGTTAAACTACTCACATTTAACCATGAAATGCTCACACGTTTTTCGAGTGGACAGCTGCACTCATGTTCATTTGTACAGAATCCTTCAGCCTCTTTCAAACTGATACTTAATGGACGCCCTGTTGTGCGCTCACAAGCTCGGCAGAAGAACCGCGTGGTTTTGAATACTCTTTGAAGTCCTGCTCATGTGTATTCCAGCCAGGGTCTCGAGGTAAAGGATGCGCGAGCCCGCCGTGTTATTTTCCCTACAGCTTTGTTCATTAATTACAGCTGCCACAAGAGGGCGCTCTTTCTTTACATGTTCGACACAGAGCTCTGTCAATCCACAGGCCTGCTTACATACAGGAGTATTAGCTATCAGTGGTGCAGCAGATGCAATGGCATCGGGGCCCAGAGGAGGGAGTGGACTGTCCGTCCTTCCGCCGGATGTAGTTATTTTATAGGACGCGCGCTCGATTATGTTTTAAACCCAGTCTGCCCGAGGCCTCGCTCTGTGGTTGAACTTCATGCTTGAGGGGCGGGGTTGGGGGAGGCGGGCGAGGGTTGGGGGGGGGGTGCGCGGGTTGTGAAGTGGTGGAGTAAAACTGGATAGGAAAGAGCAAGGAGGTTAAAGAAAAGAAGAGGGGGGTGGAATAAGTGAAAGAAGAGTATAATTATCAGAGCGAAAGAGAAATGTAATGAGGACTTGTGAAAAGTGAGAGAAAGGGGCTAGAAGTAAGAATGTCAGGGAACCGGGAGCTAATAACTAGAGGCGGAGAGTGAGAGACAGAAGAAAAGTATGGACCGGAAGGAGAGAAAGAGAGGAATGAGGACAGAGGGAGGGAGATGGGAAGGGAAGCCAGGCAAAATAAGGACCTTTGTGACCTGTAGGAAGGGGCACAGGTATTATCAGGGCCACTGGAATTATGCGATTGTGCGGCCTCAGCGTTTTTAGCATAATTATAGATTTGCCACATAATCCATCATCTGCTGCATAATCTGCAGATTTTAACAGCAAAAAATTCTTTCTGACTTAAACGGTTCAAAAGTTACTAAAAACGCAACGACGCATGTTGCTGAGCAGTGGAAGGCCCTTTGCAAAGGGTGACTGGTCACCTTTCTGTTGCTTATTGCTATATTTGAGTGTTAAACTGGTACTAATGAGGTGCAACCAATGCCCAGGTGTTGTTAACAAGTGTAAATGACAGAATAATGAAGTAATACTATCACAGAATGTGCCACATTATGCCCTATAATTTGCCTTTTGATACCGCATAATTTACTCAACCCTGCTTCATAATTTGGCCCTCTCCTTCCAACCAATTCCAGTGGCCCTGGCTATTTTAGTGCAGCATATGCAATGCCACCTGTTCCTAGGTATGTGAGGTGCCCACTGGCCACCAATTATGTCTGTGTTAGAATACCGACCCAAGTGAATCAGGAAACTATTTTCCTTTTTTGAATTAGGACTCGTGATACACAGGCTACACCATTACTTATATAATATGTTGATAAATGGATTTCTTTTCTGTTTTTAAAGAGCGTAATAAATCTATTTTTGGTTTATCGAAAAAAATGATATGTAAGAAAAAAGAAAGGGAAAGTTGTAATCCAGTTAGCAAATAGAGACACTGTCTTACGTTCTGCCCTCACTCAAACGTGAGAGGGGTGGCGGGGAGTTGTTACAAGTGTGGATGATTTAGTTAGTTTAGTGCACCACACCCTGGGTTCCAGGACTCCTAGAGGCCTGCTTCCATTTTTATTCCATCTTAAGGCTCATTGGGCGTTAAGGATTGCATCACTTACTGTAAGATTTTGTATGTTTGCTGTAACGCCCTAAGTGGCATGGATATGTTCAGATGTGGGTCCCATACTCGCTCCGCTACCGGAGCCGAGCTATATCTGGCTGATGAGCCCATATCAAGGTGGAACCAGTCCTAGGTTGCTTGTGTTACCATCTAATAAGGCTGAAACCGGTTTGGGGTTGCTTGTGTTCTCTTCTGGAGGGTCTTTGCATGTCTGTTAAGGGTGGACTGTTCCCATGTGAAGCAGGAACAGTACTGATGTCATAAGGTGCGCATCTGTCTAGAGTGGCACTGTCAGCGATACAAAGTGGTTTTGAATGCTACTCAGAGTGATTGCCATAGGTTTAGACTATTCGGAGGCATTCCTCCAATCTCCTTATGTGTGTCTGATGTTTTTGTTAGGGGCACAGTGGATGCCTGTCTGGTATCCTGATCCTATGCCCTGTAAGCCTTCTAAATGTCATAAGGAACGTAAACATAATTTCTGCACCTTTGAGAGCCACTGGAGTTCTTTCAAATCTAGATTTAAGAGCCACACCACGGCAGGCTCAGGCAGACCATGGCCACGTGACTCTGGAAACTTTCAAACATGTCAATGAGTTTAAACCAGAGGTTCATTGTAAATGGTGTTACTATAGTCTAGACGAACATCACAAGGGCTCTCATCAACTCCACAAATTCGAAGTCTACAGGAGTGGACGGGCTTTATGGAGCAGGAAGAACAGAAAGTTGATGTCCTTGATCACCGCATTGATGTTGGGAACGAAGGAGAATTTAGAGTCGACTGTGACTCCCAGATTCCTAAATTTCAGTGCGTTGAAAAATGGGGCTTCTTGGCTTGGGCACTCACACGACAGTGAGGGGGGGATCATGGTCGTTCCGCAGTCGGGTTTTCTGTTCGTGCTCTCTTCAGGCAAAAGAAGCTGTTTTCATCCATAAAAATAAATGGTTCGGGCAGGTGAAGGCATTGTCTTGATTAATCGGCCTGTTTTCTAACTGAAAGTGAATTTGAGTGTCAACAGAGTACATTTGGGATCCGACTTATATTACTACAGTAATTGAACCCACATGTGTATGTAGATGTTGAAGATCTGACCGGAGAATTTTTAGAAAAATACGTGTCTACAGTGTATTCAGCATGCGGGTCTACAGACCAGAAAGCAAGCCGGCCTCAGGCGTCCTTCATGAAATGAATTTGTAAAGCGCCCAAATGTCAAAGTAAGAGGTCCTGTGAAAAGTGAATTGAAAGATAATGGTGCCAAGATTGTGAGGAGGAGTTGTCCACGCCTTGGCCACAGATACAGAGTAGTCACAGCCAACCATCAAAATTTGGGAACCATAGAAGATTTGAAGAGGAGGAAGGAAGACCCAGGGTTGACTCATTCTGTGTAACAACGGGCTTCACACATTGAGGCGCAGGCCTACTGCTGTGAGTGCACGCATGTTGTAGACGTTGAAGGCACCTTAAGTGGCCACAGATCCTAGAGCGTTGGTTCAAGCCAAGGGCAGTTTTTTAAATTCTTGATTTCTCGCGTTTCCAGAGGAAGGTAGATTAAGAGGTATAAACAGTCCAGGCGTGACAGGATGAGCGCCTGGACAAGAAGACTGCGTAAAGTACCAATACAATAGGAAACATTGTATTGATGACCCATACATAAATAAACAAGTTGATGCTAGCTTATTAACATGTTTGGCAAATGACAGGTGAGTGTTAAACAGGAGGCCTAACTTACACGCCAAGGCAGTTAATCAATCAATCAATCAATCATGTCACTTATAAAGCGCACTACATACCCGCGAGGGTCTCAAGGCGCTGGGGGAAGAGGGGGGTGGTGCTGCTACTGATCGAAGAGCCAGGTCTTGAGGAATCTTCTGAAGGCCAGTAGGTCTTGGGTCTGTCGGAGGTTGGTGGGGAGGGTGTTCCAGGTCTTGGCGGCGAGGTGGGAGAAGGATCTGCTGCCGGCGGTCGTTTTCCGGATGCGGGGGACTGTGGCGAGGCTGGTCGAGCGGAGCTGGCGGGTGGGGGTGTAGAAGCTGAGTCGTCTGTTGAGGTAGCCTGGTCCGGAGTTGTGGAGTGCTTTGTGTGCGTGGGTGAGGAGCTTGAAGGTTATCCTCTTGTTGACAGGGAGCCAGTGCAGGTCTCTCAGGTGGGGTGTGATGTGGCTGCGTCGGGGGATGTCGAGGATAAGACGTGCAGAGGCGTTCTGGATGCGTTGCAGCCGTCTCAGGAGCTTAGCCGTCGTTCCTGCGTAGAGGGCGTTTCCGTAGTCCAGCCTGCTGGTGACGAGGGCCTGGGTGACTGTTTTTCTTGTTTCGGTGGGGATCACTTGAAGATCCTGCGGAGCATTCGGAGGATGTTGAAGCAGGATGAGGAAACGGCGTTGACCTGCTTAGTCATGGAGAGGGTGGGGTCGAGGATGACCCCTAGGTTGCGTACGTGGTCGGTGGGTGGCGGGGCTGTTCCCAGTGATGTTGGCCACCAGGAGTCGTCCCAGGCTGAAGGGTTGGAACCAAGGATGAGGACCTCCGTCTTGTCCGAGTTCAGCTTCAGGCGGCTGGTCCTCATCCATTCGGCGGCGGCCTTCATTCCTTCGTGGAGGTGGGCTTTGGCGGTGTGAGGGTCTTTGGTGAGGAGAGGATCAGCTGGGTGTCGTCGGCGTAGGAGATGATGTTGAGGTTGTGCTGTCGGGCGACGTGGGCGAGGGTGCCATGTAGATGTTGAACAGTGTTGGGCTGAGGGAGGAGCCTTGGGGTACGCCGCAGATGATCTTGGTGGCCTTGGATCGGAAGGGGCGAGGCGGACGCTTTGTGTTCTGCCGGAAAGGAAGGATGTGGTCCAGTCCAGGGCCTTCTCTTGGATCCCGGCGTCGTGAAGGCGTGTTCGTAGTGTGTGGTGGCAGACCGTGTCGAAGGCGGCTGATAGGTCCAGGAGGATGAGGGCTGCTGTTTCTCCGTTGTCTAGCAGGGTCCTGATGTCATCGGTGGCGGCGATGAGGGCGGTTTCGGTGCTGTGGTTGCTGCGGAAGCCGGACTGGGAAGGGTCCAGGATGTTGTTCTCCTCGAGGTAGCGGGTCAGTTGTTTGTTGACGATTTTCTCTGTGACCTTCGCGGGGAACGGGAGCAGAGAGATGGGTCGGAAGTTCTTGAGGTCCTTGGGGTCTGCCTTGGGTTTCTTGAGTAAGTCGGTGATCTCGGCGTGCTTCCAGCTTTCCGGGAAGGTTGCTGTCTCGAAGGAGATGTTGATTATTTTCCGGAGATGGGGCGCGATGGCTGTACTGGCTTTGTTGAAGATGTGGTGAGGGCACGGGTCTAGCGGTGAACCGGAGTGGATGGTGTTCATGATCTCGCTGGTGTCCTCGTCGTTGATGTTGGTCCAGGAGAGCAGGCGGTTGGTGGTTGTGGGGGCAGTGGTCTCGGTGGTTGCCGGGCGGTCGTGGTGTTGAAGCTGTCATGGATGTCGGCGATTTTGCGGTGGAAGAAGGTGGCCAGTGAGTCGCACAGGTCTCGCGACGGCTGGATGTCGTTGGTGTTGGAGCTGGGGTTGGAGAGTTCCTTCACGATGTTGAAGAGCTCTTTGCTGTTGTGTGCGTTGTTGTCTAGGCGGTCTTTGAGTGAGGCCCTTTTGGCGGATCTGATGAGGTGATGGTGACTGCGGGTGGCGCTCTTGTGGGCGGCGTAGCTGTCCGCTGTCCGTTCGTGGAGCCAGATCTTCTCCAGTTTTCGGCATGTTCGTTTGGAGGCCTGGAGGTCTTCGGTGAACGAGGTGGCTTTCTTGCTGGTGTGGCTGTTGGGTGGATTCTTGAGCGGGGCGAGGGTGTTGGCGCAGTCGTCGATCCACTGTCTGAGGTTGCGGGCGGCGGTGTCGGGGTCGGAGGGTTTGGCGGGTGGGCTCAGGGCGAGGGTTGTGGTTAGCTGGTCTTCCGTGACTCTGCTCCAGCAGCGGCGAGGCATTTGTTCGGTGCGGTGGTGCGTGGTGGGCTTCCTGTAGGTGAAGTGGATGCAGTGGTGGTCAGTCCAGTGGGGTTCGGAGGTGTGGTTGAAGAAGACGTGTGGGCTTGCGGAAAAGATGGAGTCTAGCGTGTGGCCGGCGGCGTGGGTGGGTGTAGTCACGAGCTGTCTGAGTCCGAGGGTGGCGAGGTTGTCGATCAGGGTGGTGGAGTTGGTGTCCTTGTTGTTCTCGAGGTGGAAGTTCAGGTCCCGAGGAGGATGTAGTCCGTGGAGGCGATGGCGTGTGTGCTGACGAAGTCAGCGATGGAGATCGCTGAACTGTGGTCGGGGTCCGGGGGTCTGTAGATGAGGGTTCCTCTGAGGGTGGTGTTGGGATCGGTGTGGATCTGGAAGTGCATGTGTTCGGCGGTGCTGAGGGTGTCGTCGGTGTTGGTTGAGACTCTGAGGGTGTTCCTGTGGACGATGGCGATGCCTCCTCCGACTCCGTTGGTGCGGTCCCTGCGGGTGATTTTGTATCCGTCCGGGATGGCAATGGCGATGTCGGGGGCTGAAGCGGGATTCAGCCAGGTCTCCGTCAGGAATGCGACGTCTGGGGAGGTTGAGTCAAGAAGGTCCCAGAGTTCGATGGCGTGTTTGCGGGTGGAGCGGGTGTTGAGGAGGATGCATCTGAGGTAGTTGGGTTCTTTCCTGGGCGGTGGTTTGGCGGGGCGGGTGCTGGCGAAGCTGCAGTTCCGGCAGGTGAAGGAGCCCTTGGGTGCGCTTCGGGGTGGCCTGGTAGCAGGCGTGATCTTTTCCGGGGTTGAGTGCGTGGAGGGTGCTGGCGTCGTATCGGCGTCTGTTGATGTGGCGGGCGCGGGGATGCCTGGACCAGGGGGTCTGGCGCTGGGCGCAGTCACGGCGCGGACGGGCGCAGGCGAGGCTTGCCTTAGGCGCGCTTTGGCGCGCCAGCGGCGCGGCCGCATAGCGGCCGCCATAAATGGGGAGGTGGGAGGGAGGAGCAGGGGAATGGGGCAGCGAATGGGCAGTGAGGGGCGGGGCCGCAGGCGCAGCGGCGGAAACAGGCACAGAAGGGAAAACAAGCACAATCAGGGGCAGCAAGGGGGCACAGAAAGGAAAAAACGAGCACAATCCGGGCATCAAGGGGCACAGAAAGGAAAAAAAACGAGCACAATCAGGGGCAGCAAGGGGGCACAGAAAGGAAAAAGCGAGCACAATCAGGGCATCAAGGGGGCACAGAAAGGAAAAAAACGAGCACAATCAGGGGCAGCAAGGGGGCACAGAAAGGAAAAAGCAGAGCACAATCAGGGCATCAAGGGGCACAGAAAGGAAAAAAACGAGGCACAATCAGGGGCAGCAAGGGGGCACAGAAAGGAAAAAACGAGCACAATCAGGGGCAGCAAGGGGGCACAGAAAGGAAAAGCAGGCACAATCAGGGGCAGCAAGGGGGCACAGATAGGAAAAAACGAGCACAATCAGGGGCAGCAAGGGGGCACAGAAAGGACAAGCATTGGCATAGCCAATAGGTCTCGCCTTTGGGACCTTATAAGTGTTTAGCCATGCAACAGTTGATGTTGTTGCACCAAGGATGTTGTGCTGCATAACTAAATACTTATAAGGTCCCAAAAGCGAGACCTATTGGTTATGCCAATATCTACTTGCTCAATGCACATGCACTTTATATTTAAACACAAGGTGGGAAAGAGGTACCTCAAAGCTCAACGCGGCTCCTTTCGTCCTAAGTCAACGGAAGATAGAAGTGGGGTTTTCGACGTACAAAAACACATTTATCCCAGAAACCTCCTCATCAGAAATGCCGAGTTATACATGTTCATAAAAACACTAATACTTTAAAATAGTAATCTTAATAAGTCACTGACTAAAGCAATTTGGTGAGCAAGAAATCAAAATTTAGATATTTGACGTTCAAATAAAGCCTACATTTGAGAAGTCACAAGGGTATGATTCGGTATGGCTTGGAGCTTAAAATGAACTGAAAGATTAGTTTCGATGGGGAAATTGCAAACTCTTTTGAATGGTACCTCATGCATCTATGCTACATCTTTGACTACTGAGGTGAGATCAAAATAAAATGCAACACTTGGGCATAAAATAATGTCTTCCGAATGGGTCGGGGCTTAATCAGCCCCGTGTGAAATATTCACGGAAATATTTTTCCCCTCAGCGTTGTGCCCCATAGGAGGTGTGGATACAGGATCTCTAATTATCTAATGTATGGGGCCATGACCTGTGTGATCCGCTCGCAAGAAGCGTGCACAACCCACTGCCATGTGCTTGAAACAGGAGGAGCTCGGTGCGGCCACATGTGCAGCTGGTGAACTGACAGGGTGCTACACATAAAACTCCCGATCAGGGACGTGAGGGGCGGAGAGACCCTAGGTGGGAGGCTCAATTCATTGCAATCCGCGTGAAGGGAGGGGGTATACGGGAATCACGAGAGTTATGCTTCGCCCTCTTCCCGGCAGCAGCATGATGCAGCACGCTGCTTTGTGAGCTGTGGAAAGCATGCCCGCAGCTGGCTTACACTTCCCAGAAACCGCCCGGTGGAACTACAATCTCCGGCAGCCAACCGGACTCCCAGGAGGCTGCAGAGTCACGGCAAGGCCCAGCTGGGAACACACCCCCTTGCACAAACAAGCCTCGCAGCTGCCGGCTGGGGCCAGCCACACAATGCAGCGCGGCACAGCAGCAGTCCCAGTTGTCACTGGAGACCGGTGACAGGAAAAACCAAGGCCCGGCCGGCAACGTCTTCAACTGAAAACGAGCGGTGAGCCGCAGAAGGGGAGCGAAGCCGGAAGCTACGGGCGCATCGGGGGACAGGGAGCGGGGGCGGCGGCGCGGCAGCCTGCAGAGCTGACCAAACGCTCGTGCGTCGTGGCTGGCCTTTGGATGTGTACGCGCGGCAGACATGTGTTTCCACTTATCGCGCCCGCGTCTGGGCACGATAGTTGGAAACACATGTTTGCCGCGCGTACCCATCCCAAAGGCCAGCCACGGCGCACGGCGTTTTTGGACTGCTTTTAAACCCGCTTACTAAAAGTCTTCGCCTCTAAGCAGCGCTTGCGCGCTACTCGAGGCTCGACCTAAAAAGCGAGCACAATCAGGGGCAGCAAGGGGGCACAGAAAGGAAAAACGAGCACAATCAGGGGCAGCAAGGGGGCACAGAAAGGAAAAACGAGGCACAATCAGGGGCAGCAAGGGGGCACAGAAAGGAAAATCAGAGCACAATCAGGGGCAGCAAGGGGGGCACAGAAAGGAAAATCGAGCACAATCAGGGGCAGCAAGGGGGCACAGAAAGGAAAAGCAGAGCACAATCAGGGGCAGCAAGGGGGGCACAGAAAGGAAAAACGAGCACAATCCAGGGGCAGCAAGGGGGCACAGAAAGGAAAAATGAGCACAATCAGGGGCAGCAAGGGGGCACAGAAAGGAAAAACGAGCACAATCTGGGGCAGCAAGGGGGGCACAGAGAAGGAAAAGCGAGCACAATCCAGGGGCAGCAAGGGGGCACAGAAAGGAAAAGCGAGCACAATCAGGGGCAGCAGCAGGGCACACAGACGGAGCTGGAGGTGGGATAAAACCCCCTACTGCCATGTGCGGATGACGAGGAAGATGGCTGGTTAAAGACAACAACGTCTTTCATACCCAGGATGTGCATGCCTCAGTATTGTCCATGGTTGGGTCTGGTAGCCTTTAAATGAAAATTGAATTTTGAGACGCTAGAGCCAACACTTCAGGAAGAGAATCAACATGAGTCCATGGTAAGTTTAAGTGGATCATTGATTTTATGCTTCATCAGTATGTGTGTGTATATATATATATATATATATATATATATATATTATCCACCAAATTTGTCCCAGACGAAGGGCGCACTTTCACACAGCTGGTGCGCGCTGCGAGGCCGGACTCGCCTCGAACATAAATTTTCCACCAACTCAAAAATACGCTGCACTCTTCCAGGGGGTTGATCACGGTGCACCGTGATCAAGACCTGCTGGTCGAAACGCGTTGGTGAGGGAAGGAGAAGTTCCATGGCATAAATAAACCGTTTGAAACAACCCCCTGGAAGAGTGCAGCGTATTTTTGAGTTGGTGATAAATATATATATATATATATTCACTGAAAAAACCATAGGTTTCAGGCACGTTATAGTTAGAAATTAGCATTTAAAAACCCTTACAAATTCACTGAAAAAACCATAGGTTTTAGGGACAGTTATAGTTACTTGGACATTGCACTCGTACAAAACCCGTGAAATTCCCCGTTATAGTTAGTTCAGCTAACTATAACTCGCGCCCATGAATGCACTGCTGATGACGTCACATATTACATCACTCATGACATGGTCAGTGACATCACTGATGACATCACTGATGACATCTCAAATGACATCACTGATGACATCATCCAGTGACTGTGTGTTTCTGTAAAGTTTAAATATGTTTAATATATATAGGGAAAGGCGTATTGAAGAGTGAGTGGGTGTATAAGTGTCTGAATGGATGATTTAGTAGGTGCGTGACTAACTGTATAAGTGAGTGATTAAACGTATCTTACTGAATGCATGGGTTAGTGACTAAACTGGGTGAATGTCTGTATCCGTCTGTCTGTTGCTGTGTAAGTGGCTGCATGGGTTTGTGAATAGCTACATGAGTGTCTATATGAGTTATTGATTGGTTGTCTGAGTATCTGTATGGGTGCCTGAGTGTTTGTGTGGGTGGGGTGTGTGCGACTCTGTACATAGATGTGTGAGTGGGTGATTCACTGGGTGCATGATTTGAAGAGTGCGTCTGTGATGGACTGCTTGGGTGGGTGAGTGTGTGTATGGGTGTGTTAGTGAGTGAATGTATATCTCAGTGGTACATGTGCGAGTAACTACATATGTAAAAGGAAGTATATATGTGTGTTAGAGTATTTAAAAGGCTATACGTGAGAGTGTGTGATTGTGAGAGTGGCTGTATGGATGCGTGTGTGCTTGTATCAGTTATTGTATAAGAGCGTAAGAATGTGCTAGTATTTGTATGAGTTATTGAGCTGGTGTGTGTATAACTCTATAGGTGAGTAAATGGGTGTGTGATTAATTTTTGCATGACTGACTAGGTGTGTGAGTACCTCTATGGATGAGTGGCGGTGTGTCAGTGTTTATATAGGTGTATGAGTGCATATGATAGTCCTGTACTGAGTGACTGTAAGTATGAGTGACTGTACGGGTGAGTGAGTGGATGTGTGTGTAGACCTAAGAATCAGTGAGTTGGTATGTAGTTATTGGTATTGGAGTGTCTATGGTTTTGAGAATGGCAGTCTGTAATTTAGAGTGGGTGTATCAAAAGTTATATTAGGGTGTGAGAAGATGCATGAAATTATCACATGGATGATGTCATCAGTGATGTCATTTGAGATGTCATCAGTGATGTCATCAGTGATGTCACTGACCATGTCATGAGTGATGTAATATGTGACGTCATCAGCAGTGCATTGCGGGGCGCGAGTTATAGTTAGCTGAACTAACTATAACGGGGAATTTCACGGGTTTTGTACGAGTGCAATGTCCAAGTAACTATAACTGTCCCTAAAACCTATGGTTTTTCAGTGAATTTGTAAGGTTTTTAAATGCTAATTTCTAACTATAACGTGCCTGAAACCTATGGTTTTTCAGTGAATTTCAAAGGTTTTTAAATGCTAATTTCTAACTATAACATGTCTGAAACCTATGGTTTTTCAGTGAATTTCAAAGGTTTTTAAATGCTAATTCCTAACTATAACATGTCTGAAACCTATGGTTTTTTTCAGTGAATTTCAAAGGTTTTGTAAATGCCAATTTTTAAATGTATTAATTGTTATTTTTATTTTTTCATACTGATTTACTACATTTTTTTAAACTATTTATTTTTAGATATTTTATTTTTTAAATTACATTGTAATTACATTATACATTACATTACAAAATATACTTTCTCAGAATGAATTAATTTACTTTAAATACTTTGCAAATAGGCAATAGACTTTTAAGTACAGTAGTTACAGTTGTTGCAATGGGCAACACAATTTCAAACACAATGCAACATTGAGCTCAATGTGAATTTCTAGCTAAATGCAATTAGTTACTTTATGGATTACTTTTCTAACCACAGGACTGAATCCTAGATTCAGTCCTGGGACATCTCCTGTAAACAGTTGAGTAAAAGCGTTTTGGTTACAGTAGTGATTTTTAAGGAATATTATTGTATTTTAAAAGTTGACACTTAGAAACTTTTTCACATAGAATCACCAATGTTATCCTATGGGAGGAAATTCACTTAGCAGGTAAGTAGTGTTATCGTGACTTTTTCTCACTCAGTGGTGGATCCTGGATCCAGCACTGGTGCATCTCCTGTAAACAGTTGAAAGAATGCGTTTAAGTCATACAGGCGATTTTTAAGGAATATTTGTAGTTTGTGAAAATCGACACTTTGAAACTTTTCTGCTGAAAACCAGACAATGGATTCCTATGGAAGGAAATACAAGTTACTGGTAAGTACGGTTAAAATTACTTTTCAGGGTCAGTGCTGGGCTAAAGATGCAGCACTGGGTTCTCTCCTGATAACAGGTGAGTAAATCGGAATTCGTATTTCGGCTGATTTTAGAGGAATATTTGTATGTTTCAAAAATCGACACTTAGAAACTTTTTCAGCAAAAAGCAGGCAATGATATCCTATGGAAGGAAATTCAAGTTACTGGTAAGTACGGTTAAAATTACTTTTCAGGATCAGTACTGGGCTGAAAGATGCAGCACTGAGGTCTCTCCTGATAACAGGTGAGTAAATCGGAATTCGTATTTCGGCTGATTTTAGAGGAATATTTGCACAATGGTGAAGGGAGGGCGGGGCCTGAGGTGACATCTGTGCAAATGCGCCCCGTGGCGCGTTTTAAGTTGGGGGATTAAGTCCCCTTTAATCATGAGGGTCCCTGAGGGCCAACTAGCCCACCAGGAACCTCCAGTATGCGCCAGGGGGCTGCGTTGCAGAGACGTGTACAGAGGCCACACCCCTTTTTACACCTCTCTGCAAGGCAGCTCTGTGGCGCTTTTGGAAGTACATGGTGGGCTAGTTGGACTCCAGGGACCCTCAGGATTCAAGGGGACTTAATCCCCATCTTAAAACACGCCACGGGGCCTGTTTGCACACATGTCACCTGAAGCCCCGCCCCCTCCCTTCACCACTGTGCAAGCGCGCCCCGTGGCGCGTTTTAAGTCGAGGGATTAACTCCCCTTGAATCCTGAGGGTCCCTGGGGGCCAACTAGCCCAACAGGTATATCCAAAAAGCGCCACAGAGCTGCGTTGCAGAGAGGTGTAAAAGGGGCGTGGCCTCTGTACACCTCTCTGCAACGCAGCCCCTAGCGCATACTGGAGGTTCCTGGTGGGCTAGTTGGCCTCAGGGACCCAGTATTGAAGGGGAATTGCTTCCCCATCTGCAAACGCGCCAGGGCGCGTTTGCAGAAGTGGTGAAGGAAGGGGGCGGGGCCTGCGGCCCGATCGTTTTGTTGTTTTTTTCCCCTGAAGGGAGGCTGTGTGGCCCCCTTCCTTTTCCTATTTTTGGGCCCTGGGGACCCCATCCCCCAGGGCCTTATCCCTTTTTTTTTTTAAATTAAACGGGAAGGGGCCGCGTGGCCCCCTCCCTTGGCGAATCCTACCCCGGGGACCCCATCCCCCGGGGCATGGCCACACTTACACATTAATTTTTAAGGAGGGGCTGCGTGGCCCCCTCCTCAGGCCTCCTTTTGCCTCGGGGACCCCATCCCCGGGGCAGGCCTTTTTAATTTTTAATTATTTCTGGGGAGGGGTCGCGTGGCCCCCTCTCGAGCCACTACTTGCCCGGGGACCCCATCCCCGGGGCCTGGCCTCTGGTTGGGGACTGTGGGGGGTCCCCAAACCCCCACAGTCCCGCCGGCTCCCCGTGTCCTACGGGAGCCGGCGTTGCTTTCCACATGGGGAGCAGCTAACATGCTGCTCCCCGTGTGGAAAAGCAGTTGTCTTTGGATATTGAGGCGAGAGCAGGTTTCCCTGCTCTCTCTTCCAATATCCAAAGCAGTTTGCAATGACAGGACGGGAGCCGCGAGGCTCCGTCCTGTCATTACAAGCAGCAGTGTCCCGGGGTAGGCACCCCGGGACACTGCAGGAGCCGGCCCTGGGGGTGGCGGTCCCCAGGGTCACCACAGGCTCCAGGAGGGGGCCGCGCGGCCCCCTCCCATCCAAATGCACAGCCCCGGGGAGGTGGTGGTCCCCGGGGCTCGGGGTCCTTAACGGACCCCCATTTTCAATTCTGTTAGTGCCCCGGGAGGTGGTGGTCCCGGGGCGTGTGGGGGCTGGAGCCCCCACACATGTTAATTTAAAAAATAAAGAAGCCCGGGAGGTGGTGGTCCCCGGGGCTGCGGGAGGAGCTCAGAGCCCTCCCGCTACTTTCAAATAAAGCCCCGGGGGTGGCGGTCCCCGGGGCTTGGGGGCCTTAGAGGCCCCCATACATAAATAAACCCCCAGCATGCCCCCGGGACTTGGCCCACCCGGGGGCAGAGTGCTATCGAGCGCGGGAGACCGCGCTTCGATTTCTTTTATCGGCAGGATCCGCGCACCCTGAGCGCATCCTGCCGATTTAAATAAAAAATGCTTTTTGCCCAGGGGTCCTTGTGGGACCCCTGAGCAGACCTAGGGGTCAGGGTGTTTCTACCCTGCCCCCTTTGTGCGTTTTGCGCACTTTTTTACTGCTTTCTTGTTCCTCGGTTCTACCGAGGAACAAGATGGCTGCCAACACTTCCTGGTTTGGAGTGTTGACAGCCAATTAGCAGACAGCTCGTGATCGGGAGGGTGCGCGGATCCTCCGTGCCCATAGATATATATGTACTTTTACTTTTGATTTTCTCAGCAACTACTGAGCGGATTTACACCATTTAACAAAAGGGTTCTTTCTGAACCAAGAACTACCTCTTTGCCAAATTTGGTGTAATTCCGTTCAACAGTTCAGGCTGTAGCCGTGTCTAAAGTTTCCTATGGAAAAATGAATGGGGAAACGCGTTTGGGACCCCCTTTTTCTCGGCCACCGCTTAACGAATCACCCCGAGACTTTCAGGGTAGGAGCGGACCGGAGCGCCCACAAAGTTTGAAAATTTTGCGAAGATACGTCAACCGGCAAGAGAGTTATTTCAAATAGAATGTCGCGGATTTCCTATGCAAAATAGGTCCTAACTATAACTATCTACTGGCGACCGCCAGTAGATAATATATATATATATATATCCAACAAGAGTTGCCTGCAGTGAGAGAGCCACACCAAAGGTGAGTAAATAATGCTCATTTTTATTGAAGGAAGGTAAAGACAAGCCTCATGATGCCTCGCAAAAATTGTAAGTCCAGCCCGACGCGTTTCGTGCCTGGAGCACTTCCTCATGGGCTCTGGGCTAATGTGGATGCAAGATATGGCAGTTTCCCGGCAAAACTTTAAAAATCATCAAGTCCCGCCTCACTGGGCGCGGCCACCCGTGTGGCCTATTGGTCTTTGTAGTGCCTTTGTTTCCCTTCAGTGAGTCGCCATACTTGTAACCAGTGAACAAAAAGAAATCCATAGTAGGTAGCGGTGAGCAAAATGCCGCTTGAATTTGCCGCTTACATCCTCCAATGCAATCACCTCCTCCCAATGCCGCAACGTCGATTGGCGTCACAGCCGGTCTGCACAACGGTGCAGCGGGGCTTCTCTCGCGGCTCAGGCTGTGCCGCTATACATCCAACAAGAGTTGCCTGCAGTGAGAGAGCCACACCAAAGGTGAGTAAATAATGCAAATTTTTATTGAAGGAAGGTAAAGACAAGCCTCATGATGCCTCGCAAAAATTGTAAGTCCAGCCCGACGCGTTTCGTGCCTGGAGCACTTCCTCATGGGCTCTGGGCTAATGTGGATGCAAGATACGGCAGTTTCCCGGCAAAACTTTAAAAATCATCAAGTCCCGCCCCACTGGGCGCGGCCACCCGTGTGGCTTATTGGTCTTTGTAGTGCCTTTGTTTCCCTTCAGTAAGTCGCCATACTTGTAACCAGTGAACAAAAAGAAATCCATAGTAGGTAGCGGTGAGCAAAATGCCGCTTGAATTTGCCGCTTACATCCTCCAATGCAATCACCTGCTCCCAATGCCGCAACGTCGATTGGCGTCACAGCGGGTCTGCACAACGGTGCAGCGGGGCTTCTCTCGCGGCTCAGGCTGTGCCGCTATATATCCAACAAGAGTTGCCTGCAGTATATATATATATATTGTTAGGAAAACTTCCGGCACAAACGGCTCCTCTCCAAACGGGGTCCGTGCGAGGTCCGGGTGTCGGAGCCCGGTAGTAAATCCACAAAATCCCGCGAACAGTTCCCTCACAAGAAAAGACTCGCACACCAAGGTCAATGTAATCCAAATGTATTATTGGCGACGCGTTTCGACCAGAACGGTCTTTTTCACAAGCCAAACTTTCACCGTCCGTATCCACCATTTAAAGTGTACTACACAAAACAAACAACGGACCAACACAAACTGGTTGCACATGTAGATAGTGAAAACAGACTATCACATTATCTTGTGTGGTTCACAGCATAACATACTTGTTAGCAAATAAAAGAAAGACTTCCCTTCGGCGTGTGGTTACAATGCCGATGCGGTGTTGAGCAACAAAACAAATATTTGTTATTACGTGGTGATTTTAAAAACATCATTTGACTACAAATTCATAGGTCAACCTACTCACCTTTGTCTTTTTTGTCTTTTTATTTAGTTTTCACTCTTACCCCACCTACCACTTCTTTGTTGTTCCCCCCCCTGAAAGGATCCCCCCTTGCACATTTTAATTTGTTTTTATTTAGGGTAAATACTGTGGGATGCACACTGGTCACCGTACTGTCAGTATGGATGACCTCTCTCACTTTTTAGGGCCAGAACTTGTGTTGTCTCTTATTTTTAGGGATGTGAAATAGGTTCACTCCAATAGGTTAGAGCCATTGGCCCTCACTAATTGGCAATTTTAACTGGATGGACACTCCGACAGTTACTTATCAATGGGACACGGTTGAGCAAATATATGAGCCACTTGGCTATAATTTGATGAATTAATGTTTGAAATACTGTTTAAAATGTGCGGAAACGCGGCGCAATTGAGATTGCAATTATTGAATTAGCAGCACTCACCTGAATTTACTTTATGTTATTGGTTTATTTTTACTGTGACTTCATTGCAAATACCATTCTAAATTCAGGACATCTGAATTTTGAGTCAAATGATGTTTTTAAAATCACCACGTAATAACAAATATTTGTTGTGTTGCTCAACACCGCATCGGCATTGTAACCACACGCTGAAGGGAAATCTTTTTTTTATTTGCTAACAAGTATGTTATGCTGTGAACCACACATGATAATGTGATAGTCTATTTTCACTATCTACATGTGCAACCAGTTTGTGTTGGTCCGTTGTTTGTTTTGTGTAATACACTTTAAATGGTGGATACAGACGGTGAAAGTTTGGCTTGTGAAAAAGACATTTCCGGTCGAAATGCGTTGCCAATAATACATTTTTATTACATTGACCTTGGTGGGCGAGTCTTTTCTTGTGAGGGAACTGTTTGCGGGATTTCGTG
Source organism: Calotriton arnoldi (assembly GCA_963921515.1). NCBI lineage: Eukaryota > Metazoa > Chordata > Amphibia > Caudata > Salamandridae > Calotriton > Calotriton arnoldi. Next base: position 134,160 of record CAWUFW010006450.1, on the reverse strand, counting down.
GATATATATATATATATATATATATATATATATATAAAATGTATTTTATGATTTTGGAGCATTTATATAGAGTTTTAGACTAATATGTACGGTGCCAAAATGCATGTGCTTGGTTGATAATGTGTAGTTTCTGTGGGCCTGTGTTGACAAAAGTTTGATGTTGTGCACGAGTGACTCTGATAGGTCATCTTAAGTTATCTTGGGGAGCAGCACCATCAGTGTGACGGAGAAGGAAGTCAGAGAGATAGGCATGCGTGCACAGACAAGTAGTGGAAAGAGATGCATCAACTTTTAGTACCCGGGCATATTTATTTCCTGATCACATGATCCAAGTGTGGTAGGCATCGATTTCTATTGATAAGATAAGGCTTTTGAAGCAAACTGCCAGTGGACACTCAAAGAAGTTTGTTCGGTTAGAAAACTTTATTCGGCAAGTTAAAAACAGCCATAAAAGTACATAAAAAAATGAGATAAACAAAACGTTAAAAAAATTCCAACTGATCCACATAATAAATAAATAAGTTGACCATCATTGCCTTACATCCATTAGAATATGCCATTACCAAAGGAAAAAATATCTAATATATGACACTTTTCCTCCAATTCATAGCTTTCAAGATAAAAAGAGCAACATTAAAATATACTAGATGATCATTTAGTGCAAGCAAAAACTTAAGAGCATCTTTATGATTTCTGATGTTCCGTGCAACAAGCATTGGTTTGAGATAGTAACGCCTATATAAGTTGCAGAACAACATAAAGTGCAGCGTGCTTTGTTTGCTCGTGCCATCACATGGGCATGCAATCGAGACTGGACTTCATGATAGGATAAGCAACCAGATGATGCACAATACCAAGTCCGAACCTGGTCAGAGCAAAACCCTGTTGGATGTTAGTAACACCGGATAAATAATTTTGGCAGCCCTGCTGAAAACAAAATGACAAATAGAACGCTACTGTTGGTTTCTTCTTTTCAATACCCACACAATGTTCTGTTCTTTGTTTAAAAAGAGTGTCTTTGATGGATTTCTTGGTGAGAGATAACACTTAAAGTGGGTCTGGCCACACTAGCGATTTAAATAAAGTGCTAAGAGAGGAATGTATATATGCTAGCCAGGGAATACGAGAAACTTTATCCAGTGCTAGACAATATAGAATAACTTATTTGGTGAAACTGGTTTCCTCTTTTGACCATATGGAAAACCAAAGTAGTAGAGGTCTTACCGAAATCAGATCCTCCAAATACTGTACACCCACCTCTCGATGAACATTGAGGTTGAGGCAGAGGCTGGTAAACAGAGTAAACATTTTAGGAAGCTGTTTCCCTCAACTTGCAATGTCTTACAGTGAACATGGCCCCCGAGGCCAGGCCCATAGGTAGAGTAGCCACCCCTCTGGCCTTGTAAATCTCTACCATCTCTTTGATGGGCCGGCAATCCAATTTAGAATAAAACAAAACAAATCCCATGAGAATTTCGGCTCATTTTTGCTTCAGCATTTAAAATCTGTTGGGCCCAAGAGCCGTTACTTGTAAATAGGACTCCCAGGCAGCAGAAGGAATCAACTCTGGTCATTACGGTGTTATCAATAAAAAAAAGATCTACTTTTTATTGGTTTGTGGTCACCAATCATAGTGAAAGTTTTCGATTTATTAATCACCATTTTGTTTAGGGCATAAACTCCCCAAAAGCACTCATTAATTTCTGCAAGACAACCAGGGTCCTAGATAGCAAAACAGCGTCATCAGATTGTAATAACACTGGTATGGGGCGTCCGGCGGTGCACAGTGCATCAGCTTGTATGGACTGCAGAACTTTATCAACCCCATTAATAAAAAGTAAGAACAGCAAAGGGGCCAAAACGCAGCCCTGTCGGATACCTCGCCCTACTTTAAAAGAAGGAGAACATACAGCCTGGGGATCGTATCAAACTTCACTTGATAAGTTCTCATGCATGCTTGCAAGGAAACTAATAATAGTCTTAGGAGCATCAAGAGAGAGCAATGATGTCCAAAGGAGTGCATGGTCGACTAAATCAAATGCGCTACTTGGATCCGCGAAGCAGCGATACAGGGATCCTGGTTTAGCTCTGGTGAATTTCCAAATCAGGTGGTCTAAGTTAACGTACTGTTCAATAGTACCTATGCCTTTTCTAAAACCAAAATGGGCTGTTGATAAAATAGAAAATTCCTGCGCCCACTCCTCCAACCTCATAAGTATAATCCTACTCATCAATTTACCTGATGGATCCAAAAGCGAGATTGGACGATTGTTTTTAGGGTTTGATTTATCGGCCTTCTTAAAGATAGGTATAACTATTGAAGTGACCCAAAAAGTTGGAATCATACTGACAGCTGCTGCATTAAACGCTCTCATCAAGATGCGTCCCCATAATTCTTCCACTGATTTGAATGGATCCACAGGCACCCCATCAGGCCCCGGGGCCCTTCCACTTGCACTATCATGCAATGCTCGGGTTAACTTCATCCATAGTAATATCTAATGGAAGATGGCCCCAGCTGCCCCTCACAGCACATGCATCTGGACCACTACTCTCACTGCTCTGTGTAAAGATTGCAGAGAAATGTGCCACCCATGTTTCACAGGAAGTGAAGGATTTAAACTCAGGGATGATATCGTTTTTTAAGAAAGTTGCATTGACCGTATCCCAAAATAGATTGTGGTCTTTGGATTCCACTGCTATAGTTAATTTAGTCCACGCCTCCTCCTGTAATACCTTCTTCCTTACTGCAAGAGTCCGTCTATATTCAAGGCACAGGAGCTTAATTAAGGTATTATCCCGGGGGAAGCGGTGTAAAGCCACTTTCAGTCACTGAGAAGCCTGTGTACAGGAAGGATCAAACCATCCCCTATTCCTTACGCAGGAGGGGTTCAAATTCCAAGTCAAGATTAAATTAATAGAGCAAGTGATATGTTTAAAGCTAGACGGCAACATCTTAGGAGTCACCTCATCCTTTAAACAGTAGCTAATATCGGTAAGTTTCCTAATGACTAATTCTTGAAGTATTCTATTGTGGTCAGTTCCTGCCTATTTCATTCGCATACCATGGGGCCTGGTAGGAATAATATGATTGGCTATATGGAATACTACACATTTCTTGCCCCAGAAAAGAAAAGGCAACATGATTGGATCATGAACACTTATCGCAGACTGTACGACCCTAGGGGTTCCACACACATGGCTGGCAGAAGCAGATACCAACACATGATCAATAACTGATGAGGCATTTCTACCTATGAAAGATGGGATTTGTTACCTGTTATCACCGCATTCACGCTTCAGCAACAGTAATTCGTGCTTGGAGATAATTGAGTTTAATGCATCCCCATACTCATTATGGCAGAAATGTACAGAGCCCACCCCATCCGAATTGGTATAGCCACATACTAGTTTAGCTGGAAGGGGGCAGGACTGGATATTGAAATCACCTGCCCATAGTAATATTTAGTTGGTATGAATAGGGAGTAAAAAAGCACCCAGACCATAGTCAACTGTATAGCCCACCTTACTACGTGTGGAATCAAAAACATTATTATAGAAGTTGGCCAAAACCAAATCAGGGCTCCCCTTTATAGATAACCATAATAACTGAGAGTCTGGGCCTACCAAAGAAAGCTGTTTACTGGCTACTGAGAGCTTATTAGAAATAAAGATTTGTAACTCTCCTTTGGCCCACCCAGCGTGGGAGGGTACAGCACCTAGACAGTAGGAGGAAAAACCCTCAACGTGTTTCGGGATCGTACACTATATTTCCTGTGAACAAATAGCATCAAAACCAGAAATGGTATTGACCCACCCAGTAGTTCCCAGCTTATTCGATAACACGTCCACATTCCAGGTGGCAAATTTATAACACCCACCCAGAGCTAGAGGGGTACTACTCATGTTTGTGTCACTGGCATTTAAACAACTTGGGCTAGGGTTAGAATCACAATTATTTCCGGGGGGGCTATGGATGACATTTTCAAGGCTTTTCTATGACCAAGTAGCACCTACAACACCTCCAGTCCCGATAGTGGGCAAATCTATAGCAGCACCCATTATATTGTCTCCCGAGTTGTCAGCCCCACGCATCAGTGGGCAAGACTCAGTGTGCTTAAGGCAATCATTTTCTTGTAGGGAGCTCAATATCTGAAACCTAATCTTCATAGCCAGAGGGGAAGCAAAGGGGAGGTCTTGCCCGGTCACTCTCTGCGGGAAAGGATTAACATGATGCATTGATTCAGTGCTTCGCAGTTGTCGATAAAAGAATCCCAACAGGAAAAGAGTCATATTCCTGACAAACGGGAGGACAGCTCAGATCTTGCCAGAGATTAACCGGTGAAGCGTGGATGCTGAAAGTTGATGACAATACAATCCCCCTTAAAAAATTTCCTCAACTGCCCTATCCATCCTACTCTCCAAGTTAATAGAATTTGATGTGCTCAATCGGATGAAAATATATGACTCACATTAAGCCAGTGAACAACTTTATTCTTCAAGGACTCCGGGGTTTAATTGATCCAGGATTCAAAGCGGTGGCATTGACCATAACAGCCACATACGGACAGTAAGCTGGTGGTAAATTTATCGTCACAGGATCACAGAAAGCCCAGCAGACATAAGGGACATCACGGTGCTCTACTTGCTTCTGTGGCTGGGAAGCTAAGGGTTGTAATTGGTTCGAATGTGAATTACCCATAGCTATTGACTCCTGCGTAGTTAGACGCTGAGAAATATGGGGCCCCAGGTCACCCCCCCAGTCGCACTCTGCCATCGAGCCATGAGTAGTCGGCCCTGTTAATATGACAAACCCAGAAGGCACCTTGGCATAAGGTTGAGCACAACCCTGACTGGAGATGGAATTATTCGCCCCCTGATTCAGGGGGGAAGCACCGCTGAAGTGACATTTATCTTGTTTTGGTTTGTCATATTCTGGCTGAGGGATATTGCTTTCTCCAGTTTTCCTTCTATCCAACTTCTCCCTAAGTAGTGATAATAAATCTTTAATAGTGTTCATCAGTTTGCATAGGATAGGAGCCCAGAGAGACTCAATTAGTGGAGCAGAATAGCTGTCTCCCCCAGAACGGATCGGGCCAGGGAAAGCAACAGGGCTTGGGCTAGCGGCAACAACCTTCCGGCTTTTCCTCTTGCATTTGGCTGCTGATGAGCGAATTGTAGATAAGAAGCGATAGTAGAAGCTGCTATCACTGTCCCAGGAGGGGATTGCAGATGGGGGAGATCATCCGGGACCTCGCTAGTATTAAGCCTCTCATCTTGATTCTGATCCCTGACCAAACTGGCCATGGTCATAGACCCCTAGGTTACCTACGCAGGCCCAAGGGTAGGTGACGCTCCGCTAGATCTATTTCCTTAGAGATGACTCCCACAGCTCATGCAAGAAATTAGTCTATGGTGGTGCGTTTCAGATCCATTGCTGGTTTCGCACTCCCAACTTTGCACTTGCCCATGGTAGCAGACCAGCCCAGAACAAATGCATTGGGTTACAAAGGTAGTGGTCCCCTAATACAGTATATCCCAGTCAAGCATAAAAAGATAAAAGGCAACAACGTACATTACTTTGGAAGAGTACAAGGATGCAAATCCTACTTACTTCCTAAATGTCGAATCCAGAGCAGCAAGGCAGTTCAGTATTGGTAAGAGGCCAAACCACCAACGAACAGGCAGAGTTAAGCTGAGCCAGAACGAAGAGCCAAGCGAGTAGTCCCAGGCTACCCTCGTTCGGCCATGGACAGTTGCAGACGGGCCTACTCTTGGCCCGGTTTTTTTTTTAACAACAAATTTTATTTGGTTATTCATTCGAGAGACGGGCGACAGCCCTACAATAACCTGTAGGAGGAAAAAGATTAATAGCACGAGAATACCAGCATTTTTACCAATTTCAAACACCTGCCGAACATGCAGGTAGTACAACTGAAACAAACTGCAGACATCACTCGATCTCACGACATGGGTACATAATATAGTAGCATAGGGATCCTTTCTCAAAAGATGCGGGACATGCCGGCCGAGGGGCATTAGGAATATGGAGCATTGATCAGGGGTCTGCGGGTGGCAGGGGGGGAAGCTCGATTCCTCGATATGACGCCCATCGAGTCCAGATTTTCCTATGTTTAGCAGGGCAACCACGAGCTGTAAAGACCACAATTTCGGCCCCCATACATCTATTGAGTTCAGTATTCCATTTGCCCAGGGTAGGGGGAGACGTCCCTTTCCACTGTTGTGCAATGTCCCTCTTGGCGATAGTGAGAGCTAAGAACAGTAAATGCTGCTTGTACCTATTACCCCCAATATCATCGGTGCTGTGTAGGAGGAATAGGCGCGGGTCAAGTGGCAGTACCCATGAAAGTACCTCGTTGAGGCAAGACCGAATTCTGCGCCAAAAGGGTTGCAACGCTGTGCAGCTCCAAACTGTATGCAGGAATGTCCCCTCCTCCCGGTCACACCGCAGACATGTAGGGGACTGGATAACTCCCATCCGCCAGAGTCTGGTCCGGGTATAGTATGCCCGGTGCAAATATTTAAACTGTATCAGGCGGTATCGTGTAGAGACCGCCGCACCCCGCGGGCTAGCAATAGCTTCAGCCCAGTCGTCGTCTGTCAAATCAGGGATGTCGGCTTGCCACGCCATCCGAGTCTTGTCGAGTGTTGTCGGCGTATGGGTCGTTAGGGTCTGGTAAATTTGCCTGATCTTGTGGGGGCCTAAATCGCCCATGAGCAGGCGGCCTTCTAATGGGTGGAATTCCGGAAGGGTCTCAAGCGTGTGGATCAGGGGAGTGAGTGCATGACGGAGTTGGAGGAATTTGTAGAATTGTGTTTTATGTAATTTATATTCTGCCTGTAGTTGCTGGAAGGATATCAGTGTAGTACCTCGCATCACATCCCCGAGAGTCGATATTCCCACTAGGTCCCATCTCCAGAACCCCCCCAAGGCGGCCACGGGGCAGAGGTACGTACCCTGCCATAATGGGGTTGCCTGGGTAAGTTTCCCGTTCCAACCCATCTGTCTGACTTTAGCCCGCCACAGCTGTATCACGACTTTACCTGCGGGAGGCAAGAGATCCAGGCGCGTGGCACTATATAGGAGGTGGAGGAGGGGAGTCCGTTCCATTGCCGCATGTTCGATCGCATATGCCAGGTCTGTGGGGGAGTTGTACCAACATTCATTCACCACGAGTATGTGGGACGCCATATAATAAGAGTAAATGTCCGCTGCCGCGATCCCCCCACAGTATGTGGATTCTGCACATGTGTGTAGAGCGACCCTAACCGCCCCATTGTTCCAGAGGAATTTATTTTGTATGGCGTTGACCTGTTTGAACCACGAACGCGGGATTGGATAAGGGACGTTTTGGAGGCGATATAGAATTTGGGGCAGTGACACCATCTTATAGATGGCCGAACGCCCATATAGGGATAAGGGAAGGGAGGACCATATTGCCGTTTCACCATTGAGACTCGCCAGCAATGGGGTGATATTGTGTGCCCATGAGATTTTGGAGCATGGTGACACAAAGATGCCAAGATATTTGAAACCATCTGTCGCACGGGATAGCTGCGATGCCCAAGCCTCGCGACCCTGATGACCGCACACTGGAAACAGCACGGATTTTGCAGGATTCGTGTGTAGACCGGTAGTTTCCCCAAACACTCTAAGGATTTGCAATATACGGGGCCCAGAGAACCAGGGGTCCGTCATAAAAAATAGGACATCGTCCGCGTATAATGCGATACGGGACCATTCAAAGCCGCGGAGCACCGGGTCACTTCTAACCCATGCTGCTAAGGGCTCAACCGCTATGGCGAACAGTAGGGGGGACATGGGGCAGCCCTGTCTTGTGCCTCTTTGGATAGGGAAAGGGTGGGAGCGGTGCCCGGCTATGCGTACCGACGCCGTTAAGTTGCTATAGAGCAGGCGAACATATGCAATGAAGCGCGGACCAAAATTTATCGCCTCAAGCAATTGAAAAAGATAGACCCAACTCAGCGAGTCGTAAGCTTTGTCAATGTCGGCCAAGAGCAGGGCAGCCACTGGCCCAGTGCTGGGGCTGCTGCCATAGCGTTATGCACCCTCCGGATATTATGGCGTGTGGCTCTTTGGGGCGTAAATCCCGACTGGTCAGGATGGATCAAATCCGAGATGCATGTTCATAAGCGATCTGCAAGGACTTTCCCCAACAATTTTGGCTCAAAATTAATAAGGGAGATGGGGCGATAAGGGGACGGGTCGTCCGGGGGACGACCGGGCTTGAGGAATAAAACTATTTCGGGGTGTCGCCAATCTGGGGGCAATATGGTTAAATCCTCGGCCTCTTGGATTGCCGCTAATAGATGGGGGCCTAATATGTGTATGTTGGGCCGCAAGAATTCCATAGGGAATCCATTCAGACCTGGGGCAAGCCCTGGATGCAGCGCATTGAGGGCACCAGTCAGTTCGTCCACCGTAATTGGGGCCTCCAATTGTGCACGGAAGTGGTCAGGAAGCTTCCGCGGTGGAATATCTGTGAGAAATTCAGCAATTAGATCGGCCGAGATCTGTTCGCGTCGTGCGTATAGGGTCGTGAAGTGTCGTGCAAATGCTCTGGCCACGCCCTCTGGTGATGTACATAAAGACCCGTCCGCGTCGCGTATGGTGGGGACAATCGCCGGAGATTTATCCGCCTGACAAAGCCGGTGGAGCATTCTGCTCGATTTGTCCCCCCATTGATAAACCCGGTGTTGTGACGCTTCCCAGATTTCCTTGGCCTCACCCATTAAATATTGCTGCAGTTCTTGTTGAGCCTGCAGCAGGTTGCGCCGGACAGTAGGGCTAGGGTCTTGATTAAGCTGTAACGCTAGGGCCGTCTGGCGCGACTCCAGAGCCTCCAGTTGCTCCCTCCGCGTGCATTTTTCTTTAGTGCGGTAGCTAATTTCGGCACCCCGAACAGTAGGCTTGAGGGCTTCCCACAAGATACATCTGGATGGGGCGGAGGGGACATTGGAGTCGAGATACCCGGTAATCGCCGTGCTGAGCATATCTTGATAGTCAGGGCACCTGAGATACCATGGAGACATACGCCAGCGAAAGGGGCGTTTGCGGGAGCATGTGTGTAATTGTAGGGTGACTGGGGAATGATCGGAGAGCCCTCGAGGATGATGAGTTATCTGCGAGAATCTATGGAGAAATACGCGAGGGACAAAGAAGTCATCTAGTCGAGATTGTGACCCATGGACTGCGGACATGTATGTGTAACCAAGTTCTGTGGGGTGATATTCTCGCCAAACATTTGCCCAACCCAGGGTGGAGACCAATGTGCTCAATTTAGTGGGACCTAGTAATGGTTGGCAGTCAGCATTGCGTTGCCGATCCAATGGCCCCATTGTATCATTCCAGTCGCCCCCTAGCAGCGCCAAACCCTCAGGCAAGTCCCCCCAGATTCCAGAGAGCTTGTCAATAAATGCTGTCCCTAGCGGGGGGCATATAAGCTGCCTATAGTGACCTGTTCACCATATAGCGTACCCGTGACGAACAGGAATCTGCCCCCGGGATCTGTCCTGAGCGCTACGTGTTGGAACTGAACCCGGCGATGTATTAAAATTGCCACCCCCCGGGAACCCCTAGTAAACCCCGCATGATACACATAATGAAAACCAAAGCGGGCAAGACACAGCGCTTTGGTGCCTAGGAGGTGGGTTTCTTGTAAGAGTTGGATATCAGCCCCATACCTCTTAGCTTGGCGTAAGACGGCGCCCCGTTTTACTTTATTCAGGAGGCCCCGGACATTCCACGAAACCACAGTAAGGTCCCCAAGAGTGGTTGCATCACCTAACACCATTATCTCTCATCTCAAAAGGAATAGCATCGAGGAGATCGAGCTCTAAAAAGCCTGCATATAACATAGAAACAATAACCAAAAACTACGTTTCCCTAAAATCCCGCCACCCCCCACCCGACACTGCCCTAAACTAGGAGTATCTGTCGCGGTGTGGGGTACACCAGGCTCCCAACTGGGGAGGCCTGAGTCCGCACACCAAAGGCACCAAATCCACCCAGAGAACATAAGAACAGGGGGGGCACTAGAAGTTTGTGGCCTGGCAGTCCCATGGCCTAGCATCCACGCCCACTCAGAGGGAAATACATACGGAGAAGTTCAATGAACAGCGATTGTCAGCTTGCGGTTTGCGCCAGTGGTGTACCGACAAGTTCAGGGGGGTCGCTCCGGACTTGTGGACTGCCTGTCTGATCCGGAACCATGTCGCCTCTTGGATTTGGTCCTCCGGGACCTGTTACGCCGTGAGCCGCGTGATGAGTCTGAGTCCAGTAGCGGCGGTGATCTCGGCCGGAGTCGGGGGCGTTCCTCTGCCCAGGCAAAGACGGCCTCCGGGGTGTCAAAGAAAAATGACTTGGAGTTGAAGATCACTCTCATCCGGGCAGGATATAGAAGCATATATTGTAAATTCATATCGCGCAACTTGCGTTTCGCTGCTGAGAAGGACTGGCGTTGCTGCTGGACCAAGCGTGTATAATCTGGGAACACCATGATAGACCGAGACTCGTGTTGAATGCTGTCTTTGTGTGTCCTGGCATAACGCAAGATTGCATCCCAGTCAGCATAGTTCAGTATTTTGGCAATAACTGGTCTTGGATTATCTCCAGGGGGAGGTTTTTGAGTCGGGGCCTGGTGGGCACGTTCCACTACAAAGGACGAGGACAACATGTCGCCTGGCATGAGGTCGGTGAGCCACCTGGTGATGAAGTGGGTCATGGAGGCGCCTTCACACCCCTCCGGCAGGCCCACAAAGCGTAAATTGTTGCGTCTCGCCCGACCCTCCGCATCCTCCACTCTGGAGGCCAGCTCCTGCGACACAACAGTAAGTTTGTTAACCTTTTTCTGGAGGGCGGAAACTGTGTCTTCCACTGTCGAGACTCTCGTCTCTGCCTCTGTGATGCGATCCACAGCCTTACAGAGATCCTGGCGCAAGAAGGAGGCCTCCGACCCCACCGCGCCGATCTTGGCATCCAGCATGTCTCTGGCATTGTTTATCGCCGCTAGGAGGGCCGCGTTGTCCGGTGTCGAGCTCGCCCCCTTGCCGCCCGTAGAGCCCCCAGTAGGTGCGGTGAACTGGTCCAAGGTGCCCTGTTTGGGGCCCGTTGTGTTGGGTTTGTCTCTACCCATCTTGGAGGAGGTCGCGGGAGAAAGTCTTTTGGGTTGTGGAGTGCCACCACCAGAGGCCTCAGGATGGATGCCTCGTAAGAGTGAGGGCCGCCGGCTCGACAGGGCACAATCTGCCAGAAAATATCCACAGCACATTCACACTGTCAGCAAGCGGCTCTGGCCTGCGATAAGTCACGCCACCTCCTCTGTGTGCGCTGCGACGGTAGCACCAGTCAATAACAACCCGCAGGGGGGCCACAGGCAAAGCGGCGCTGGTGCCTCCCACGGAGTAGGCCTCACCTCGGTGAATGACGTCCCAGGACCCTCTCTTTGGCCATCCCTGGCAGGGTGCAGCACACGGAGAAACACAGGCAGGCCGAGGTCACGCCGGTCCTCGAGGCAGCAGCAGAGCCGCAGACACCGTCTTCCAGGCACCCTCCCAGGGGGCAGGCCGTGCCAGGGGATCCGGGAGCAAGGAGCAGTGGAAAGGCCCCGGCCCAGGCCTGCCCGAAACCACGATGCCGCCATCCGGCCGAGGGGGAGGAAGGGATCTCAGCCTGCTAGTCGTGTGATGGAGGGCCGTAGGCGGCTGTGTGTCAGGCAACAATGCGGGCTAGCGCCGCTGCGGAGCGCCCACCTCCGTGGCTGCGGCCCAGCCTCGGCACTCCACGATGCGTCCCCCGCTGACGGCCTGCCCCGGCCGGGGAACTGCAAGGCCGTGCACCATGCGTGGCCTGTGTAGGGATTGATCGGCCAGGGGCCCTTAAGGTGGTAGCGGCCGCAGCGGCCCAGCGACAGTCAGTATCCCAAGGCCCCAGAAGCGCAGCCCCGCAGGGAGGCCTCGGCCGCACAGTCCGGCAGGCGGTGGTGAAAGATGGCGGGTCCCCGGGCGGGGGGAGGGGCAGGTGAAAAGAAGCACTGCTACAGTTGGGTGAGTACTTCATTTATTCATGTCCCATCTCAGCAGCTCCCAGGCAGCAACTGCCAGACTACACACATTCTGTGTTCCACGCAGGGAACGTAACCAAGGGAAGATTCTATGTAGGAATGTGCAGGAGATCCCAACACACCTCCCTTCCCACAAATGAAAGAAAAAGAATAGAGGAAAATATGCAACAAAGCAATGAGATAAATAAAAGCAAAAATATACAATTATAAAAACCAGATACCAACATTGCAAACATGTTCTGACAATAACCGGAAATAATCAGAACCTTAAAGAAAACATAGTGTATCATCAATACATAGCGTAGTCTTGAAACTTAGCAGGCGTAGATCTCATCCTGGAAGAAAATCTTTTGTAAGAAGAATAGCTCGAATGATCATTCCTATTGGGAGGAATAGCGTTAGAAGAAGAACAACTTGGAAGAACAGGAGTTGAAGAACAACTTGGAAGAACAGGAGTTATATGAGAGGAGTCAAAATGAACACCCATCTTCCCACCAACGTACACCATTTTGGATTGAGGAACAACAGAAATGGCACATTTATTCCAAATCTTGCCATTCTCCAACACCACCACTCGGTCTTTTACTTCCCTCACCTTAGCCGGAGCTGAAAACCGAGAAGTCCCCTTGCGAATGAATCCAGGCTTCTTGATTCTTACCCAATCTCCAACGCACACAGGGGAAACTCTCTCGGAAACAGTGGTGTACTTGGACTGGACAGCGGTTCTCACATCCGCTACCTTGCCAAGTCTAGATTGGTCAACCTCCTTTCTGGACATCCAATCCTTGTTCAACTTGGAACCAGCAACTCTTCCTCTAAGCAATGTAAAAGGAGATATCCCAGTACTTATATGAGGAGTGGTTCTGATTGCCCACAACATGTCTGCCACAGCCACACGCCAGGATAAACCATTCACCAAAGCCAATTGCAGTTGGTCCTTGATAACACGATTAAAGTGCTCAACTAATCCATTGCTGCGGGGATGATAAAGCGATGTTAAAACATGTTTGATGCCATGTTCCTTGAGAAAATTTTGAATTTCCAGAGACACCAATTGAGTTCCATTATCTGTCACTTGTTCCTCAGGAAATCCCTCCCGGAGAAACACTTCTTTGAGGAAACTGATGACAGACAAAGAATTAACACACTCTACAAATTTAATTTCCGGCCACTTGGACATATAGTCTACCAAGACCAGAGCATACAGAGGAGAACCACCAGAAATCCCAAATGGACCAGCAACATCAAAAGCTAGTTTGCACCAAGGTAAATTTTTGACAATCACAGGATCAATGGGGGATGGATGAGTCACCTGAGTCTTATCGCTGAGGACACACGCACAACAGTCCCTGACAAAATGCTCAATGGACCTATCCACTCCAGGCCACCAAAAGTCCTCACGGATTCTGTGTTTCATGGCCCAAATACCCTGGTGACCTTTGTGGGCAAGATCTAAAACTTTTTTCTGCAAACATGTGGGAACAACCAAAAGACCACCTCTGCGTAAAATTCCATCCACCAAAGATAACTCATCACAAACTCTTTTGAAAGGAATTAATTCAGAAGATAAGTCCTTGTTCACAGGCCACCCATGAACCAAAAAGTCCACAACCATTTTGATATCTTTGTCCTCAGATAGAGATTGCAACCATTCCTGCACAGAAAGTGCGCCCTTCACCACGTCAACAACAGCACCAACAGCACATACAATATCAAGATCATCCTCGGCAGATACGCTGATGTCTTTGGCAAGAGGTAAACGGGAAAGACAATCAGCAATGTTGTTTTTGACACCAGGCACATACTCTAAATGATAGTTGAATTCCTGTAATCTGTATTGCCATTTAGCAATTCGTGGAGTGGCACGACCACCACCTTTGGTGGTGAAAAGATCAACCAAAGGTTTGTGATCGGTCCTGAGGATGAATTCGTTTCCCCACAGGAAATTCCGAAAGTACTGGACACCCCAACATAGAGCTAATGCCTCTTTCTCAATGGTGGAGTAAGAACTCTCAGCACCATGAAGTGTCCTAGAAGCAAACGCAATGATCTCCTCGTGACCGTCACTCCTTCTTTGCATTAGAACAGCGCCCAAACCAATATTGCTGGCATCAGAAGAAACAATACACTTGTCATTGATGTTGAACAATTTCAAAGGGCGAGCTTGCACAATTTCCCTTTTTAGGATATCAAATTGATTAACATATTTTTCGCACCACACAAATTTAACATTCTTCTTTAGTAACTCACGCAAACAGGAAGTTTTATCTGCAAAATTCCCTACAAATTTGGCATAGTACTCCTACAAGTCCTAAAAAGGAACGCAATTGATCCTTATTGGTAGGTGAAGGTGCATTTTGAATGGCATCTAAAAAATTTATTTTGGGTTCAATCCCTTTGCAGGAATTGTGGTGACCCAAATAATCCACACCCTCCCGAAAAAATTTACACTTGTCCTTCCTTAAGGTTAGCCCGTGAAGTTTTACAGTATCTAGTACATGTTTAACTCTGCTGTCATGCTCAGCCTCAGTTCGTGCATACACCAGAATATCATCCTGGAAAAACACGACTCCCGCTGTATTTTTGAACAAATTCCCCATGAGGCGTTGAAACACAGCGGAAGCCGATGCCAGACCAAAAGGCATACGTTTGTAATGGAAAGCTCCTTCCGGTGTTATGAAAGAGGTGAGATGCCTGGACTCCTTGCTTAACTCAACTTGGTGATAAGCTGAAGAAATGTCAAATGACGAAAAATACTTAGCTCCGTCAAGCGTCGCCAGCATTTCATTAATGTTGGGCAACGGTTGGCGGTCGATCCAAATGTTAGTATTCAGATCGCGCAAGTCAACACACATCCTAAGGGACTTGTCAGCCTTGCGTGCAAGAACTATGGGGGCCAACCATTCGGATCGATCAATGGCTTCAATCACATCCATACAGCATAAGCGTTCAAGCTCTTGCTTCACTTCCACACGCAAACTCAAGGGTACCTTGCGCACCTTGTATGCAACAGCCTTCGCACCACTTTTCAGGATGATGCGGTGTTGGAAGCCTTTCAGCTTCCCAAGCTTGTCACTAAAAACTTCAGGATACCTTTGAATCCACTCATCACCTGACAAGTGTTTCACTACCACTCTATCAGAAGAATTGGAGGATGAAAGAGGAGTGTAAAATTTGCAAGCTTCACGTCTAGACAAAACCATATCAGGATGATTAGGATCGAGAATGATCCCCAGTTCCCCTTGCTCTTCCCATCCCAACAAATTTGCACCATCCTTAACAATGAATACAGGTCCAGTGGCTAGATCCCCACAGAATTCCAAATTTGCTTCAAATTTGCCCAGAACTTCCACTCTTTTACCCCCATAGGCAAAAATTCTAATATCTGACTGGTGCAACTGAATGTCTTCTAACCCCCCAAAATCCTTGATATTGATAAGAGTAAAAGGAGAACCAGAATCAGCCAAGAAATTCCCATTCTTCCCATTCACACGGATAGTACATGCGGGGGATTTTCTTTTACGTAAACCACCCATGGATGCAATTTCAACGACACCCTCAGATTGTACAGATGATGAAGACAGCATTAATAACATATTATCATTCTCTTCACCAGAGTCAACAAAGTCTTCTTCAATGGACTTGACAATTTGGGTGTTTCCCTTGTTGGACCCCATGGCTTTACAAAAACAAGCCAGATGACCTTTTTTCCGCATTTAAAACAAGTCTGGTTCAAAGCAAAACAGTACTTGGCATTGCCTAAATGATTTTTGCTCCCACAACGAAAACAAAAGAGTTGTACTTTCTCAGATTTGATCTTGGGCGAAGGTAGAGAAGATGAATTCCGCGTTGTGTTCTCAATCGGAACTTTGGTGGACTTAACATTATGCTTATTATTTAGTTTATCTTCAGTGGGTTGAGAAGGGTTGCTCATTTCCTTCATGCAAAATTGAGAATGTTCAATGCTTTTCGCAAGCGTGATGGCTGTCTCAAGATCGGGGTCGTCAGAAGACAAAAGTTTCTCTTGAATTTTCTTGTTGCAAGTGCGTTCGATTAGTTGATCACGTATGATTTCATCCCTAAATTCTCTGTAATTGCATGTGACAGAGTTCTGAGCGCAGAAACGAAATCATCTATAGATTCACCAGAAATCTGGGCATGTTGCAGAAACTTGTGGCGCTCAAGTACTACATTTTTCTTAGGGTTGAACCTTTTGTCTAAAGTCTTGATCAAAGATGCATAGTCATCAATGAGTAAGGAATCACCACCACTCACACGAGTGCTGACGACCTCAAGAGTTAGAGTTTTCACAATGCTTCTACCCTCTGCACCCAGATTATACATAAGAAGTGCTTTCTTCTTTTTTGTAGTGAATGTGTCACCATCGATGGCTTCCAAATAACTTTCAAATGTATCCTTCCATTGTTGCCATATCACGGGAGGAGAGCCAGGAGATTGTAGAAAGGGTGGCGGAGCTATTACGTGATCCATGCTGAAACAGAGCGTGAGTGAGTTGCTGCCCACTCAATTGTAACAGAAGCAGGAATAAATGGATACACTTAAATATAATAAATTCTTATGATGCAGCTGATGATCAAAGAAAGAACAATGTAGGAATAAGCTGTGCACATCAGCGAATACTTTGAAAGATGTGCGCATAACCTTATAGACGATGAACAACTGTGGACTTCAGAACAATGCAGAAATAAGCAGTGCGCATCAGCACATGCTTTGTAAGATGTGCGCATAAACCAAACATGAGAACAGCTATGCACGTCAGCGGGGAAAACAACACTGGCGTTGTTTAAACTGATGTGCAAATAATTAACATGGAGATCGGATCCACAGCTGTGCGCATCAGCGTGAAAGCAAGCGTGGTGTTATTTGAACTGATGCACTAATGGTTAATATGGAGATCCGATCCGCAGCTGTGCGCATCAGCGTGAAAACGAGCGTGGTGTTGTCATGACAACACAACAAGAGAATCGGAGTGAACCAAGATGGCCGCACGCAGCGTGAGGACGTTGCGTGCGGGGGTAACAGGCAGGTCAGGCAAATCAGGCGAACTCTGAAGTCGCGCAGCGCGTCTAGGAGAGACAACGTCACGGGGAGAGAGCGCGAGAAGCAATGACCGCTTCAGTCGCGTGCGCCCCACAACAGCAAAGAGTACCTGAAAGGGTGGAAATTGAGCCAAAATCGACGTCGGAGCTTCAGGACAGGAACGGAACCACACAGGAATCCACAGGAGTCCACAAGGTTGATGGGACTCCGAAAAGAGGCGCAGGAGAGTAGAAAACGCCACACAAGCTCCAGAACTCCAGGCAGGAAGAAGGCAGGTCGAAGGCAGGTCGACACTGGTCCACTCAGGAATGGGAGGCAGAGGATGGGACAACTCGTCGCCAATGAAAAGAAGCACTGCTACAGTTGGGTGAGTACTTCATTTATTCATGTCCCATCTCAGCAGCTCCCAGGCAGCAACTGCCAGACTACACACATTCTGTGTTCCACGCAGGGAACGTAACCAAGGGAAGATTCCATGTAGGTATGTGCAGGAGATCCCAACAGCAGGCTCACCTCCTCGCCAGGCCTGGCAATTACCGGCTCCTCGCTTGTAAGGGCACCCGGTATCAGGCCGCCCTCCCTCCCGCTGCAACCGTCACATCCGGGCCAGGTCCCGGCCCCGAGCTCCGCCGCGGTGATCTCGTAGGGCGGCCGGGAGGAAGGCTCGGTCGGTACCTCGCTGGCGTGCGCTCGTCGGTCACCACTCCGCGCGCAACTCGGCAGCTGCCAGCAGTCGAAAATAGGGCTCCGCACACGGCCAGGGACGTCAGCCTCGCCGATGGAGCACCTCTGGGCAGGATTTATGCAGGATGACGGTAGGATTATGGCGTGGACGCACGGAGCCCGATTAGGCTGCGTCCGCCATGATGGCTCTCCAAGCCACGCCCCCCCCTCTTGGCCCGGTTTTCACCCGGCACGTGCCCAGGCTCGTCCTGTGCAGCGGGATCCCTCTGGCACTTATAGTGTGAGACACTCTTGACCCATCCTTGCCACCTGGAAGTCTGGGGGACGAAGTCCCTCTCCAGACACAGTCATGGATAAAGTTCTGGTGGGGGAGCCAATGTCCAAAATGCAGGCAGGGAAACTGCGTGATGACCAGAAGTCAGAGCAAGAAGCTCTTCGTCCATTCAGTTAGGGTGAGAGACCAGGGTTGAAGATAGAGCTTTAAAGTCAAAGCTGCAGAATTTCAGAAACAAAATGAATCCAAGGAGCTGTTCCGGTTTGACCACAACTCACCTCAAACCAATGAACTTCACGCTCATGCAGGTTTCACCTATAACAAAAAAAAGGCACATCACCC
The DNA here is from genome assembly GCA_963921515.1 of Calotriton arnoldi. Lineage (NCBI taxonomy): Eukaryota > Metazoa > Chordata > Amphibia > Caudata > Salamandridae > Calotriton > Calotriton arnoldi. The sequence goes on along the minus strand of CAWUFW010006450.1, from coordinate 115,695 downwards.
GATGAGAAGAAGAAAGGAAGGAACATCTATTTATGAGCGGCTGTTAGACTGTGCCTCTTTTGCAGATGTCACAGGACATTGTGAGCTCCAAGGCAGTCATAAGTAAGTAGTCAAAGAAATAGAAACAGAAAACAACAAAAAGTCACCCACCGGATTTTGAGATCCTACCGAGAAACGCATTAGTCGTATGAAGTTCCAAGTGTTTGAGTATCTTCTTTGGGGCAACTACTTTTCCAGATCCAACCCAAGGAACCAAAGAAGGGCTGACTATTCTGTGTGTGCAAAGAAATAGACAGTTAAGACGAGAACTGACGACATCCAGCATCCAGGTCACTGGCTAAACATGTCTGAGATAAAGTAAAGAGGTCTCCCTTTCTTGTACATCTTCCTTTAAGATGACATCCATCTCTGCACAACACAAACTGTTAATCCCTCCAACACTATATGTTCCTGAGTTTAGGAAGGTTTTATCTCATGTATTTGTCCAAGAAATCTGGTAACCAGCTCTATATATACTGTAATAAACCGCAATTGTGTGTCTGTTGAAAACTTTATGTGAGCCAGTCCAACATTCGCCATAAAAATGAGTGATCTCATACTCTTTTCACTGTTCACCAACAAAAACAAGATTCACACCCATCTCATTTTCATTACATTACCATTCTCCAAGTCCTATTCCCCTGGCCAGAGTCGTCATCCTTACTCATTCTGGGCAATGTCCTCTCCCACACTTTCTGCTCTCCTGCTTCAAAGCACGGCACATCTTGGCACTAACCATATACATATCAGGCCGATGCACGTTATGATGATTTTCTTGTCCATAACCCCCTTCTTGCTCTGATATTTTATTTACAATTCTTCTTATTGGCTTAAGTATCATTTGTCCTTCTCTGTCCTGTTGTCACACTGGGCAAACAGCCTTCTCCCACTTTTTCTTACTCCCATCTTATCTCACCCATTTTCTGTATAACTCAGTACCCCAGTGACTTCCCCCTCGCCTCTTTAAATGTTAAGCTCTTTTCTGGTTGCAGCATCTTCTGTATTTCTTGATTCTGTATCTTCAATACTATTTTATTCCTAATATGGCCACCACCAATACAAGGAAACTTTCAACATTCCAACCGCGCCCTCAAAGTAAAACATCCATTCCTCTATTTTACTCTAGATACAGTGTTACTCAAAGTACGGCCCGTGGGCCACATGCGGCCCCTCCTGACCTTTACATGCAGCTCCCTCCTCAACAGCAACACTGGGCTGATTTTTACTCAACTCAGCACTAACATCGTAGAAACGTTAAGGCAAGCGTTTATTTAAAGGGTAATTGAGGTTAAAGAAAGGAAGTAACTAGGGTGTCCTGCACCGCTTAACTTCAGGAACAATTTGATTTTTAAAGACATCTTGCAGCAAAAGTGTAAAAATATGAAGTCTCTTCAAAATTCAAAAAGTGTATTTCATTAACACCGTCTGACCTTAGTACATCAGATTCTCAGTGCATTGAGAAGTATTTTTTTTAAAGTGATATTTTTGAAGCATGAATTTAGAAACATTTATTCCTTCCCTCCCTCACAACAGTGTCATTAGTGAACTAAGAGACACGTCAATTGTTATGTGCACTCTTTGGGTGGCCTGGGTTCTGATTATACATGAACAACATTATAGTTTATTAAATCAAACGCAGGAGAAGATTTTGTACAGCGCAAATCCTGAAGTCATGTATTTTGATGTCTTTTTATATGTAATAATGAAAAAAAAGGAGGTAAAGTGAAGAAATTTTTTTTTTGCCTCGTATCACACAATTTGGATAAGTGGGGAAGCCAGACTAATAATACAATACCAGATAGATAGAGGGTCCAAGGGAAATTTATAGACCTGCGCGGACAAATCCCCTCACCAATTATAATAACAACAAAATAATCCACGGGTCTCAAGGAAAAATCTATATAAAGAAACAGACAACACAGCAGTACACACAACAGAAGAAAAAGTGAAAACGAGGGGATCTCAATTAAGAGGACGGATTCCCATCACCCACCGAAGTGGCATGCTTCATCATTTGGGGATCTCCTCTCAGCTGCACACTAGTGCAACTAAGGAGCTACAACTCCTAACTAGTATATAGGAGGAGCTCGCGGATGTTTTTTCAACTATAATCCAAGACTGGATCACCTAAGATCACTGAAGCATAAGGCAATATGGTAGGTGTTCGATGCAGTGTAAAAAGGAAAAGTGAATTAAAATTGACTACCAAGTGACAATGAATTTATTAGGATCACGTGGTGTCAATGGTTAAAAAGCAGTGAGCGCGGAACTAAACTATAAATACAAGCGCTGCTAGTGAAGAGGTCTACATGTTTCAGCCACCATCGATCTAACTACGATCAAGGCTTTCTTCAGGACCAGATAGTAACTACTGCACTAAATTCAAAACAAATTTATATAAACACTAAAAAGAACGATACAACCATATACCTGTGTACGTAAATGTATTGGCACTAAAGGCATTGGTGTGGTACTCCTGTTGAAAAAGATGAAAACATTTTTGAGTATATGTGTGTACAAACTGAAAAAGGTCTATATCAATATATAAAAACACATTGAATTACAATGTGCACAAAGCTATAGGTCCTCACAATTCAAAAGAACTCTACAGCAAAAACACCTTACCCGTATCAAAATCGGGAGGGAACTTGCCGCTCCTGGCAACCGCTCAGGCGTGAGGCAACGCTCTGTGAATTACAAACAAGGGGAAAAGAAAGCTAAGCCCACAAAGTGATGGAATTTAAATATATAAAGTAGTGGGTCAAACATACACCACCACTCTAATCATGTGAGTTTGTTGAGAGTTCAATAAAGCACAAGCAGAAGTCTTGCTAATGAGATGACTTTGAGATATTTCCATAAGAAATTAAACAGTCTAATGTAAACTGTTATTCAGGAACAATAAAATGTGAGCAGTCTAAGAGTAACAGTAAACTACCACCAGAACTATAGATATTCAGCAGAACCTGATATAAACTGTTATTCAGGAACAATAAAGTTCAAATTCAAGCAGTCTAAGAGTAACATGAACTGCCAACAAAGCTCTTGATGTTAAGCAGAACCATAGAGACTTGGTCAAGTGATTCTGATTCTTCAGAACAAGTGACATCACGGACTAGAGGCAGGGGTGGTAATAATAGGAGACAGTGGCGAGGCCAACAGCAGGCTCAATGGTGGCCTCCTACACCGTGGCAGTATCCCAGTGCACCTTTCCATCCACAAATGATGCCTTTTAATCCACCGCCGCAGTATTTTCATAATCAAAATCAGCCTTTTTTAGGACAGGGACATGGCCGCTCCAGAGGAAAAAGAAGGGGCCAGCAAGCACAAGTACATTGGAGCCCTCCCCCATCTCCACGGAGCTTGCGCAGTATGAAGAAAGGCCCACCAGTGGCGGGACCGAGCAGCGACTAGTGGTCAACTTGAGTAAACATGTGTTGACAGAAATGGAGGAAACAGTTCTCAACAGAGGTTTGGGATTTGTCCCCACTAACACTGGTGATCCGTTCCTTATTCAATGCGAATTAGCGAGGTTTTTTCGCAAAATAAGACTCCATTTCTTTTTTAAGGACCGTTCAGTTGATGACACTCAGCCTCCATGCGAGGTCTCTGATAGTGGCCTGAGACCAAAGTCTACTTTTAATCCACCGAGCCATGCAGTACCAGACCAAGTCTTAACCTTCGAGAAAGCTGTTCTTGCTGATGTTACTAACCTGAGTATGACATCTGAGAACCATTATCATAACCTTCCGTTGTTGGAAAAACAAGCACTTGACTCACTCTCTAGAGATCCACTAATCACTATCAAGCCCGCAGACAAGGGCGGGTCTATTGTTATCTGGGATACCTCCGAATATCGGAATGAATGCTTGAGACAGTTGATGGATGTCAGGTCCTATCGACTACTGACTACAGATCCCACAGATAGACTCACCATGGAGATTAGTGAACTAGTGGAGGAAGCAAGAATTGAGGGGTGGGTGTCAATTCATGAGGCTAATTATCTGCTAACCACTCACCCTGTGATGCCTTACTTTTATGTGCTTCCGAAAGTGCATAAGCTTCAGCGTCCCCTCCTGGGAGACCCATTATTTCGGGTATAGGCTCGCTTTTGGAACCTCTTTCCACCTTTGTGGATCATTTTTAAAACCTTTAGTTATAGCGATGCCTACTTACCTGCAAGACACAAAGGATGTTTTACAACTATTGCCAGGAATTAATTTCAACATCGAGACGGATTTCCTCGTCAGTTTTGACGTGGAATCCCTCTACACTTGCATCCCCCAGGTGGAAACATTAGATGCAATTAGGTCACTCCTTGATCAGAGACCAGGTACCACGAATACACCAGTTCCATTTATCATGGAATGTGCCAGGTTGGCAATGACTGAAAAAAATTTCAGATTTGAGGATCAGTTGTACCTCCAGATATCAGGTACATCGATGGGCAGTGTTTTTGCCCCAAGTTTGGCAAACCTTTATGTCCATCTTTTTGAACAAAACTGTGTACTTGTAGAGATGAACCCCTTTCGCAGTAATGTGTTAGAATGGAAGCGCTACATAGACGATATTTTCGTCATATGGAGAGGAGACTTGACCACCCTCAATTCTTTCCATGTCTGGCTCAACACACAGAATGATTATTTGAACTTTACAATGGATGCTAGCAAGACGAATTTGCCGTTCCTTGACTTGCGCATTTATTCATCAGCTGAGGGCTTACAAAGTGAACTGTATACGAAGCCTATGGCCAGGAATTCATTGTTGACATACGACAGTTTCCATCCTAAAGCCCTACGAGAAGGGCTACCATTCGGTCAGTTCCTTCGTCTTCGTAGGAATTGCTCTACCTTTGATGACTTTAGGAAACATGCTACGGTACTTTCTCGCAATCTTCGAGCTAGAAAGTACCCGAAGAGGTTGTTACGACAATCTTATAAGAGAGCTTCGAATAACAATCGCGAAGCACTCATAGAACCTACTGTACCAAAACCATCATCAACAAGGCTGACCTGTGTTAACACCTTTAGCACTCAATCGAATCAAATCCAGAAGATTGTGCGTAGACATTGGCGCATCCTCAATGTGGGACAGGATAAGATATCTCCACCTCTCTTTTCTTTTAAAAGGAGTAAGAACCTACGTGACTGTCTTGTCCATACACGACCGAGAGGTATCTTACAACCGGGACCTACTACACTCTGGAATATGCCCCCGGTCCAGGGACACTATCCGTGCGGTACATGTACTGTCTGTCCACAAACTAGGCATACTACTGAGGTTGATATTGGAACTCAGAGACCTTGGAGACAGACGAAGCATACCAACTGCAATAGTGAAAAAGTTATCTATTTAATAACATGTCCTTGCTCGAAGACATATGTTGGTATGACGACACGGAAGGTCAAACTAAGGATCATGGAGCATAAGAGCACCATCAGGTGTAAAAACAATCCACTCGATTGACCAACCATTTCCTCGAACATAATCATAAACCGGAGGATTTGAGTTGGACTGTTCTTGAACAGCCATACATACCAAGACAGATTACTGATTTCACCTCCTTTTTATTCAGGAAGGAGCAACGTTGGGTGTTTAAATTGCGCAGTGATGTGAATGGGTTAAATGATGCCATTCCTTGGACCCTAATTTAACTGTGCACTTTCTAAGTCCAGAAACACTTATAGTATGCCCTTTGGGTATATTAATATGTTTTGTTACACTCGGACGTTATCAGGGTCAGTGGATGATCAATGGAATATGCACTGTGGAATACTGAGTGTCATCAATACTGGTTCTGCATTTTAAAGTCCATCCCATACCCATATTTGTAGTCATTGGTGCATCTTTGATGCATCCGTGATACATATCTGAGTGATGAGGGTTTAGTTAGCTTTGATTTGTACTGTGGAAGACTGAGTGTCACCAATACTGGTTTCGCATTTTAAAGTCCACCCCTAACTTTTAGTCATTGGTGCATCTGTGGTGCATCCTTGACGTATATTTGAGCGATGAGGGTTGAGGTAGCTCTAATATTGCTGTTTGCGACTCCCATGTGCTTTTTTGCTGCCGCTTATTCAACTGAGCGGGATCATACAGCGTTTTTAGACTAAGGTGGAATTTTGGATTGGAGCGTTTCAAACTATGTGGGATAAAGGCTCTACCATGTACCAAATGTCTTTAAATGCCAAGAATAGTCGCTAACACTAGTTGTCATGTTAAGAACTACAACTCCCGGTTTTCCGGGTATTCATGTGTAGTTCTTAACAACCGTGTCTCGCGTTATTTGGCTGTGACATGTTTGACGTCACTTTACGTGATTCCCTACAGGTGCGGATATTTTTCAAGAGTTTACACTTGTACTTAAGCTCCTGCCCCGACCGGACGTCACTGCTCGTGACTCTCAGGATCCGGCCCGGGGTAACGACGGAGCAGGTAAGAGTGACCTCTGTGTGTTTTCACACGTTTATTTATTTACACACTGCCATAAGTGAAGGAGGCCATGGGTGGGTGTGTAATCCCAGAGGTGACGAGCCTGTAGTCTGGAGTGTTTGTTTTTTCAGACTTTGTTTCTGATGTTATCACGAGGGGTCCACTACATTGAGTGTTCTCCCCTTGTTAGAAGCATTAGAAGCGTTCCTGGTCTCTATGGTTCTGCTTAATAGTCGCTAACACCAGCTGTCATGTTAAAAAACTACAACTCCCGGTTTTCCGGGCATTCATGTGTAGTTCTTAACAACAGTGTCTCGCGTTATTTGGCTGTGACACGTTTGACGTCACTTTACGTGATTCCCCACAGATGCGGGTATTTTGCTAGAGTTTATACTTGTACTTAAAGTCCTGCCTCGACCGGACGTCACTGCTCGTGACTTTCAGGATCCGGCCCGGGGTAACGACGGAGCAGGTAAGAGTGACCTCTGTGTGTTTTCACACGTTTATCTATACACTGCCATAAGTTAAGGAGGTCATGGGTGGGTGTGCAATCCCAGAGGTGACGAGTCTGCAGTCTGGAGTGTTTGTTTTCTCAGACTTTGTTTCTGATGTTATCACGAGGGGTCCACTATATTGAGTGTTCTCCCCTTGTCAGAAGCATTAGAAGCGCTCCTGGTCTCTATGGTTCTGCTTAACATCAAGAGCTTTGTTGGCAGTTCATGTTACTCTTAGACTGCTTGAATTTGAACTTTATTGTTCCTGAATAACAGTTTATATCAGGTTCTGCTGAATATCTATAGTTCTGGTGGTAGTTTATGTTACTCTTAGACTGCTCACATTTTATTGTTCCTGAATAACAGTTTACATTAGACTGTTTAATTTCTTATAAATATCTCAAAGTCATCTCATTAGCAAGACTTCTGCTTGTGCTTTATTGAACTCTCAACAAACTCACATGATTAGAGTGGTGGTGTATGTTTGACCCACTACTTTATATATTTAAATTCCATCCTTTGTGGGCTTAGCTTTCTTTTCCCCTTGTTTGTAATTCACAGAGCGTTGCCTCACGCCCTGAGCGGTTGCCAGGAGCGGCAAGTTCCCTCCCGATTTTGATACGGGTAAGGTGTTTTTGCTGTAGAGTTCTTTTGAATTGTGAGGACCTATAGCTTGTGCACATTGTAATTCAATGTGTTTTTTATATATTGATATAGACCTTTTTCAGTTTGTACACACATATACTCAAAAATGTTTTCATCTTTTTCAACAGGAGTACCACACCAATGCCTTTAGTGCCAATACATTTACGTACACAGGTATATGGTTGTATCGTTCTTTTTAGTGTTTATATAAATTTGTTTTGAATTTAGTGCAGTAGTTACTATCTGGTCCTGAAGAAAGCCTTGATCGTAGTTAGATCGATGGTGGCTGAAACATGTAGACCTCTTCACTAGCGCGCTTGTATTTATAGTTTAGTTGCGCGCTCACTGCTTTTTAACCATTGACACCACGTGATCCTAATAAATTCATTGTCACTTGGTAGTCAATTTTAATTCACTTTTCCTTTTTACACTGCATCGAACACCTACCATATTGCCTTATGCTTCAGTGATCTTAGGTGATCCAGTCTTGGATTATAGTTGAAAAAACATCCGCGAGCTCCTCCTATATACTAGTTAGGAGTTGTAGCTCCTTAGTTGCACTAGTGTGCAGCTGAGAGGAGATCCCCAAATGATGAAGCATGCCACTTCGGTGGGTGATGGGAATCCGTCCTCTTAATTGAGATCCCCTCGTTTTCACTTTTTCTTCTGTTGTGTGTACTGCTGTGTTGTCTGTTTCTTTATATAGATTTTTCCTTGAGACCCGTGGATTATTTTGTTGTTATTATGAAGCCAGACTAATCCCAGGTTTTCTGGTTTCACACAGTACCATTAAGCCACTAGATGTATATGCTTCGCTTGCCCTAATCCCACCTTACCGCCGACCGCCGCCCTGGCTGGAATCAATGCAGCCCTCGGTCACATCATTGACCAAATGTTTTGCCCCCTGGGAAAATATTAGCGAGTACCTATGCTCTAGAATAACATTGTTTGGATGACACTATGCCCTTCCAACTTCCAGACACCACAGTACCTTCATGCAACTCACTCAACTTTTTAGCAGATACCGCTAAGTTGCAGACCAAAGTCACACAGCTCAACAGACACTCGTGGCACCCGTGCTACTCCGCACACACATTCTCATTAGCAGCTTTGCATGCAGTCAGTAGCGGCTCGTGGAGGGAGTGCCGCGGGGCGGTGGGGCGTGGGAGGAGCAGGGTGGGGGGTAGTAAACTACGGCATAAGGCCGAACAGAGGTAAGTAAACAAATAAATAAATAAAACGAATTTCATTGCGCGCGCTGCATTGCCAAATGCGTTGCAGCGCGTGCAACGAAATTCGTTTTATTTATTTGTTTACTTACCTCTGTTCGGCCGTATGCCATAGTTTACTACCCCCCACCCTGCTCCTCCCCCGCCCCGCCCCACCGCCCCACGGCACTCCCTCCACGAGCCGCTACTGCATGCAGTCTTGGTAAACATTTAGTTATGCTGTTGTGAGACTTCTAAATGGCCAGCTGATGCTCCTTCCTCCCTTCCGTTTAAATGCTAGCACTGTTGTGCAACACCACTAATCCACCCATAAGCGCTCGGGTTTCAAGCATGTCCAACCGCGTTCAGTCGTATAAAGTTCCTTTCTCAAATAATACGTCTAATAGTAAACACGCCCTCCACAAGCGAGTTCATGCCGATGCAACACCCGCATCCACACTGCTGACTTCTTCCTTAGACTACAGTGATCATTTTGGCTTTGCTGGTCTTCTTCAGAATTATGTATCCACCATTTCAAATAGTCCCTGCGTGTGACCCCTCCAGAAACCTTCCTTATTTTTATTTAAATCAGGATAGTTAAAAAAGTAAAACTAAAATAAGAGGTGGCAAAATTAGGTTAGTAAAGGTATAAAATTAATTCTATTATCTAATATATTATATTATATATAATACTAGTATCTGAATATTTGAATCAGACCAGGAATGCTAGAAGTATTTCCTTTTTTAGGCCTCCCTAACAGAGTCATGAGCCTCATGTAATAAAAAAAAAAGCAAAAGACATAAAAATATGTATGTGTACACACATAAATGTACAGAGAAGAGCTTTTTGTTAGCCTTCTTCATCCATTGGTCCGTTCAAGCATCATTCCAATGTTGCTTCCTCCCACCACAGCATACAGCAAGGGGCAATAAGTCAGCCTTCTTCACCCATTGGCTCTCTTGCACTGTGAATCCGCCTCAATTAGAAGTGCACTTCAGTGCCAGGGCTGGTGGGCCACTCATTTACTTTTCCAAATTGCTTTCTTACCATTCTTTCTTTGTGCCAGTAAGAAAATATATGTTTTCTGTGAAGAACCCAAACTTTTCTATTAAATTATGTGCAATAGTTAATTTTTATAAAATATTATTTTTATTGCAAATATATGACAGCCGCATTTAGGTGGTGGCATGTTTTTTTTTCTTTTCTGACATATACTTGCAATAAAAAATATATATATATTTGCACCAGGTTGACAATGCAAGGCCAGAAGTCTATTTTGTTTCATTAGCAGACTCAAGATTCTCCAAGTTTAGATATTCTTTCGGTGAAACATGTACTGACCAGAGAGCCCAAAGTATCCTCTCTTGGCAAAATATAAAATACAATGACATGATCCGCCTAATTGCGGGTTACACTTGTTATGCAAATGTCCCAAAATTATGGCACTATGCTATGTTGCATAATTATTACGCCTGTTCATAAACAGCCAGGGGCACCAAACATCTTTAAAATTACACTAGCAATAGGGAGAGATCGAGATACAGAAATAGGAAAAGGTGTGTGGTTGTGTGTGTGTGTGTGAGAGAGAGAGAGAGAGAGAGAGAGAGAGAGAGAGTGTGAGAGAGAGACATGAGAGAAGAGAGAGAGAGAAGTGAGAGAGATGAGAGAGAGATGAGAGAGAGAGAGAGTGAGAGATGAAAGAGAGAGAGAGAAGAGAGAGATGAGAGAGAGTGAGAGATGAAAGAGAGAGAGAGGAGAGAGAAGAGAGAGAGAGAGAGATGAAAGAGAGAGAAGTGAGAGAGAGAGAGAGAGAGAGAGAGAGATCCCTTTCCCAGTGGATCTCTTTAAAGGTTGAGGCTGTGGGCAATTGGCCGCTTTCCAATGTGTCATAAGGCCTCTACCTATAGTCAGGAGCCTTTGAATGTTGAGAGGGAAGCAGTAAGGGAGAGAGAGAATTAGATAAATGGAAAGAGAAGAAGAGACGAGGAAGGGAGTGAGGCTGGTATGACCATTTTTACCACGGCTGCTTTTCCTCCCCAGTTTGGACTTGTCCCCACGCTGATTCTAAACACTCATGATACTTTCTGGTGTTGCTATGTTGAGTTCACAATGGCCATGAAGTGCCCAGTGCAGGGACGACAGTGCAAGCATCGCTGACCATACGTGTACACGCATACCTGTATTGTTGTAAGAGCAGGAACAGTGGCGTCCCTAATAGAAACGGACGCGGAGTCGCAATGGTAGATATAGGAGAACGCACTGGATTACAGATAATGGTCATTCGAAGAGGTCACCTACCCAATGTATATGGAGCCTGATTACGGTCGCCTCCACTCTTTATACCATCACTAGGACTTTCATTTATAAACCGTCATCAGGTGTGTTACTCTCATTGGTTCAATGGAAGCAAACTAGACTACAGCTCCCAGAATACATTATGTTCAAGGTATATGGAGACATGGAGCAAGGTGGATTCTCTAAGTCCCATTGTGTTGCTTTATGCCAGTGTTGTAACACAGGCCCCCGCAGCCCCCACCATGGGGGGGGGAAGCTCCAGGGGGCCCCCTCAGCACATTACTCTGGCTGGAGAGCTCACGATTGAGTCCAGAGGGGGCCCCTCCATGTGCCTTGCAGGGGGGCCCTCAAGTTTCATTACGCCAGTGCTTTATGCAACAGAATAGTACGGTGGAGTCAGGAAGAACTAAGCAGCAAGAAAGAGGAGAGGGCTGAAGGACTCAATAAATTGACTTTCTGCTCAAACTGACCAATAGTCAAGTATACAGGAGTCCACCCTTTTTTCTGCTCCAGGCCTGCATGAGAACAATATGTAAAAATGAAATGGTCGGCCATGTTTGGTACTGGCACAATTTCAGTGACTGCATTACGGCAACACGTGAAATTACCACAACTTGAGATTAGATCTGGAATGATGTGTAGAAAGGTTCTTTCTGCATGTTTTTTTACCATTTATAGATGTTAACACCAGCTTTTTTGGGGGACAGAAAGATGGAAGTCAGGTGCAGCAAATTGGTATCAGAATTTCTTTCTGTAGCAATAATACTTCTCTAAATGTAAAAAATGGTGCTAAATACGCGAAACACCCATATACTACATATGTCAGTCTTTTTTCTAATGCGTTAGTGGCCTTATGTATCAAAGGCCCTCACATAGATGTGTGGCATGCTTTCAATGTCTAGAGACAGTTTGATGGTGGCAGAGGCACAGGATGGAAGTGTCACTCCTGTATGCATCATTGAGCAGTGAATGTGCCTGTTCGCGAGGTCCAGCCAGTTCAATAACACCCTAAAGCAGCTTAGACATCACTTGCAATCCTGTATGTAAAGGACTGAAAAAGAGTTATAAAAACAGGGGACCTTATTCACAAAGGTATTTTCAGTCATAAACCTATTTTTCCTGGCTGAAAATACCTCTTCTACACCTTGTATGAATTCACAAAGAGGATCCTGGCAGGTTTAAATGCATTTATGAATATGGATTTCTCTGTCACAAGGCCAGAAATGTCCTCAAAATTCAATCCCACTGGAGGGGTGGAGAGTGGGTATTCCAAAGTGTGGATATTTGGAAAGGGTCACAAATATGTACATTTGTGGGTATCCACAAACTCCAACCTGACCTCTTGCCACATTGGAAATGGTCGGAGGCATACTGCAGCCAAGGACTAGAGTATCTCCACTCCCAAGATGGGTTGAGAAACAGATTACCCCTAGATTTGCTGGGGATGCAGTAGAAGAAATTTCTTAAAGGGAAAAAATGATTTCTCCATGAAGAAAAAAATGTGCATCGAAACAGAAGTGGGAATATTTCTGAATAGAAAAAAGCAACAACAAAACACTTAAACGAGGGAATGTATTTTTAAGTTTCTACCCAGAATAGGGCCGTGAATGTCTCCAGGCACAATCATGGACATTTGTAAACTGCTCCTTCTACATCCTTTTGTTTTGCTCACCACAGTGATTGCAATGTTTAATACAAGGTTGCCAAATTACACAATTGGTTCGTGAGACATAGAAACAAAAATCTAAGCAGAAGATGACCCTTCTGCCCAGCCAGGTATGAGAGGTGTACATCCACTTTTAGGTGCAGATTTACTATTTACCTTATTAACCCCTTCCGTGCTCATGACGAGCTCAGCTCGTCATGCTGCGCGGTTGCGCTGTGCGCATGACGAGCTGAGCTCGTCACGACTCCACCCCCGATCGGAATGTCCCGCATACGAGCGGAATTCCGATCGCGGTCAAGGGGTTAAAAGTGCCAGCGGTAACATCGGAGCACAGTGTTACTGCGCAGTATCAGGTTGGTTTTGTGTTCCAGATTCCCACCTGATAATGAGAAATTAAATTTGTGACAGCTTTTACCTCACAATATTTCCCTTACCACCTTGCTTTTGCCAAAAATTCTACTATGTATTACCTGGGAGAACAGTAGAAAATGAATTTACCCTTGGGAGATATAATACCACAAATGCGTGCAGCAGTCAATCCACCGACCAGTCAGACCTTATCATTAATGTGTTATCTCCATATGTATATATCACAACCCTTAGTACCACTGCAGTATAGAAAGGACACTAGATCACAATTAAAAAAAATTCATTTAAAAATCTTCCATAATTTTATTAGTAAACAATGTACTTGCAAATACATATCAACTCATACAATAAAGCAATCTAAAAACACTTCGCAAAGTTAAAAATAGTTCCCGCTTGTCTGGTATTTCAATTTTAAAAAACGAATTCATTCAGTCCACATTACGGCGCAACATAAATAAACATAATCCTAAATCATACACACAAATATGTAATACTGGGAGAGACACAACAAGACAATACTGAATAGTCTATTTTCTATTACTGCTCTGTTTTAACATTATGCATGATATGTAAACTTAAAAATCATCTGTTATTGTATCAGATATGTTACAGATCCAGTCCTTTTTTTTAGCTCATCAACGCGTTTCGGTAGATTTCTTTGAGTTAACCACCTTTTTCAAGACAACAAATAATGTGGTTAAATCACATTACATGAATGAGGTTTTTTTTATTAAAATACCCGACAACCGAGAACTGTTTTTAACTTTGCAAAGTGTTTTTAGATTGCTTCATTGTATGAGTTGATATGCATTTGTGAGTACACTGTTTACTAATACATTAATGGAATATTTTTAACTGAAAGATTTTCGTTGTGACCTAGTGTCTTTTCTATACTGCAGTGATACTAAGGGTTGTAATATATACATATGGATATAACACATTAATGATAAGGTCTGACTGAGCGGTGGGTTGACTGCTGCACTCATTTGTGGTACTGTATCTCCCAAGGGAAATTCATTTTCTACTGTTTAAAATGGTGCCTTGTCCCCTTGCAGTGTGAGGCCTTGTCTCACATTCTATTTACCTGGGAGAATAGTACAAGACATGTCTTAAAGATGCATTGGCATGAGGTCCTTTTTGGACTTGGGTTGTCGGGGAATTAAGATTTTTTTAAATGTATTTATTTTTTATCCTTTTTTTCCATTGACAGTTACATGTGAAGTGGGACTTCCTAATATGCATTTATGCCTGGGTTCTGCATGCAGAGGACCACAGCTGTGATTGGCTCGTCTCTGAAGCATCTCTTACCAACCATGTGACAACGCGTACTGGACGAGCAAATTACAAATAAAAATCTGAGTCTCAGACAAGACATGCATAACTCCTGAGATTGAGGGGTTTGATGAGGTAGCTCAGGAGATTAACGAACTTGTTCCTGAACATCACTGTTTCAGATGCTGAATGAATAAAACTTTCACATTTTTAAGGTCAGCAAAAGTAGGATGACCGTTGAGAACTGTAATATTGAATCCTACACTTAGCAACAAGGTCTGTTTCAGGGTGTGCTATTTCAACATCTGGCATATATATGTGCTGTATGTCTGAACAGAGGGCTCGCATATAGCTAGGTTAGAGTATGGAGTAAATAATGAAACAGAATAAGAGGCCAGATGTACGAAACGTTTTTATGCTCACAGTCTAAATCGCTGTTTGCGAATAGTGCTTAATTTGTAAAAAAAATAAGTGCCAGGCCCTCGTCAGGAGGCCACTGCAGCTTGCACCACCCGTTGGCCGTTCCAGCACTGCCAATGACAGTACCAACACAACTGCTAACCATCCCACTCCTACAAGTGTGACAATTCAGACTATTCCATGCACCCAAAGCTATAAGGATGGCTTGGTCGGCAGATATTAGTCATTTTTATTGTACCTTGAATTACAAAACAACTGTTGTGCTCATTTCAAAATTAGACGGACAGCGCCATCATGTGGCAGACTGTCATAAATGCCGGTGCTGACAATTAAATGCCGGTGCTGAGCACCGGAAACCACCAGCTCAAATTAAGCACTGTTTGCATGTGCAAGAAACGTGTTTTGCCATGCACTAATGATATTTTAGGAGTCTGTAAATATTTCCAGACTCCTAAAAGTAGTTTGCAACTCCATACAGAATTGGTATTTGTTGTAGAGTCACTTCCAAAAAGTGATTTGATATGAGATGTATCAAAGTTGTGCTACGGAAATGCAGCCGCACAACGTTGAAAAATTACCAACTCTCAAGTGGGGTGGTAAGCCATTTTCCATTGCGAATGTAAAAAAAAGTTTGCTGGAGAGTAGGCTGTGGTCCTGGTGACAACTGCCAACTGGCAAACTTTGAAAACAAATATAATTTTTTTAATGCAGCAACGTTCCAAGAAAACTGCATTGTAAAAAACTTTGCATTATTTAAAGGCTATCACAGACGTGGTGGTCTGATGTTCCTAGCAGGCCACCATCCCTATGATGGCCAACATTCAGATTGAGTTGCAATTTGGTTACTACCTGATTAATATTCATGAGGAATGGTGGAGTGCGAACAGCTCTGAACCAGAATTGCATGAACCCACCTGTTAGTATGCATATGTCCGTTTGTAAAATTCTTTACTGGTCGCAAAATATTGGTTGCTAATTGCAACCAGGTTTTTGCTGCCAGTTTTTAGTACAACAGGCCCAAGACTCACTTTGCTTTTATTCACATTGTTGTGCGGTGGCTAATCAATATCACAATGCACAGTCATGTTATTGTTCCCATGTATGTCCTAATGTCCTTCACTGTCCTGCAGCTGAATCTGCTGGGTATTGTCTCCTCTCTCCATCTTGTCCACACAAGAGCCATTGTATGCTCCAATAAACTATGCATTGTTGCTATAGGGGAATATGCAGCAAGCTCTCTTCCCTTCCTGGTCTTTGCTAAACTGCTGTTACTCCCCTCCCGCCATTTTGTATCTTTCGTCAATTTCCCAATTGTCTGCAATGACAGCAGATAATGGTTGCAGCACTTCTGAAAGCATCAACGCTTTTGCATAAAGCAGTGGATTGGTACTGTACTGTGCATTGCAATCGAACTGTTCCTTCCAGCACTGCAATAGGAAAACCTCTTCCTAAACATACAATCCATGCACTGGAATTCTCATTTATTAGTCTTGTACCTCCACGTGATTAAAAATAAAATAGAACTCATGTCGGGCGTAATGCACGGCCTGTGAAAGCAGAAGAATGAGGCGATTAAACTGCAGGATCTGAGTGTTATGAAGATAACCGGTCAAACCTTACCATTTGCAGTGTAGAATGCAATGCGCATCATCGGATTTTAAGAGAGGGTGGAGGAGACCCGATGGTCCAAGGAGCACTGAGTCTAATCTCTACATAGGACACGCAATGGGCCCAATTCACAAAGCAATCTGCACTTGTAAGTATAAGTATGACACAAGTGCTACACACAATCTGGGCTACTGAGAGGAGTGCCTTGAGGGGCTGGACATTTCTCCCTCCAACGCGACACTTCCTGGGAGAGTAAGAGGAGAGCTGCTGCCCAGGCAGCCACAGGGGACCACAAGTCCCACAATCCCTGCTGGAGGCCGCACCTGCATTCAATTCTTGGCATCCTGAGCACTAGAAAAGCGTGCCGCAGTCCCACGGTCCGGGACGCGACTGGCCCATGCCCGGGTCGTGCCTGGGAGAAGCTTGGGCAAAGGGCGGGCCCGTCAGCGGCCGGAAAAGGCTGGGCTGGGCCCCCTCTCTTGGATTCACGCCCCGAGGGACCTATTAGAAATTAGAGTTAGGTGCTTTTCTATGGGAAGGTGAGAAATTTCTATTGAATCCATTGCGGTCACAATGGGGAAGCTGCTGCCGCTCGCCCCTCTGGGACTATTAACAGCATGCTATAAAGGGTTGTTGGGATTGTCATGCGTTAGATCGAACTGACAGAGCGTAGACTGTCTCTGGACCTGGGGGCAGTATCGGCTCCATCTGCAAACGGCGATACCACCGCAAATAGTACTTGAGCAAGCAACCCATGTCTATGAACAGGGTGGTCCATCAATGTTTAAATGCCTGTCCGGATAATTGTGTTGACTTGGGCGTTAATGATGAGCCAGTTTCTGAGCGGAGCAATCTTTCTGCTTTGCAGCCCTCTTCTCCTACAGCTGCCAAGCGTAAGAGAGAACTGGGTCAATCAGCGGCTGCAAAGCGTAAACAACCCTCACGCACCCCTTCCAATAACAATAAGTTATTTTCCTGGATTCATCCTTCGGTGGCATCGCAACTTCAATCCGATACCCACACAGTCCCTTCTAAACAATCTATTGCTTGTCAGGCTGGCGACTCTTTCTCTCATGATTCCACCTATTTGTGGTTCTGTGTGCAAATTTTAGTAACATTCTTGATGAGAACCGTAAGCCCCTGACTGAACGTTTGGATCGGCTAGAGGGTCTCCTAGGCAGAGCTCCTAATTGTGTTTCCTCTAGTGCTACTAGCGACAAAGTTAGCAATCCGCCAGCACCCGATTCACAGCCTCTGAATAATACCATCAACACTCCTTCACAGAGGGTAACTGGGAATTCTGCTGTGCCCACTGCAGGCAACAGTGGGACTTTTTCAGCTTCTCCAGGTGGGGGCGGAGTGGGGACAAGTCTACCATACTTACTTTGCACCAGCCGGATTGTAATACCTACCCACCCTCTGATCCAACCCTTGCTTCTGCTCGAGGTTTCGCTGTTGCTCCTAGTCAAGTAACTCTGAACCTTCCACCCTCGTCATGTCCTTTAGTGCTCATTTTGGCTGAGGTTCCATCCTTAACAAATGGCCAACAGGAGTCTTAGGTTCAACTCAAGAACAAGGCGACTCACTGGCTACACATGCAAAGCTTTAACGCCTGGGGCCCCAATGAGATATTCCTGGTGATGAGGGTTGGTTGGCTTGGTCACTCAGCAAAAAGTATTTTGTGGGACTGTATCGTTGTATATTTCCATAGGACTGCCTGTGTGTTCATGAAATACTTGGCTTAAAAGAGTTGTACAGCCCAATAGACACAGAGGTTGTTACCCTCCCCTTGGGATTTTTCTACAGACCACGACCTATTTATCGCACCCCCATTTCCAGAGGTTGAACACCTCCTGTAACATCCTTTGCACCAATATGTTTTCTGCTCTTAGCGGTCTGGAGAAGGTAGACTGACTCAGGAAGAGTGCCCCATCAACTGCATAGGCGCCCACCAAGAGAGATGGGTCTGGGGAGCGTCTTTGTAATGTTACTCCCGTCACAGAGGTTGATAACAGGGTGCTGGAACACTCTATATTAGATGCTTGTATTGATGACTCTGTAAGCCCCCCACCTGGGTCCAACCTAGGGGTTCCTGACAGGGCTAGTAGTGATATCATGGATATGGGTACCGCGCCCCTTAAAATACTAAGTTGGAATGTGGCCGCTCTTAGATCCAAGGTTGTACCACCGGATTGGCTTCATTTCATGAGGGGTTACGATATCGTTTTGTTCCAAGAAACATGGGACATACCGCCTGCATCCGTGGATGGTTTTCAGTGTTTCAGCGTCACTGCTATTCCTTCACGTAGTGGCCGTGCATCGCGGGGGCTGGCGACCTGGGTGAGCACTGCACTAGGTGGGCGTGTTAAAACCATAGAGCATAATGACAGCAGCTTCCAAATCACAGTTGTTAAATTATCTTTGACTTTGCACATTGTGAATTTTTATAATAATGATTTTACTGGAATCCCCAATGCTACATTTCCTCCTTTATTTAAATATATCTCTGAAATAGCAGATGACGTGGCCTGGCAGATGACGTGGCCTGGCAGATGACGTGGCCTGGCAGATGACGTGGCCTGGCAGATGACTTGGCCTGTTCAGAGCATATATTGTATCTTTGTTTGTCTGGTGATTTTAACGTGCGGGTGCCTTCCGTTTATGAGGACCGTCCTGAATCCTGTTCCCTTGGTAATATTGGCCTCGGAGCGCAGAATTCGTTTCTTTTCTTGCCCCTCTTGACCTGATAGATGTACTGGCTATTTCTGATTTGCCTGGCTGCGAGGTCCCGACTTTTAAGGACCGCGGCAGTTCATCTATAATAGATTATGTATTTGTTACTCGCAACCTAGAGGTTTTGTTTTATCACGGATTGGTTATTCCATCATGTTATATTGACCACAATCCCATTGAGGCCGCTTTCTCACTGTGTTCTAAGAGATGGTTTAGGCAGGATATAGGGTCCTGCAACTCGCAACCCTGTACCAATAATTTGAGACTGCATGACCCTGCTCAATTTCTGAAAGAAATAATCACAGCTAACTTGGAGCTGTTCAATCTGTGCTTGATGGTAGATGTTCTGACGATGTTGGCCAGTGGTGTCATATATGCATTGAAGAGCCTGGGGCTAAGGGATGAGCCCTAGGGGACACCGGAGGCGATCTCCTTGGGTTCAGAGGCGAAAGGTGGATCCTCTGGTTTCTTCCAGTGAGGAAGGAGGTGATCAATCTGAGCGCGTCCCCTTGGATGGCATGTGTGTATGGTCGTGGATAATCTGGGTCAATCCAAGGTTGCTCATACTGTTGAGGAGGTGTGCGGTGTTTTTGTCAGTGGGGTCGATTTGGAAACTTAGGTCACCGAGAAAGATGTAGTCCTTGGAGTCAAAGGCTAGGGGCTCAATGAAGTCTGTGATGGTGTTGCAGAAGCTGGAGCGCCGGCCTGAAGGTCGGTATGCCAGGGTGCCTCTGATGGTTGTCTTGTCGTCCATGTGGAGCTTAAAGTTGAGATGTTCCATGGGGGTGGTGGAGTTGTCGGTGGTACACTGTATGGTCTCTTTGTGGATGATGGCTGTTCCTCCTCCCGGCTTGTTGGTGCGGTCCTGGTGAGTAATTTTATATTGGTCGGGGATCGCTGTAGAAATGTCTGTCTGGGGCAGATGTGGGTATGAGCCACGTCTCAGTGAGGAAGACAATGTCAGGTGCAAGGGAGGCAATGAGGACTCATAAATCAGTGGAATGCTTGCATAGTGAGTGTGTGTTGAGAAGGAAGCATGCGAGTTGGTGTTTTTTCCCAGGTGGGGTCTGTCAAGTGTTTGGGGTGGGGCTGGTCAGTGGGCTGGTGTGTGCGCAGTGGCAGGTGAAGTGGCAGTGGGTGCAGGTGAAAGGTACTACCGTGGAGTGTGTGTCAGCGTGGTGGCCGTGTTTGTTGCGACATCTGGGGTCGAGGGTGTATAGCTCGGCTATGGCGTATCTTCGGGGGCAAGAGGGCCAAGGGTCGTGTTGTTGGGCGCGGTCCATGCGCGGACAGCTACAGATGGGCTTGCTTTTGGCACGCCAGTGGTGCACCCACTGCGCATGTCCGCTGCGTGGTCGCACTGCGTCCTGCATTAAGTAGGTCCTGGGAGGGTGAGGGTTCTGTTGGTGGGAAGAACGGTGAATGGGAAAACCCAGTCGAGAAAACCCCAGTGGGAATACCCGGGCAGCTGCGGTGTCACTAGATCAGTCTAGAACAGAGGTCTTCAAACTTTTTGATGCCGAGACCCCCTTGTCAAACTTTTTTAGGCGTAAGGACCCCCCCTGACAAAAATTTCTAGAAACTAGCACTCATTATCGACAACTATTGACAACCATAAACGCCCCCAATTCCCACAGCAAATAATTTTTACGGTGGGGAAATAAAATTAAACAGTGTTTAGCAAACCAAAGTTCAGTGAGCGTGGGGGCGTGGTCAAAGCTATGGCTGAAAACAATGGGCCTCATTTATGAGGAATTGGCGTAGGGCAGCGCCGCAAGTCTTGCTGCGCTGCCCTATGCCAATGTGAAAGGGCAGGAATGCACCATATTTATAAAATACGGTGCATTCCTGTCCTTTCCCTTTGCGTTGGCGCACAAATTGCTGCCTAGCACCAACATAGGCAGGATTGTTTTTGGGCAGGAAGGGGCACCTTCCTTCACAAAAATGATCCTGAGAGGCGTTTTCCTCTTTCTATGTGAGCTGCAGAATGTAGCACACATGGAAAGAGGGAAAAACGAGAAGAAATGAAAACATTTCTCCTCCTCACGCCTCCCTTGGCGAGGTGCACTTTTTTGGCGCTGCCCCAGGGTTTACGTGATTTTGTAAATATGGGGCAACATCAAAATCCATGGGTGTTGCGTGGGAACCCTACCCGGAGCGGCCGGTGCAGGTAAGCGTGGTGGGACGGGGTGGGGGTGAGTTGACAGATGACGACGCAGGAAAATAACTTTTAGATAAAGAAACCCACTTACGTTGCGCTTGCCGCATCACTCACTCGGCGATGCGGCGAGCGCAAGGTAAGTGGTTTTCTTTTTTAATGTTATTTTCCTCATTGTTGTCTGTTGACTCCCTCCCAGCCCACCCACCCCACCGCGCTTACCTGCACCGGCCGCTCCTGAACCCCATGCAATGCCCATGGAACACCTCCTTGACGCAGAGTAAGGCAACGCAGTGACTTGCGCTGCTTTGTCTTACTCCATATCTATGAGGCCATGCAAAGCCATGCAGGGTGACTTTGCGACGCCTCAGATATGGTGAGATGCTTGCACCACCGGAGCGTCAAAAAAAGTGATGCTCTGGTGGTGCAAGACTCATAAATAAGCCCCAAAATATTCTGTACGTTTTTTAGGTCTTTCACCATCAGGTATCTACATGTAAAATAATGGGCAGCATAAATGATTTTTTTTTTTTTTTAAAGTTGTTACTCAGTGGGAAATGCACTGTAAGACATTATGAAACCTCTATTAGTTAATGCACTGCAGAGGTCTGTGTGTAACCAGAGAGCCACAGAATTAAATCTTGGTTGGCGCAGTGGAGAATAGTGATGTGTATTTTTAGTGCTACGAAGTCACAGCCTGTGACAGTAAGCACTGTGAATATGTCAGTCATTATTGTATACTTGCATTACACACAGTATAAGATAGACTGATACAAAATGTGAAAATAGTTTTAAGATAAAATGGTGCTTCCAAAATGTAGATTTTAGTAATACCAGAGACTATGTAATGCAATTTATTTTACATAACTCTCCCTTCAGCACATCCTTAGGTGTACTAAGGGCTGTGTAATACAGTTACAATTAAAAGCACGCACTTCACAGCCCAGTTAACTCTTAGCACTGCCACTCAAAAAACTAAATCTTTGTCATCACAAAGCTTGGAGTGATTCCATCAATTAAAGCCAGAACCGCTCCCAAGCACTCTTTACACTTGCAGAATAACTAATAGCGCACATTTGCATTTCATTCCGGCAAGCAGGCATCCTGGCATGAAAGCTTTTAACAGCACAGGAGACTTAAGTGATGAAACTTCAGCTGATAACGATCTGGTCCCAGGACTTCTGTCTTTTTCCAAAACTAAAGCACAAGAGAAGCTGGGGAATGTGCGACCCCCTTGCCAGGACTCCACAGCCCCCCTGGGGGTCGCGCCCCACAGATTGAATACCTCTGGTCTAGAACAAGTAGGAACTGGAGGCTACCGACAAGTGGCAAGCTAGGTGCCCATGTCCTCTTAGCCATCAAACTCCTAGTCTCTCTCCAGCTCGCCAATTATAACATCAGGACTAGTCCCAGAAGAAACTGTAGACCTCCCAGAGCTGCAGTGTAGCCCCCCCTTCACCACAAGGTCTATGAATATCTGTGAGGTGCGAGTCTCAGGGGCCCCTCAACACATGCTGCAGGGTGGCATCATCTTGTCCTATGCCACCGATTCTTGCCATAGCAATATTTGACTTGCCCTTTGCATGCCCTTCCATTATCTACGTTGCCGTGACACCGAGGTTACAGATGTAGATCTGTCCACGTCTCGCTGTACGTCACGTCTTGTGGCACAGGAACAGGACACTTAGGCAGTAGGCACATTCTGCCTTCAACCTGATTCTATGCCAGGCAGGGCCGGCCATAAATCGGACTGACAGGGACAGCGCCCTGGGCGGAAAGAAAGGTTGGTGTTTGTTGTGGAGGAGGGGTGCTGTTGCAGTGTGACGGCAGGAGGAGTGAGGAAGATGGGAGGAGGGCTGGGGGGTGTTGGGGTGCTAACAATTACGCTGAGGTACATTAAGGGCTGATTACAAAGTGTTTAACGGGACCCGATTGAGACCAAGTGGGATGGACGAGCTGCTGTTTGCATGACATTAAGTCAGGCAGCTCCCTATAATACTGGTGCTCCGGGCCAGCGCCCAGCTCGCCCATGGCCAAGGCCGGCCCTGGCAGGGGGAGCCTGGGCAGGGGATTAAACGCTGGGAGCCTGGTCAGCTAGTATACCACTCCATCCCTTCTGCACGCTCCTCCCTCCCTTCATCCTTTCTCCATAGCCCTCCCTCCCAGAACCATCCCAAAATATCTCCCTCCTTCCTATTAGCTCTTGTATGGCTCCCCTACCCACCTCCCCGCCAGCACTTCTTCATCTCACCCCTTGGTGTTCCCCATCTCTCCCCATCCTCTGCCCCCTCCCATCTGGTGCCTCCCTCCTGGCGGGGATCCTGGGCGGGGCCCTCCTCCCTATCCGGAGCTCGGCGCACAGGATCTGAGCCACGGCTCCCGGATCTGGACTGCGAGGGGCAGTTTTGTGTGCAGGGAGGCGGTGCTGCCTGCAGGAGGGGATTATGGCTGCTGGGGGTGGGGAGTCCTGAGTTTAGAGCCCGAGGGGCTGGTCCTGCCGCACAGCTGCTCGAGGGGGTGCAGTCCGCAGGAGGACTGAGCGCGGTCGCGGGTCTTGTACTGTCTGCAGGAGGGCGTGCAGCCACCAGAAGGGGGTGCTGACTGCAGGAACAGGCAGGCCCCTGCTGCCAGGGTCTGGAGCCCCCTTAACTTCACTCAACACCCGCGGACCAGAGCAGCAGCACCCGGAGGTGAGGGAGAGAGGCCGTGGGGGCGTGCACGGCTGAGGTGTGGAGATGTAAAGAGCACCAGCTTTGGGGGGAGTCAAGGCAGGGGCTGTAAAGCTCCTGGAGGAGCCGGAGGTTGTCCCTGCAGAGAGGGGGCGCTGTCCTCGCAGAGCAAGGGATTGTGGGAGATGGAGTGTGATTGGGAGGTGCGTCCCCTCTGGAAGAGTTAACGGGGGCTGACGCTGCTCCCCCTGAGAGAGGCTTCTGGCTGTGATGTTGTGGTGGGAGGGGGCTTCGTTCCCAGCTGTCAGTTTAGCTTCAGGCATGCCTGACACCTGTAGCTAGTCCAGGCTTTTTAGCCAGCCGCATAATATATGTATTTGTAAAGCGCACGTCCAGCGGGATGTGTTTCATGGCGCTAGCTACCGTTAACCTAATTAGTGGTGCTTATTTTGCCCATCAATGTAATGCTGTGGGTCCCCCCCGTGCTGGACCCCGTGACCATGGGGTCTCTTCAGCTGATGTATCAATCCACTGAGTCACGTGACCCCTGTTAGTACTGTGGGATTTGCATTTTCTCCTTTGCCAGTGTGGACTTAGAAATCCACACAGGCAAGGGGGGTGTTGGCTGAAAAGGTGCGACTACCCAAGGTGACAGAACACGGGGTTACTTGGAAGTGACGTCACTACCGGGTGGGGACAAAGACTTTCGCTGATGATGGAGGGGGCAGGAGACTTCCTTTTATTGCGAGCAGAGGACATGAACGTGGGTAGGGTGACCAGATCTTTTGACCCAAAAACCGGGACATTTAGCAAAAATAGGAGGGACTACAATTTTACATCAGCGAAGTGGCAAAGAATAAGAGCCCTCATCAACGCAGATGGGGCACTAAGCAAATAAATACAATTTTATTTTTAAAATCTGCATCATACCCGTTAATAAAAGTGCTTACATATAACAGCTGCTAACCAGCCCTGATTTTGGAACACCTAAAAAAAGTGCCTCTCGCTGTTCTCAGCTGATGCACTGTAAAAACCGGGACATGATCCAAATATGCCTAAATAGCTGTTGAAAACCGGGAATGTCCCGGCAAACTCGGGACAACACGTCATCTTAAAGGTGGGGGCTGTTCTTGCTGAGGTCATATGTGCTGGGGCTTGATCTGCCCCTGTTGGCGCGCAGGAGCCAGACGGTCCGTACAATGTGTGACACGCGGAGCAGTACCAGAATGAACAGTGTTATGAAGCCCGGACTCTCTAACGGTGCACACGTGACGTATTCACTGCAGCTACAGGGAGCTGCCACTGATGGCGGGGCACCAGTGGGAGGGGCGGGGCTTACTTTGAGCCGGTGGGACCCACCACTACTCATTTTATGGGGACCAGCACTAATTCTTCCTCCTCGGACTTTGACCCAGAGCAAGAGGGAGTAAAACACAGAAGGGGGGAGTAAAACACAGAAGGGGGAAAGAAGAAGATGAAGAAAAACGCAAAGATAGTGACGAAAGAAAGCAGAGATGAAAAAGTCTGCAAGGGTGAAATATAGGGCAGGGAGTGTCTGGTGGTTGATTAAAGGGGCGTGAGGTGGAGTCACCACTACACAGCCTTGGAAGTCACCCTGACATTCAACCGCGCTGGTCACGGGCTTCTGAGCAAAGCTGTGGGCCCGGCACTTACTCTCTCACAAAAGAAGCCCCGGGGAGAGTGGGTCAGTGACTGGTGCAGACGCTGTGGATGGCACGTGGTCTGCCGCTGTTGGTAAAGAGGGGCTGCCGCTGTCCGAGGGGCTGGGTGCAGTCACTGCTGACTGTGCTTCTATTGCTGGTTGGACAGGGCGGGGGTTGTGAAATCTTGCGGTCTGAAGGTTTCTACACACGGAAACGCGTGTTCATTATAACAGTTTTCTGCAAAGGAAATGTGAGGTGCGTAGGAAATTGTGTGCGTATTTCCCCTCCCACCTCTTCACACCACATCCTCCAACTGTCAGTTTCTCTCCGCCTCTGAGTTCCTTTCTGATTCTTAAATGAATAGACAGGTTAGTCGCTGGGGGTTTGGTGGGGGGGCTCACTCCAGGACATCACACAAACTGTTTCAAGTCCTGAACTTTTTACCTACAAATCATAGTAATCAGTTTAGTTCGTCTAATTATTTCAATAGAAGCAACTACGACACCCAGAATGCATATGGCTGATGCATAAAAGCCTAGGACTGGAACCTGTGTGACATGGCCTGGACTTAGCTGGCCACTCTAGTTGCTGTACTTTTCTCGGCATCGTGTAGTGCTGCATTACCAATGTATTCTTCTGATCTTGACATTACTCCAGTGGGTCTAGCTAGGATCTGATCTCTCCCTGATTCTCAGACTGTCCATAAAAGATATATTTACAGAGAGTAAATTGCATGAAATGATAAAGTCGAAGGTAATCCTGGAAATCTACAGTGGGTTTGGCCTTCACAAAACAATGTTGGGCACCCCTGCTTTTCGCTCTGGCTACTTACTCCCTGCATCTGTGCTAGGCCTTTTAGACATGGCCTGGAGACACCTTTAGTTCTTTCACAAGCCAGATCCAATAAAAAAATTCACAATTAGAAAAATATACCTTTACACCTACAACGCAGAGGGGCTTTGGGTGAGCCCCCGTCATCTAGTCATCGCATGCTGTTTTCACCCACAAGAGCATACTGAATGGGGATGTGGGTACTCACTCTTTCTCAAGGTTTAGTATCACACCTTCCCTTTAATAGTCATATGTTTACTGGGTTATCCTTTTGAGATTTTATGACGGGGATGTCCAACCTTGGCCCAGGAGGGCAGGGGCAATACTTTATATGTATTATGTAGAACTTCAGTTTAGATTGATTGTGGTTAAGCCCACCCAAGATGGATGTCCTGAATGTTTTTCATGCATCCTCCCGTCTAGACTGACACATATCCCAGCCCTGACTCTATATGAACAGGTTTGAGACCTTGCACATGTTTTCTTTACTTGAGCCCATACATCTTGTACTAATCTGGCATTTCCCTTCTGCAAAGTCTTGGCACCTTTATTCTTTTTGGAGGCCGGATATCCGGATATGGGCCCAAAATTGAGAATGCTGACCAGTGGCTTGCATCCTACCAGCACAGCTTCTCTTTCTACCTCTCAAGTCCTTTCCTAGTTCATATCTTTTTCATATTGTATCCAGGGTTACCACGCCTGTCCACAAGACACTGTGGTTTCAGTCCAGGACTATCCTTTTACTACTCAGCTCGGTGCATTCTGGGATTTTTTATTTTTATTTACTTCTACTGAAGCAGCAGGAGAAAGGTTCTTTATGAAAGTTCACTGCAAAAGACATATCTATGGCTGTAATCTTTTATAGGTCGAGCCTGGGCAGCGAATGCGCTGCTCTGCGAGGCATGCTGTATTCGAGTATGGACTTGAAGCCCCACCCTCTCTTCGCCCATATTTTTCATTGGCTTGTGTCATTGTCCTTCGTAAATGCTGACTTCTGATTAGTTAATAAGCTTGTTAGTCCCACCTTTGTACCCCTTGTCTTCATTTGTAACCTCCCATGAGGACTTGCCCTTTTACTTCGGTTGTTACAGGGTACGTCTTATTTAGTATGTAAGCACTATTTTCTTTAATGTGTTTCTCCTACTGCAGGCAAGACATGCTTTCCTGCAACATTCAGCGCGCCATGCGCACTTTCACTTTCCAAGCAGTCCGGGACAATGGCGGCCGCTTCTTTGAAATGTAATAGGTCTCGCATTTACAAGAGTTTGAGCTATTGGTATTGTAACTGACAATCCCTTTTATTTATGTGTTAATTATCAAAACAGATAAATAAAAGGCATTGTCATTTACAATGCCAATAGCTTAAACTCTCGCAAATGTGAGACCTATTGCATTGCAAATGCTTGTTTACCCTAGTTGCATCCAAAGCGAGGCTCATTCCCTTGCACCCCATACCTGCCCTTCATAACATTAAAAAGAAGCGCCCTTAAAGAAAGGTCATAATATTACTTTGGTGTCTTGTGGGGATTGTAGTCCTAGTTGCCTCAATCTAACTAGCTCGAGTCATTACGCTGTCTGGACTGCTAAGGCAGTGGCATGGGGCCATCTGGTAACTTTACCTCCAACTCACAAAGTTCTCCCCAATGTTGACAGCTAGAACCAGCAGACGCCACTTCCCTAGCGACTGAAGACCCTCTTCTTCTTTACCTTGGACTGACCCCCCCATTGAGGCCATCGCGAAGATGGCACCATATGGACAAGGGTGCATCATACAAGACCCCTTAATCTTAACTGCTTACGCCACCTGTACCAAAAAGTGCCAGCTCCAGACGTCCAATGTGACACCCCATAACCTGAGTATTTGCTGCTGTGACCTCACGTTCATGGTTATTGGGGTCGTTGATAAACGTAACCCCTCCTCCTTCTGACACTCCCATGCCAGTAATAGTGCTTAGAAGCCATGCATATTGAAGATAAACTGTGTAAGGTGAGACACAAGGGTTTTTACTTCCACCTCTTCTCTGGTCCCAGTCGCAGTGCTTATTTGTTATTTTTTTTTTATTTTTTTTTAAGAAGTACCAGCGCTGCCAACGACAGAAACATCACAACTACAAACCATCCTACTCCTTCAAGTGTGGCAATTCAGACTATACTAGACCCCCAAAGCTATAAGAATGGCTTGGGAGACAGGTTTCAGTTGTTTGTAATGTATATTGAATTAATAAACAACTGTTGTGCTGCTTATCTCTAAATTTCACAAACAGCGCCACCATGTGGAAGCTGTCATAAGTACTGGTGTTGACAATTAAGTGCCGGTGCAGAGCCCTGGAAACCACTGGCTCAAATTAGGCACTGCCCAGTCTGCCCTCTTCCCTTCCCTCTCTTGTGAACCCTCATCACCGATTGTTGCACGTGTTCTATCGTTAACTCTTGTTTCCTCCCCCATGTCTGGTTAATAAACACCTCCTAAGTGTGCCAGTGCTGTCTGATTCTTCAGTATGTGAACCCTTATCCGGAGGAAAACACAAGCAGCAAAGCCCCAGGGTGACCTTGGGGCCTGATAAGTGTTATCTGTACCTGAAGGTGCATCTCGGAGGCCTCCACGTCACGCTATGCAATGCACTAGTGCAGGGCAGGAGGCCAAAGGGTGCAAAGCAAAGACACTTTTACCAGTAAACGTGTTTGGGATTATTGGGTGCAGTAGGTGGTTTTCCGGTCTACAGTATTGTTTCTATGTTTATCATGTGTAAGCAGCAGGTCTTTGTGGCTTCTCTGCAGTGCAGCGCTGACTGCAGGGAATGCTTACTCTGTTGTAAAGCTTGACCCTTCTGGGTCCATCATGTGGCACTGAGTTTAGAGCAGGTCCTTCTGGGACTGTCCCCTGTCACACTGCCTGCAGTGCAAGATCTCTATGGGTGCTGTTCACTGTAACACAGCTGCAGAGCCTGTCCTTGGAACACTGTCTGAGGTGCAGTGCCTCTCTTACCCGTATCCCTC
Source organism: Calotriton arnoldi (assembly GCA_963921515.1). Taxonomy (NCBI): domain Eukaryota; kingdom Metazoa; phylum Chordata; class Amphibia; order Caudata; family Salamandridae; genus Calotriton; species Calotriton arnoldi. The sequence continues at coordinate 86,194 of CAWUFW010006450.1, read as the reverse complement.
CTTAACCCCCCACCACCACAGGCAGTGCAACGTGTCTGTGGGTCTCTTCCACTCGTGCTCTGGCTGCAGAGGCTGCCCTTTGCAGTCCAGGGTCTCTCTGTGGCTCATTCCTCTTTCACTCTATCACAGCCTGTAGTGCGAGATCTCTATGGACCCCTTTCACTGTCGCACTGGCAACAGAGCATGGCCCTATAGTTCCCTACACTGGCTGCAGGGCCTGTCCTCTATGGTTCTCTCTTCTCCTGCTACTCTGGCTGCAGGGCCTGTCCTCTATGGATCTCTCTTCTCCTGCTACTCTGGCTGCAGGGCCTGTCCTCTATGGTTCTCATTTCTCCTGCTACGCTGGCTGCAGCATCTGTCGGCTATGGTTCTCTCTTCTCGTGACACGCTGGCAGCAGAGCCCGGTGTCTGATTCTTTCTTCTCCTGATACACTGGCAGCAGAGCCCGGTGTCTGATTCTCTCTTCTCCTGATATGCGGGCAGCAGAGCCCGGTGTCTATGATTCTCTCTTCTCCTGACACGCTGGAAGCAGAGCCCCCTGTCTATGATTCTCTCTTTTCCTGACACGCTGGAAGCAGAGCCCCCTGTCTATGATTCTCTCTTCTCCTGACACGCTGGCAGCAGAGCCCGGTGTCTATGGTTCTCTCTTCTCCTGCTACGCTGGCAGCAGAGCCCGGTGTCTATCGTTCTTTCTTCTCCTGCCATGCTGGCTGCAGGGCCTGTCCTCTATGGTTCTCTTTTCTCCTGCTACTCTGGCTGCAGGGCTGGTCCTCTATGGTTCTCTTTTCTCCTGCTACGCTGGCTGCAGCATCTGTCGGCTATGGTTCTCTCTTCTCCTGACACGCTGGCAGCAGAGCCCGGTGTCTGATTCTCTCTTCTCCTGATACGCTGGCAGCAGAGCCCGGTGTCTGATTCTCTCTTCTCCTGATACGCTGGCAGCAGAGCCCAGTGTCTGATTCTCTCTTCTCCTGATACGCTGGCAGCAGAGCTCGGTGTCTGATTCTCTCTTCTCCTGATATGCGGGCAGCAGAGCCCGGTGTCTATGATTCTCTCTTCTCTTGATACGTGGGCAGCATAGTCCGGTGTCTATGATTCTCTCTTCTCCTGGTATGCGGGCAGCAGAGCCCGGTGTCTATGATTCTCTCTTCTCCTGATATGCGGGCAGCATAGCCCAGTGTCTATGATTCTCTCTTCTCCTGATATGCTGGCTGAGGGTCTGCCCTCTATGGTTCTTTCTTCTCCTCCTACTCTGACTTCAGGGCCTGTCCTCTATGGTTCTCTTTTCTCCTGCTACACTGGCTGTAGGGTCTGTCCTCTATGGTTCTCTCTTCTCCTGCTACGCTGGCTGCAGCATCTGTCGGCTATGGTTCTCTCTTCTCCTGACACGCTGGCAGCAGAGCCCGGTGTCTATGATTCTCTCTTCTCCTGCTACGCTGGCTTCAGGGCCTGTCTGCTATCCTTCTCTCTTCTGCTACGCTGGCTGCAGGGCCTGTCCTCTATGGTTCTCTCTTCTCCTGCTACGCTGGCTGCAGGGCCTGTCCTCTATGGTTCTCTCTTCTCCTGCTACGCTGGCAGCAGAGCCCGGTGTCTATCATTCTTTCTTCTCCTGCTACACTGGCTGTAGGGCCTGTCCTCTATGGTTCTCTCTTCTCCTGCTATGCTGGCTGAGGGTCTGTCCTCTATGGTTCTTTCTTCGCCTGCTACTCTGGCTGCAGGGCCTGTCCTCTATGGTTCTCTCCTCTCCTGCTACTCTGGCTGTAGGGCCTGTCCTCTATGGTTCTCTCTTCTCCTGCTACACTGGCTGCAGAGCCTGTCCTCTATGGTTCTCTCTTCTCCTGCTACACTGGCTGCAGGGCCTGTCCTCTATGGTTCTCTCTTCTCCTGCTACGCTGGCTGCAGAGCCTGTCCTCTATGGTTCTCTCTTCTCCTGCTACGCTGGCTGCAGCATCTGTCGGCTATGGTTCTCTCTTCTCCTGCTACGCTGGCTGCAGGGCCTGTCCTCTATGGTTCTCTCTTCTCCTGCTACGCTGGCTGCAGAGCCTGTCCTCTATGGTTCTCTCTTCTCCTGCTACCCTGGCAGCAGAGCCCGGTGTCTATCGTTCTCTCTTCTCCTGCTATGCTGGCTGCAGGGCCTGTCCTCTATGGTTCCCTCTTCTACTATGCTGGCTGCAGGGCCTGTCCTCTATGGTTCTGTCTTCTCCTGCTACGCTGGCTGCAGAGCCCGGTGTCTATGGTTCTCTCTTCTCCTGCTATGCTGGCAGCAGAGCCCGGTGTCTATGGTTCTCTCTTCTCCTGCTACGCTGGCAGCAGAGCCTGGTGTCTATCGTTCTTTCTTCTCCTGCTATGCTGGCTGCAGGGCCTGTCGTCTATGGTTCTCTCTTCTCCTGCTTCTCTGGCTGCAGGGCCTGTCCTCTATGGTTCCCTCTTCTCCTGCTACGCTGGCTGCATGGCCTGTCCTCTATGGTTCTCTCTTCTCCTACTACGCTGGCTGCAGGGCCTGTCCTCTGTGGTTCTCTCTTCTCCTGCTATGCTGGCTGCAGGGCCTGTCCTCTGTGGTTCTCTCTTCTCCTGCCATGCTGGCTGCAGGGCCTGTCCTCTATGGTTCTCTCTTCTCCTGCCATGCTGGCTGCAGGGCCTGTCCTCTATGGTTCTCTCTTCTCCTGCCATGCTGGCTGCAGGGCCAGTCCTCCATGGTTCTCTCTTCTCCTGCTACTCTGGCTGCAGGGCCTGTCCTCTATGGTTCTCTCTTCTACTATGCTGGCTGCAGGGCCTGTCCTCTATGGTTCTCTCTTCTCCTGCTATGCTGGCTGCAGGGCCTGCCCGCTATGGTTCTCTCTTCTCCTGCCATGCTGGCTGCAGGGCCTGTCCTCTATGGTTCTCTCTTCTCCTGCTACGTTGGCTGCAGAGCCCAGTGTCTATCGTTCTTTCTTCTCCTGCCATGCTGGCTGCAGGGCCTGTCCTTTATGGTTCTCTCTTCTCCTGCTACGCTGGCTGCATGGTTCTCTCTTCTCCTGCTACGCTGGCTGTAGCGTCTGTCCTCTATGGATCTCTCTTCTGTTACACTGGCAGCAGAGCCTGGCATCTATGAATCTCTTCTAATGTTATACTGGCTGCAGAACCTGGCATCTATGGTTCTCTTCTTGGGTTAAGCTAGCTGCAGAGCTGGGCCTCTATGGTTCTGTTCTTGGGTTATGCTAACTGCAGAGCCTGGCATCTATGGTTTTCTTCTCTTGCTATGTTGTCTGCAGAGCCGGGACTCTATGGTTCTCTTCTTGGGTTACGCTAGCTTCAAAGCCCAGATTCTATGATTCTCTTCTCATGTTATACTAGCTACAAACCTGGCATCGGTGGTTCTCTTCTCATGTTATACTGGCTACAAAGCCTGGTGTCTATGGCACACTCTTCTGTACACTGGCTGCAGAGCTCAGACTCTATGGTACACTCTTCTCCTGTACACTGGCTGCAGAGCCCAGACTCTACGGTATGCTCTTCTCCTGTAGACTGGCTGCAGAGCCCAGACTCTATGGTACACTCTTCTCCTGTACACTGGCTGCAGAGCCCAGACTCTACGGTACACTCTTCTTCTGTACACTGGCTGCAGAGCCCAGACTCTACGGTACACTCTTCTTCTGTACACTGGCTCCAGAACCCAGACTCTATGGTACGCTCTTCTCCTGTAGACTGGCTGCAGAGTCCAGACTCTATGGTATGCTCTTCTCCTGTACACTGGCTGCAGAGCCCAAACTCTATGGTTATCTTCTCCTGTACACTGGCTGCAGAGCCCAGACTCTATCAATCAATCAGGGGTTTGTAAAGCGCAGCTACTGACCCGCGAGGGTCTCAAGGCGCTGGAGGGGAGGAGGGGGGGCTATTGGGGCGGATTTGTTGGGTGCTGGGGTAATCCGAAGAGCCAGGTCTTGAGGGCCTTCCTGAACTGGAGCAGTGTAGGGCATTGCCGGAGGTGGAGGTCGTTCCAGGTCTTGGGTGTGAGGTAGGAGAAGGACTTTCCTCCCCTTCTGGTCTTGTAGATGCGTGGGATGGTGGCAAGAGAGAGGTCGGCTGATCGGAGGTTTCACTTGGGTACGTGGAAGGAGAGGCGGTTGTTCAGGTATGTTGGTCCGGTGTTGTGGAGGGCCTTGTATGCGTGAGTGAGGAGTTTGAAGGTTATTCTTCTTTCAATGGGGGGCCAGTGGAGATCACGGAGGTGTTGGTTGCTGTGATTGTGACGGGGGACATCTAGGATCAGTCTGGCTATGGCGTTCTGGACGACCTGGAGCTTGCGAAGGAGCTTTTTGTTGATTCCGGTGTAGAGAGTGTTGCCGTAGTCCAGTCTGCTGCTGATGAGAGCATGCATGACCGTTTTTCCAGATTCAGATGGGATTCATCTGAACCTTTTTCGGAGTATGCGGAGGGTGTTAAAGCAGGCTGAGGATACGCTGTTGATCTAGCAGTTCATTGTTAGCGATGAGTCTAGTATGATGCCGAGGTTTCGTGCGTGGTCCGTCGGGGTGGGTGGGTTTCCGAGGGCGGGGGGCCATAAAGTGACGTCCCATTCGGACGGGTGGAGCCAAGGATGAGGACTTCTTTTTTTCTCAGAGTTGAGTTTCAGGCAGCTCTTTTTTTATCCAGGTGGTGACAGCTTTCATCCCTTCTTGGAAGTTGTGCCTGGTGATGTTGGGTTCCTTGGTGAGGGAGAGGATGAGCTGGGTGGCATAGGAGACGATGCTGATCCGTTTGGCACTCGTATGAACCCGTATGGAACTCTATGGTTCTCTTCTCCTGTACACTGGCTGCAGAGCCCAGATTCTTTGGTTCTCTTCTCATGTTATACTGGCTGCAGAACCTGGCGTCTGCGGTTCTCTTCTCCAGCTACACTGGTTGAGAAGTCTGGCGTCTATGGTTCTCTCTTCTCCTACTACCCTGGCTGCAGAGCCGGCGTCTATGTTCTATTCTCATGTTATACTGGCTGCAGAGCCGAGCGTCTTTGGTACTCTCTTCTGTACACTGGCTGCAGAGCCCAGACTCTATGGTTCTCTTCTTCTTTACACTGGATGCAGAGCTGGTCCTCTATGGTTCTCTTCTTGGGTTACGCTAGCTACAAAGCCCAGACTCTATAGTTCTCTTCTCCAGTTACCCTGGCTCCAGAGCCTGGCATCTATGGTTCTCTTTACCCTGGTTGTAGAGACCAGCCTCTATGATTTATTCTTTAGACCGGACGCTGCCATTATGCATTATATCCTTTAATTGCTACTCCTGCAGCACCTTTAAAGAACTTATAACAATCCAAAAACACTAGAACTAGAACACTCCAGTCCACAAATATTTCATGTCCAGAGCATTCCTCCTCTTTTAATTGCTGCTCCAGGAAAGATAAGTACCTTTAAGCTTTAATATTGGATATTAGTGTTTGCGTTTAAAATTGAGGATGTAAGTTTGTTTATGTAAACTGTTTTTGTAAACTTGAGCTTCTAATTTACAGAGGCTTAGGTGTTTTGTTTTTTTTGTGGCATTTTATATTCAAAAATATAAATTTTGAGACACTAGAATCAGTAGAAAAAACATAGATTGAAAGGTTTTGGTTAGTTAGAGTGTACCGTAGTTTGGGCCGTGTGGGTCGCGGATTGTAGAAAATAAAGAAAGCATTTTTTTTTTTCCAAAATGATTTTGGCGCGCGTTACCTGAATCGGGTAGTGCAGCCGTGTGAGACTCGTTGGTTCCAGCACAAGCGGAGACAGAAGCTCAGTTGTGTAGGTAGCGAGGAGAAAATCACACGCGCATGGGCAATGCACATTTGTTCACGCATGGGCAGCGCATGTGATATAATTAAAATAACGCGGAGAACATCGTGAGAAGAGGGCGGAGTCTGGTGTCTATGGTTCTCTTCTCATGTGATACTGGCTGCAGAGCCTGGCGTCTATAGTACTCTCTTCTCCAGGACTCTGGCTGCAGAGCCTGGCATCGGTGGTTCTCTTCTCCGGTTACCCTGGTTGTAGAGCCTGGTGTCTATGGTTTTCTTCGTAGGTTACACTGGCAGTTTTACATTTGATTTTTACTTGCATTTAATTTTTTTTTTTTTTTTTTTGCAGGTTTTTTATAGCACAAACTTTCCACGAGGGCATTAGAGCACTTTACAGCAGAACCAGACTATATTAAGTAATTTTGTTAGGTAAGGGGACATTAAGTGATTTGTCCCAAGTAGAGGCCGGATTCGAATTCACTTCCTCAGCTCCAAACTCTAGGCGCTAAAACATATTCCACAGGTTCAGTTCTTCCTCTAGAGTTAAGATTGATAACTCACTCCATCAGAAATTCCATCAAACACGTGGCATACATTTGTCAATGGTATAAAAACACAATATAGGGGGTTTGAAAATGTGTGCCTTTTCCAAAAAACAAGGAGATGGTTATATATAACTGTTTTGCACAAGCAACTCAAAAATGGAACTCCAACCAACTTTAGATCATTCTCTTGCTTTCTTAAATTAGTCCCTATCCGTTCTCAAAATATTCAATGAAAATCCATTGTGACTATGCCAGCGTTGCGCACATGCCTAACTATCTGGCGTTTATGCAAACGAACCATGGTGCGCATGCGCTAGGTCGTTGCAAGTGTGTCTATAGACCCAATGAAAAATATTTTAATAAAATTAATGCGTGATCGTCAGTGGGTGCAAACATCAGTGGCAAAACTTCCACATTGGCATACTGAACTGTCGCATCTACGACAGAAACACACACAAACATTACTGTGAATCCTAATGGGCGAAGCTCACCACACCCACCACTCACACTGACTAGCCACGAGTCAGGTTGAGTTCTATAAAGCTAATATAAAGTTTACATACATAAAAGAAAACACATCGACAAAATTGGCAATAACAACGCCTTGGCTTCTCTGCTACACGTAACGTATACACAAGCTCTACATTTTTCAATGTTTTCTGAAAACTGCTACCTGAGTGAACCTGCCTCTGGGCAAGTGTAGTCTGGGAAAGTCTGCCCAGGTTTCACTGCAAGAACTGAAAACCAGAAACGGCCACAACAGCAATCTTCAAACCAACCCCACACTGCAGTCTTATATAGCGCTGAATTGCCCCATTTCCGTTCGAGTGCTTTAAGAGTACAACAGAACAAGATTGTATTACAGTTTGTTTTTCCAAGATTTAGTGAGATTAAGTGGGCTGAAGGCAAGTATTTATTTTTTTAACCGTCCCCCCCCCTCCCCTCCCCCACCACCACCACCACCAGTCCGAGGCAGCCACCACTGGGTCACCACCTTCTTTGTGAGAGTGTCCACCTTCGTGGCCCGTATGAGCTTGCCTTGTCAGGTTGAGTGTATACAACAGCGAGCACCAGTTGGTGCCACACCAGCGAGGCCTGGGTGGGCGTGCCTCCACCCCTCTAAATCCACCCTCCGATAAGGTTTGTGTGAATGTGCCTGCTAGTCTGTGAGTGTGCGTCAAGCTGTATCCAAGGCCTATATAAGTTAGCGCTGGTATATGAGTCTGTGTATGCATATTCAGCAGTGAGACTTGTGCCCAGGGTCTTCACCCAACAGTAAGACCTGTGTGTGTGTAACGTGAATGTGTCCCCAGCACCAGGGTCGGATTGGTACGGAGGACACTCGGACAATGGGCAATATATGAGTTGCAGCTGTGGGCCGCTTTTTTGGGCAGCGTGGTGGCCGGTTTGGGCTGTTTTAGTGCTGTTCAGATGTCGCCAGCGGCCCAGTGGGGGCCGGAGTGGCCTTTCCCGGAGGCAGATGGGTCTCTGCTACCTTCCTTTTACCAACAGTGTGGAGGAGTCATTCCCGGTCTCTCGCTGGGCCGGCCCATTAATATACGCAGATTGAGCAGAAGTAGCGAGGCTGAGCAGAAGTGGCCTCACTTATATACAGGTGTGGTTCACCATTGTGAACTAATCCGTGCACAAAGAGTCCTGGCAACATATGCATTTTTTTAAAAATATCAGCGAAGTTAAGAAAAAATGCCGCTTTTAGAGAACCCCCCCCCTCCCTCCCCCACTCCTTCTTTTCATAATACTTAAAACACTGAAGCGGTGTTTTGCAAAAAGATGTGGGCCACTGTAGTGAACTCGTTGAGAAACACACTCCGGAAGCATTGTAGATTAAGCTTAGGTTTATTACCAACCCACAGGATAACAAGTTAACTCCTCAATTGTAGCGTAGCATCTCACCAGAACATTCCACAGGCAGATTAATAAAGATGGAACATGATGATTTGATTTGTGTATTTATATAGCGCTTGAATCACCCCCGGAGGGGTATCTCAGCGCTCGCAGACTTACAAAAGGAAGCTGTCACAATGAGGCAGGTCTAAAAAAGTGCAGTTTTCAGAGCCTTCCTGAATTTCAGATGATCTGGGCACTGCCTTAAAGCTGTGGGAAGTTGGTTCCACAAGGAGGGCGCCAGATATGAGAAGGTTTTTCCTCCCGTCCTTGCTTTCTTGATCCTGGGAATTTTAAGCAGAGATTTCGAGCTTGAGCGGAGGTCCCTTTGGGGAGTATATTGATGAAGCCTCTCTGCCAAATAGGATGGTCCATTTCCCCATATAGCCTTATGTGTCAGACAGCAGATCTTAAATTTCACTCGTTTACGCACAGGTAGCCAGTGGAGCTGTTGGAGAAGGGGGAGTGAAGCTGTTCTGTGTGGGGCGTTCAAGGTTAAACGAGCTGCAGTGTTTTGTACTACCTGAAGGCGGTTCAGAGAGGACTCGTTAGCCGCTATCAATAGGGCGTTACAGTAGTCTAATTTGCTTAACACCAGGGTTTGAATGAGGGTCTTTCGCAAGGGATCGGGAAGATAAGGAAAAATTCTTCTCAGTAGGCCCAGCACGTGAAAGCATGAACCAACAGTGTGTGTTACATGCTCTTTCATGGATAAGGTCTGATCGAGACGCACCCCTAGGTTCTTCGCCGTAGTTTTAGGTGCTGGAGCCGTTCCCAGCTCTGTAGGCCACCATTCTGGTGTCCACAGCAGTGGGGCCTCTCCGAAAAGCATGATTTCGGTCTTTCCGGCATGGAATGAACAGGTGGAAGTTCTGACTTCCAAGAATACACTAGATTCTAATATGACATACAAATGAATACAACTATGTACAATTAAATACAACTAACCATATATTACCATATACTACAGCCACCTTTTCTAGTTTTTTATCCCAATCCAACCCTGCCTGGCCCCTGTGTTCTATGTCCACGCATGAGATCTGCGTGAGCGTGCATAGGGGCTGTGCGTAGTGACGTGTCCTTTGCACGTGGAAGTCTCTTTAGGTCTCGCCTAGCGTTGCAGCACGCATGCGCTGCCCGCGTAGCGAGATTTATTGGGGTAGAGGGATTTTAGGAGAAGGACTTTTGCTGCCACCCATGCTTTCCATTGGGCAGCGTCAAAAACTCTGCCTTGTCATTGGTGTGCAGCGGTTTTTGTTACCGCCCTGTGGCTTTTTTCGACACGCCTTTGGGACAGCGAGTCTACGGCATGTCTTGCTCTCGCTGCCTGCACGCGCCAGACGGCTCTCTGATTGGTTGGCGACTAGCAAATCAGCATTGTGATTGGTGGACCTTGTCAACCAATCAGAGAGCCTACTGGCGCGTGCAGGCAGCGTGAGCAAGACACGCTGTAGACTCGCTGTCCCAAGGGCTCTTTGATTGGGCATCGATTAGCATGTTACAGGCTGCAGCGCATGGAGACGCAGGCAAACATGGCCCAGACCTGGGGCCCAAGGAGTGGCTTTGGATTCCAACAGGCGGGGCGGGCCTGGCTCCTCGCGTGGGGATATTTGCACCCGATCTTGTGGTAGGTTTCTGCGGGCTCTTTGATCCGACTCCCGTAGGGGCCTAGTACCCCCCAGCACACCCCAAGTTCAGCTGGATGTATTCCCGCACTGCTGACATGCTCTCCTTGGTGAACAGCCCTCAGGCTGCGCGCCAAAGTTAAGTTAAGCAGCCTTTCCCCCCGGGACCTCCGGTAGGCATGTGTCCCACCTCCAGGAGTACACCCCTACCCGGACAGCTGAGTGTGGTGTCCGCCTGTCCCGTCTCCTCTTTCGAGGAGTTCCTCTGCATGCTGTGTGCTCAGTGCTGCGGCCAGCACTGCACTCCCTCCCGAAACTGTTCCTCCGCTTCCCCACTCTGTCCCGTTGCGCTTCTAACACTCCATTCTCACCCTCAGCACTCCGTTTCTTTCACAGTTCTCGTTCGTGGTTTTCCCGTCTCTGTCACCCTCTGTTTAGTCTAGCCCCGTTTCTTATTCGCTCACCCAATGTCCCTTCGCTGTTATTTCTATTTTCCATCCACTCTATTTTCTTTTTTATTATATTTATTTTGCAGTTGTATATAGCGCCAACTCGGCCCAAGGGTATTGAAGCGTTTTACATGAGCAGTAGTTACATTATGAGGTCACAGAACACTGCCCGAGTCCCACGTGGGACTCCGCGCCTCATGAGGAACGGAAGGGAAAACGAAGTGAACCGGCCCCGCGTGTGTTTTACGGGGAATCGGCAGCTGTGCGACACGGGAGAGCGTGAGAAGCATTACATGTGAGACGAGGAAGACTGCACAGGATACACAGAACATGCTCAGGGGACAGAGGGGTAGAGCGCAGCGGGCAGAGCAGCGGCTTAACGAAAGGTGAGGGGGCTCCCCACTTGTTTACATGGGGCTTTCACAATGGAATGCCGATTGCCATTTTTAGTGACACCCTACGAAATCAACAGCTCTTCAGTACTACTGATATTAGTAGTCTACAGCCTGCAAAGACATTCAGAGGCGGGGAGACTTGTGGCGAAATGGAGACCGTCACAGTTACCAACAAGAAGCAGCTCCGCGAGACAATAAATGTAGGGGCAGAATCATTTACATTTCCGGCGGAAACTTGTCACGTAACTGACAGTCACTGCTCCTCTACCAGGCCCTTACTGGCCCCGTTCCCTCCGTTACTGTCCTTCCAGAGGCCTTCACCAGGCATGTACAAAATCCTAGCCAGTCCCAATGGCCTTTCAGAGGACTCTCCTGGCTAGTGACTGCCGCGACTCCGGCCCTACTGGCCTTTCGGGGAAGTCCCCCAACCTGTGACTGCCACTAATTCAGCCATATTGGCATTTCAAAGGGCTCTGTTAGAGTGTGACTGCAGATTCCCCAGCCCCACGGGTCTTTCAGGGGTTGTGTCTGACATGCAGTGTCAGTGTGTCTACTAGGAATTAAAAACAGGAGTGCAGGGTCTCCAAACCTGATGGAATCCTCCTCTCCCAATCATCTGCTCGCTGTCTGCGTCACCCTACAACTCGAAATGCCTGTACTATCCTCTGCTTAACAATGGAAACAGTCGAGAATCCTACACCAACTGCAGCACTGACCTTTGTTTTGTGCTCAAGAAGCCCCTTTCCAGCACCCTGCCTCCTTCGGATGCTTTAAACCAGCTTAGTGAATGCCGTATGGCTCAGTGAGCTATTGAATTCATTATATAAAAAAGTTGCCGCAAGCTCCGTGCGGCATTTTGATGTTAATCTCGCCGGTTTATTCATCATGTGGTAATCTAGATGCAATTGAAGCACCTCGGACGTTGTGACGTGCTCAATGAATCAATGGCGCCGTGGTGTGCTGCGAAGGGAAATTCCTTTATAAACTACCGTTTACTCTGGGTTTTCCTTCTCTTACCACCACAACTGCGACTTGATTGACACAGATGGGCTGAAGCACCAACAATCCTGCAGGAAGACAGGAGCCCTCCCCCATCACACCAGACAGAGAAGTCGTCCAACACGGAGAACAACAAACTTTCCCTCTCGGCCCAGCCTGCTGCAGCGTGCGCCTGCTCCTGCCCCCACCTCTACAGGACCCAGGAGAAACAGCGCCTCGCTCCAATTGTCAGAGAAAATACCTTTATTTGTCCAAATCCTCCTTGCTGCTATCGTGACCTGCCCAACCCTCCCAATGCCAGTACTTTTAAAGCTCAATGGTAGGTGGCAGGGTTGGAATGGGATTTATTGTTTAAAGGTTCTGTGAAAGGCAGGAATTATATTGACATAGAGTATCTTTTAAAATCGTCTTAGATCATTTTTAACATGGCTTTTCTATCTTTGTTTACCTTATCAGTAGGGAACAGTGCCTTAAAGGTGCCGGCACTCACATCTACTAAGTACCGGCACTTATACATTTTCTCCTCTTAAGAACTGAAACTTCTCTGTGCAAAGGAGAGACAGATGTGTTGTGTCAGAATAAAGTGCATATCACAGCACTTTTAAAGTCAAAGCATTAACTCTGCTGCTGATGAGCTGATCAGTCGTTTAGGAGAGCTCATTTACGTTCACTAGGGGGCTGGAAGGGGCCTGAGTCCCCTCAGAACAGTTTCAGTGCCAAATTGTCCCAGAATAGAGATTAGTTAATAAGCTGTATTTATGTTTGAACATACAGTCATTTGATTTACAGCTATTCTAGTTGTCAGTAGCGGAGGTGATTGCATGGATGTCACAGCTCTTTGAAAACACTATGAGAAATATTCAATGCACTCAGGTGACAAATTGAATCCTGGCGAGGCAGATTTGACTTTTCATCCTTCTCATGTTGGGAGAGTGAAATCTGAGTAGTAGTACCCTTATTAAAGGCATTCAAGTGCAATATGAAAACCTATATACAGACAAAAATGCAGTTTTGTTTCTCAACAGGAACGGTAAATCCCCTTTATATAATCCATATCTGTAATGCAATGTTTGTTTACAACTCACATTCAGTTCCATTAAACATCCCCTAAATGTATTTGCTTTTTCCAGATGTTTCTGTAATTTTATTGTTTATGCAGCTATCAGGGAGTGTGAATTTCTTATAGAGCAGTGGGTGATAAAGGTGTTAATACTAAATGCATATGGTCACTTATGTGCAGGGCTGCTGTATTTATGCTGCACCACCCAAGCATCAGTGCAGCACCCCCACCTTAACAAACCAGCATTACAACATGCAGAAAGAAGTTGCCACTAATGCAAGGGCAAAAATATGCAAACATTATTTATGGTAAATAATTTTTTTATAAGGTCTTCAGTTGTACACAATGTCTTCTAGGTGATACATAAAGTAACAAAAATGCTTATAATACTTTTTTATTATAACTTATAAGCATGCTGTGCAGCAGCCACAATACTTTACAACATAGCTTACAAAAATTGGCAAAATCAGTAGGTCTAGCTAAACACTTACAAGGTCCCAAAGGCGAGACCTATTGGCTATGCCAATGCTTGTTTTTCATGGCCACCTGTGCGGCCTGTGCCGGCGTGCCTATGACCTCCGTGTGTGCGTGAGGGTCCACCGGGAGGCCTCAGTCCTGAACGTGCCCACCGGTGAGGCCTGTGCGGGCGCCGCCCTGGCTCGGGGGCCCTAGTCCCCCGTAGGCCCCGTCCTCCGGGATGTGGGTCTGTTGCTTGGCGGCCTGCCAGCCACCGGCTGCCGCGGTGACTCCCTCTCAGCACCGCTGTAAAAAGAGAGCTTCCCGGGTGCCTTTGTGTGACTCTGATGCCGGCTTCAAACAAAGCTGTGTTTGTTCTTTATAAACAGGATTTCGGGACCGTTTTTCCGGAAGATCCGCACGCTATAATAGCGCCTCGTCTCGGGCTTTCACGCGCTGGCACGCTTATGTGTGCCAGATAGTGACACACTTGGGCTTGGGACGCCGCCAGCTCAATATATCAACCCCTTAACAATTCTGCATTTTACACTGTGCTGAGTAAGAGATTACAAAATAGTAAAATTACTTATTCTCCTCAGCACCTCTGCGTCCCTTCTCCGGCTCTCTACAGGGTGTCGAAACTCACTGTAGTGTCTGTAAATGTTGGCGCTATACAGAGCACCGAAATAGGCATATAAGTACGTGTTACAATTCCGGTTACACCAGTGCTTGAACTATAAAATGTACTCCGGGAACCCATAAACTGGGGATTAAGGTATGACCGAGTAAAGGGGGTGGAGTCACCAGGGGCGGAGCTTGAAAAACAGTGTCTGACGGTGAACTCGGGCATTCAATTTTTTAAAAACTCTGCCACAAAGAAATTGACAATAAAAACAAACATTACAGTAAATCTGTTCTGCTTTAGTCAATTTGTCCCAAAGAGGCTGCCTTTAAAATATCTCACGGGGTTAAATCACCTGCTGCAGAGATCTTTGTACGCCCAGCAAATTTCAGTGGATAATCATGATTATGATTATTTTGAAAGATTACTCTGGTGGTTAATGCCCTTGCTGGAGAGATCCGTGTTTGATCTAATTGCAGTTTTGACTCATAAAGTAGCACAGAGGGTTAATATGCCTGCTGCACGGCACACTGTGTAACATGCAGGTCACAGATTTATATTTTATTTAGATAGGTAAGAGGGTTCCAGTTTTGATACACAGATACTTTTGTTACTTGCTGGTAATGTAGCACAGTGAGCTATGAACCAGCATCAAGTAGCTACATCAAACTGCAAGGCATTGGTTTAAAACTTTGTTGTTGTTTTTTGCTTGTATTTGTGCAACTTCTCATACAAATTGATACATCCTGCCTCCAAATACTACCTTCTCTTAAGTACTTGCGAAATGACAACAAGCTGTGTGGCATCCAAGTGTTAGGTTCAAGGTAGGTCCCAGCCAAGGATGATCATACTCGAACAAAAGAAGCGCTGTTGGCCCTTTAAATCAGGCCTTTTATTTGGACCCAGCTGGAAGATGAACTAAGAATCCCTCTCTCCGCCTTCAGGTTACTGCTTCGAACAAAAAACAGGCAATGTGCGGGTGCTGATGAATCTTCCCAGGCGTTGGCAAGTTAAACTGGAACAAATTCAGCATATTTCACTGCGGCCAGCCCAGATCCCTGTCAATAATAGCTGCCGGATTCGAGATCAACCTGAATCAGCCTCGTTTTTAGGTCGAGCCTCGAGTAGCGCGCAAGCGCTGCATAGAGGCGAAGACTTATTGTAAGCGAGTTTGAAAAGCAGTCCAAGAAACGCTCGTGCGTCGTGGCTGGCCTTTTTGGGATAGGTACGCGCGGCAAACGTGTGTTTCCACTCATCGTGCCCAGACGCGGGCGCGATAAGTGGAAACACATGTCTGCCGCGCGTACTCATCCAAAGGCCAGCCACGACGCACGAGCGTTTCTTGGACTGCTTTGCAGGCTGCCGCGCTCGCTCGCCCCCGCTCCTGTCCCCCGATGCGCCCCATAGTTTCCGGCTTCGCTCCCTTCTACAGAAACAAAGAACACCTCACTTGTTTACTTAAGTCCGGGGCAGATCAATCAGCTATACTAAAGGCGGAACAGCCTCATCTCCTAAATAAAAATCGGAGACAGTACCCTAGTTTTTTCCAGCTGACGACACTAAACCAATTGCGGCTACAATTCCCAGCATTGCTGATAAATGCTGAAAAAAATCACACCAGGTTGCAAGGAACCCTCACGGCGTCAACCGACAATATGACTCTACATAGATAGCCACCAATTCGATGTAAATAGAACATAGCGGTACTTCGTCTATAATAGGTTCATAAACTACATGGTACATGATGACACCCCAGCCTGCTCAGCCCTTATCCCCACAAAGCACGCAAAGGCACCATTGTCAACCATCAACCCTGCAGCGCAAAGGACACAAGGCCATCCTACTTTCTTTTATTTTCAGCCCCTCTGCACACTTAGGCAATAAACCGAGCCCTCCAACACCATTCATGACAAACCTCCCTGTTCATTGTCTCAAATGTGAACTTTACCTCGCACCTTCCGGCGACAGACATCCCACATATTAATGCTCTAATTTGATTTCGAATCAACGTTAACATAAAACGAGCAGCTCCAGAATAAGAAAGCCCACGCATCCCCAAACAAACCTTGCATGCCCGGAAGAAGCCCCTTGATAGTAAACCGGAAGAGATAGTCCCGCTACTCCGGAACGCGTGGTACAGCCGCAAGTGAGCGGCTGGCGCCGCTGGCTGGTTGATTCTCTCCACGAGTCGTTGTTGCCTAATGCCTAGCATACACGCAGGGCAAATGACCCTGGAGACGCAACCTCTAGCACGCGACAGGGAGACTCGCTTTTTGCATCCTAAAGAAAGTCAAGATCAGCGCAGCTGGGTCCCCATGCGTCCTGTCTCACTGCCTTTGAGTTAGGTTCTCCTTGTCATGCAGCGGAGGGGAACATACATGCCAACATTTTGGTAAACGAAAGTGGGAGATCTAAAAAAATAATCGGGAGAATCTATTTCTCCTATTAACTTCTTTTACGGCCTGCATCGTGTCTATTGGCATGCATGGAACCTGCAAGTGGGCTGCTGCAGAATCGGATATCAGAAATTCAAATAACAGTTTTTTAGGGTCTCGGCCTGCACCAGCGCAAGAGTTTTAGTAAGCGGGTTTTGAAAGTGCAAACACTGGCTTTCGGCTGGCGACCAGCTTGAGTTCACGATGGCGTGCACGCGCAGCTGGCATCTGGGTTTCCTATCTCTTCCTCATTTCCTCGTCATGGCTCATTAACTCTCTGGACTCTGATGTTTCAATCGCAGTAGCAGCTCACATTACCAACTGAGGGCCCTGGACTACAGTCACATGAAAAACAACAGCGATTAACATTGAAATGCAAGCTTTTTTTGTCTAGTTAGAAATATTGCTTCGGTGGGTTGATTTCACCTTATATCGCTATTTGTTTTATATTGGGAGTCACAGCCTAATTACCAGTATTTTTGTCTCTCACTGTTATTTTTTTTTATATTTATTCGCGCAAAGCACAAAGCTATATTTAAGGTTACTTTTTCCGCGTCACTTCTTCACTCTATTTAAACTCCACCCCCCCACTCTTATTGTCTCTCTCCTTCTCTCTCTCCCCTCTCTAATTCTCTCTCTACTTAATTAACTCTCCCCTCTCTATCTTTTTAGCCTTTCATTCTCTCTCACCCCTTTATCTGTTTCTCTTTCAAACTCCTTCATTCACTCTCTCTCCCCTTCTTTCTCTCTCTATCCCGCTCCACTCTTTATTCTATGTACACCCTTTCTCTCTCTTTCTCTCTCACCACCCTCTCTAATTGGGCATTATATCTTCACTCTATCTCTCACTCGGCAACACCACAGCATCACTCAGCGCAACCACAGCATCAATCAGAGCCAGCACAGCATCAATCAGAGCCAGCACAGCATCACTCAGCACCAACACAACATCTCTCAACGCCAGCACAGCATCACTCAGTGCAACCACAGCATCACTCAGCACAACCACAGCATCACTCAGCACAACCACAGCATCACTCAGCACAACCACAGCATCACTCAGCACAACCACAGCATCACTCAGCACAACCACAGCATCACTCAGCACAACCACAGCATCACTCAGCACAACCACAGCATCACTCAGCACAACCACAGCATTACTCAGCACAACCACAGCATCACTTAGCGCCACAACAGCATCACTCAGCGCCACCACAACATCACTCCGCGCCACCACAGCATCACTCAGCACCACCATAGATTTACTCAGCGACACCACATCATCACTCAGGGCCAACACTGCATCACTCAGCACCACCACAGCATCGCTCAGCACCACCACAGCATCGCTCAGCACCACCACAGCATCGCTCAGCGCCACCACAGCATCGCTCAGTGCCACCACAGCATCGCTCAGCGCCACCACAGCATCGCTCAGCGCCCCCACAGCATCGCTCAGCACCGCCACTGCATCGCTCAGCACCGCCACTGCATCGCTCAGCACCGCCACTGCATCGCTCAGCACCGCCACTGCATCGCTCAGCACCGCCACTGCATCGCTCAGCGCCACCACAGCTTCACTCAGCGCCGCCACAGCTTCACTCAGCGCCGCCACAGCATCACTCAGCGCCGCAACAGCATCACTCAGCGCCGCAACAGCATCACTCAGCGCCAAGACAATATCACTCAGCACCACCACAGCATCACTCAGCACCACAGCAGTATCACTCAGCAACACCTGAGTATCATTCAGCATCACCTCAGCATCGTCTCCGCAACAGTCACCACCACCACCACTACCACCTCAGCATCACTCAGCACCACCTCAGCCTGCTCTCGGAATCTGGCATCTGTTGATTCTCCCCTAGCGTCTGGCCGCTGCTAGTGTTATAATACAGGTACTAGTTCCCAACCTTCCCCTCCGATTGTTTATGCCCCCTCAAAAAAAAGCTTTAACAAACAACCATTGCCAGCATTGCAAGAACAAAAGAAAACTGAGGACATTTTTTATTGTAAATACTTTTTTTAATATGGTCGTTCAGTTTTACATAATGCCTTCTTGGTCATATATAAAGTAACAAAAATGCTTCTGACACTTTTTTATTATAACTTTTCAGCATGCCGCACAGCAGCCACACTTCTCTACAGCACAGCTTGAAGACATTGGCAAAGTCAATAGCTCTGGCTAAACACTTATAAGGCCCCAAAGGCGAGACCTTTTGGCTATGCCAATGCTTGTTGTGACTGGGTTGCACTCCAAGTGCCGGATGAATAAAAGAGTTTACTCCATTCTATGTTTATGGAAAGATGCATTAATAAGTAAGAGGTTAAATGGTTCCCTAACGACAAACTTGTGGTCCATAAGCCCCTCCGTAACGCTGCATGCATCCAGGTTTCATCCAGCTTTCAATTCCCTTGTACAAGAGTAGTCCACGTGGAAATAATTCTAGCTCATATGCCACCGGTGTATGTTCGTTTATAGTACCTACCCACGCGGGTGGCAGCTGGGAAGTGGGAATGAAGCTCTGGGGTTATCCCAAATGGCGCTCACTGGATTGAGGCTTTGAGATAGAAGCTCATTTGGTCACGCATGGTCCGGTAGAATGAAGGTGGTGAGGTCCAAGCCCGCACCTGTTCCATTAAAATGTATTTTATTATATAGCTCTTCATACATTTGATTAAGCACATCAGCGGACAGGTAAGACACAACACCATGGTTAGACCTCGGTTTGAAGAGTGTTGGATTGCAGTGTGGCCTATCGAGGACGTATTCCCGTGTTGTGTGCGGTTGAGCAGAACATCGCTCATATGCTGAGGTCGGTGGCAGCACATGGGCCATGGAAAGGATAGACACACTCCGCAAGAATGTTTCCAGAGGAAACGAATTGAGTAAAACAACATTTCACAATTTAATGTTGCACAATCTTGGAATGGGAGGACCACGCATCACAAAATCTGTCCATTTCGTGGCGAGCCAACCTTTGCCAACTTAGTTAGTTCCACATGGAGGAATGTTCATTTTGACCAACAGATCCCAGAGAAGAGTGCTTTGGTAGTCGGGGTTCTAGGACTTGCGTTTCGGTCACTCTGGCATCTCACCAGTGGGTTCCAAGGTACGGGGCTGCTGCTGAACTAGCCAAGAAAGGGCTTAACTAACACAACTAACAGTGCTCTCATTTGCACCGTTAGGGCCAATATTTTGTTGAACTTTCTTTGGAGGAGATCTCTCGAACGCCTCCAAAGGACATCCTATCCTTGTGGGCATACAAAGCCCAAACAGATAGGATGCTGGCTTTAGTCACTCACGAGCAGCAAAGTGGGCTCGTTTGAAGTTTTCGGCTTGGCAGATTTTTGTTCGAAGACTTGTGCTGGTATCCAGGCAATTGTTTATTAACACCCTGGACAGACGGTGGAAAGAAAGTGCCTCCTTTCTGTGGGTTTTTTCTGCGATTTTTGAGTTTTTAGAACTCAGTTCTGTAGATAGCAGAGCCATGGCTACCAGTGACTTCACTTTAACCTCAAGGTCACTAGTCTCATTTTGAATTCCCAGAATGGGTTGACTTCTGAATGTTCGGTTGACCCCCATCTAATGATCCAACATGGAAGACAAAGTTGCTTCTCTAAATCTGCCTTGTCGTGCTCCTCGGTGTTAGTCCCCTTATGCAGGTGGGCAGCTAGGGGTCCACCGTCTTTGTTGTGAGGTCCCAGACCCTGGACCACTCTACATCAGGCGGATTTTGCAGCATTTAGACAATTGCAGAAAGACATCTGTAGATTGACTTATGTCACAAGTAGACAATTGGAGGCCCAGTCAAGTTCATTTTATCTAGGAAAATCCACAATACCTTTTGTTGCCATGTTACCGCCACTATTACTTGAACATACAGTAAAACAGTACTACTAGCTAATTGTAGTATTGTAATAGGAACATAAATTAAAACAATAAAGCAAGTTATTAATCATTTTGTGATAAGAATCTGTAGTAGACAGTAAAGTTCCTACTAATAGTATTGTGAGAAGAGCATATGCTACAACCGTCCTACTAGCCACTAGTAGTATAGTAATAGGAACATATAGTAACATAACATAACGTGTATTTGTAAAGCGCAGGTTCACCCGGAGGCATCTTGGCGCTGAATAACAGATGTTTATTGTTACCCAACTCAATAGTATAATACTATAGTAACGCTAGCTACTAGTATTGTGAGACAAACCTGTAATAAACTAGTACTGCTAAATACTACTAGCATTATGAGAAGAATATATAGTAAAATAGTGCTGCTAAGTACTACATGTATTGCGAAAAGAGGGAGAAACAATACTGCCGGCTAATGATAGCATTGTGATGGCATAAAATAACAGTACTACCAATAAATACTAATTGTGATAAAAACATGTAGAACAGTCCTACTAGCTGCTAATAGTATTGTGAGAAGGACACAATATAAAACCACCCTACTATCTCAAAAACGTTGTAATAAGAACATATAGTAAAGCAGTACTATAAGTAAATAATAGTTGCGATAAGAAAATATTTCTTTACTTTGTTGGTCCTTTTATTCTGCTAGTTTATTTCCGTTGCCCTTTCTCGCCACAAGCACCTTCTCGGTTTGTGTTCACCACTCAATCTGGCTTCTCTGTACGCTTTCTGTTAACCGTTGCTCAAGCTTTGTTAGACGTGCTTTGTGTTTTTTCGAATAAAAACTTTTATATTAAATCAATGTAAGCATCCTCATCTAAATTGTCAACCATAAGCTTGTATTAAAATGTAGAAAAAACACTCTTTATGCTTGGGACTCTCTGTTTCTCATAAAATGGCCGCTGGTCAGTACTTTCGGCACCAAGTGATATTTCGGTGATGTTTTCACTGCCATGAAGACAGACTGTGGCTCTTCCAATTTCCTGGACCGAGAGTACTGTCTGCTTCCCTGTGGCATGGAGGTAATATAAGCTTGAGCAGGTCTTGCGATTCCAGACCATCGAGACTGTCTGTACTCAGGCCCAGCCTTACCACACGTCTACTCACACCTACTCAGCGCCTAAATTCCCTCACAGATGATGAGCAGAGCTCTACAAACCCACCTTACATTACAGAATGTCTCTGCATCTGCAGGCCCATCCCCTAGCCAAACACCTTTGCGTATATGAGGGAGATGGCCTAAGTTGCCATTTTGTGCAGGGATGTCCAGGGCAGTGGCATAGCATGGGCGGGGCCACAGGGGTAGTTGCCCTAGGCGCAAAATTCTTAGGGGCGCAACATTTTTACATTTTCTTCAAATCTAATAGATGTGCTTAGGGGTAAGGGTTTCAATACTGGACTGGTGGAAGGGACTCATGAAGTGCTAATGGTCCGCCCCGGGCACTTGCAACTCATGCTACGCCGCTGGTCAAGGGTAGGGCCACACAAGGTGGACCACTACCAGACTTTCAGGATAACTTCAGTCTCCGTTAATGATTTTCATTTAGATTCATTGCATGCAGGGCCACTGGAATTATTCAATACTGACTAGTTTACACCCAACAATAGATTTTATGCAATTTGAGACATAATCCTTCAGCTGCTGCATAATCTCCAGATATTTAACTAAAAAAAGTCTGTAGGTATTAAACTAATACTAATGATCTTACAAAATACCCAGACAGTGTTAACATGGGTTAAAGTGACAATAAATATGATAAACCAGGCCCTTATTCCCATACTTCTTTATGCGGATGACGCAGTGCTAATAGCACGGACTGGCACGGCACTGCAGAAACTGATTAGGGACTATTTGAAATCATGCAAAATCTGGACTTGCATGTGAACGAGGCTAAATCATTTGTTGTAGTGGCTGGCCACCGGGCAAAGAAAATCCCTGTCTTTCACATAGCTGGCCGTAAAGTTGAACAAATAGACACCTTTTCGTATTTGGGAATACTGTTCAATAAAACCTCTTCTTGGACTTAAATGGTTGGTAATAGAAGTCTGTTTTTAGGAAAAAGTATTAACGCCATTTTCATTTTTAACAAAAAATTGGGTTTCAACCCATTGGATGTTTATTAAAAAGATATATAGGGCAAAAGCTCCCTCTGTTGAGACATATGGAGCAGAAGTATGGGGACACGCAAATTATGAGTCAATTCAATCTATAGAGGATACTTGTCTGAAAACGTTAGTGACCCTTCCTAGTAGCTATTCCTCCTTTAAGTGCCACCACGAGCTGGACGTATCCTATATATCCGATCCGGTCCGTCTAGCACCAATTCTGCTGCGGCACTTGATATGGAGAAGGGAATCACCCTATCTCACTCAACATATCATCAAAGACCGTCTTTCCCTTGATAATGTTCAAAAGATCCCATGGATCTCGTATGTCCGACATACTTTTACCACTCTAGGTATACAACACCTCTTTGACACCCCATCTACATATGCGACCACCTCTAAAAAAACGAATTAGAAAGTATTTTTAAGTAAAATGGAAAGAGAAAGATATAAATATTATTATAAGAAATCAACGGACTCAACCTATTTGAACATACCCGCTATCCCTGAGGGATCAGCCTCCCACCTGTCGTTTGTTACAACGCCTCACCATCGATTTTTATTATTAAGGTTTAGATTAAATCTTATTCCTTGTATGTTGAGCTACCCTTCTGTCATTTATTCGCAGCAAGCTTTGCCTCCCTGCCCATGCGATGGAGTATCGACCCAAACTGATCTTCATTTCTTCTTCTTCTTTTGTAAATATTATACACTATATCGGAATTTCTTTATCTTTACCATTATGCGCAAATATAATTTTAGGCAATGCCGACCAGGTTTATACTTTTTGGAAATGCTCCATGATCATTATGTTTGTGACTGTGTAGCATCTTTTTTTATGTCGATCACTAAAGGCAAGAAGGTCAAATAAGTAGCTATGACAAATAGTTATTTTATTAATCTAATTATCTTATTCGCTGTTTTTATGGCTTTTTAATGTATATTAATATCTATGAATTTTGATATTGGATGTCTTGTTAATATAACTCTGGGCTTTTATGATCTATGTGTATTTTAGATCGAATAAAGTATTTTGACTGACTGACAATATTGTGAAACAATACTGCCACAAAATGTGCCATACTGTGCCACATAATCTGTTTTTTCTTGCCACATAATTTGGTCCACCCATACCTTGCCGCATAATTTGGTCCTCCCCTGCTGCATACTTCCAGTGGCCGTGACAAGATATAAATGTAGTCTATCTCTCCACCCGAATCCCTGGGATAGGGTCCGCCTGGACTTAGTTTGGTGGCTTCTGTTTTTGAAGCCCCCGCAAGCTTTTTGTGGGTGGACCCTCTTCATGCGGCCTCCATTAAGAGGACCCTCTTTATGCTGCCGCTCTTTCTTTTTAGCGGGTGTTGGTCAGCTATCAAATGAATCCAGCCTTGTAACATCGACTGGGGTTCCTGAGGCATTATGGGTAATCATTGCTATAGAGACACAAGAAAAGAACCATATGATTGTCCTACAAAAAAATATGGTGCAGAATACATCCTATGAGATTTATCTCACTATGCTGATTTAGCTCTCTGTGCCTTTGGGGCAATACTTGTATTAATAACTGCTCCATATAAAAAATAGCAGTGCATAAGCTACATATGCAGATCCGCTACTGCCTGCAAGACCAATCGTAAAAGAGTATTACTGTCTCACCTCATGTTATAGGCTGTTTGGTGTGTCAATCCTCCTGCCTTTGAGCCCTTCCATTGCAATGCACAATGGAGTATTTTTCATCTCCAAAGTACTCTGAATCATCACAAATTAAATTTGTCACTTCATAGATGCATTCTATGCAGAAAGCAATCATTTTTGTTTTGTATTCACTGCAGCAGTCTGCTTTTAATGTTTTGGTCAGGACTCAAATGCAAACCAGCCGTGTTGGCGTTGCCAATGCTTGTTCAAATTAGCTGTTTTGGTGAATTTAGTATTAGAAAGGTGTTTTTGCTACACAGGGAAATGTTTATTGAAATCACCAGCTTCAGATTATGCTAGTTGTCTATGATAAAACAAAAAGTAAAATATTTATTTTGTGGCGGAAAAAGAACACTTTTCTTTGGTAAAAGACATAGGGCCATATGTATCAAGCTAAATTGTGATTGCAAACGCTGAAATTCGCAGAATTTCAGCGTTTGCGATCGCAATTTAGCTGTGTGCAATGTATGAAAGGAAAACCCACTCGCAAAATAAGGAATCGCAAAATTTGCGATTCCCTATTCTATGAATGCATTTAAGGAATCGCAAATTACGATTCCTTAAATGCAATGTAGGAAGCACCCAAGTTGTGCGATTTTGGCTTAAGAATCGCAAATTACCACCAACTTCAGGTTGGTGGTAATTTACGATTACTTTGAAAAATGCACTTTTTTGCATTTTTCAAAGTGCCATGTGGCGCACATACATGCCCTTAGGGCTGTATGAGCGCCACATCTGCACCCATGCTTATTTCAGGGGTGCAACAGGGTGTCCTTTTGACACCCTTGCATCCTTGAAATTGCATTCGCAATTTGCGAGTACCTAATGTGTACTCGCAAATTGCGAATGTCTCCCCATTCATTCCTATGGGCCTCTAGGCCCATAGGAATAAATGGGGAAGTATTCCTTAATTGCGAATCGCAATTTGCGATTCGCAATTAAGGAATATGTAGGATTCGCAAAAGTTTTTGCAAATCCTACATACATCGCGTTTTGCGATTCTCCTATAGCAATTCGCAAAAAATCGCTATTTGAGAATCGCAAAACAACATTTTGATACATATGGCCCATAATCTGTCTAAGGAAGTTAGAGATCTTTGAAAATGCTGCTTGCAAGACTCAGCCAACAATGGAGCCTGATTGCAATTAGAATGTTGAGATTGTGTCCACCTTTCCAAAAGAGGTTACTAATTAAATAAGGGGCAATGGTGAAATGCCGTAAAGTGGGTGGGGTTGTCAGTATGAAAAGGACATGTTTGGAGACCCATTAGCTGTGGGTAAGGTGCGTCATTTGTTTATTACAGGCCTCATAGGTCGCCTGTAATTGGAGAGCGGCTTTTACACAGGGATTGGAAGGTCTAATCAAGGTAATATGTGAATAACACGGTGTATTACGCTATTTCCTTCCATTGTTGTGCGTGGGAAGGGGTGGTGAAGCCGCATGTGAATCGTGAAGCTCCTCCCCGCTCAACAGTGGTATTAGCGTGGTTATGCCTTTCTGATATTTCACAGACATTATTTCTTAAAATAGGTATTCTAACAGAAGCAGGACTTACATCTCATTGCATGAGCCCACATTGAAGGTCATTGTGTCATGGTTCAGAGTGTGTCCACTGCACAGTGGTGATACCATGGAGTGGTACCTTTCTGCTTCAGCAGCAAATGTCCGAATCTGCGTTTATTACTACACCTACTCCAAATAACGTTATCGGGGGACATTTATTTTCACTGAACCAGGGTCGGACTGGGGCAGATAATAGACCCGGGCACCAAAATAAAAGTGGCCCCCATTAGCGAATCAGATAGCTAAAAAAGTGGCCCAGGTTTTCAAATTGAGGCAGTTTTGCAATTTTAAAGGCACGGTGTATGCATGTTTTGCCAAGAATGGAAGATTGCATGGATTTGAGCTTGCTGCAGGCAATGTTTGTTTTAATATCAGGGGAATCAACAGTAATGAGTGGCCCATCAGACAGGCCCACACACTGACCTGTCAGACCAGCCTATCGGGCACTGCCTGGTTGTCCTATAGGCCAGTCCGAGCCCAGTGGCGTAGCAAGAGCTTTTGCTGCTTGGGTGCTCCCTGAGTTTGCTGCCCAGTGACAGCCGGTGCAGGTAAGAACGGCAGGGGAGAGTCGACAGACGACGAGGACCTTGCGCTCGCCGCAATTGCTCATCTCACCTACTGCCCCCAAAAAAGCCCCCCCTCCAGCTACGCCACTGTCCGAGCCGGTCACTGACAAGGCATCTCTGTCCCTGTAGGCCTACACACAGGATAAGGCACACTGTTGCATCACAGTGCATCTGTGTTGGTTTGCTGAAAGGAGCAGCTCTTTGCAACAATATAGATCAACCTATTTTTGGCCACACCTGGGCCGGGCATTCCTGCTGTCATTGTACAGAGCTTTTGTAGCCTTTTTTTTCGTTTATCAAACAAAAGAATTGTTGGACCAAAGAAAATACAATTCTGTCGCGGCTTGTCCGGCACATGTACGGAACTAACTCTGCTTGTCCCTTAGTGGTAGTGCACATATGTGGCCTTTCACATGCCCTGCAGAGTGCTGATCATGTGCATGTACTGCACAGTGCTGTTCTTTCTAACTAACTGTGCGTGTGATTACAATGACTTATGTTGTTCGGATTTGTCGAGCGCTCGAATACCCTAGGGCTTCTTGGCATTGTAGAATATAATAACACACCCTGGATAATGTAAATAATGACGGGGCACACATTTATTAATTAGAAACGAAGTCTGCAGTTTATTCTTGAACGATGAGAGAACGGAATGTGCACTGAGGTCCATGGAGAGTGAGACTGGGCTTCAAGGTGTCCGGTTCATACTCAGTTATTGGGGGCATACTTGTTCACTTTTGCTGGCCCGTTGTCCCTAACACCAACCTCCCCCATCTTATGTGCTTTCCCCCAGTGAGTATTCTCTGTGCCCACGTGCTGTCAGACTCGGCTCCGCCAGACACCTGTTCGGCCCTGCGGCTTCTACTTCCGGGGCACCAGTTCAGAGCACCGGATACAGACGTGAATCTTACATTAGGGTGGGAAAAGGACAAACCAGCCAGGAAAAATGTTAGTTTCGAAAGTAAAAAAGATCCCAACAGTTAGGTGTGGCATGCCGGTAAACATCCTCTTGGGGTCCACCACCATAAATGTGAGGGTATGCATTGCATCAGTGACGTCGTATAGTGCCGATATCGGCAACCCCCCGCTTAGCAATAATTAGCCGTGCTGCGCAAAATAAACAGTCCACACAAGTTTTGTTGGGAAAACAGTTTGCTGCAGGTTTATTACATACAAGGAGTATGCCAACTTGGTGGGTTAACTTACGGGTGATCCAAGGGCAGGCAGCGGGAACTAACCTAAGCTGCCCTGCCCACCTGATGAGCCAAACTACACCGTGGCCAACCCAATCCGTGCTACCATTTATGTGGGGGTTCTCCCCCTTACATACCATAGACCCCTAGTCCATAACTTTTATTCACGCCTTTTTAGGGGCAGAGCGTATCCAGGCAAGCCCCCGGTTGCTCAGGCTTACAAACACCCGAAGGACTAGCGGGGTGCCGTCGTTTTCAACCAGGGTCCTGCTGTAAAGACTCCTGGGATTTTGGCATAATACACCCCTATTGTGCTCCTGAAAGGGTACCCCTCGTACCAATCAGCCTTCGGATCGCCCTGTAACTCCGCCAAAGCCCTGGATGTGGCCGCTGTCATATCCGGGGCCCCCCCACCATGGCAGGCTCCATAACCTCCTGCAATGTGCGGTGACCAGTCCTTTTAGCTGGTCAATTCCCATTTACCTCCGACAGGTTACTAGTCCTTCTGGCTGGACAATTCACAGGCTCCATAACCTCATGCAACGTGTTGGTACTAGTCCCTCTAGCTGGACAATTCCCACTACCTCTGACAGGTAACCAGTCCTTCTCGCTGGACAAATCCCATTTACCTCTGCAGGTGTTCCCCGTCCCCATCGGGGGAAACCTTGTGCACTCACAAGACCATGCCTTATTTTCCAAGCCCTTCCTATTTTATCTGATTTTGAATAAAGTTGAATCAAGCCCTTCAGCTTGGTGGGCTTGTGCATGGCTATTACCCCATCGTAGGAAAGTTTGTTGGCCTCCACTTAAAATGTGGGCTACTGTTCTCCGTTTTAACCACAGTTTTGTGTACCCATCCAAGGCATGTTGGATGGCCTGCCTGGCAACGAAACAACTGCTCTCTACTTTAACCGCAGTTCAGGATGAAAACTCTATGGTGCACTGTGCCAATAAGGGCCTACATGTTGGGAGTTGCCAGGTCGTGCATTACCCCTCACTGCCCAGTCACTGATTTCAGAATACGTTGGAGAACCTATTGGAGTTCGCCTCCCAGGCCAACAGTGTATTTGTTAAAAAGTTATTGTTTGAGGCCAACACCATATATTGTCCAGTGGGGAACAAAGAGGGTGGCCAGTGGGTGGGGGCAGGTATAAGTACCTGTCCCCAGCCCACTGCGCACCAGAAATGACGCCGCAGAGGTGCCGGACGTAAGAGGGACTCCCTGAGGAGGGGGTCCCTGCGACATAGTGGGGGGAGGTGCCTAATGCGGCACTAAGGGGGTCGCCCTCTTACAGGGCCCACTGCGTGCGCCGCGGGCAGCCGCAAAGTCCTGGATGTATTCAAAAGAAAATTAATCATTCGTACTGCTTTCAGGTCATATAAGAGTATCTTTCAGTAGATTCTACAACTGCTGAAACAAATGACTCTACTTTTTCAACAGAAGGAAAAACGGCGGCACTAAACTTGGTGCTTAATATATAAAAATAAAGAAATAATATTTATATAGATTGCATGTTTAGGTTTATTTATTGCACAAAATTAAGTGATATAAAACCCATTATAAAACAGGGCACCTCGGCCGTGGTGCAGTAGGATCCCTTCATCGCTTTGGCTACGTTACATCTGATGCACCACAATCGCCATAAAATGGCCGCCACTGTTGGAAGCCTCTTGAGAGTGTTCACAAATAGAATAGCGTGTTCTAGGAGACCTGAGCATCTTGATGCATTCTGGCAGGCAGTGATGAAACTGTCAGAAGCTGCACCTCTGCCAAAGGTTCCATTTCCTCCTGATATTATAAGACTCCTTTCCGGAGTGCCAAATGCATACACTAAGTGCCGTTAAGTAATTCAGATCATGCCAGGGAAGAAAATTAACTTTCCCACTAAGACACTTCCTGTTCTAGTCCATAAACTTGTGTACTTGCTGGAACCTCTGAGTCTGCCATTGTTTGAGTGTCAGACAACTTCTTAAGCAGATGCAATGCAAGACCTTTGGCATGTTGACCCCGTCAGTGACCTTGAAAGCAGTCTCATGAAGTGCTATATTAGCCTCTCGGGTTTGGGCCTTGTGAGAGCTACTAGGTTGAGGTATTGACATATCTGTGGTTTCCCTCGTTCCTTTAAAAGAGGTCCCATCTGGTGAGTGTGGATTGAGATGCAAAGACCTCAAAATGTTATGGTTCCGCAGTGGTCTATGCTGCCCGCTATGTGTATAGGAGGACATAGCGGAAGCCACCTGAAGGTATGATCTGTTGTGCATCACTGCAATCTTGCATGTCTAGATGTTATTAAACTAGGCATGACTCCTTGCTATGTTGTTACGTTATGGTATTGAGTTACCATACAATGCCTTTCATGGTGCCTGCAGCCGCTTCCAATTATGTGGTACACCCGATCGTCCAATCTAAATGCATATTCTAACCATGTTATCCAAGAGGAAGACTTACTGCTTTGCTAGGGGTGTAGAACTTCTATTAGAAAAGAATGTGTTTTGACCCCACCCTGAAGATCCTATGCCACCTGCGGGGCAAAGTGAGTTCCATCAGAGTAGACCGGGAACTGCTGCTATCCGCCCGCTACATCATTGTTTATTAAATCATGGATTTACCACATAGTTTTCAGAATTAGACTTTGGCATTCTGTTGGCCTTGACACTTTTGCATAAGTTGTTGGGAGACTCACTCCACTCAGCTCTGAGCGTTAGGTTTAGGATTTAGGGTTCGATGCAGCGCTTAACAGGAGGTGAATGGACACCGCGAAATGTGGTCCAACAGTTTCAGTTCTCATTGGAAACTCTTAAGACAGTCCACCTGTGATAACGTGGACTTGGATGTTGTTGCGTTGACTGAGGTGGCCTGCTGGATGGTTGCAGACTGAGGCTGAACCAGACCGGGTTGATCATTGTATGTTCCGAGGACTGAATGATATTGTGGAATGGAGAAGGGATGCTCTCTTTGAGAGGACAAAGGTTCATAAACTCTAGACCTATCCAGGTGGAGCCAGATAGCAGCTGTGCTCAAAGTGGCGTTATCATCCCACAGTACGTCAAAGTTCGGGGCCTCGACTTATTGACTCTTGATTTTATAAGGATGTTTTTAGACTTTCGAAATGATCTATTTGTAGATGAGCCTCTCATGGACAATGGTTCACCAAAATACCAAGAGCAAGGGAAGAGGCATCTTGCACTCTTTGACCCCCTGATGACATCACATGGTTTGGACCAACTTTAGCCCTCAACAAATCAGATATTTATTTGCAGGGCTTGGATTAGGGGCAGGAAGTAGAAACTATAGCACCTAAACTGGGCTATGAGAGCACTGTTGACTATGAGCTCTTGCTACTTCTGACTTCATGACTACTAATACTCGAGGTAGCAGTGGCAGTGCCAGGCTACTAAAGGGCAAGCCAGGGGTAGGACCCACCTGCTCCCTCTCTGATCTCTATGTGGTCCTTGTGAGTGACGAGGAAGCTCCAGCTGGTACAGCCACCAATGCTTGAACATTGAGACAAGTGGCTCCTGTGAATCACGACTCCCTTTCTCCGCTGTAGGAACCAGCTTCCTGTGAACCTAACACTCGATGGGAAAACTTTGGTCTGTGAAGTTCTGGACGTTTTTAGCCCTTGGTATTATAGATGGATGAGGCTGTTTCTGCTCTCAAAATCTAGCTACCAAGGCTGCTCAACGACCGGGCTGGTGCTTGCAGAAAGCAAGTTGGGGCAACAGCGATAGGACGCCACCTAGTGGTGGGATCAGAATGGTGCAGGACAGTCATCCTATCAGTGACAAATTTGTTGTGGTGTTTACATGTTTGCAGCATTTTTGTGACCCTAGTAGCTACTAATTAGAACAGTAAATGTTTTATATATTACCATGTAATCTGTTCAACAGATAAATAGTAGAACTAAAGCGCAGGGGTCTTATATGCCGCACAGCATGCACCAATGTAAACATGACGGCAGTTCTGAGATTTTGTGTGACCCAAGATTTTCCCGCATAGAATATTTAAGCAATAATGCTGCTCCGGGCGAGGTGTATAGCTTTGCATACCTATGGAACGCCTCCTTGACCCAAAGTACCGCAAGGCAGCGCACTGCGCTACATTGACTTAAGGTGGGTTACAGTCCAACACAAATCGTGATTTGGTTTGTAAATCCCACCAGTAGAGTTTGCGTCAGGTCTGCATTAAAATGACCACAAACTCGATACAAAGTGCTTGTAAATCTGGGCCATGATGTACACACTCCACATTGTCTCCCAGGACTCCACACAATGTGCTGCGCTCCATCGCTCTCTAGCTAGGTTCATGCTAATGAATTCCAATACATGCACATTCAAAGACGCTTGAAGACTCACTTTTTTATCAATCTGTGGAATTCCTGATCAGACGAAGATCCTAAGTTCTTTATGTATTAATGCAGTGTCCTATAGACACAGAATGGGTAAAACTGTTTGATACCCCGGGAAGGCCCTAAGTTAGGTGGTCGTGGTCTAACTAGAGCTGCTGATGTTTGGAGGGCGCTCTGTCCCCTCCACCTGCACACCTACTCTCGATTTTCCTCTGGGTTTGGAGTAGTTCGGTACAGACTATTTCCTCTGCCTGTGTCTCATAGTATGTTTTTCCAGTGTTATCATTCAATGTTAAATACACCTTTACATCATTAAATGCAAGTCTGCCCATCTAAAAAAAAAATATTAAATTCAAGACATCTCACTACTCGCTGTCCCCCCGTTACCCACTGCAGGGCGGGGAGAAAAAGCCTCCTGAAGGAATTGAAAATCAGTAAATCGAAGCAAAAATCCCAGTTCCAAGTCAAATATATAAAACCGCGACATAAAAAGTGATTAAAAAAGAAATAGAAAGCTTTTGTATTCATGCTAGCATGCATTGTGGCCCCTACGTGAAATGTATAATTGGACTTGAGAAATGGCCTATGTGTGAAGCCGGGCGCGAGGTATTCCCCACCTGCTGAGTGAAAAAGCTTCTAACGCCCTAAGAAGATCCCTCCAGGATGAGTTATCCCCCGGGGCCCCCACTGCTCATAAGGCAGATGGTGCCCCCCCCCCTCCTTGAGGGATCAGTCATACAATTAGCGCAGGTACCAATTAACACTGATTCCCCTCGGGCTGGTGGCGCAGTCTGTAAACAGCTTCAGATGAAGGCCAGCCCCTTCCTTCTCCTCTGACACATATCTAGGTCTGGCAGGTCTCCCAGTGTTGGCAGGACACAGCGCTTCCTGTTCTGTGCTTTCCTTTTGCAAATCACTGTTATCAGGTGTGTTGGTCTCACTGTTATCAGGTGTGTTGGTCCAATTTTGCCATTAAAGCAAACAACCACTACAGCTCCCAGAATGCACTGATTTGTTAAATGTACGCAGGAGTTGAACATAATATCTTATGCTGGAAGAAACAGAGCCTGTGGTAAATTGACACATTGTCAAGATGACTTATCTGACGGGTGGTAATTTCAGTATAATTGTAATTCTCTTATTGCTGGCATTGTGGCTTTACCAGGCCCAGGATGCTCGTTTCCTGTCCAGGGAGGAACTGGCCTGGCATTTCGGGCTGGATTGTTCCCATGGGGTGCAGGGTCAAGACTGATTTGCATATGGCTGGGTCCAAACTGGGGTGGCATGGTGAGCAAAAGAACAAGGGATTTAACCCAGATCTGTGGCTGGGGGTGAATGTTTGACAACGTTCAGCATTCCGTCCATCATTTGTTTTGTGTGTTGCTATTATGGCTATACAACCAGCGATGATAACTTCGAGTGATATTTATCGCCGGTGCTAAAATGACCACCACATTTTCAACAGGCTGTAAAATTACAGATCTTTACTGAACAACCATTAGTAAAGCCAATATATCTCATCTTTGGGATCTATTGGATTTGCTGGTTGCTTTTGGCAAGTGTGCTGTACAGCGTCCTCAAAATATTTATATATTGTTTTAAGTTGCATTGGTGGTCATTTTATTCCACTGACGCATCAGAACTCATGCGAGTGCCCGCACTACGATGTGTTCGCCAGTTGCTTTGAATTATTATTTAGCAATCCAAGATGGCAGAACCACTTATCAATAAATAAAAAAAAATAAAAAGGTTTTTTTTTAAGCAAGAAAATACCAATTAAGAAAAAAAAGACTGTCGGTATTGGGGAAGTGGGGAAAATGTAGGAGTGAATTGGGGAAGGGGAGAAGCGTGCACGAGCTAGAGCGAGAGAACACCACAGAAGCAAACAGGCGCACAGGATGGTGGAAGAGAAGCACATAGGTGAGCAAGAGCAGTGCGTGGGGGAGAAAAGCACATAACTACAGAGAGCTTCATTGAGTGGGGGGAGAGATAGGCATTCAAGGGAGACATTTTGAAAACACATGCACTCTCATGGAGTGCTCGAGTAAAAAAGAAAATAGTATTTCCCTGAAAG
Organism: Calotriton arnoldi; assembly: GCA_963921515.1. NCBI lineage: Eukaryota > Metazoa > Chordata > Amphibia > Caudata > Salamandridae > Calotriton > Calotriton arnoldi. Next base: position 52,497 of record CAWUFW010006450.1, on the reverse strand, counting down.
TGAGCAGTGGAAGGACACAAGTAAAGAGTCACAAAGACAAGATGGACAAGGCAAGCCATTGAATAAGAAGAGGGCAAATGAGAATTACAATAAATCAAAATGGGGAAGAGGTGTGGCGCCGTGGCCAGGGCGACTGACGCTGGAATCTGGGGCTCACGGTTCGATCCCCGGCACCGGCGGCAGGTCAGCCCAGCACCATGTGACTCTGGGCAATAGCTTGCTTAATCTTCCCGACGGCCCCCAGCGCCGGGACACCACTTTGGAGGTAGCTGTGCGCTTTAGAAATACTGGATTTACATTTACATTTTTTTTTTTACAATAGTGAGAGATGTAGCACTTTAAGCTCACTATAAGATCTTAGTACACTGACAATAGATCTTTTACAAACAACCTAAAAATGGCCCTAGTGCCATATCACTGAAATATGTACACTTGTAGAAAAACAGTGCAAATCAATTTTTTGCACTTATGGCTGTGTAATATGACAGAAGTAAAACCGTGATGATGGTGGAGTAAATTGATTTAAACATTATTTTTTGCTGTTTACATATTAAGAAAGTGATACATTTCTTGGTGTTTTCTTTCAAGGACCAGTCTGTGGACTCCTTCTCTAGGTTTAAGGGATGCCTGAGAGACATCGCCCAGTGGATGAATAATAATAAACTTAAACTTAATGCAGAGAAGACAGAAGTGTTGTTCTTCGGCAAGGCTCTTCCGCCAGCAGCCGGCATCTGGTGGCCGGCAGAAATGGGCCTGCCACCTACGCCAGCAACCACGGCAAAAAACTTAGGCGTGAAATGGGAAGTAGATCTCTCTTTCACAGCTCAAATTCGGCAGGTGACGGCCTCATGCTTCAGTAAATTAAGAAGCCTGAGGAAATTTTTACATCTACTGCCAGAGGACTGTCACAGAGTCATTGTCCATGCTACAGTGACATCTAGGCTGGACTATGCTAACGGCCTGTATCTGGGTCTGCCCGCCCATCTCGTTAGGAGACTGCAAATGGTACAGAATGTGGCTGCGAGATTGATTAGACGAGTGCCGTTTCGACATCATATCTCTCCACATATAAGACAGCTCCACTGGCTGCTGGTGGCGAAAAGGATTTAGTTTAAGGCCTTAACTCTGGGCGATACATGGCAAATGCCCCAGTTACCTTAAACACCGGCTATGCTGCTACCAACAAAACCGCTCCCTGAGGTCCAACTCTCAGAACCTGCTTTGCACATCTCGTTTCGCTAAAGCTCGCGTAGGAGGCAGATCCTTTACAGTAGTGGCGGCTAAGCTCTGGAACTCTTTGCCGAATAATATCCGCCTAATCCAATCGGAGCCGATATTCAGAAAGTCCCTTAAGACCTGGCTCTTTAGCCCAGGTTAGATCTCTTTGACCTTGGCCTGACGCCTGCATCCAACCGCTATAGCGCCGGGACACCTCTGTTTGAGGTAGCTGTCGCGCTTTATAAATGTCTGTATTATTATTATTATTATTATAAATAAACTTCCATCTCTAATTGTGAAATATAATCGGTGTTTGAGGTAAAATCGTTTTGTAGAAACAAAAGATGCAAAATAATTTGGCCACAAATATTCCAAGAAATATATGGGTTTGGATTTAGAAAGTGGGCCAGGAAACAACCTATGATTGGTGTTGGTCTGCTATACCAGCATGGCGCGACCTGTATACTTAATTTAACATGGGGCTGTGAGCTCAACATATGTTCCTGATTATGTTTACACCACACATTTCTATCTCACCAACATTATCGTATCTCGGAGAGTAGACAATGTTGCACCTTGCAACATTGTAATTTTGGAGAAAAAAAATAGATGGACCTGTGCGTCAGCGGGGACATGGCTGAGTGGGGCGCGATCATGACTTTCAACCACTACATACCATCAGCCTGACAGTAGAATGGCAAACCTTCCATGCACTGGAGTTCGGTGTACTTGTTCGGGACATTGAAAGATACGCGGAATAGGTCATCGGCTGCCAAGCAGTAAATATTGTAGTGCTCCGCTTCCACTGGGGCCTGGAAACACAATTCCTTCCAGCCTGAAGTCCCATCCATCTTGGGTAGGATATCCAGTTGCAGAAAGTTGATGTGGTGAAGTGAAACTTTGTAAACCACATGTGACAGTGGAGGGCCCTCCACCGGCAAACAAGGGGTAAGAGAGGTTAGGACGTGGATACCCCCTCCCAATTAGATAATCACTACCAAAAATGTATCCAGTAATAACCTCCAAAAAGAGCCGTTTTTTCCATTTTTTTAATATCCACTATGTCCCCGTGAATAAAAGGGATACCTGGGGAACGGAGTAAGATTTTTATCTTTAAGACCCCCTGGCCTACATCTCCTAAGAGCTCCCTGAAATACGGTTGAGCCCACCCTGACCTTTAGGAGTCAGGGTGAACCCGATGATGAAGCATGACACCAATAGGGTGTGTGAGGGTTAAATAACAAAAAGGAATTGCTTCCTTCCCGCATTTTGCGGTGTACGCCACGTAAGGATTAGTCTAGTTTTTAGATCCTGAGCTTCGATTGTTCTGGATACATTTTTGGTAGTGAAGTGATACTTTGCCTTTTGAGTAGTCGGGGAAACTTCACCGTTTTTTAAGGAGGATGGAGTTCCTCAACTTTGCCTCCAATTGCTTTTACTTTGTGCACCTCTAAAGCCCACCCGCTTCTAATCTCGGGTTGCAAGGTTGCATTTATTGGTGCCTGGCTTGGTAGTGTTACGCGGGTGAGTGTGAAACCAGGGGCTCATTGGTGATGCACAGGATTGACTCCTGGATGGTGATATGAAAGCATAAATTATCACCATTGTCCTCTGCAGATCACAAGTTTGAATCCCAGCGAGATCAATTTAACCTCAACTGTTCCAAGTGTAACAAATTGAATATCCAGTTTTAATTGGGTAATTATAGAAACCGAATATATGAATTATGTAAAGTGCTTAGCATATGATTACTCCATACATACATACATTATTTCATAATAAATCAGTGTTGAGTATGAATTTATATTGGATATTGGCTGTCTGACTAGTTTTGGAGTTTCTCCTTTATTTCTGTTTTTCTTTGAAAATATAAAGTGCTCAAACACCTTGATCGTTTAGCACTTCAAACCTCAGACTCGGAATGATTGTGTTGCACATTAAGAGTCTACCGTGAAGCGCTTAGCGGTGCTTCACCAGATCTGTGTACGCAGATGAAGATTGGGAGGGCTGGTGCAAAGGGCCACTTCCTGCTTCCTCCACGTGCTTCCTGCATGAGCATCCGGTCCTCCCTAAGATGACCTTAAGTGCACCATTTACATAGTAAAAACAACAATTGATGGACAGAATGCAGAACAATGTCGTACATTCACCCCAGTACAGAGATCTGGGCCTAAATCCATCGTTTTTTTGCTCACCATACCATTCCAGTTTGGACCCAGCCATATGCAAATCAGTCTTGACCCTGCGCCCAATGGGAACAGTCCAGCCCGAACTGCCAGGCCAGGTCCTCCCTGGATTGGAAACAAGCATCCTAGGACCGGTTTCGGGCTTTCAGCCCTCATCAGCCAGGATAGCTTGACTCCAGTGGCATGGAGAGCACGGGACCCACGTCCGGGCATACACGTCCCACTCGGGGTGACAAATGCAAAAACAACAATTGATGGACAGAATGCAGAACAATGTTGTACATTCACCCCAGTACAGAGATCTGGGCCTAAATCCATCGTTTTTTTGCTCACCATGCCATTCCAGTTTGGATCCAGCCATATGCAAATCAGTCTTGACCCTGCGCCCAATGGGAACAGTCCAGCCCGAACTGCCAGGCCAGGTCCTCCCTGGACTGGAAACCAGAATCCTAGGACCGGTTTTGGGCTTTCAGCCCTCATCAGCCAGGATAGCTTGACTCCAGTGGCATGGAGAGCACGGGACCCACGTCTGGGCATACCCGTCCCACTCGGGGTGACAAATGCAAAAACAACAATTGATGGACAGAATGCAGAACAATGTCGTACATTCACCCCAGTACAGAGATCTGGGCCTAAATCCATCGTTTTTGCTCACCATGCCATTCCAGTTTGGACCCAGCCATATGCAAATCAGTCTTGACCCTGCGCCCAATGGGAACAGTCCAGCCCGAACTGCCAGGTCAGGTCCTCCCTGGACTGGAAACAAGCATCCTAGGACCGGTTTCGGGCTTTCAGCCCTCATCAGCCAGGATAGCTTGACTCCAGTGGCATGGAGAGCACGGGACCCACGTCTGGGCATACCCGTCCCACTCGGGGTGACAAATGCAAAAACAACAATTGATGGACAGAATGCAGAACAATGTCGTACCTTCACCCCAGTACAGAGATCTGGGCCTAAATCCATCGTTTTTTTGCTCACCATGCCATTCCAGTTTGGTCCTAGCCATATGCAATTCAGACTTGACCCTGCGCCCAATGGGAACAGTCCAGCCCGAACTGAAACCGGTCCCAGGATGTTTGTTTCCGGTCCAGGGAGGACCTGGCCTGGCAGTTCGGTCTGGACTGTTCCCATGGGGCACAGGGTCAAGACTGATTTGCATATATGGCTGGGTCCAAACTGGGGTGGCGTAGTGGGCAGAAGAACGATGGATTTAACCCAGATCTTTTGACTGGGGGAGAATGTTTGCATTGTCAGCATTCCGTCCATCATTTGTTTGCTGTAACACTTTTTGCCCTAAGTGGGATGGGTATACCCAGACGTGGGTCCCTTGCTCACTGTGCCACTGGATTCAAGCTAGCTCTGGCCTGAAGAAGGGTGACATACCCTGAAACCGGTCCCAGGATGCTTGTTTCTGGTCCAGGGAGGACCTGGCCTGGCAGTTCGGTCTGGACTGTTCCCATGGGGCACAGGGTCAAGACTGATTTGCATATGGCTGGGTCCAAACTGGGGTGGCGTAGTGGGCAGAAGAACGATGGATTTAACCCAGATCTTTTGACTGGGGGAGAATGTTTGCATTGTCAGCATTCCGTCCATAATTTGTTTGCTGTAACACTTTTCGCCCCTAAGTGGGATGGGTATACCCAGACGTGGGTCCCTTGCTCACTGTGCCACTGGATTCAAGCTAGCCTGGCTGAAGAAGGGTGACATACCCTGAAACCGGTCCCAGGATGCTTGTTTCCGGTCCAGGGAGGACCTGGCCTGGCAGTTCAGTCTGGACTGTTCCCGTGGGGCACAGGGTCAAGACTGATTTGCATATGGCTGGGTCCAAACTGGGGTGGCGTAGTGGGCAGAAGAACGATGGATTTAACCCAGATCTTTTGACTGGGGCAGAATGTTTGCATTGGCAGCATTCCGTCCATCATTTGTTTGCTGTAACCATTCACATAGTAAACACTTCCCGAAGAGTGGGTTAAATCCCACCCAGCAACAAATCATGTGGTCCAGAAATTGTTGCATGTGCTAATTTCCTAAACATTGTTTGAAAAATTCGTTTTGCATCTGATAGCACTTTCCCAGTTGTACTGCTGCTGTAATCCATTCTAGATTTGTTAGGTGGATGAAAATACTTAATTGTTTACCATACTGTTACAAAGTTTTGAGAAAATTAAGCAAACGTATACAAAGTGTGGTTGAACTATATTTTGTTTGGCTTATTTTTGCGAAGAAACCCTGTGCAGAAGTGAAGAAAGATACCTCCAGGAGAATGGTGCAAGTAGAAAATGTCATTTTCTTGGGAGATTGTTGCACCAGCCAGATATTTTCTATTAGAACAAGTCTCTGTTGGAGTTAAGGGCGACTTACAATTATTATGTTGATAAAAAAAAAAATTCAGGTGACCTGGAATTTGGCTCAGATGGGCGGTGACCTTGACTTGGTTGAGAGGCCCCTTCCTACCCCCACCGTAGAGACCAAGCTCCTACCTGCCCCTCCCCAGCTGTGATCGTGGCCAATGGAAAGTAGTTGCTGTGGGCAATGCTCAGCCATTTCTTGATGCCATATAGCTTGTTTAATTTTGTAGCAGCAACCAATAGAATGCCGGATGATGTGTTCCATCTTGGAAGGATTATGGGCCTGCCCTTCACCCAAAGGTCTTATCAATCCCTTTCCGCTCACCATCACAGCCCATGGCAAGGATTCATAAAAAAATCATAACTTGTATCTCTGTTTAGCGCTTGTACTTCAGGGTGCTGTAAGATATTGTAAGAATGCAGAATTGCAAAGCTCACTAAAAAAGTGAGCCTCAAGCTTTAGAGGGGGCGGGGGGGGTGGGGGTGATCCTTGAATCTGTCCTGAACACCCGGTAGGACCCGGTGACAGACAGTTTCTAATAGTATGTGACCTACATGTGACTTGTGACACATTCAACTTCGGGCTAAGGGTCCTCATAGTGCAAGCCCCGCCCCTGGTCCAGGCACACGTCCTACAAGCAGCCTTGGGGACCACCCTATAGGGGCTTAGTTCATCCTGGGCTGGAGTTAGACTCTTATGTCTGAAAGGATGCAGCAACTACAGAACGGTGCAGCCAGACAGTGCGCAAAAACAGTAAACTAACATTAACAATACTTCATTCATGGCTGGTTGAAGGAAAGATCAAGTTTAAAATCCTCTGCGTTGTATATAAAGCATATTGGAAGAAAAGCCAGAGCTGTGGAAAAAAACACCAGAATCCTTGGCTTCAAGCTGTACAGAGCTCTGAAGTAACAAGGAGTAGGCCGCAGCGCTAAAATAATCCTAAATAAAAACAAGCATTGGCATAGCCAATAGGTCTCGCCTTTGGGACCTTGTAAGTGTTTAGCCATGCAGCACATTATCACCCACCGGGCAGATTATGGAGTTTAGGGCAGGATTGAAATCTATTCTAGAGCAGGATTTGGAGAGATTGCAGATAGGGGAAGGAGTAAAGGCCTTGGGTCTGAGGCAGACTCGATCTGGATCCAGTAGACTCTGGGAAGTCCGAGTCGGCCACGGATTTAAGTGCAGACCAGAGATCTAGTCCAGTCTGGGCATTCGATGCATGCTGTAAGGGACTGGTGCGAGATGGGGATCTACTGCTGGCTGGGGATCAAGTGAATGTGAGAATCCCGTGCAGACTGCTTATAATATGCAGCAGAAATAATCCAGCGCATGCTGAGAGCCTAGTGGGGCCACAAGAGGCTACGGATCCAATAGATCGCGAGATCTCGTGCAGCCTGGCCGGCCCACATACACGCATGTAGATCCCGAGAGTCTAGAGCAGCGCGACACCGGCTGATGATGTAGTGTTGGTTTCTGTGGCAACGCACGCGACCCTCTCTTTTAACATCAAACATAAATAAACTTCATGAGTTTGAGCTCCGGACAGAACTTGTACACGAGTTTTTTAAACGTAAATTATTGTGGAGAAAGCCGACTTCATGCTGACTTTGTATCCCACGCCCTATAAATCACACGTTGACTTTACATGCTGCCATTAAATATTATATTATGAACATTCCTACTTCTTCAATTCAACGTCAATAACATTTGTTTGCAGTCACATTATTGTAAGTGACTATCCTTATGTTTTGAAAGTGAATATTTAATTTACCCTTTACAGTCTGTGGAAATAATTGCTAGGCGCACTCTTTAAGATGTCAGACATCCCGCACCCCGTCAAGAGTGGGTTAAAAGGTTCATACTCTTGTTGCAGGATGTTTTAAAGCTTTGGCTGTTTCCAAGTTCTTGCACTTGGCCTTCGGGGGTTTCTGAGTGTAATATATTGCACTTACACTAACAACAGTGCGCTTAGATTACTATTTCTTTTTGATATAGAGTCTGGAGCTCTGAGTCGCTGTAGAAACCTGGACGGGGTGTCTGGACCGAATACTGTGCACCCCAAAACACCATGAATGCAGTCGTCATATGCAAACATTTTCAGAGCACACACAATTTTGCTTCTTAAATAAATTATTTCTCAACTGTTCACTTGCTGATTTGTTCAAATGTAAGATGTGAAGTGTGACAATAAGAATCACAATAATAAAGCGCACACTAATGTTTTACACAGCACTTCATATCAGAGGCACTGTTTGTAAGCGCACTCAAGGAAAGGTCTTAGCATTGCCCAGATTAAAGGCACTTTATTTCCTACAGTGGGAAGGACGGAAGACAGAGTCTAAAGTATCAGACTTGTGATCTGCGTGTTATGGCAGCTAGGGTTTAACTCACTGAGCCATGGAGCTGCATTACAAACCACTTAAAAAGAAGTGCTGATGCCACCAATGAGAACCCATTTTACGAGCCTTACAATAACTAAAGATTGAATTGCCTTGCAGGATAAATTCACGTTGTTTGCAGCAAGTGCACAACCCACAGAGCTACTTTAACAGGACTCCAACCTGAGTTACATCAGACTCTGTAATTAACACAGTGCGCCACCAAACTATCCTGCATAAAATACACACTGGTGAACTAAGCATGGCGTACGCTGTGTTATAGGTGCTGTTTTATTTGAACAGGGAACTGTTTCTTTGCGGTTTTCTACCGCATGGACCGGGCCACTTGGGCTGGGGGGAGGAGCGTTGCACACTAATAATGCATGGGCTCAATGTTTGTACTACTTGGCAAGGGTCCTGGTAAGATGGCCGTGTCTGTAATTCTGCCCTCTACAGATACTGGCCTGTTAACAACGGTCATCTTCGTCTGAGCAGCTCTGACTCAGCGTTTCATCCATGGATGTCAACGCACTAAAATGGCAGGAGCAGCTCTGACTCAGCCTTTCATCCATGGATGTCAACGCACCAAAATGGCAGGAGCAGCTCTTTTCTTCGTCCCTTCGACCCGGACTCCGACCCAGCTCATTATTCATCACACAGGCGAACCCGATGCATTACCAATGCTTGTTACTGGTGTCAACTCAACTTGCGTGTTGTGTGCTGGGAGGCGGGGCGCTTTGCTTCGTGGCGCTCCTGCGTCGGTAAGTGTGGGCACCCACAGCTGAGGCTGTGTGCGGGATTAGAAACGGGTTATGGCCAGGTACTACCTACGCCCCCTCCTCCCATCAATGTACCCCGATTAACTGACATGAGAAGGGTTTGGATGTGGGGGTCGTAAACCCCCGGCCGTATTTATTAAAACAAATTAAAACATAATTAATATATACAATATTTACAATTTACGCAGAAAATTATGCATTACACTGATTACAATTGATAAGTACATATGTCGGTTGGCTAACCTTAACATGACTCTAATACAAAGGTTTTCCTATCCGAATCTAACATATCTTTAATACTCATCACAGCATTTTACTTTTCTGCGTATCCTATTTGGGCCTACGGCAAGGTCACTAACTGGTGTCAGATCCTTATCAACTTTAACCACGCCCTCCAGCCGGAGTGCGCATGCGCAGAGGGCCCGTTTACCGTGAGGGTACTCCCCCCGGTTACCCCCGTACGCTCTGTATATCATCTCCATAAAGGGGCCCTTGCAGTTCTGCGCCGTTTACTGGCGACCTTGTGCACGTGCGGGGTGGCCAACCAGCCTAGGGAAAGCGTGACTCCCCCTCCCCGCACCCATCCAGCCAACCGGCTGTAAACTGCCCCTGGAGTTCTAGGAGAGACCACTTGTCCCTCCCACTTGGGCGACCCCATTCAAGAATGGCGCCGCCCTCTAAGGACCTTAAATTTACTGCTCACCAATCATGACCTTACCGCCTGACCTAGGAATAGCACTAAATACTGACGATTGAAGACCTGTAAACTGAAAACGTTAGTGGGAAAACACAAATTTGATACTTATACCCCTGAATACTTCAAACCAGCTTGTTGCTTATCTACCCCAATACATTTGCTTTAGGGGACGGTGGGTGGGCAAATTTAGGTTACAGCCCCTAGCGAGGCTGGTGTGGTGGGCTGGGGAGCGAGGAGCAAAGAGACCTACTCCGCGCTCACCAGCCTTTTATCGTTTCTTGGCGTGCCCCGGAAGTGATTCCAATCACTTCCGGGGCACGCCCGTCATGTGACCAATACTTGGTGAGGCACGCCCGTCGCGTCACCAGCGCGCGCGACAGGCCTGCCCCTGTGGTCTCCGGAGGGGGCCGGCACGACCGCCATACTTTTGGCGTGGCCGATGCCGGCCCCGCCGTTCTTTTTACCACCAATGAGAACCCATTTTACGAGCCTTACAATAACTAAAGATTGAATTGCCTTGCAGGATAAATTCACATTGGGTAGCAAATAAAAAACCCTCTAAGAATATGACACACACAGGTCAATGCCCGTTGCCATTATTATCCGTTGTTATTGTTGTATGCTTAGTGTTCCAAAGTGCTATGAAGCTGGAAGGCAGCATGTTGGCACCAAATAAAACACCACCGCAATAGAAGAACCCGTGGTTAGGTGCCGCGTGGCACCCGCTGGGAGATTTGCATCTCTTGTTCTGTCACCTACACAAGGCCTTCAGCTGTAGACATTGCACAAAATTACTACAAATGTGGCGCGCTGTGTTCGACCTGCGCCTCTCTCTCTCTCGTGTCACCGGGTAATATATGAGCCGAGGTGTGGAGCTTTGCAAGCTGAGCACAATACCTGCCGTGAAATATGGGGTTTTCAGAGTATATGCCTCGCGGGGAGGACGGAGGGAGGGATTATCTGCCCCGTGTGTGATTGCCCACGTCGACTCCCTACCCCCACAACATGCATGGACCAGGCATGACCGACGTGTGTCCAAGTCTGAAATCACAGGTGTTTACGAGCTGCGCCACCAGGTGCTATGTTTTTTACAGTCACATTTCGGGACTCCTTGAAGTGTGGCCAGTATCTGTGGCCCGCCCAGACAGGACACTCTGCCTCCGCCATGTTCCCCGGGGGCCCGCAGGCGCCCAGCTGCTCTCGGAGGCGGGTGGGCAGCCATGACAGCCACCGGTGCCCCATTCTGGTCACGGCCTCCCGTGGTGCGAGGCTAGTTTCAGCATGCTTGCCAGGGATGGTTGTGTCTTTCACCAAGGCCCTGGTTCGATAACTTAATGATGAGGGCAATTATAAAGTGAACATGTCGCTAAATGTGCTGCGGAAGGAAGCGGCCTGCACACCGATAGCAGAGCTCTTTCCAATGACTCACAGCTGAGCCAGACAGGTACCATCTCCCCATCTGAATTACACGATGTAACGAGGCTGCAAACTTTCACGAAAGTGAAAGCTTTTAAGACAAGCCCGGGAGTGGTGCGCGTGCGCTGCTGTAAAAAGCCAGGGCCAGCGCGAGCGCCATCTGTTTCCAATTAACGCGAACGCGAGATGCGGGCACGATAATTGGAAACAGATGGCGCTGATGCTCGCTCCCGAGCACCCTAGGCCACAAGAGAGAAGGCGGGACATGCACCCGCCTTTGGCTGGTGCGTGCTGTCTTTCTTAGAAAGACGCATGCAAAGGCCAATAGCGGGTGAAGAAAACAAAAGCACACGCACGAGCGTGTGTTCCAAAGTTTAAAGCCCTTACTAAATGTCTCGCAGACCAGCGCATGCGCGCTGGCTCAGGCGAGACCTAATGAGTAAATTTGAGGGCTATTCCCGTAAGCTGACCCTTCCCCTTTCCTTCCCCCCCTCTGCTGTAGTTGCCCCCTTCAGTTTTAACTTGTTGTCAGTGTGGCCCCGGACTTTACCAGTGTTACCCCAGCATAATATCGGATCTGAGGTCATATTACTGTAAGTGCCTGTGGGGAGCTGCGTGTGTTTGTACATGTTTCTTGAGCCCCATCGGTATTATATAAACGCCAAAAGATGCTTGTGCACCTCCTTCCATAACACTGATTGAATCAATGCACATTTTTTGCCGGCACAATCACTAGGGTGCGTTAACTCATTTGCATGGCGCAGTATGGCCCACTGTGAGGCATGCCCCATGCGGTGTCCCCCAGAAGGGTGGAAAGGGCGTCCCAGGGACCCCTAAGCCTTCCCATGAGAGGAGTGCTCATTCACTGCACCCGCCTTCAGGGAAATCTCTGCTCCTTTTTCAAATGCAGGCCGTATTGCCGCAGGCACAGTGGAACATGGGATGGCTGCTTCAAACAATTGGTGCGACTTTTTACTAATGCGCTGTCCTTCACGGCTGTTGTGGGGGGAGTGCGTTTACTGTAATAGGGGGCACTGGCCCGTTTGCACTGGGTCGCCAACTTAGAGCTGGCCCGCGGCAGAAATGGGGATGTGGTGGTCTTTGTAGAGCTGCCTCCTTGGTTGAGAGGAGCTGGGTTCGCTGGTGTTGGGGGGGGACTCGGGCAACTGTGGGTCCATGAAGAAGTGAGAGGCATGTGGGGTCGGAGGGCAGTGCATCTTCTTCTGAACAACGTCCGTCATCTTTATTCACAGCTAAGGTTATTTCAGAGTGCTAAGGCGCACTGAAACGTGTACAAGAACACTGTATTCCTGGCTTCCTCTCCTCCCGTCAGCTAACCAGTTCCGAGACTGAAGTCCGCTTCTCCTTAGATGAATGAACAAGGCTTATTTAGAGGTGGGCAATAGTTAATATATGAACAGCAATCCCAACACTTCCCTCCAGCCACTATCGACTATTTAGCGCCTCCCCAGGAGCTATATCCTTTAACATAACAAGTATTTGTAGAGCGCACGTTCACCCAGAAGGGTATCTTGGCACTGAATAACCGATGTGTATCGTTATCCAACTCAATGGTGCTCATTTTATCAATCTCAGAAGGATGAAAGGCTAAGTGGACCCACCGGGATTTGAAACTGTGACCATGAGGTCGAACACAGGCCCCTACAGTGGATGCATTAGTCCACTAAGCCACCAGACCCGTCTAAGAATAACCACTGGATTAACCACTAGCCCTAGGTTTCAGAGTAGCATGCTGCTCAGTGTAAAGTGCTTCAACTACTTATCACGAATAGGAAGCGCTATATAGAAGCAATTACAATACAATATATTTATTAACTACCTGTAAACCCAAGTCACGCCAAAATATGAGAAGGTGCTATACGCTTGTCCTTCATGCTCTGAACAGTGCAACTTTCTTTGTGATGAATAGTTTGTGTAGGTATTACATATAGCGCTAAGAGCTTACTGATGCTTCACAGCACTTGATGCCTTGCAAAATGCCATAAAAGTGGTATTCATGTATTGCAACCTACTGTGAGTTTACATTGCACTTGTTTCCCCTGATGAGGTGTTGAAGCGCTTTGTGGCTGGGCAGCACAGCTCTCAGTGGAACCCAGACTTCTTTCCTAGTACTGCTTCTAGGCATTTTTGCTAGTCTTCTATTAAGTCGCACTCTTAAAGCTTGCTAGACTGATTTCTTAGATGCAGTTTATAGTTTAGAAGATGTTGGGTGTTATTGTTGTTAATTGATACAGAAGTTTGTTATGGTTGCATTCATTTTCTTGATGGTGTTTAAGTGATTTGGCAGAAAATGGGGAATTTCCTGGTAGGTATGCGTGCCCCACCATAATTAGTTGCCCTCGTGCACTGTTTTTTCCAATGATCGTAGTGTTGTCACTCGTTTTGCAAAAAAATTGGAAATTATAGGACTAAGGAGAAATTGACAGACGCAAATTTAGTTTAATAGGTGTAGTAACAGGATAGTTATGTAATTAATGCATATTTGGGAATGTTCTAATGTGGTGAATCAGGAGGCATGGATAGAAACAGGTTCAGTCCCTGGTTGTTCGAAGGAAAGTTAACATTTCGCAAAGGACGCGGACAGGTACTCCTGTTCTGGTGAAGTTGGCCCACATTGTGCTTCTCCCTAGTGATTGCCTGTTGGCCTGTGGAAAACTTCTATGATGAAAGCATCATTCCCACAGAAAGTGGACCACAGATGACAAGATCTGCAGTTAGAAGTGAGTTACTCCTGAATTACAAGTGCTTTGATCTCAGAGGCGTGTGTTGAGGCACGCCATAGACTGGTAACATAACAGATGGATACCTAAACAACCTGTTATTACCATTAGGAAAGTAGGTCATCAGAACTACCCAGTTTTACTTTCTTGTGAAAAGCAGCAGCTCGTGAGAGGATTTACATACCCCCTGCCAAGCTGATATTTTGCTGTTTGTGTGATCTGTTTCACCCCAGTAGCAAAGCACATTTTAACCATCTGGTGCAGTATGGCTCCATGTTATGGTGATTTATAGTGATTGTGAGAAGTTGGCCTGGCATATGCTGTCCACTAATTATAGTGGGCACCTTGCACCAGTCCAAACAACCCCTTATTGGAGATAGGTTAAAGACAACCTTATTGAAAGCTATCCTAGTGGTAGCTATGGAGAGCAGCCTTCAGGCTAAGTCTTGAAGGAATGTAAAGCAGCTTGTTTTACCAGTCTATAATCTCCTGAGTGATCAAATGAAAGAGCACCACACCAGGTATATATTCAAAATATATGTATTTATTGCTAAACACACCCCTCTAGTCTCTTTATGAGGCTAGAGTTCGAAGTACATAAGTTATAAGTTATCAAATCACAGTAATAGCACAAATACACGTTTGGGCCCTAGGGGCGTACCAAACCATATACCAATAAAGTGGTATGCGAACCACGACTGAACTAGACACTAGGCCTAGAGCCTCTAGAAGTGCTTGGACCACAAGGAACCACCCAAGGTAGTGACACAGGGGACCTACGGGAGACGCGTGCAGTGTAAATACACAACCGCGATACGCCGTTGACTTCTATGGAGAAAGTCGGGATCGGGAAATTATAGAAAAGGGACACTTAAAAGAGGACTAGGACAAAACCCTTTGAGATCTAGGACTTTGAAGAGTCTCTACCCACGGGAGCACCGGAGTACTCGTGTTACCTCACCCAGGGAAGCCGGGTGCATAGGTGCCTTTCGGGGTCGGGTTTCGTCGTCGATTCGAATGGCGATCTGCTGCAAAGTGCTGCTGGCGGCCAAGAGAAAAGTGTCCGGGTGGATCCAAGAGTGGATCGGAGTTCTGAAGAACCTGAAAGCAGAGGGGACAGAGTCTGGGTCACTAGCCAGTGACCAGGAAGGCGATGGACAGATGCCCACCGATGTCGAGTGCTTCAGGTGCGTTGACGGTCGTCTTGACTCTTCAGCCACGAGGTCCAGGAGGCGTTGTCGGCGACCAGGAGCAGGATTCGGGCTGGTACACGATGTCTGTCGAGTGCTGAGGTGTCGGCGACCGGATTGGACCCAACAAGCCTTGGCAACGGCAAGTCTCGAGTGAAGATGTAGATCGTCGATGGTGCAGACCAGCAAGGTCTGTGGAACTCACCCAGCGAGGGTAAGTGAGGGCAGGCCTGGAGCAACCAGGATGCCAAGTAAGAAAAGGATTGGCCTTCGTTAAGGGCTACTAGCCAACAGGCTAGCGACCGCGAAGGAGCCTCGTGACGCCGCACGTGGAGCTGGCTTACAGGACACTCGTGGAGTGGGGGCCAGTGATCTTCGGTGCAGGTGGTGCTGGAGGCTAGGGCTACTCGGAGCCCAAAGCACGACTTCTTGGGAGACCCAGAAGATGGATGCACTTGCAAATGTGCTCGGTGTCCAGGGGTCACGGTCTCAAGTCACCCACGATAGCCACGGGCCTCAGCTTTGCTGGGGACTCAGGGTAGCCTCGGGGAAGTCTGAGAATCCACCTCTGGTGATGCGATGACTTCGGCGTCCGACGGGAGCTTCAGAAATGCGAACCGGACAGATGCTTCTTTGGTGCCTGCCAAGCAGGGAGTCACTCCTTGACCCCAAGGGAGATTCTTCAGTCCTCTAATCTTGTCGTAGAGCGTCGAAGGTCCAGGATTCAGTTTCAGAGTTTCGTCCAGGTATAATCTAAAGTCCTAAGGACTGGGTTCCTATCTTTATACTAAAGATAGGGGTTGGACTACTCTGTGGCCCCACCTATGGGTGGGTCAGGGCAGAGGGGTGGCTACACCCCTTTCCCTTTGTCCAGTTCGCGCCAAAGCAGGGGCTGGAAGCCCCTGATCCGGTTTGAACTGGGGTATGCACTAGGGACACCAAATGTGCCCCCAGTGCAGGACTTCAAAGCACACAGATGGTGCTCCCGCCCAGCCCCAATACACATTATCCTGTCTGGGGAGGTGGTCACACCTCCCTGGGACAGGAAACCTATTGTCCAGGCCTCCCCTGCCGGAGTTTCGTCCAGCAGCAGGAGGCCAGACTCGTGTCTGTGGCAGCAGCATCCATTTTGTGATGCCAGGGCTTTGGAGAGAAGTTACCGGGTTAGTCAGGGTTAACATGTCTTTCCCTCTAGAAGGGTGGAATGCTACCCCCGCCGCCAGAATTGGCGGGGGTAGTATTCCAAGATGTTTGACACCAAACACGACATGTTTAGGTGCAGCCATTCCAAAGTTAGCATTTTACCGCGAGGATATAATGCGCTTAAGAGTATATGGTCAGGCTGCACTACAAACAGCATCAGAGATGGTCTCCGAACGCTGCAGAGGGGCCCTGCTCACGCAGGGCACCCTCTCACATAGGAACCACGCACTCTGCCTTTAGGATTGATAAGGCCTGCCTTAGGAGTGACTTATAGGTTTATATGTGTGTATGTATTTAGTGATATAGGTAACCTATATCACAGTAAGGAGTGCATGCACCACCTTACCCAGGCTGCAGTAGCAGACCTGTGGTGTCAGTTTGGATGGCCTTCCAGGTGTGGCATAATACATGCTGCAGCCCCTGGTAGGCCTCTGAGGTACCTATGCCCTTGGTACATAGTATACCATATACTAGGGACTTATAAGGGCACTCCAGATTCCAATCAGAGATGTGCCTAAGGCACATGGAAACCTTTTACAGAGAAAGCAGATAGACTGGGGCCCTGAATAGCAGGATCCCAGTCCAACTAAGTCATAAACCAGCAAAACACCATAAAAAAGTGGGGGCAACCATATAGTCAGATTCCACCTTCCTACATAACCCCCCAAACGAAAGGAGATAAGGCTAACCTTGGCCAGTTGAGCCTTCATTGACTAAGTGGTCATACAAGGAAGCACCTGCACTAGCATGGTTGCCCCCTGTCTTATGGTCCACTAAGCAATCCCTCACCCTAAGGGTATAAGAGGGTCTCCACCATGGGGAATCACTACCTGTGGTGTGCTTAGGTAAAGTACAAGGCTGGT
Source organism: Calotriton arnoldi (assembly GCA_963921515.1). NCBI lineage: Eukaryota > Metazoa > Chordata > Amphibia > Caudata > Salamandridae > Calotriton > Calotriton arnoldi. The sequence goes on along the minus strand of CAWUFW010006450.1, from coordinate 35,470 downwards.
GAGGTGTCTGAGTAGGGAAGTGAGGCCCTAGGAATGTTGGCCTCAGTTTCCTCAGATCACTGGTCACCATGTATGCCTGTCTTTCCATGACTGAGTTGCACTTTGCTCTAAGGGTCAACCTTTGGCTGCCTACAGCTGGGGGTTGGGTCCCTTTGGATGGACTACTGGAGGGACAGGGCAGGTTTGGAACCTTCAGGTCCCAGGTTTGCCCTTGCCTACCAGAGTCCTTCTGGGGAGGTCCCTACATAAAGGCATGGGGGATCCCTCAGTGTGTAGAGGAGTTTTCACCTGGCTAGGGCTACTAGACTGGGTGCCCCTATATCTGCTGATGGGGGTTCCTCTGGACAGGGGGCCCTGGGGGTCCACTGACCTCCCTGACCTCTGCAGCCCTGGGCTGGCTGAGGCAGGGTAGAGAGGGGCAGGTTACCTGCTCCAGACTGGGTACCACCTTGGAAGGGTCCTCTGCCATCAGGGGTGTGGCCAGGCCAGGCCTGACTACCTCTGGGGCAGTTCCTTCACTAGGGGTAGGGTCAGTTCCCTGAGGAGGCTGACCCTTACCTACTGTCTGGAGGGAAGAAGACTTCTCTTCAACCCTTGTGCTCTCTTTTGGGGGAGAGTGGGCCATTCTTTCAGGCTCCATCTCTCCAAATTCTTGGGCTGGGGCTGTGGCCATCACAGCCCCACTAACCTTTACAGGGACGCCCAACATCCTAAGATGGGTTTGGTGTTCAACTTCAGCCCAGGCTGAAATTTCCAAATCATTGCCCATCAGGCAATCTACAGGTAAGGTGGGGGACACTGCCACTCTCTTTGGGCCTGTGACCCCCTCCCAGCTGAGATTGACTATGGCCATGGGGTGATCTGTTCTGACACCATCAATGTTGGTCACCTGGTATTTAAACTCAGGTAAAAGCTGGTGAGGGGGACTAGTTTCCCTGCCACCATGGTGACACTAGCCCCTGTGTCCCTAAATGCCACAGCTTTCTGACCATTAATTATTGGCTCCAATCTGTACCTGCCCAATGCTATGGGACCCATGGTAAAGGTGGCAAATCCTATACCACCATCAGAGTCAGAGGAGTCTGTTGAGGGGTCCCTGTCTAAACTAGGGCCCACCTCTGTTCCTCTTGCAAAAGCACCTAACTTTTGGGTGCACTACTCCCAACTGGAGGATTACTACTGGCAGTACCAGGAGGGGTGGTAGTAGTTGTGGGAGGAACATTTTCTTTATTGCCAATCCTGGGGCAACTGGGATCAGTTTTCCAGTGCCCAGGCTTCTTACAGACATGGCAATATGGTTTCTTTTCAGGAGAGGAAGGAGTTTGGGACCCACCCCCAGAAGAGGAATTTTGGGGCCCTGTAGGGGACTTATCCTTAGATTTATCCCCACCTTTCTCTTGGGACTTAGTAGAATCTTTCTTCTGGTCACCACCCTGATTTCTAGTTTTTACTCTGGTTCTGACCCATTTGTCTGCCTTCTTTCCCAATTCTTGGGGAGAGGTCAGATCAGAGTCCACCAGATACTGGTGCAAAAGCTGGTTTTGACAATTATTAAGGATCTGCTCCCTCATAATCAAATTGTACAATCCTAAAAAGTCATGCACTTTGTTGCCATGTATCCAACCTTCCAGAGCCTTTGTAGCACAATCTACAAAATCAACCCAGTCTTTAGTCTGAGCTTTTGGGTGTCTCTGAACTTCAACCTATACTGTTCAGTGGTTAGGCCAAACCCATCTATCAGAGCACTCTTCAAGACTGTGTAATTGTCAGCATCCTCTTCTCTTACAGTGAGGAGCTTGTCTCTACCTTTGTCTGCAAAGGAGAGCCACAAGATTGCTGCCCACTGCCTCTGGGGGACCTTCTGAACTTTACAGGCCCTCTCCAGTGCAGTTATCCATTTGTGGATGTCATCCCCACTCTGGTAGGGAGGGACAATCTTGTTTAGGTTTCTATGGTCATAAGACCTGTCCCTATCTCTAGGGATATTGCTGCCACCATGGGACTCTAGTCCCAACTTTCTTCTCTCTCTAAGGAGATCTAGGGATTCCCTATCTAAAGCCAATTGCTTTTTTCTGATTTCCAGCTGAGTTTCCTCATACTGGACCAGTCTGGCTCTTCTCTCATGAGAGGATTCCCTCCTGTGAGAGGAGATAGAGCTCCCTATGGAGGTGCCAGAGTGGTTAGACTCCTGTGAAGGAGATCTAGACTTCCTGGGCACACTCTTAATCCTTCCTGGGGGGACAAAGAGGGCATCATTCTGATCATCCTCATCATCTTCCACAGGAGGGATTGGGTTATCCAGGTCAGGGTCATTGTCACCCTCCTGGCCAGTCTCAGAGGGGGGGCTGGGGGTATTGGTACCCCTGGCCTCCTCCTCTTCCTCTGCCCCACCCTCAGCTCCTGCCCCTTCAGTCCCCACAGGCCTACTAAGGTCATAAGCCACCAACAACTCCTTGAGGTGTTGGGTGGTGGGGCTTTGGCCTGTCCTTATTTTTCTCAAGTTGCATAAAGCTCTCAATTCCAAGAATGGGAGTGTATCATACTTGGAGGGTGGAAGCTCAATGGCTTCCTGCAAGGATTCTTTGGATCCTCCCTTAAAGACATTACTAGTGTGGTGTGGTGTATGCACTACCTACTCTAGTGTGGCCTACTAAACTCTCTTGAGTTGTAGAAAGGGTTGTGCTATCCCTTAACACACAACTCTAAGTTCAGTAGAACTTACTGTATTCTAAGCTTAAATTATATGTACCTTAGGTACCTTTAGTGGTTTTCAGTTGATCAATTCAATTGAGATTATCTGGTAAAACAATAGCAAGCTGGAATCCCACACGCTGCACACCAATGTGAGAAGTTGGCCTGGCATATGCTGTCCACTAATTATAGTGGGCACCTTGCACCAGTCCAAACAACCCCTTATTGGAGATAGGTTAAAGACAACCTTATTGAAAGCTATCCTAGTGGTAGCTATGGAGAGCAGCCTTCAGGCTAAGTCTTGAAGGAATGTAAAGCAGCTTGTTTTACCAGTCTATAATCTCTTGAGTGATCAAATGAAAGAGCACCACACCAGGTATATATTCAAAATATATGTATTTATTGCTAAACACACCCCTCTAGTCTCTTTATGAGGCTAGAGTTCGAAGTACATAAGTTATAAGTTATCAAATCACAGTAATAGCACAAATACACGTTTGGGCCCTAGGGGCGTACCAAACCATATACCAATAAAGTGGTATGCGAACCACGACTGAACTAGACACTAGGCCTAGAGCCTCTAGAAGTGCTTGGACCACAAGGAACCACCCAAGGTAGTGACACAGGGGACCTACGGGAGACGCGTGCAGTGTAAATACACAACCGCGATACGCCGTTGACTTCTATGGAGAAAGTCGGGATCGGGAAATTATAGAAAAGGGACACTTAAAAGAGGACTAGGACAAAACCCTTTGAGATCTAGGACTTTGAAGAGTCTCTACCCATGGGAGCACCGGAGTACTCGTGTTACCTCACCCAGGGAAGCCGGGTGCATAGGTGCCTTTCGGGGTCGGGTTTCGTCGTCGATTCGAATGGCGATCTGCTGCAAAGTGCTGCTGGCGGCCAAGAGAAAAGTGTCCGGGTGGATCCAAGAGTGGATCGGAGTTCTGAAGAACCTGAAAGCAGAGGGGACAGAGTCTGGGTCACTAGCCAGTGACCAGGAAGGCGATGGACAGATGCCCACCGATGTCGAGTGCTTCAGGTGCGTTGACGGTCGTCTTGACTCTTCAGCCACGAGGTCCAGGAGGCGTTGTCGGCGACCAGGAGCAGGATTCGGGCTGGTACACGATGTCTGTCGAGTGCTGAGGTGTCGGCGACCGGATTGGACCCAACAAGCCTTGGCAACGGCAAGTCTCGAGTGAAGATGTAGATCGTCGATGGTGCAGACCAGCAAGGTCTGTGGAACTCACCCAGCGAGGGTAAGTGAGGGCAGGCCTGGAGCAACCAGGATGCCAAGTAAGAAAAGGATTGGCCTTCGTTAAGGGCTACTAGCCAACGAGCTAGCGACCGCGAAGGAGCCTCGTGACGCCGCACGTGGAGCTGGCTTACAGGACACTCGTGGAGTGGGGGCCAGTGATCTTCGGTGCAGGTGGTGCTGGAGGCTAGGGCTACTCGGAGCCCAAAGCACGACTTCTTGGGAGACCCAGAAGATGGATGCACTTGCAAATGTGCTCGGTGTCCAGGGGTCACGGTCTCAAGTCACCCACGATAGCCACGGGCCTCAGCTTTGCTGGGGACTCAGGGTAGCCTCGGGAAGTCTGAGAATCCACCTCTGGTGATGCGATGACTTCGGCGTCCGACGGGAGCTTCAGAAATGCGAACCGGACAGATGCTTCTTTGGTGCCTGCCAAGCAGGGGAGTCACTCCTTGACCCCAAGGGAGATTCTTCAGTCCTCTAATCTTGTCGTAGAGCGTCGAAGGTCCAGGATTCAGTTTCAGAGTTTCGTCCAGGTATAATCTAAAGTCCTAAGGACTGGGTTCCTATCTTTATACTAAAGATAGGGGTTGGACTACTCTGTGGCCCCACCTATGGGTGGGTCAGGGCAGAGGGGTGGCTACACCCTTTCCCTTTGTCCAGTTCGCGCCAAAGCAGGGGCTGGAAGCCCCTGATCCGGTTTGAACTGGGGTATGCACTAGGGACACCAAATGTGCCCCCAGTGCAGGACTTCAAAGCACACAGATGGTGCTCCTGCCCAGCCCCAATACACATTATCCTGTCTGGGGAGGTGGTCACACCTCCCTGGGACAGGAAACCTATTGTCCAGGCCTCCCCTGTCGGAGTTTCGTCCAGCAGCAGGAGGCCAGACTCGTGTCTGTGGCAGCAGCATCCATTTTGTGATGCCAGGGCTTTGGAGAGAAGTTACCGGGTTAGTCAGGGTTAACATGTCTTTCCCTCTAGAAGGGTGGAATGCTACCCCCGCCGCCAGAATTGGCGGGGGTAGTATTCCAAGATGTTTGACACCAAACACGACATGTTTAGGTGCAGCCATTCCAAAGTTAGCATTTTACCGCGAGGATATAATGTGCTTAAGAGTATATGGTCAGGCTGCACTACAAACAGCATCAGAGATGGTCTCCGAACCCTGCAGAGGGGCCCTGCTCACGCAGGGGCACCCTCTCACATAGGAACCACGCACTCTGCCTTTAGGATTGATAAGGCCTGCCTTAGGAGTGACTTATAGGTTTATATGTGTGTATGTATTTAGTGATATAGGTAACCTATATCACAGTAAGGAGTGCATGCACCACCTTACCCAGGCTGCAGTAGCAGACCTGTGGTGTCAGTTTGGATGGCCTTCCAGGGGTGGCATAATACATGCTGCAGCCCCTGGTAGGCCTCTGAGGTACCTATGCCCTTGGTACATAGTATACCATATACTAGGGACTTATAAGGGCACTCCAGATTCCAATCAGAGATGTGCCTAAGGCACATGGAAACCTTTTTACAGAGAAAGCAGATAGACTGGGGCCCTGAATAGCAGGATCCCAGTCCAACTAAGTCATAAACCAGCAAAACACCATAAAAAAAGTGGGGGCAACCATATAGTCAGATTCCACCTTCCTACAGTGATGATGTAAGACAGCTAGCTGTGCCTGTTTTGATGTTCAACAGCCTTGAGATGGTGGCAGGATGTTGCCAACTGCCTTTGTCCTCAGACTTTCCTATTGAAACAAGCATTGGCAAAGCCCATGGATCCAGCTTTAGTAAGACAAGGCGTAGAAGCAAAGGCATTAAAAATTCTACTTACATGTGTTGCCTGCCAAAATGCTGTTTATCACATTCAAAAAAGTGTATAGAGCTTATACAAGAGATCAAGATTTCACTGTGAAACGTAGCATGATGACTGAGTGTACTTTTCAGATGTAAAATAGTTCATCGTGCTTTGCAATGCAAGCACTCCACAGAAGGCGGAATGATACACCCAATGTCCAATAGGACGACACCATATGGCAATGCTCCTGGGTGTTGCCAGCTGCCACTCTGTGTATTTTAAAGAGTGGTAACAATATGTCGCCCAGCTAGATGCACTGTTAAGCCAAACTTAAAACAAAGTTTATGGATATTCTATTTAGTCCTTGTTTTGTTGGGCTGGACTAGTCATTGGTCTCCCCAAGACTTCTCCTACAGAAGGCCAGCAGGCTCCTGAGCTCTACAGCTGCTGCTACTTGGCCTCTAAATCCCTGAGCAGTTAAGGATCAGGCTCCCAGAAGGATAACTTGGAAGCGGAGTGAGAAGGCAGCCGGGCCTCTGCATCTGGTTGTATCAGAGTATTCCTCGAGGGAGGAGCTGCCCTCTTCTGCTGCATTGCATTGTTGTTTCATACTAGCCTGCTACTCCTTGAGCATGCTGACGTCAGAGTGTGTGAGTGTTTCTGCTGTGGTCAGTGTGGCTAGTGTTGTGATGCTCTGAGGATCAGAGTTCTAAAGTTCTCAGCTTTCCAATGCTGCACCTTGCCTTGTAGGAGCAGTAGGTAGGGTGCATGGGCTTGGAGGGTGATGTATGGATGGAGAATGAATGTATGAATGGGACGTGTTCACTGGCTCAAGTGTTTTGAAGTTGTCTGCATGTGGCATAAGCCTGCTTACATGTTGTCAGTGCTTACAAGTGGCTACACTTATGCAGACACTACAGTAGAGCTGCGCTCTTGTGTCACGACTTGTGCCTGGTAGATGGAGCTGTGTGCTTCTAACTCTATTCCTGAAGGACACGGGTGTAAGTGGGTGGCCTGAGTCATGATGGAGCTGTGGCTCAGTATCATGATAGTAGAACTGGGTGCTCAGTATCATGATAGTGGTGCTCTGGGCTCAGTTATAATAGTAGAGCTGTGTGCTCACTATCATGATAACAGAGCTGTGTGTTGTACGCTCAGTATCATGATAGCAGAGCTGTGGGTTCAGTATCACGATAGCAGAGCTGTGTGCTTAGTGATCATAGAAATGTGTCCTCAGTATTATGCTAGCAGAGCTGTGCACTCAGTATCACGATAGCAGAGCTGTGTGCTTAGTGATCATAGAAATGTGTGCTCAGTTTTATGATAGTAGAGCTGTGCTCAGTATCATGATAGCAGAGGTGTGTGCTGTGTGCTCAGTATCATGATATCTGAGGTATGTGTTGTGCGCTCAGTATCATGATAGCAGAGCTGTGGGTTCAGTATCACGATAGCAGAGCTGTGTGCTTAGTGATCATAGAAATGTGTCCTCAGTATTATGCTAGCAGAGCTGTGCGCTCAGTATCACGATAGCAGAGCTGTGTGCTTAGTGATCATAGAAATGTGTGCTCAGTTTTATAATAGTAGAGCTGTGCTCAGTATCATGATAGAGGTGTGTGCTGTGTGCTCAGTATCATGATAGCTGAGCTGTGGGCTCAGTCTCATGATAGTAGAGCTGTGTGCTCAGTCTCATGATAGCAGAGCTGTGGGCTCAGCATCGCAATGGTAGAGCTGTGTGCTCAGTATCATGATAGCAGAGGAGTGGGTTGTGTGCTCAGTTTTCTGATAGCAGAGCTGTGTGCTCAGTATCATGATAGCAGTGGAGTGGGCTGGGTGCTCATTATCATGACAGCAGAGCTGTGGGCTCAGTGTCATGATAGTGGAGCTGGGTGCTGTGTGTTTTGTATTATGATAGAGCTGTGTGCTCAGTATCATGATAGAGGTGTGTGCTCAGTCTCATGATAGCAGAGGGCTCAGTATCGCAATGGTAGAGCTGTGTGCTCAGTATCATGATAGCAGAGGAGTGGGTTGTGTGCTCAGTTTTCTGATAGCAGAGCTGTGTGCTCAGTATCATGATAGCAGTGGAGTGGGCTGTGTGCTCATTAGCATGACGGCAGAGCTGTGTGCTCAGTATCATGATATTAGAGGCGTGTGCTCAGTATCATGATAGAGCTGTGTGCTTAGTGTTGAAATGTGTCCTCAGTTTTATGATAGCAGAGCTGTGGGCTCAGTGTCACGATAGAGCTGTGTGCTTAGTGATAATAGAAATGTGTGCTCAGAATCATGATAGTGAAGCTGTGGGCTCTGTCTCATGACAGCAGAGCTGTGGGTTCAGTCTCATGATAATAGAGCTGTGTGCTCAGTATCATAATAGCAGAGCTGTGGCGTCAGTCTCACAGTAACAGAGCTGTGTGCTTAGTGATAATCGAAATGTGTGCTCAGTATCATGATAGTGAAGCTGTGGGCTCAGTCTCATGACAGCAGAGCTGTGGGCTCAGTCTCATGATAATAGAGCTGTGTGCTCAGTATCATAATAGCAGAGCCGTGGCGTCAGTCTCACAGTAACAGAGCTGTGTGCTTAGTGATAATCGAAATGTGTGCTCAGTATCATGATAGTGAAGCTGTGGGCTCAGTCTCATGACAGCAGAGCTGTGGGCTCAGTCTCATGATAATAGAGCTGTGTGCTCAGTATCATAATAGCAGAGCCGTGGCGTCACTCTCACAGTAACAGAGTTGTGTGCTTAGTGATAATAGAAATGTGTCCTCAGTTTTATGCTAGCAGAGCTGTGGGCTCAGTATCACAATAGCAGAGCTGTGTGCTTAGTGTTAATAGAAATGTGTGTTCAGTATCATGATAGTAGAGCTGTGTGCTCTGATTCTAGAAATGTGTGCTCAGTATCATGACAGCTGAGCTGTGGGCTCAGTCTCATGACAACAGAGCTGTGGGCTCAGTCTCATGATAGAAGAGCTGTGTGCTCAGTATCATGATAGCAGAGCTGGGAGCTCAGTGTCATGATAGTAGAGCTGTGTGCATAGTGATAATAGAAATGTGTCCTCAGTATTATGTTATCGGAGCTGTGGGCTCAGTATCACGATAGAGCTGTGTGCTTAGTGATAATAGAAATGTGTGCACAGTATCATAATAGTCGAGCTGTGTGCTCAGTGATTGTAGAAATGTGTCCTCAGTGTTATGCTAGCGGAGCGGTGGGCTCAGTATCACGATAGCAGAGCTGTGTACTTGGTGATAATAGGAATGTGTCCTCCGTATTATGCTAGCAGAACTGTGGGCTCAGTATTACGATAGCAGAGCTGTGTGCTTAGTGATAATAGAAATGTGTCCTCAGTATTATGATAGTAGAGCTGTGTGCTCAGCATCTTGATAGCAGAGCTGTGAACTCAGTATCACAATAGTATAGCTGTGTGCTTAGTGATAATAGTAATGTGTGCACAGTATCATGATAGTCGAGCTGTGTGCTCAGTGATTGTAGAAATGTGTCGTCAGTATTATGATAGTAGAGCTGTGCGCTCAGTATCATGATAGCAGAGCTGTGGGCTCCGTATCACGATAGTAGAGCTGTGTGCTTAGTGATAATAGTAATGTGTGCACAGTATCAAGATAGTAGAGATGTGTGCTCCGTGATTGTAGAAATGTGTCCTCAGTATTATGATAGTAGAGCTGTGCGCTCAGTATCATGATAGCAGAGCTGTGGGCTCCGTATCACGATAGTAGAGCTGTGTGCTTAGTGATAATAGTAATGTGTGCTCAATATCACGCTGGTAGAGCTCTGGGCTGTTTTTCCTGCACCTCTTAGTTGAAGCAGTGTGGTGGTGGGGCTCTACTTAGGTGACAACACTGTGTTGAACGCCCTGTTCGCTCTTATATTAGTGCAATGACGGAAGAGTTGTGTGCTGTCGACCTTATATCTCTGTAGCAGCCCAGTGCTTCACACGTAGAGCTGTGTGCTGCCGGCCCTGTGACACATTCTAGAGGTCCAAGCTTCTGCTCCAATGGTGCATCTGTGCTTTGCAGGTCTCGCGTTTAAACGAAACACTCCATTTCCGTACACTATTTGTCCGGGGTCGGGGTCACTTGAGAGCTCTGACCAGCCTCTCCCTACCACCCCTCCCCCCCCCAACCAACTTCCAAAGTGCAGATTGGCACTATTTTGTGTTTACTTTTTCCTAGCAATGTAGTGCCAGGGCATTGGGGTATGGTGCACATGGTGGCTGCCATCTTGGAGTTGCGTGCAAGAACTCAAAAGATATTCAGGAAGACATGGTGGCTACCATGTTGGTTTTGGACAGAAGAAGCTAAGAGATGTGTGAAAATGTGGTGCCATCCATCTTGGTTTTGGATGCAAAAATCAAAAAATATGCATGAATACTCAATTGTGCATTTAATGTACGTGCAGGTCACAATGGTTGCTTGGCACGCAAGTTTGTTGGAGGATTTTAGGAGGTAGGCAAGTCAGCCAAGGCATAGTCGAGAGGTTGAAGTTATTTGAGTTTGCCACTTAGTGTGCTTCATCATGTCCCTTTTTTTTTTTTTTTTTTACCACTGCTTAATCTTAGATGTCACTTCTTGTGGTATCCTGTGATAACAGATCGTCTTTAGGTCTCACCTTAAAACAACTTTAGCTGCCTGTTGATGAACCTATAGTGGACCATATAATATTCACAGTTGGCTTTGGGCCAGCCTTTTTTTTATCACTGGTTGCCTTTCATGTCAATCTAATTTGCTTGCTTCTTATTCAATGACTTTTTAGGTTGTGAGGCAGGCTGTATTGAGGTAGGGACTTGAAGCTCTGCCCACTCTCTGCCCACATTTTTCATTGGCTTGTGTCATTGTCCACTGTAAACTGTGGCTGATCATTGGTCAAAAGGCTTAGTAGTCCCTCCTTAGTACCGCCTTGTCTCATTTTGTAACCTCCCATGGCGACACCCCCTATTACGTGTATTGTTGCTCGGTAGGTTTTAATTACAGCCTCCGAGCACTATTTTCTCAAATAGCGTTGTCCTGCCTGCTGTTGCAGGCAGGACACGCTTTCTCCTAACGCTTTTTATTGTATTTGTTTTTTATAGCACGCATTTGCAAGGCAATTGGTCTCGCATTTGCAAGAGTTTAAGCTATTGGCATTGTAAATGACAATGCCTTTTATTTATCTACTTTAAAAACAACACATTAATAAAAGGCATTGTCATTTACGATGCCAGTAGCTCAAACTCTCATAAATGCGAGACATATTGCATTGCAAATGCTTGTTCTTCTTCTTGTTGGGGTTGTCCCTGCAGTTGTGCTTTGCTTCTTTGCTATCCTTTTGATTGGGTGACTTGTATACTTCCTCCACTAACAAGTGAACTACGGTTTCTGGCGCATATAGCACTCATTGGGAGTGTATGTGGTTTCTTGGTTTCTCCCACTCTTTGCTGTGTGCAGCCTCCACACACACCCCCATACCCACATGCATTACTTTCACAAACCCTCCATGTCAAGCTCTGTTGGTTCCTTTTTTTTTAACCACCATGACTTTGTTGTTCTCCCAGTCCTCCCTGCTCATTGCTGCAGGTCGTCGAAGTGTTTACTTACTTCCGCAACCTTCTGCGGTCCTCTTTTTAATTGACATTTATTTAATTATTGTATTTATTTTTTAAAAGCCAAAATGCCTGTGGTGTCATAATGTGTGTACACCCATGCATGTTGATACATGGACGCATATATATTCTCACACTAGAACCGCCTCAGCATAACGACATACGTGACATGATTGCATTATGGCAGTTTTTTTTAAACAAAATTAGCATTGTGCTTCGCTGCTATCATGCCATGAGGCCACCTCTGTGGATTAATTAAAAAAAAATGTAATTACAAAGTTTTATATAGCACAAAAATGAGCCATGAGGGTATCAGAGCGCTTTACAAATGATCAGAAGGAAGAAGCATGTAGAGCAAACGACAGCATAATCAAGATCGATACAGGATGTGGCAACTTCCCAGTTGAGGGAGGGACCATCTCAATGACTAATCCGACAAGTCAAAACACGATCGTAAGAGGCGAGTAATAAACATGGGTGTGGTCAATGTGCCACGTCGGGCCTGGACAGTAGAGTTCCTGGGTTCTAGGGCAGACATTTGTTCATCAATAGTACTTTTACTTCCTTTTTGAATGATGCAGTTGAGGGAATCAGTCTAATTTTAGGGGGCAAGGAGTTCCAAATTCTCAAGGCGATACCCGAGAAGGCTCGGTTGTAAGTTTTCTTTTTATAGAGTTTCTGTGGTTTCAAGAGTAAGGTGCTGGCTCTTCTAAAGGATCTGCAGCCCCCAGATAGCTCCAGTTCTTGTGCGAGGTATCTTGGGGTGTTGAAGTGTAGGGCTTTATGGGTCATGCAGGCAATTTTTAACTGTGTTCTTCCTTCATAGAGAGTTCAGATGCCACGAAACCAAAAGACTAGGTTTCCACTTCTCTGCCTTCACACCACACTGCTAGCTCTGAACAGTGCAGCCTTCAAACTATATGACCTCCTTGCGACCTTTGCCATAAAGCTTTGAATCTAGGTTTGCTCACCTCTACCTTCAAACTGTGCGGCTAGCCATCAAGCTCTGCCATCAAAACCATGAAACTGGAGTTCTCTAGCTCTGCGTATAAACTACAAGGCTAGCATAGTACATCACTGGAATGAAACCCCGATGCTAGTGTTGTACATCACTGGTATGACATCACAAGTAGAAGAACCCCGCAGATCACTGGCATTAAATCATGAGACTCTGCTTGTCAGCATGTCTTAATTATAGGTTTGTACATCTCTGACATCAAGCCATGGGCTAACGCAGTACATCAAAGACATCAAACCACTAGACCAGACTATATATCACTTCCATCAAATCATGATGCTACTATTGTAGAGTAATTCCGTCATACCACAAGGATACCTTTGTACTACAACGCCATCAAACCACGAGCCTATCACTGTACATCACCATAATCAAACCATGGGCCTATCACTGTACATCATAATCAAACCATGGGCCTATCACTGTACAGCACCATCATCAAACCAGGAGCCTATCACTGTACAGCACCATCATCAAACCATGGGCCTATCACTGTATATCACCACCATCAAACTCTGAGCCTATCACTGTCATCAAGCCAGGAGCCTATCACTGTTGCAAAGAACCTCAGTTAAAGGAACTGGATGAAAAACACGACACAGGAGGTTCTGAGGACACTATTGAGCCTGGCACAACCACGAGTCGTTTGATTTGTTTATTTATAGTGGATACGCCTGGACCCAGTCATTGTTTCAAGATCCTGCAAGGACCATCTGCAAGCACAAATTGTTAGAAGCAACATATATCACCTGGAACTCGGGAGGAGGCAAAGACCTGGATATTCCCTAAAACCGACACCTTTATCTTAAACTAGCTATACCAGTGTCAAATCATGACAACCCTACAGGCAAATAATTGCACTCCTCTACGCCCTCCAACAGAGGAATCCATCATCCACACAAAGATGGTTAGTATTAAAGGGGCCTGTTGTTTTATCATGTCACCATAGGTTTTACACCCCAACCAGATGTCCTCAAAAGGACATCCAGGAACTATTTATTGTTGATGGTTGTTAATGGTATATGATGGCGTCATCGGACATGCTTTTTACTTTATTCTGGATGGCTCATTTAATATATCAACTCTATCTCTCACTCCCATTTGGTTTACTCCCCCAAACCTACAGGTTTGCTGAAAGCACACATCCGTCTCTTACGCACAACACCAAAACCCTTCCCGCGCAGGCCATACTATAAACTCCCCCTCCTACAACCAAGTGCAGTGAATGATGTGGTGTGCTACTGTATAAAAAGAAGGACTTGGGCCCTCTTTAAGGGGGTCTGATGTCTATACAAACAGAACATTGCAGTCCAACACCAAGCAGGACATCACACAGAGCTGGTTTCAGAGGGAGAGAGAATCAAGCAAAACACTCGACCAAAAATACACCATAAAACTCCCAAATGCACAAACTATTCAACAAACAATAACCAGACTCAAGCCCCAATTGAAGATTAACTAGCAAACACCAAGAGGAAACAATTTTACGATCATGTGAAGAAATGTAAATTGCATAGAGTCTAACGGTGCCCCACCTGCTTAGGACCTTTTTTTTTTTTTATCAAAAAATAAATTGAGCCCCCCGTAGGAGAAAGGCAATCTTCAGGTTGGTAGCTGTGATCTGCTTCAGACTATCTCCATCATGGTCATCTACCATGGTAAGATATTTGCCTTGGATCCATCCAGCTTTCCACCTGCTCACATTAAACATATGTGAGAGCATCAAACGCAATCTATATAATCATTGATACTGGCGTCGACCAAGCTTGACGGTGGTTCTCCTGGCTTTTTGCCTTCAGTGAAGTTCCTGCTGCATCATCTGCCACCATTGTGTTCGGATTGTATATAACCCTCTTGAACTGTTTGCCCAAATATTGTAGCATAGGACTTTAGAATGGTGCTGTCCTTTCTTGCTGACCTCAGGGCACAGCTGAAGGCCAGAACTCAAGGTCGCCTTGTTTGCATGGTGTGGGCAGTGATTTGGAGCATCTATGGGTGTTCTGGGAGTTTTCTACTAAAGACACCAAAACAAGCGACAAACCCAAGAACCATTATTGTGGCAATCTGATGTGCATCACAATAAAGTCAAAGGTGGTATTTCACATCCAAAGGTCCCAAACTCTTTGTAATTAGGGTCTTGCGGGTTGGGTCATATTGTCCAACCTCATGGTAAAAGGCATATGTACCAAGAGACTTTGCATTTAAATGTCTTTGTGGGGTGATATCACTGTGTACATATGTTGGCTTCTGGATATTTAATGCAGCGTTGGATGCATTTCTAAGGCTTGCTTCGCAGCCAAGGTATAGTGGCCTCACAGCATTTAGGAGACAATCATGGGCTGGTTACCTAATGATCTACAGAATAATTAGGTTTTGAGGAGTTTCCTTTGGAGTTGGATTTTTCTTTTTTTTCCTCAGGTCTGGGTGTCTGTTGCATCCCTCAGCTAACTCTGCGCCCGGTGACTCAAGAGTTAAACCACCAAATTTCACTTTCCTAACTTCATGGGTAGTGTCGTCTTTGGTCAGCTTTTATATTTTTTTTATTTTTAACAAATAGATCTAAATGGAGCCTTCTGTGCTTTGATGTGCGTGAAAAGAACTTAACTGTTACTTTGATTTCTGTTACTTTAATTCAGCACAACTCCATAGATGGCTTAGTGCATGCTATGGTGTGATATGTAAAGGTGATCAGTGAATGCATTAGTGAGTGAATGAACACACTTCGGTAGTACTCTGTTATAACAGGATGTTTGTAGGTGCAGCGCCTAGAAGCTGATAGTGTCGTGAGTGTTGGTCTTTCTGTCAGTCCTGTTCTGTGCTTGGGTCGTAGGCTGTTAATGCCATTTTGAATGTTTGGAAGACTTGTGTTCAGTGCCTTTGGTAGCCCTGCATCTTGCACTTTCTACTGAATTAACAATTTATTTTATTTGCCCAGGGCGGTAGGGATTTAAAATTTGCTTATGATCCAGTTTGTCTGGTTGGTGGTTTCGTCCGGTAGTATTTGTTGAAATTAGGTGGGCGGGGCCTCAGATTTTCCACTCTGCTTATTGAGTTTGCAAACTATTGTCTGTTCTTTTGTTGTGTGGGAGTAGAGGGGGTGTATTCAGTGCCCTGCAGTTCTATTTAAACAAGCATTGGCATAGCCAATAGGTCTCGCCTTTGGGACCTTATAAGTGTTTAGTTATCCAGCACAATATCCTCGGTGCAACAACATCAACTGTTGAATAGTTAAACACTTATAAGGTCCCAAAGGCGAGACCTATTGGCTATGCCAATGCTTGTGTATCTGGACACCCTACATAGTTGATAAAATGGGCACATTCCCAAGGTCGCCAGGGGTCACCATAGTAGCGGTGCACATTTAACATCAGTGTGTGACCCTAGCGGACATGCCCAGTTATCATGAGTTGGCTTTTCAGTAATATGAAGATAATACCCACTTGTCACGGGGACCAGGATAAACACTACAGCTGACTTTCAAAAATTCAAATCTGGACGAGAAAAAACACATGGCTACATCCCACGCTGCAAAACAGAGGTTATTGATTTTGCCCTACCAAATATTCGTAATAATATTGTTGGATCAGTTGTTAATCCAGTATTTTGCAATGGTTAAGAAACATTTGCAACAAGCACTAGCAAAGACAACGGGAGTAGGTTGCTGGCCTTTTAGCATGCCAATGCTTATTCTGTTTGGGACTGGTTTTTGTACGAAAGCAAGCATTTTCTGAAAACAACCATTGTTTAAAAGTGAAAAGGGTCTTTTTTTTTTTTATGTAACAGCACATACTGCACAAGTATTTCCTGGCATTGAAGGGGACTGTCTATTGCACGGATGTGCACACTGTGCAAGGACAGATCCCGTCATTCACACTAAGTAAGCGAATGGCTTCAGTGGGCGGATCTTGTACCCCATGTTGCACGCAGTGGTTGGCGGGAGGAAAATGTGAGTGACACTACAGCAGGCCAAGGGGTGACAAAGGCTGATTGAAAGCACTTGTAAGTGTATAGAGTTAAACCTTGCAACCAACTTCCCTCAAATAGATCAGGTTTCGCTTTCATGAAATGTATCACTTTATAGAGAAACTCATTTATTTAAATCCACATATCTAGTTTAACGTACTGCATGTCACACAGAGATGCTTAACAAATGTACTTAACAAATGTTTTCATTCAGGGGAGAGGGGTCACGTGGTCTGCTGGATGACTTCTGCTCCCCAGGGGAAGCGCGTTCACCCCACAAGCCTTCCAGGCTGCTGGCCACAACAGTTGTTTATTTTTACGTTTGGGCGTAGGCCGCGCCACCCATTTACACTGTGATATTAACGTCATTAGTAAAAGCAGGGCAGCTTGTAATGATAGGCAGTCACCTCTACTGCCCCTCCTGAGGGGGACAGGAACCATCGACGGGAAGCGGCGCAGTATTTCTTCAGCAGGTCTGAAGCAGTGTGCACACATAATGGCACAAAATATGTGCCTCGCCTAAAATGTTTTGAGATGGCACGTTCCATAAGGAGGAATAACCAGTGTGTACAATAATGATTGTATCATAGGCTAATGCATGTACGTCTGAAGCAAAAGTTAACAAGCATTGGCCACGCGGCCGCGAAAGTGACGCGGCCGCGGGGCAGCGAAAGTGAAAGAAAACAAGCATGCGAGTGGTGCGTGCAGAGAAAGCCAGATGGCAGCTCTGGTGGGGGAGGGGGAGGGGTGAGCAAGACAGAGAGGCAGAGCGAGGCGCGTGCGGGAGAGCGAGAGGAAAGCCCGATGGCGCTCGTGCCTGTGCGCGTAATCGCACGCAGAATGCCACACAAAAAGCTGTGGTCGCATTTCTGAAAGCCCACTGACTAAATGTCTCGCCCAGACCAGCGCAAGCGCTGGCTCAGGGCGAGACCTAAAAAGGGTGCATGAGGGCTGTTCTCTAAAGAGAATGCTCTTTTGATTAGGTTCTATAACTAGTTTTTTAGTGAATTGTGGTAATCGCCATTAGAGATTAACTATTCTGAGTGCACCCCAGCCCCATCATAATGAGGAGCCACAAACAGAGTAAAATAGGTCTATGGTTGTTGAACGTGTTTGGGAGCCGTCTGTAATAATTAATAAACCTATGTAAATGGAGCCTGCCATTACTTTGTGACATTGTAGTGAGATTTTATCAGTTGTTCTACTTGTGCCTTTATAGAGTTAAAAATAGTACGTGAAAGTGTAAATGTTGCACTGTGTGGCGTGTCCATAGGGTTCTCATACTTTCAAGTCACTGGTCTCAACATTTTCCAGTCATGAACTATTCTTTTATAAAACATTTTTTCAAGCAAATTAGACATTTGGTTCAGTTTTAACACCCAAAACTACAAATCCCAAAATGCACTTCTTGTTAAACACGCGGAGCTGGAAACGGTGCCCCGCGTCACGGAGTCAGTTGGTAACAGACATGAAAGCGACCAGAGAAAATTAAACTTTGTTCATAAAATGACTGAAAATTTGAAACAAATTATATATTCTACAGCATGAGCACATTGCCCGGTGCTATCAAAATGAGGACACTATTGGGCTGTGTAAGAATCATTAAAAAATTGTCAATTTATTACCATTTGCACGGCAACCACATTCCAGTTGTGGGTTTTGCTGACATAAAAAAGATTTTTTTAAATAATTTGTGTGCTGTGACTTCAGTTTTTGCCAGTGGGACTTCTATTAATGCTGAAGCATGTATCGGCGTCTATGCCATGTGTGAAATAGGCAGTCATATCTCATTTTATCCAGCAGCACTTTGCATTCTGGGACTTGTGGTTTTGCTTTTTCCCCATTAGGCCTTAGAGCCTTCTGTATTCAAACCGCTGTTGGTTAAAAAGCTGAGACTGGTTGGACCTGTAGGACTTGGCATGAGGCCGGGAGGGGCCAGGGTGTTTGTTGGCTCATTTTTCGGAAGAGATGTAATTATGTGGCATATATTAACCTGGCGAAAGTCACATGGGCCAACCCCACTTATTTCACATTTCTCTTCAGGGATGGCTACTCAGAAGAAGTCTGAGAAACCCGCCAATGAGCTGCCAATCATTGACCGCCTGTAGAAAGATGACCAAATCACCCCCTTCCTGATGGAACTCCTCTGGCCCAGCTTGCGCCATCTTTTAAAAGCAGCAGAACTGAGGGTAAACAGGACTCCAGGAGCCATCTTTCATTTCTGTTGTTTCTGTTTCTCGACTTTTCCATACTTACGAACATTCAGTGTCCAACAAGAGGAAGTATTTTGCAGGTTTTAAATAACTAATAGGCATAATGAAAACATCATCGGAAATCATATGACCTTGGTTTGAAAGATTGTCACAGGATAGAAATCACATGGCATGGGCCCAAATCCAGGAAAGTGACTTGAATTGTTTCAAACAAGTTCACACGATGAGAAACAAGCATCAGCAAAGCCATTAGGTCGGCATTGGCTGCCAGTCTTTTGGATTTGTCGATGCAAGTTTTGTTTTCTTATGTTTTTTTAAAACTTTTTTGGAGAGGGAAGCACGCTCTAAAAAAACGCACATTGTCATAGTAGTCCCTGCACTGGAGGGAACTACTTTGTGTGTGGATGTGCTCCTAGTGAAAGGAAAGAACTGACAGAGAAGTTAGCCAAAGGCTGAAGTGGGCAGACTCACTTCCATATGCTGTAGCGGGCAGAAGAAAAATGTGAATGACAGGATAACAGACCAGTGGATGAAGAGGGCTGGCAGAAAGCCCACTATGTAGGCTATACATATTATTTGTGAAAATCAAAAGATCTTGGCTTGCGCCACGCCTAATATATGATGGCAGGAATTTGTGACTTTTGAGCGCTTTGGCCAAACTTAACCACATCCCTTCACTAGCAATTGTGCATCGCGGAGTTCACTGTTTTCAGTTCCTGCTTGGGGAGCTCACTTTGACATATCAGATTCAATCCAGAGCTTCCCTAACAAACAGGGTGATTTTAGAAAAGGATATATGATGCCACTACTTTAAAAGTAGCACAATTCTGCTAAATCTGTGTTGTGGGAAGAGGATGTGCCCTTACACTCAGAGCTGCCGACTTTAGAAATGGGGAACCAGGTTCGAGTCTCAGGGTTGGCTCAACATCCTGTGACTCTGGGCAAATCACTGATTCTCCCCGCGCCTACCAAAAACATGAATATGACCTTGTGCAATGTAACTGGTGCTCATGTAAAGCGCTCCAATATCTTCGGGTCGAATTTGTGCTATAAAACTGCAAATAAATAAATCAGCCGGTCTGGCAAAAATGCATTTCATTATCACTTCAACAGCAATGGAGACTGGAGAGACTCTTGTGAGACGAAGGGTGGAGCAAGGGGTCAACCCATTTGCGGCATCGGAGGTCAAAGGGTGTATGATGTCACTCTTTCCCCAAATCCACCTTCTGTTTCTTGTGTAGCCCTAGATTCTTCAGCAAGCTAAGGGGGTGGGGCTAGTGTGTCTCAAGGTCCAACTGGGCTGGGGCGAGTCGTTTCGTTAAAACACATATAATCAGCGCTGCTCCAGTCCAGGTTTTTACTTTGAATTCTGGGACTTGTAGTCTTATTAATTTTCATTATAAAGCAGGACTACAAATCCCACAATTCAAGGGAGAAAAAGGGACTGGAGCAGCACATCACACATGGACCTGGGAAACTTGGCGGCTATGTATATGGGAAAGATTCCCTCCCTTCCTTACTGCCCCACTTAGATCTCTATTTCTGACACACATTTGCCCCCTGGCGCAGAGCAGACGCCCTTTGCCTGCGTGAGTGCGACATTGAGAGATTGCTCACGCCGCCCACCCGCTGTTCTGAACGTGGTACTTCATGTGACCTCACAAGTCATGAGCCTGCTAAAAATAGCTTCTTGGCTGGTCGAGTTATATGTTTAAAGGCATCCACTGGCCTCTCGTGAGATAGAGAGAAGCTGCTGCTCTCGCCCCTGTCTTCAGCCCTCTCGCATCTAAGGGGGACTGGACATGTCTTTGAGGGCCTCAGTGCGGGCTGGGGGCATTCCAGGCGTGGCAGGCAGCATGCCGAGGACAGGCCAGCCGGGAGCGGGCATTCACGCGCCATCACCTGCCACTGTGGCTGGAAAGACAAGGTCATGGTTATATTGGAGAAGGCAGGGCGCAGTTTACATTCCGCACATGCAGACCTCTCTGCAAGGCTCTTTCTGCAGGCACCAGTGGAGATGGCTCACTGCAAGCGGCTTTGAGTTGGAATTGTTCAGATAATCTTAGGATGCCTTGCAGATACGCCTTCAAATGACTTCTTGCGGGGTCATTCAGCAGACATCTTAGGTTGTTCTTATAGCAGACATCTTGTGTATTCTTTTGGCAGACATCTTGGGGTGTGCTTTGAGCAAATTTGTGGGAAATTTTCAATAAACATCTTGCGGTGCACTCTAGGCAGACACCTTGTAGTGTGCTCTATCTAGGCAAACATATTAGAGTGTACTTTTGGCAAATCTCTTGGTATTGCCTGCTTGCAAATGTTGAGGTGCTTTCTTTCTGCAGACGTCTAGGGGGGTTCTTTCTGCAAACGCCTAGGGATGTTCTTTCAGCAGACATCCTGGGGTGTTCTTTCAGCAGCCATCTTGGAATGGGCTGTGAGGAACTTGTTGTGGGTGCTTTCAGCAGCCATCTTGGATTGCTCTCTAGGCAGCCATCTTGGGGTGTGCTCTCAACAGTGCTCTTTCAGCAGACATCTTGGTTTGTTCTTACACCACTACTTGTGTGATCAGTTTGCTGCATCTTTCAGATCGTTTTCCTGCAGACATCACATGGTGGTGACCTTTCTGCGGCCACCTAAAAGGCGGGCTTTCATTATACTACACTTTTGGGTGGTCTGCAGACATCTAATGCTCGCTTTATGTAGTCATTTCAGGCTTTCTGCAGGCCTCTTCAGTCACTCTTTCTATAGACGTCTTAAGGTGGACTTCTATATACATTTTAGGGTGGGATTTTTGCAGACCTCTTAGGGTGGGCTTTCTGCAGACACGTCTGTGACCGCTTTCTGCATAGACCACAGGTGGACTTTCTGCAGGTGGCAAGACGTGGTCTTTGTGCATCTACTGATCTGCTTATGGAGTGAGATAATTAATGACACTGGTGGAGCGGTATGACAGTGGCGTGAAATATGTGTTGTGACCCAACTTCAAGGAAGAAAGAGGCTGCCCAAGCTACCCACTGGATTCTACAAGACAGCCGTAAATAAGATGCAGAGGGCAATGACACACCTTCCTCCGGTGCCCCCCGTACCTTCTGTATTAATAATAGCTTTGTCCTTTGTTCTGTGTCCGTTCTTTGGTGGAGATAACTAGTTACTTTGTTATTAAGTTATGAATGTTATTAATCAGAAGTCATTAAAAGTGATTTAATATTGGGTTCCAATTTTATGTTCATTTTTGCAATATTCTCTGTTTATGTATTTGATGAAATCATAGTTAAATCTGTCAGACCCCATTCGGGGTCCACCAGACAGATGGGCTACTGTACCCCAACTGTGGTGGCTGTGGTTGTTTTCCACTGCAGTCCTGAGGTCCGTCCTACTACAGCTCTGCAAACTGGGCTAAGTTCAACACTTTCCACAGTTGACCCTTGGGGTTGCAAGGGAGAGCGGTCGCATGATTCACATGTAGATAGTGTGGAGGACAAGAGCCCAGAAACCGACAGTGAATCACCAGGCACAATAACTCAATGTCCAGCCCAGTGCTTTAGTATTTTAGTGAAAGCAAGCATTTTAATCACACAACAAACTCCGTAGCGCACAGTTCAGATGTGTAAACGAATGCAGGGTTGTAGTCCGGGTTGCGTTCCCAGAAAGTGCTTCCCCCTCCCACTCTAGTGTCCTTTCCTCATCCAGGTAACCCTAGGAACTACAGTCCCTGGTATCTGGGGGCAGCAGCACAAACTGGGCACTGATGTAGATTATATCGCGGTTACCCACGCTGGGTTTAGCAGCGAAATTTAGTCAATCATTCTTAGCCTTGGTTAACTTTTGGCAGAAAGTCTAGTCCTCGTGCTCTGCTTCCTTGGATCATTCCTCAGCCTTTTGATCTGGTAACTAAGAAAGCCTTGTGGCGTATGCGCACCCGTTCTTGCAGGTCAGCTGGCAACGGGTGCGCAGTCCGCCCCTTCTGAGTTTGAGGTTGCTTCTTCTTGATTCCAACATTGCTACCCATTGCAACAAAGCAAGTCCAGGGGTTACAGAACTGCTTTCCCCGCAATGTTGGCCTCATAGGCTGATCTAGGCTCACAGCAGTGATGGGCAATTGCGGCTTCCCAGGTCAGTCAAGCTCATATCCGTGACAAGATTTCTCGGCCTTCTGGTCCCCATGGTGGCCATGTTAGTTCACAGCCTCCATAGTCTGAGAGCGGATGTGGCCAGGCTTGTTTTAGTATACTCTTTAGGTTGGTTCTCATTTTGGAACTCATGCTACTGGTTGCCCCTGGCTTTGCACTTTCTCTGGTTCACCTTCTCCCGGGAACACACTGGGATTGTCCTCTTTGACAGCCTCTCCGTCTGCAGATCAAGGCCTACTCCTTCCACCTCTCAACAGGAAGCAGACTTCTAGATAAAGGCAGACCCTCTTCTTCTCCAGCAGGAAGTGAAGCTTTCAGTTTATGCCCCATCACCTCTGGAAGAATGACTGTCAGTCAGACAGCCATGCACGTTACATCGCAACTCTTTGAGGATTCTGCAGATCACTCCCTTCCTTGCAAAGAAGAACTTGAGGTTGAAACAAATTGGGGTAGTTTAGATCCAGCTTTTATACATGTACTTCTAACAAGAATGTGGATCCACTGCCTCAAGCTTCAGAATCAGTTTGGGGTGGTTCTCTTTCGAGTGTCCTTCTCAGGCTGCTTTACAGACACAGCATTTGTGTAAAGTGATGTTTCCCACAGTAGTTAGCACTGGGGCTGTCTCTAAGCAGGGGCAGTCACAAAATAGACACAATGAAATGTGAGTTTTCTGCAGCTGATTGTTTTTAGTCTTCTGAAGCAGTAAGTAATCATGGACAAATAAAAGGGTAGACTTGACCTAGAAATCTCTGCACCTGAACAACAGAAACTGCTGTTCCACCCTTCAGCCATGCCACCTACTAAATGGCAGTGTTCAGGAAGAACTTATCAGCACAGCAGCCTCTTCCTAACAAAGTTATCTTGGCACTTCGAAAGATAGCCCTGTCTTAATTGTCCTCACTTCAGTGTCTGGGTCTCCACTCTCCAACCTCAGGAATACAGACAATAACTTCCAGTGTCTAGGAAAGCATTCACCATCCTCCATCTTGTCATGCTAAACAAGGGGCATCAAAAATGACTTCAGTCTCCTATTCTCGCACACACATAGGTACTCCAACACATGTATCACAGGCTTACTGTACACGCACCTAACATACACATGAGATGTCACTGCGGGTTCTAGGTGATACATAACAGCAGAACTTTACACAAGGGGTCAGTTGGCCACAATCTTAATTCCATAGATCAAAAGGTCTTGTCACACTATAAACCACAAACTCTGTGCCCTGCCACAATCTTTATGTGCTACACTTAGGACCGGGACAGTGGTAAGATAAAATGAAGTTAAAGTAGCTTCACGTATTTAGGAACAAATGTTACTTCTTGATACTATCGGGGAAGCAGTGGTGTAACTTTAAGCTGCTTTGCCATACTCACAGAGCCCAAGATGGCGAGGGTTCAAACTGTCCACGCAAAAGAGTCCGTTTTCATCAACTTGGCTGAAAGCATAGATCCTCTGACATGGCACTGGTGACTCCTCGACAAATTAGTATGGCCAGAAGTGGTGGTCGATCATCTGTTATCCTTGCCCCCACACAAGTGGAACAAGTTGCCATTACTCATTCGCTCCTGTAAGAATTTTTAATAATTTCAAAAAATTATTATTAACCAGATTATTTTAATAATCCAGCATTGTCATACGTCTCCTTTCCTCTGGCTTTTATCAGTTTACCAAAGCGTCAGGGAATTACAGATGGAGTGAGTCCTCTGCACTCAACATGCTCATTTAAAGATAACATGACATGCCAATGTATTTTGAAGATAGGATGACCTCTTAGCATCTGGCCTTGTTGGGGGATAAAACAAATCAGTAACATTGTCAAAGAACATTTACTGTTGTAAAGCGCTCTGATACCTTCGGGTCTAGCTAGCACTATATAAAGCTCTCAAATAAATAAATAAATAATAAACCCACAGACCTGTTTTAATAAAATGTGTACCATCTGCAAAGGTCTTGCTGCCCCTCCCAGTCAGGTGTGGTTAGAAAGGGACAATAAAAGCTAGGTGGGAAAACCAGCTCCTAGGACTTTCTGATGTCCATCACCCACTCTCTTTCTTGGCTCCTAAAGGAATAGAAATACTACAATTTCAATATTTTGTCTCTGTTTGACATTCTTCATGAAAAGAACTGGAATGTACGCCAAAGTTTAGATTGGGTTAAAAAATGTTTTAAACTGATTTCCCACTAGTTTTGCTTTGTTTAGTGGCAATCATTCGGCCTACTTTACCAATTGGAAAGATCGGGCTGGGCTTGAAGCACAACCAGTAGCATTATTATTACCTGAGCTTCTAAAATAATGAGCTCTGTTTTTCTCATGTGTTTTATGTGTATAAATCAATCCACAATTAATTACCTTATTTGCTACGATATTCCGTACACAGCGGCGGCTCCTCCGCTATGGTGGAGCATCACCCCCCCCCCGCTGCCAGCGCATTAAAAAATATAAAAATAAAACTGGTTTAAAACCCGTTTTATTATTGTTTTATCTAGCTTGGGCCAGGCTTGGGGCCGGGGTTATGATAGGCTGGAGGGGGAGTGGTTGGCTCTACCTACACTGCGCATGTGGTTTTTAGTCAGTGGTCTCAGGCCGGCCAAAAACCACATGCACGGTGACCCCTCTCCAACCCCAGCTGCATTGCTGGGACTGGAGAGAGCAGGCACAGACTCCCAGTCTGTCCTGGAGCGCACATCATCGGCGCTCAGGCCAATCCTGAAGCTACTCTCATGTGAGAGCAACTTCAGGATTGGCCGCAGGGCACGCTGGGAGCCTGTGCCTGCCTTTAGCGGCAGAGAGGAGCGGAAGAGCACAACGTGATGCTGGAGGGCAGCAGGTAAGTTTTATTTTTAATTTTTTTGTCTTCGTTGTCCCCCATGCCCCCCGCCTCTTTTGTAAAAAAACTTTATTTGCATTGCCCTCCGTTCCACCCCCTCCCCCATCCTGCCTCTTTTCCCCAATAAGAGCCGCTCCTGTCCATACAATGGATTGCGGAAAAAGGGTTTTATTTCATAACATGTTTCACAAGTACGGTGCCAAAATGAATTTGCCATGTGTGTTGTGCCATTGGAATGTTTCTGTAATATTGCCCTACAACCGCACAGTCCTTGGAGGTGTGGTGAAGCAGGCAGGAAGCTGTTTATCTGAGGGCAGGAGACTGTCACGTGACACCAGCTGGAGAGGTTCTGCTGCTGAATAGAGGACGCCTTCCTAAGAATAGGAACCCCCACAAGCAGGCAAGCTTGCATGGCCCTCAATATTGGGATTCTTCCCAACTCCAGCACAGAATGGAAAATCTCTGTGCGTCCTATTCAACTCCTAGAGCCTTTTAGTGAATTAATCTCGGTAGAAACAGGCTTTAAAAACACATAATCTTGTGGTCCCTGAAGAAGGTCGACTGTAGTCCGTCCCACCCTACCTTCCGAAACTTGATTCCCATCAGTTGTCAACCTTAGCTCTTAGATTTGCAGACCTTTTCAGCAAAAATTAAAAAGTACAATAAACTCAGGGGTGCATCATAAAAGAGTGCGGGGGTCAAAACCACCCTGGGACTCTCCACCCTGCACTAACTCCATTGTCTCCTGGTTAGGAATCTCCTGAAGAAGGGGGGGGGGATGGAAACATCATGAAAAGGGCCTGCTCAGGTATACCATCATACTTCCACCCTACCAGCACACTCGTGCACATGCACAACACACACAACTAAATCCACAGACATTTTCAAATGTTGTAAATCACATCTCTTTAACACTCAAAGAGCAAATATTTTGAAACTCACCACAATTTACCCTGCTTACTACTCCTAAAACGTAAAGCACTGATGAATTAAAATGGGCTGCTTGTATGCTTTTTTTTTTTGTAAAGAAAATAGGTTTATCTTTTTAAGAGTGTGATATGCCAAACAAAACAATGCCTTTTAAAAAATAAAATGCAGGCAGTTCAATGTATGTACTTAGTGCCAGCATATGTTTATATGGAACAGACATCCTGGCAATAAATCAATGAAGCTGAGATTAAGTTTTATTGGATGAAAGGGTTTAGCCACCCTTTGTGTCCTGCCGCCCTAGATAAATACCTGTATATGCCAGCGTAAAGAACCAACCCTGAGCAAGGATAGGTAGAGGGTCTGGACTTGTAAGGTTAACTCCACTTGCAGAAATTGATAGAGTATTTGGGTAATCAAGGTTGCATGCACCATCTCGTGTGAAGGTAAAAATGTTACAGACCTTCTCAACTTGCCAACACTTTTCAGTGTGGGTGAAATTTAAATTACGTTGCTTAATTTCGGGAATTTCACATTACGCTTTTTACATGAAATTCTCAAAACTATGCAATTATGCCACTTAATGTAATTACGTACTATTAAAAATGTACTGCAAAGATGCCGTTCACTATAACATTTTACCTCAAGTGCAACAGAACTTGTTGTAAACTGTGCTTTTATTTTTTTGCACTTTTTTTTAAAAGCCCGAAATGTGTCCTCGTATCAAAAATTGACATTAGGACGTATTCCTTGCTATAATATAACACTAAATAATGGATTTGCATTTCCTATAATAACTCGTAATTTTGGATCATTTTGCAGAAGCAAATTATGTAATTTCGCACACCATAATTGCTGGAGTGTCAGACTCTAGAAACTGCACTAATAAACCAAATTTGCACATCTTCGAATGGGACCACGATCTTTGATTCGCCGTTCTTCTAGTACTGTCTTACTCAATGGTGGACATAAGTGTTCATTTCTTGGGGGCTCAGCATAGATGGTTGAGTGACAGACTAATTTTATCATTATTATACCCTCGCCGAGGACATGAGGCGTACCCTTGTAACAGCTCTAAGACAATGGCGTACTCTAAACGGGTGTCCCAAGTAGGTCCAGACCAGATGGATCAGAACGATGCCTGATTTCCAGGATGATGCTAGTCTCTTTAAATAAGTTTGACAGATTAATTGTAAGTAAATTTATTCCAAGTGGAAATTGGACATGGATCCAGACCTTCTATACCTCTTTTGAATACCCCTATTCTAGAACAATATTGTAAGAATCACAGCTAAAATGTCCACTGCCAAGCTCTGAGTCAACCGTAAGAGCAGAGAGTGTGTTTATAGCAGGTGGAAGATGCTGCAGGATACAGAGATCTTGTTACGATGGACAATGGTAATGTACCCCAATATCGCGGGTAAAATATCAACTTACGGATATATCGCGACAAGTATATTGACCACTCAAATATTGATACAGTGTTGTAATCTATACTTTATGAGATTGTTATAAACCGTGTGATGATGCTATATCGGTAGGTTGAAATTTAGGCTGCTATATTCTGAAATATAACCCTGTTGCTGCACCACATCCCTCAGCGGCAAATGCAATAAGATATTTCTCATCTGCAGACTCCAAGGCGCCGGCCACTGCACCACCGGTTTACTACATGGTAGGGATAACATGTACATGACACCTGCGTACTTCTTTTTATTTCACGTGATTCTGGGAAACTGAGTTTCTATTCACCTGTTGCTAGTGTTTTAATATGCAGATAGCTGTCTCATTTTGTTATCTATAGTACCCCAACTCTCTAAAGGTCCTTGTAACTGGGTATTCGGTTTAAGAATGGGTGATAAAGCTCAGTTTGAGATTAGTTCTGGGGTGCCGCTAACTGGAAGAATCTAGTTCGGTGGGGGATACAGAGGAATCGGGTATGGCTTTGTGAATGAGGCGGGTCGATTGGAGAAGAGACCCTATATTGGGAATGGGAGGGGGTGCAGAAAAGACTAGGTATTGTTCTGTCGAAGAGGAGGGGTTCCTGACTAGGAGTTGGTTTATGAATGAGTCAAAGGGGTGCGAGGCACATGGATGTTGTCAGGCCAAGACATTTGGATTAATTAGTATTTATGTATAAATAGGATCCATAGGCCCAACTGAACATACTTTTTGGAGTCTGATAAATGTCATTTATGGGGTTAGATTTATTTTTCAAGTTGCACCCCCCAAAACCAAAATGTATTGCTTATTTCACCCAATGAAATAGGACCATAACTCATATTTGGCACTGTTGTTTTTTAATCATTCAGGCGCCTCTACTGTTGTTCTGACATCACTGCAAGGTCAGAGAAAGTGGGTTCCTAGAGTGCACCAAGACTCTAAGAAAATCCCCAGTGACCACAGTTGCTTCCTGTTTTATAGTTTCGAGTCATTGGAATAACTCAAAAGGCAAAATAAATTTGAATAATAAATAGCTTTGGGATATATCTTCAACATTTAAGAGACTCTGGCTTTCCAGGTTGTTCTTGCATGTTTTCATTCAGGTCACAGACAGGTGGCGCTCTTTTGATTATAATACTGGTGAGAAGAATGCTAGGTTGTTTGCAGTGTTACTCAGGCCGGTGCTTGTTGGCGGTGGGCATCAGCACTCAGTTTTATGGATCAGGACTTATTTGTCATCATCAGATCTTTGACCTAGAGGTGGAAGGCAGAGAAAAGAGGAAGCAAAAGATAGGAACTCAGTGACAACGGGAGAAAGAGGGGGACGTAAAGGAACCTGTAAGAGTGAGATAAAGAGAGAGGAAGTGTAGGGTTCGGGAAGAAAGAAGCATAAGACCGACTCAAGACTTCA
The DNA here is from genome assembly GCA_963921515.1 of Calotriton arnoldi. Lineage (NCBI taxonomy): Eukaryota > Metazoa > Chordata > Amphibia > Caudata > Salamandridae > Calotriton > Calotriton arnoldi. The sequence goes on along the minus strand of CAWUFW010006450.1, from coordinate 6,200 downwards.
CACCTTGGTATCAAACAAACAAAAGGTGATGGGAGGGAAGCTTGCAAATAGTCTAACCACTGGCAATCACTCTAGGTAGCATTCCATCACATTGTTTTTCACCCGTTGTGACTCTCAAGGCACAGGCCTGCCTTAAGCAAATCTGTACTGTCCCTCGTGGGAAAAACCCATCCCGAACTGCTAGGCGAGGCCTCCTCCAGAAGGGAGCACAAGGAGCACCAGACAGGTTTCTGCCTATTTAGAACATTGCAATGTTGAGCGCTCCATTGAGGACATTGGAGTGCTCCGGGCTTCTAATGGCTGAGGGAAGCCCAAAGCATCGACAGTCCAATGTTTGTTCACAGCTCCTGCTGTGAACAAAGGCCTCACGGAGCCCGAGAGGACTTCAACCCCCTCGGGCCCAGTGAGGCCTTTGTTTTACAAATTAGAACATTCTGCCCTCTAGGGGCGGAATGTTTGAATAGCCTTAGAGCCCTCCGTAGCGGGCACTACCCGCCATTAAAGGCCTGCTCTCTTGTTAAAGGTCCCCGCCGAACTCTAGAGGGCAGAACATTCTAATAGCCTTAGAGCCCTCTGTAGCGGGTTCTATGGGCCATTAAAGGTCCGCTCCCTTGTTAAAGGCCCTTGACTTTGGCGCAGCTCTAACGCCGCGTCAGTGAGGTACAGCTTGGATCCTATGGTAAGGCAATCTGCCTTGGTATTCCGCAACCTGATATTCAGCTTCTCCATCGTAGGGCTCCTAAGAACAACTTTGTATTTTTATTTTGTTTTTTTACCTATTAAGCACTGGTGATTTGGCCAGCACTAACTTGTTTGTATTTATTTTTAAAGCTGCTGTTTGTGCTTTGCATGCCTTGGTGTACCAGAAGAAGGTCAGAGAGCGGCGCAAGCTCAGTTTTCTGCTTCTGCTGAATATTGCATTCTTGCTCATCATAATTGCAGTCGGGAAGCTGCAAGATTAGCACTGCTGGATAGCAGGGTCACCGCTGTTGAGTTTGCTCAAGTTTTCTACTCCTTCTCCCACTACATTGGTTTTAGTTGAACCAATCCACGAATTAAGATGTTGCCTTTTTATTGTTTTTATGTAACAAAAAGGATGTAAAGGCCTTTTAAATCCTTGTTTACAGAGAGGAGAAGTCAAGGTATGTCTATTGTACAATTCATTGTGTAATGGACATGATTCCATCTGCTTTAGGAGCTAAACCTAATTGTGTATTGGATTAATTGTCTTTACAGTTCCCTTGGTATCAGAGTTTAGAAATAGCCTGTGCAGTAAGTGTAGCCATGAACGTCAATTCACTAGAATGCCAGGGGTAGCGGAAGTGACATCACTCCCCATTTGAACTTTAGTTTCACTCATACACATATGCTTAGACATACATACACAAGCACATGCACGCACTCTCACATGCACACACCCTGAACTCGCAAGCATGCACACAATATATATTTCAAAACATTTTTTACTTACCTCAGCTGCCAGGGAGGGCCATATTCCAGTTAATTGTAGCCCATTCTTTATCACACTTCTAGTGAATATTATAATATTATTCACTATTAGTGTAATAAATAAACTGATAGAAAACAAGAAATCTGGAGCCACTGCCCATAAGGACGAACGGCCATGTGTTCTTCACACTGATTTTGCCACCCACCGAGGCCAAGGTTGCAAAGGCAGTGCCAGGAGTCGCCAGAGGTCGCAGCTGTGACCCCTAAATGTCGTCCATGAGTATCGCGCTATCAAACACCGCTCCCTGCCCACACCCTCTTATGGTACCAGTGACTAACAGCCTTGTGATGATTGTACTTAGTTGATAAAAAATTTGACTGGACATCAATAGCTCAATTTAATGAGTCGCTGTGCTTTGCTGAACTCTTTGGGGAAAAAACTGATAGACGGAAATGCTGTGATAACCATGTTGGGTGAATTCAATTCCATCGTTTTATTTTGTCTTTGCCGCTGCAGAAGAGGATCACGATCTCAACGAGTCATCCTGGACTCTGCTCCAGTGGGAATAGTCCAGCCCAAACTTTGTTTATTTTCTTACATTACCCAATTAGCAGCTTCAGTGAAACCAAAATGCTGCAGCATATGAAAGTGAGTGACTCGGCCTCCTGCAAGGGTTGAGATGTTACTGGAAATAATGACCTTGGAGCAAGCACAAGGCATGCAACATGCTCATAAGTCTTTCTACTCAGATCTTCATACCTGACCTCAAGTAACCGAAAGTTCTAGTTCGATGGCATGGAGTTGGGCGGCTGAAGGGCCATGCTGTTTCATGCTGCTTCTCAGAGTTGAGGAAGGTTCTCCTCTGACAGGCTCCAGGAAGCAGCTCTTCAGTTTCTAAACCAGATTCAAACTCCTAAAAGTTCTGTCCCACCAGCAGGAAATTGTGGCACTGGATGAGCCAAGCTGCAGCCCTCTGTGAGGGAGCAAGGGGGCTCCTTTGAGGTGGAAAGGCTCCAGGAAGCCCTCGGTAACCACAAAGATACGGTGTGCTTAAAGACCCGTTGAGGGTCTGTACTAAATGTGGTTTGTGAATCTTAATGAATGCCGGGCTGCTTGGTGATATGCATGCACCAGCAGCCTGTGTCATGGCGGTGGAACCGGGTGTGCAGTCCTTTAATACCATGGCCTTGTCGCAGATGGTATAAGGGGGTAACCTCTTTAGAGATGCCCTTTGGTGGCAATATGCTATTAACTCACTTGAAGCAGACATTAGGGTCATATGCCACTCCGCGCTGTAATCCCTCATGAATTTTAAGTACAGGGGTGCATCCAAAGAACCTTATGAAGTCAGTGGTTATGACCATGTGTAACTAGTTCAGACATAACCTTGACTTTACCCATTGTTGTAGTTTATGATGAATGACTGACATGCCAGACAACATCCAGGAATTAAGCTAAGTGCATTGTCAAGTCTATTGCAATGAAACATAAACTAAAAGTCTGTGGTAGAAGGAGGGTGGGAGCACACTGCCTCACATCCTAGCACTCAGTTTGCCCCAATGCATCATGGTAAATGCAGTGCATGTTAACACTTACTTATGTAGTATTCTTTAATTTTTCACCCTTGTTGGTGCAGCCTGTGCTGTGTAACTCTAGACATGTGTTTCTGGATTCATTCTTTTATCAGTAGAGAGAAAAAAGTCGTTTTGGGGGTGCTGGAAATGCTGCCCAAAATCTTCTCAGGTGTGAGTACCACTCACTGGTCACAGGTGCAGCAACACAAGCTCACCAGCTCAGTAGCTCAAATAAGCCTTTTCACACAGGAAGAGGGTGGGGTCTCACATCCCAGCACCCAATGTTCCCCAATGCAGCGTGGCAAATGCAGTGCATGAAAACACTTGCTTCGTAGTAGTCTAGGAGCCTTGTAAAGTTGAATATGGGTTTTAGGTTTGGGTGAGTATAGAGTATTGGCCCCATATTTATGTATCTCAGTATCCTAACAGCGGGTTTCCAAAGTAATGATAATAATATATATTTAAAATGTGTTTTTGAAAGAAAAGAGTCATTTTAAATATAATTGAGAATTTGTATTTTCAGGGCTTTTTAAAAAATAGAGCTAGTGGTAGTGCACGTGGAAAGATTTTATTGTGTGTTTTGAAGAGATCTATGGAGGGCAATAGAGGGTACTTGAAAAGACAAACTGCTGTTGCCACACAGATTGTAAACTGTATCTAAAGTTTTATCAGAATTATTGCAATATTGTGTGCTGACCTCTCACCGTTCAAAGTGCACTGTGCATCACCAACACAAAGGCTGCTCAGTCATACCCTCCATCAAGGCCTTTCTTACAAGACGCAAATAAATTAGCTTTTCTCCGAACGACCTGAAGTAACCACCAAACGTTTATTAAGAATACAAGTCGTAGAAATACGAATGCATATTGCAACCTTGAAGTCCTAGTAGAGACCTTAAATTCATAGTAAATTTCAGCAGAGATGATACCTATTTAGAAACTTGTAGCAAAAATATAATATTGTAATCTCATCCTGAAGCAGTAAACCGGTCTACACGAGTAATAAGGTCGCCAGTATTGCATGCAGTGCGAAAGGGGTAAAATCTAATGCTGAATCAATCAATAAACAAGTCACACATTTCGAGTAGTCTAAAGGTCAGCAATTGATTAATTGCAAGTAATGTACAACAGGTTCAAAACTGTCTTTTTTTGTCCATATGATCTGTGCTAAAGTTTGTTCCGTTCGTGTCATATATAACACATTTAAAGTCACCTCTGGGAATGAGTGTGATTCTGATACATCCGAATATACTTGTTTTTAAGACATGAATATAAAAATTAAATACTGTTAGACTTACCCTTACCTGACTTTGAGAGATACAAGTTGTGGACTGAAGCATCAACATGTTTCGGCTCTGATGGTGAATTGAAGAACCTTAGTAGGGACTGGGTTGAATGCACTAATGATTATTACACTTCAAAAACAATTCATAGATGATAACAGGGAATCTCAAATTTTAAACAGGAATGACAGACAATACATTGCTAAAGAGAGGAATTTCGTGCTTCACGTTTTTCTAGTATCTCAAAGTGTGCATGGTTTGTCTGGTGCTCTTCATCAGAAGGTATCGTCTATGGCCAATCACACCCAGTCTGTGATCTTAGAGAAGGATTGAAAGCAATAATCTTACCTTGACGATTTCTTTTCTTCTTCAAAACCAGTAACAAATGGGCCTCATAGCCATGAAATCAGTATTTCACTTTTGGTGAAAATTAAGTGCCTCAAATTTGTTTGCCAATGATGTATTAATTGTATTTAAACATCTTTGTTCTAAAATGTGAAAAATTGAATTTCTTCTGAAACTAAGTTACCGAAGACCTGAAAGGTGATCCATACCCAGCACGTGGTTATATGACGCTGTTACTGGTGAGGTGGAACACGTACAGTGCAGTACAACACCATTCCCACTTTTTGGAAGCTCTCCCTCCTTGGCCGACCAAAAAGGTATACTCTTACCCCAACAGGTCTACTCTTACCCCAAAAGATACAGTCCAAACCTTTCCCTCCACACCTTTAACACTTTCCACAGCACAATGGGTCTCCTTAACCAATTGGTTTTCCTCACTCTCTGTATCGGCTGATGTATTTTTCAGGATGTTGCAAAAAAAAAAAAAAAAAAAACACTTAGCAAACCAACATTGACTCCACTGAAATTCAAGTACCCAAAAAACAGCCTATCAAGACTTTTTTTCTATGTCAAGTCTTTGGGGGTGGCTATGTATTTATTTCAGGTCCTATGGTGGATTTTAAACACATTTATCAATATAGAAATATTGGTACCTGACTTGAATGCAGGGTGAAAATGTTTCATCCAAAATGTTTCTGTTATCTGAGTCACAAACCTGAAACTGATTACTTCTGAATGGAATAGTATAATCTCCCTATAATGACAACACTGTGCCATATTTCGTTTTAAAATCAAATTTCAATGTCCAAATTCAGTTATAATTAGAAAAACCGCTTCTCCTGGGGGTTGCTTTACTTTCACTTACCCAAACTCTCACCATATTCCAGTTAGAATTACAACATCTTAACAACTGAATACAATGCTATCAGACGAACTGATGGCCTGTGTCAGAGACAGTCTGCTGGAAAACTGCACAGGAGCATCATTCGCACCCCATCATGTGTTCCCTAAAGTCACTTGATCTCACATCATGGTTCAGCTTTGCTGCCCAAGAGTGGAAATGGCCTTCTTGTGACTGATGTATAAACAGGGTCAATGGTCATCAACAAACTGACTTCTGGTTTTTAATCTCAAAATAAAGCTGTGCGGAAACTTTTAGTATTACGTTCAGAAACTGCAATTGTGCTATTGCCATTTGTGGGAAAGGCTAGACTTCATGTTTTAAGATATCCCTGGAAAATAATACTTGAAGTAAAAGGTTTACAAGATGAGAGTTCAACTAATTTATTTTATTTTTTATTTATATTTCTTCATTTTTATATTTGTTTCTTTATTTTGATATAATGTATTAGAAGGTTATGTTTCATAATGAAATGGGTTATGCATAAGGCTCCCTGTTTTTCGTTTTTACGGATTTTTACAGATAATTACAGACAGAAAACAATGTGTGTTCTGTCTGCATTTATTTTTAAAAGTGGATAAATACAGAAAATTGTGCTTCTTTTAAGTGACTCTCTGAGCTGTCTTTCATGAATTGTAGCCTAACAGC